>OY560206.1:9990020-10626429 GCA_961405105.1 Perizoma affinitatum
CGAAGGCCTGGCGAAACCAGCATTTTGGGCAGGTCCAGCGCTGTATTGAGAAGGTCCTTGAGAGAAACCTGGAAAACCACTCTGAGGACTGGGTCCAGCGTTGGGAGCTGCTTGGTTTAAGTTCTGTCCAGTAGGGGTCTGGTTGTAAGAAGTTGGGGCATTGTTTTTGTACTGCTGGGGGGACACTACTTCGTTGTCTTCATCGGGATTGTAGGCTCCTAGAACAACCAAAAATTAAATGTTAGCACAACTTTAGGCTTATGACAACATAATAAAACACTACTCAAGATATAGATTTAATACCAGTCAACAATTTTTAAGATAAAATGTTATAATCTTCCTTGAATATTGAAAAATGTTTCAATTTTAAAGTAAATTTTAGTAAGTAAAAAGTCTAATTTTTATATAAGTGAAACAGTATTCATTGGCTAATATAAAAGTTGTTAAATTACCTTCTTGAGTTCCAGAAGCAGCGGCCCTCGCGTTCTCTTCAATAGACTTTAGAATCTCATCTGGGATTGGAGGAGCAGTGGGCAAATGATCACCCTGTGGATGGTATCCATTCTCATCAGCGGTATACTGCACACGGAAATTTTGGCCATCATCGTCAGAGTACGCAAAAGCTCCTTGAGCTTGGACTCCATTAGTAGCCACTCCAGACTCCTCAGCACTGATTCCATTGGAAGTCTCGAAGCTATAGCTGAAAGTTTCACCGTCGTTCTGGCTATCAGATCTCAGGATCTGAGCGCTCTGTTCTGCTGATGCCTGCGCACGTTGAGGCTGAGAACTCTGGTAATTCTGAGCCTGGTTTCCAAAATTCTGGGCAGGTGCGCCGAATCCACCATCAAATTTGGAGCCAACAGATTGTCCGGATTGGCCGGAAGGTTGACCGTATTGGTTTGACGGAGCAGGAAATCCATTACTTCCAGTTTGACCACCGAAAGCTGAAGAGGATTTTCCGGCAGCATTGAAGTCACTATTGGCTCCAGGCTGCCCGAATCCAGCAGGTTGGCCGAATCCAGAAGGTCCGAGAGGCGTGTTCAAGGAGCCGGGGTTACCTCCAGAAGTTCCAGCATTGGCTGGAGGGAGGTAGGTCCTGTCGAGCTTGGCTGCATAACCACAAGCTATCACCGATAGTACTATGAACTGAAACAATGAGGTCAATGTCAGAAAGTTTTATATCATACTTAATTGTCACTTACGTTAGTTTGGGTGGCATATTCAGATACAATAGTGAAAAAAAAAATTATGATATGAGAGCCTCGTACTCTGAGTTAAATTACACGTTTTTTATCATAAGTTTGAGGTAAGTACATACGTGTACGATACGTATCTCGTATACGTCCAAAATATGGTTTAGTTAAAAAAATATTAAATAATTGTAACCTTCAAATTATTAAAAAAGTAATTATGGTTATGTAGCAGAGATGCATCGCCGTGTAAAGCTAGTAATAATAATAAATAGTAAATTATATAAACTGATAATTATTGAAGTATTCGTGTCATTGATAATACCAAAGGTTGAATCTTTTCAACCATAACTGCACATTTCACTTATCGATCACTTATCCGTGAAATCTAGGTATTTTTTTTAAAGGAGTTAATATCCTACCAGCTTCATCTCAGCTGTTGTTTCAATGGTTGATGATGGCCAAATGTGCTGATTGGATCAACTCCAATCTATTTATATGAAGTAAATTCGCTCACCTCATTATGTTACTCAAATGTGTACTCACGGAGCTAACCTTTGACTGCTGTTGAAGATTCCCTGACAGCGTAATGGTGAAACAGTACCGCAATGTGACTCGTATTGCGATACAGGTACCTATTCGCACGAGCTTAGCCACTGTATGAGCAGAATGAGGGCATTCCTACAGGGGCCACTTTTTGGTTTTTATTTCTGCCTGTCTGGAGAAAATTATGTCAGAATCCATTAAAATAACACAAAACCAAATGATTTTTATTAAACGTTTTAGTAACTGCAAAATCTGAAGCAACTCGCTTTTAGTTCTCTCCATGTTTACATGTTAAATGTGCGTAAATTTTGATTCAATAGGTACCTATATGTCTTCTTTATGAAAATTAAATAATTTAGTGGGGTTTTTATAATAATCATAAAATAACCTTGCCTGTAACCAATTTTTTTCAGGGTTGGTCGACCTGATTTGGATTGACTAGGATTTGGCTTTAATTCACTAAAATATATAAAAAAACTACTTAGTTCAAAAGTCAACATCTAAGTGATCAATAGGGGATTGCAATTTGACTTTATCATGATTTACTGTATGTTGGGTTCACTATGCCGATCAGACAATTCATTTGATTTTATTAGGGTTGGATTTACTTCTAAGCCTACAGATTTACTGTGGACAAAACATTTGGCTTGACAAATATTGGCTCTTTAGAAATACACTCCTGTTTTGATCATTATGAGACACCATTATACTCATGCTAAATTGACACTTTTCCATAATAATAAACCTGTCATAATGAGTTAAATGTATCGTAAATGTTACGTCGAGTTTTACTGTCGTGAATATTATATCGGTACAGACAGAATAATACAATACCTACTTACTTAAATTTACATCATCATCCACCTACTGAATTTATAAGCTTCCAGCAAAGAGTTCAATGACGAACAGTCTTGATTTTCCTACTTATATTATAAAATATACTATTCTACTAATATTGTACATGTGAAGTCCGTTGTGAACTCCGCAACGGCTAAACCGATTTGGATGAAATTGGGATCAAAGATGGATGACCAATGACATGGTAAAGGTTGCATGTCACCATGTCATCGGTCCATCGGGTAGACGTTTCTGATGATTACTACAGCTTAGGCATGGAACATTTCATGAGTAGCATGTGAAAATTATATGAAATAAGTTTTCATACATCACACCTGCTACTTTCCTCAACACAGTCTGCTAAAAATCACATTCGCACAAATTCAATCGTGAGACATCGGTCGGTAAAACGAAACCATCGTCGCCATGTCAACGAGCGAGATACGCTTAGTGCCTATTATGGCGTGCTAGAAAGAGCGAAACATACTTTGCTGATGCCATTTCAGAGTAAGTTAATTATAAACTTTAATTGTATGAACGTAAAGTTCTTTTTTTATTGTAATGATTTCAATAAAAACAGTTTGTAGCACCTTCATTAGTAAAACTTCACAAAGTCGAAATTATATTTTACAATTTCTTCACTGCTATTTCATCGAAAGTACACATTATAGAAATAATAAAAAGTATTAGTACATAATACGTACCTACCCTTAATGTTATGGTATTTTATAAAGCTTTACCGTTAGTAAGATAAATATTAGTTTTATTTTATTTAAGTCCAGCAATTCACTTCTACGGGCTGTTTAGATGATGATGAGCCATAAACAGGCCAATACGGTACACCGCGACTGTAAGCTTCTTCACACGACCCATGCATGTTATACGTTTCATCACACGGGTAATCGTTTCTAAATATACTTTTTTGTCCCATGACTTGAAATACACCAAGAAATCGTTAGAGACATAACTAATAGATTTTAGAATAATTTTAGGATGAAGAATATTCCGAGAGCTTAAAAAGGAGCATAAAAAGAGGATTGTATTCTATTTAATCGTTTCTTTTCCTCATGGATCATGGAGCGCCCCCTAGTGATTTGTGACAATGAAACCTATCTAAGATGCTAAAAAAACTTGGCCCTTCCTTAAAAAAGGTGTCTAGACAAAAACCTCACGCTTTGTTTTCCATTCACGCTAAAAAAATACATTAGTATTATAACATTGAATTACCTTCTCTATATTCGACATTTAAGTCGTCATATAAATCAATCTTTACGCAGGCACGCCATCAGAAAGTGGTATTTGTCTAGACATCCTATTTTGACGGAAGAAAACTCTTGTTAGAATTGAACTCACCTATGTACATGTCTTATATTTCAGTTATTCGTATGTATTTTCTGTGTACAGTCCAAATAAAAAGATAAAACAATACCTAAACCTTTTAAGATTTTAAAAGGTATAGGTATTGTTTTACATAATAGCTAAACCTTTTAAAAGCTTAATATAATATTTTTACGGGTCTTTATCGCATGTTCCTTTTTTTAAGATATTTTCCCGACATTTCGACTGCTTATGAACTGTAAAATGGGGACAACTGATCACGCAAGTTTGAAAGATAAATCAGCACCCAAACAATCTCATAATAATATGGTATTATGGGCTCCTGTCAGCGCGCGTGAAAAAACAAATTTAATAATATATTTCGTTCGTATTTGAAACCAACATACTTCAACCATATTTTCATCATCAAGTCATGAGGAGGGAAGAAAGACTTATTATTATGAAAATAATTCTAACAGACAAACAAGGTCCACTGGGCTTAGAGTTTTTTTTAGCTAAAAGCGATCTCTTACATACAATCTTTTAATGGACAGTTTCTCATGGACTTTTAAACTGCCCTATTCGTCGCCATCTACCGGCTGCTATGAAGATGATCACTGAAACTAAACAAGAGTCGATCATTCTAATTGGGTTATAACTTAGCGCTCGCAGAGATTATAACTGACACATTGCTTTGAAAGCCTAGACAATGCACTATAAAATTTATATTACAATAGTATACTGCTCAGCGCTTCTTGGAATTAGGGCAAACAATTCATAGCCGTTGGTAGCGCCAGCTATGATGATGATCGCTGAACCTGTACAAGAGTCAATCATTCTAATTGGATTATAACTTAGCTTTCGCAGAGATTATAAGAGATTTATATTGCATTATCTAGGCTAAACTAAGCTCGCCGTGCCGCTTGGAATTAGGGCAAACATTCGATTTGTTTTAAGATTGAAATGGAACTTTTTGTTAATCCCACTAGGAAAATCCACGAGATTTAATACGGCTTTTCCGTTTGGTATTCCTAGCTAAACTCCTGAGTGTGCAGAATCTAACGATATGACTTACCATAAAAATAATCCACCAGTTTAGAGAAAAGTTATATGCCAAGGACCTATTCAGCAACCAATAACTGGAGATCAAGCGATTTTGGAGCATATTTCTTGAACTAAAACAAAAATTATTTTCATAGTTTTTATTCGTTTACTTGTCGATCACACAGTGATTCTTCCATAATGCTTATTTACTTTTTTGTAACTTGTACAAATTTATTAAAATCAGCTAGGAACATTTTTTTGTACTTTTACAATGCACTTATAACTACTCGAAATTCACTCTTCGCCTTTGGTTTCAGTATTTGTATCCTTCTTCTTCGCTGAAGCTGGGTGGAGCACGTGGGGATCCGAACTGGCCTGGCCTGCTTTGGTCAGCAGACTTGAAGCCTTGAGGCTGTCCACCGAATGGGGAGTTGCCATTCTGAGGGGAGACTCCAAACTGAGCATTGCTTTTCTGAGGCTGCGAACTACCGAATTGAGAGTTTCCAGAGGGCCGGTTGTACTCATAGCCCGCATCAGACATAGAGCCTGGTGCCTGTCCTTGGGGCCTTTTGAAACTATTTGAACCAGTCTGGGGCTGACCAAACCCGTTGGAAGAGGGCCCGGAAGACCCCTTTTCTGGTAGCCCGCCACCAGAAAAGGGGCCGTTGGCGTTGGGCCTAGCAGGGGATCCAAAAGAAGTCTGACCGTTGGAGCCGAAAGAGCTGGGGATTTTTGGACCTGATGGACCACTGGAACCAGAAGGACCGATGGGACTCTCAGGGTTGGAAGAAGGCGCAGATCCATAAGAACCCTGGGGCTTGGGGTTAGCTCCAAAGGATCCACTGGTGTCTGATGAAGGAAGAGCATTGTTTCCACTAGGCTTCGAAAATCCCTGAGGACCGGATGGTGCTCCGTTTTGGGGACGGTACTGCTGAGATGGCCTATTGACGCCGCTTCCAAATCCACCTTGGGGTTTGTTATACTGGTATCCCGAAGCATCTTGAGGTTGAGCTGGTCCTTCGGGACGTCCTGCAGAAAGAAACTGACCAGTTGGGGAAGCTTGGTATTGTTGAGGCTGAGCCGGACGGTTGGCACTAGTGGGGCCTGAAGAGTACTGCTGAGAAGGTCCTTGCTGGTTAAAACTGTTAGGCCTGGTTACACCATTCGAGCCAGTAGGTCCAGCAGAGTACTGTTGAGAAGGTCCTTGCTGACCAAAACCGGTGGGCCTGGTAGCACCATTTACACCAGTAGGTCCAGCAGAGTACTGTTGAGAAGGTCCTTGCTGGCCAAAACTATTTGGTCTAGCATCGCCATTTGATGAGGAACCATACAGCTGAGATGGAGACTTAGTTTGAGGTTGACCAAAACCATTCGAAGGCCTGGCGGAACCAGCGTTTTGGGCAGGTCCAGCGTTGTATTGAGAAGGTCCTTGAGAGAAACCTGGAACACCACTCTGAGGACTGGGTCGAGCGTTGGGAGCTCCATAGAGTTGAGCTGCGGATTTGTCTGCTTGGTTGAAGTTCTGTCCAGTAGGGGTCTGGTTGTAAGAAGTTGGGGCATTGCTTTTGTACTGCTGGGGGGACACTACTTCGTTGTCTTCATCGGGATTGTAGGCTCCTAGAACAACCAAAAATAAAATGTTAGCACAACTTTCTAAACCATGAATATTTAGAACTTGCTTACTGTGAGAGAAACTACCTAACCTATAATCACTTATGCTTATGGCAACATAATAAAATACTACTTCAGATAGAGATAGATTTAATACTATTCAATAATTTGTAAGCTATAATTTTATAATCGTCTTTAAGTTGTCCTTGAATATTGAAAAATGTTTCAGTTTTAAATGGTAACCTACTTAGGTCTCGTTACCTAAAAGTCTCGTTTTTATATTAGTGAAACAGTATTCATTGGCTTAATATAAAAGTTGTTAAATTACCTTCTTGAGTTCCAGAAGCAGCGGCCCTTGCGTTCTCTTCAATCGACTTTAGGATCTCATCTGGGATTGGAGGAGCAGTGGGCAAATGATCACCCTGTGGATGGTATCCATTCTCATCAGCGGTATACTGCACACGGAAATTTTGGCCATCATCGTCAGAGTACGCAAAAGCTCCTTGAGCTTGGACTCCATTAGTAGCTACTCCAGACTCCTCAGCACTGATTCCATTGGAAGTCTCGAAGCTATAGCTGAAAGTTTCACCGTCGTTCTGGCTTTCAGATCTCAGGATCTGAGCGCTCTGTTCTGCTGATGCCTGCGCGCGTTGAGGCTGAGAACTCTGGTAATTTTGAGCCTGGTTTCCAAAGTTCTGGGCAGGTGCGCCGAACCCACCATCAAATTTGGAGCCAAAAGATTTTCCGGATTGGCCGGAAGGTTGGCCATATTGGTTTGACGGAGCAGGAAATACATTACTTCCAGTTTGACCACCGAAAGCTGAAGAGGATTTTCCGGCAGCATTGAAGTCACTATTGGCTCCAGGCTGCCCGAATCCAGCAGGTTGGCCGAATCCAGAAGGTCCGAGAGGCGTGTTCAAGGAGCCGGGGCTACCTCCAGAAGTTCCAGCATTGGCTGGAGGGAGGTAGGTCCTGTCGAGCTTGGCTGCATAACCACAAGCTATCACCGATAGTACTATGAACTGAAACAATGAGGTCAATGTCAGAAAGTTTTATATCATACTTAATTGTCACTTACGTTAGTTTGGGTGGCATATTCATATACAATAGTGAAAAAAAAATTATTTATGATAATATGAGAGCCTCGTACTCTGAGTTAAATTACACTTTTTTATCCAAAGTGTAAGGTAAATAAAGTACATAATTATTATCTCGTATACGCCCAAAATATGGTTCAGTTAAAAAATCATTAAATAATTGTAACCTTCAAATTATTAAAAAAGTAATTAAGGTTATGTAGCAGAGATGCATTCAAATCCCCTTGTAAAGCTAGTAATAATAATAAATAGTAAATTATATAAACTATAATTATTGAAGGTTTCGTGATATTGATAATACCACAGGCTGAATCTTTTCAACCATAACTGCACATTTCACTTATCGATCACTTATCCGTGAAATCTAGGTATTTTTTTTAAAGGAGTTAATATCCTACCAGCTTCATCTCAGCTGTTGTTTCAATGGTTGATGATGGCCAAATGTGCTGATTGGATCAACTCCAATCTATTTATATGAAGTAAATTCGCTCACCTCATTATGTTACTCAAATGTGTACTCACGGAGCTAACCTTTGACTGCTGTTGAAGATTCCCTGACAGCGTAATGGTGAAACAGTACCGCAATGTGACTCGTATTGCGATACAGGTACCTATTCGCACGAGCTTAGCCACTGTATGAGCAGAATGAGGGCATTCCTACAGGGGCCACTTTTTGGTTTTTATTTCTGCCTGTCTGGAGAAAATTATGTCAGAATCCATTAAAATAACACAAAACCAAATGATTTTTATTAAACGTTTTAGTAACTGCAAAATCTGAAGCAACTCGCTTTTAGTTCTCTCCATGTTTACATGTTAAATGTGCGTAAATTTTGATTCAATAGGTACCTATATGTCTTCTTTATGAAAATTAAATAATTTAGTGGGGTTTTTATAATAATCATAAAATAACCTTGCCTGTAACCAATTTTTTTCAGGGTTGGTCGACCTGATTTGGATTGACTAGGATTTGGCTTTAATTCACTAAAATATATAAAAAAACTACTTAGTTCAAAAGTCAACATCTAAGTGATCAATAGGGGATTGCAATTTGACTTTATCATGATTTACTGTATGTTGGGTTCACTATGCCGATCAGACAATTCATTTGATTTTATTAGGGTTGGATTTACTTCTAAGCCTACAGATTTACTGTGGACAAAACATTTGGCTATAAATATTGGCTCTTTAGAAATACACTCCTGTTTTGATCATTATGAGACACCATTATACTCATGCTAAATTGACACTTTTCCATAATAATAAACCTGTCATAATGAGTTAAATGTATCGTAAATGTTACGTCGAGTTTTACTGTCGTGAATATTATATCGGTACAGACAGAATAATACAATACCTACTTACTTAAATTTACATCATCATCCACCTACTGAATTTATAAGCTTCCAGCAAAGAGTTCAATGACGAACAGTCTTGATTTTCCTACTTATATTATAAAATATACTATTCTACTAATATTGTACATGTGAAGTCCGTTGTGAACTCCGCAACGGCTAAACCGATTTGGATGAAATTGGGATCAAAGATGGATGACCAATGACATGGTAAAGGTTGCATGTCACCATGTCATCGGTCCATCGGGTAGACGTTTCTGATGATTACTATAGCTTAGGCATGGAACATTTCATGAGTAGCATGTGAAAATTATATGAAATAAGTTTTCATACATCACACCTGCTACTTTCCTCAACACAGTCTGCTAAAAATCACATTCGCACAAATTCAATCGTGAGACATCGGTCGGTAAAACGAAACCATCGTCGCCATGTCAACGAGCGAGATACGCTTAGTGCCTATTATGGCGTGCTAGAAAGAGCGAAACATACTTTGCTGATGCCATTTCAGAGTAAGTTAATTATAAACTTTAATTGTATGAACGTAAAGTTCTTTTTTTATTGTAATGATTTCAATAAAAACAGTTTGTAGCACCTTCATTAGTAAAACTTCACAAAGTCGAAATTATATTTTACAATTTCTTCACTGCTATTTCATCGAAAGTACACATTATAGAAATAATAAAAAGTATTAGTACATAATACGTACCTACCCTTAATGTTATGGTATTTTATAAAGCTTTACCGTTAGTAAGATAAATATTAGTTTTATTTTATTTAAGTCCAGCAATTCACTTCTACGGGCTGTTTAGATGATGATGAGCCATAAACAGGCCAATACGGTACACCGCGACTGTAAGCTTCTTCACACGACCCATGCATGTTATACGTTTCATCACACGGGTAATCGTTTCTAAATATACTTTTTTGTCCCATGACTTGAAATACACCAAGAAATCGTTAGAGACATAACTAATAGATTTTAGAATAATTTTAGGATGAAGAATATTCCGAGAGCTTAAAAAGGAGCATAAAAAGAGGATTGTATTCTATTTAATCGTTTCTTTTCCTCATGGATCATGGAGCGCCCCCTAGTGATTTGTGACAATGAAACCTATCTAAGATGCTAAAAAAACTTGGCCCTTCCTTAAAAAAGGTGTCTAGACAAAAACCTCACGCTTTGTTTTCCATTCACGCTAAAAAAATACATTAGTATTATAACATTGAATTACCTTCTCTATATTCGACATTTAAGTCGTCATATAAATCAATCTTTACGCAGGCACGCCATCAGAAAGTGGTATTTGTCTAGACATCCTATTTTGACGGAAGAAAACTCTTGTTAGAATTGAACTCACCTATGTACATGTCTTATATTTCAGTTATTCGTATGTATTTTCTGTGTACAGTCCAAATAAAAAGATAAAACAATACCTAAACCTTTTAAGATTTTAAAAGGTATAGGTATTGTTTTACATAATAGCTAAACCTTTTAAAAGCTTAATATAATATTTTTACGGGTCTTTATCGCATGTTCCTTTTTTTAAGATATTTTCCCGACATTTCGACTGCTTATGAACTGTAAAATGGGGACAACTGATCACGCAAGTTTGAAAGATAAATCAGCACCCAAACAATCTCATAATAATATGGTATTATGGGCTCCTGTCAGCGCGCGTGAAAAAACAAATTTAATAATATATTTCGTTCGTATTTGAAACCAACATACTTCAACCATATTTTCATCATCAAGTCATGAGGAGGGAAGAAAGACTTATTATTATGAAAATAATTCTAACAGACAAACAAGGTCCACTGGGCTTAGAGTTTTTTTTAGCTAAAAGCGATCTCTTACATACAATCTTTTAATGGACAGTTTCTCATGGACTTTTAAACTGCCCTATTCGTCGCCATCTACCGGCTGCTATGAAGATGATCACTGAAACTAAACAAGAGTCGATCATTCTAATTGGGTTATAACTTAGCGCTCGCAGAGATTATAACTGACACATTGCTTTGAAAGCCTAGACAATGCACTATAAAATTTATATTACAATAGTATACTGCTCAGCGCTTCTTGGAATTAGGGCAAACAATTCATAGCCGTTGGTAGCGCCAGCTATGATGATGATCGCTGAACCTGTACAAGAGTCAATCATTCTAATTGGATTATAACTTAGCTTTCGCAGAGATTATAAGAGATTTATATTGCATTATCTAGGCTAAACTAAGCTCGCCGTGCCGCTTGGAATTAGGGCAAACATTCGATTTGTTTTAAGATTGAAATGGAACTTTTTGTTAATCCCACTAGGAAAATCCACGAGATTTAATACGGCTTTTCCGTTTGGTATTCCTAGCTAAACTCCTGAGTGTGCAGAATCTAACGATATGACTTACCATAAAAATAATCCACCAGTTTAGAGAAAAGTTATATGCCAAGGACCTATTCAGCAACCAATAACTGGAGATCAAGCGATTTTGGAGCATATTTCTTGAACTAAAACAAAAATTATTTTCATAGTTTTTATTCGTTTACTTGTCGATCACACAGTGATTCTTCCATAATGCTTATTTACTTTTTTGTAACTTGTACAAATTTATTAAAATCAGCTAGGAACATTTTTTTGTACTTTTACAATGCACTTATAACTACTCGAAATTCACTCTTCGCCTTTGGTTTCAGTATTTGTATCCTTCTTCTTCGCTGAAGCTGGGTGGAGCACGTGGGGATCCGAACTGGCCTGGCCTGCTTTGGTCAGCAGACTTGAAGCCTTGAGGCTGTCCACCGAATGGGGAGTTGCCATTCTGAGGGGAGACTCCAAACTGAGCATTGCTTTTCTGAGGCTGCGAACTACCGAATTGAGAGTTTCCAGAGGGCCGGTTGTACTCATAGCCCGCATCAGACATAGAGCCTGGAGCCTGTCCTAGGGGCCTTTTGAAACCATTTGAACCAGTCTGGGGCTGACCAAACCCGTTGGAAGATGGCCCGGAAGACGGCTGGCTACCAGAAAAGGGGCCGTTGGCGTTGGGCCTAGCAGGGGATCCAAAAGAAATCTGACCGTTGGAGCCGAAAGAGCTGGGGATTTTTGGACCTGATGGACCACTGGAACCAGAAGGACCGATGGGACTCTCAGGGTTGGAAGAAGGCGCAGATCCATAAGAACCCTGGGGCTTGGGGCTGGCTCCAAAGGATCCACTGGTGTCTGATGAAGGAAAAGCATTGTTTCCATTAGGCTTCGAAAATCCCTGAGGACCGGATGGTGCTCCGTTTTGGGGACGGTACTGCTGAGATGGCCTATTGACGCCGCTTCCAAATCCACCTTGGGGTTTGTTATATTGGTATCCCGAAGCATCTTGAGGTTGAGCTGGTCCTTCGGGACGTCATGCAGAAAGAAACTGACCAGTTGGGGAAGCTTGGTATTGTTGAGGTTGAGCCGGACGGTTGGCACTAGTGGGGCCTGAAGAGTACTGCTGAGAAGGTCCTTGCTGGTTAAAACTGTTAGGCCCGGTTACACCATTCGAGCCAGTAGGTCCAGCAGAGTACTGTTGAGAAGGTCCTTGCTGACCAAAACCGGTGGGCCTGGTAGCACCATTTACACCAGTAGGTCCAGCAGAGTACTGTTGAGAAGGTCCTTGCTGGCCAAAACTATTTGGTCTAGCATCGCCATTTGACGAGGAACCATACAGCTGAGATGGAGACTTAGTTTGAGGTTGACCAAAACCATTCGAAGGCCTGGCGAAACCAGCATTTTGGGCAGGTCCAGCGCTGTATTGAGAAGGTCCTTGAGAGAAACCTGGAAAACCACTCTGAGGACTGGGTCCAGCGTTGGGAGCTGCTTGGTTTAAGTTCTGTCCAGTAGGGGTCTGGTTGTAAGAAGTTGGGGCATTGTTTTTGTACTGCTGGGGGGACACTACTTCGTTGTCTTCATCGGGATTGTAGGCTCCTAGAACAACCAAAAATTAAATGTTAGCACAACTTTAGGCTTATGACAACATAATAAAACACTACTCAAGATATAGATTTAATACCAGTCAACAATTTTTAAGATAAAATGTTATAATCTTCCTTGAATATTGAAAAATGTTTCAATTTTAAAGTAAATTTTAGTAAGTAAAAAGTCTAATTTTTATATAAGTGAAACAGTATTCATTGGCTAATATAAAAGTTGTTAAATTACCTTCTTGAGTTCCAGAAGCAGCGGCCCTCGCGTTCTCTTCAATAGACTTTAGAATCTCATCTGGGATTGGAGGAGCAGTGGGCAAATGATCACCCTGTGGATGGTATCCATTCTCATCAGCGGTATACTGCACACGGAAATTTTGGCCATCATCGTCAGAGTACGCAAAAGCTCCTTGAGCTTGGACTCCATTAGTAGCCACTCCAGACTCCTCAGCACTGATTCCATTGGAAGTCTCGAAGCTATAGCTGAAAGTTTCACCGTCGTTCTGGCTATCAGATCTCAGGATCTGAGCGCTCTGTTCTGCTGATGCCTGCGCACGTTGAGGCTGAGAACTCTGGTAATTCTGAGCCTGGTTTCCAAAATTCTGGGCAGGTGCGCCGAATCCACCATCAAATTTGGAGCCAACAGATTGTCCGGATTGGCCGGAAGGTTGACCGTATTGGTTTGACGGAGCAGGAAATCCATTACTTCCAGTTTGACCACCGAAAGCTGAAGAGGATTTTCCGGCAGCATTGAAGTCACTATTGGCTCCAGGCTGCCCGAATCCAGCAGGTTGGCCGAATCCAGAAGGTCCGAGAGGCGTGTTCAAGGAGCCGGGGTTACCTCCAGAAGTTCCAGCATTGGCTGGAGGGAGGTAGGTCCTGTCGAGCTTGGCTGCATAACCACAAGCTATCACCGATAGTACTATGAACTGAAACAATGAGGTCAATGTCAGAAAGTTTTATATCATACTTAATTGTCACTTACGTTAGTTTGGGTGGCATATTCAGATACAATAGTGAAAAAAAAAATTATGATATGAGAGCCTCGTACTCTGAGTTAAATTACACGTTTTTTATCATAAGTTTGAGGTAAGTACACACGTGTACGATACGTATCTCGTATACGTCCAAAATATGGTTTAGTTAAAAAAATATTAAATAATTGTAACCTTCAAATTATTAAAAAAGTAATTATGGTTATGTAGCAGAGATGCATCGCCGTGTAAAGCTAGTAATAATAATAAATAGTAAATTATATAAACTGATAATTATTGAAGTATTCGTGTCATTGATAGTACCATAGGTTGAATCTTTTCAACCATAACTGCACACTTCACTTATCGATCACTTATCCGTGAAATATAGGTATTTTTTTTAAAGGAGTTAATATCCTACCAGCTTCATCTCAGCTGTTGTTTCAATGGTTGATGATCGCCAAATGTGCTGATTGGATCAACTCCAATCTATTTATATGAAGTAAATTCGCTCACCTCATTATGTTACTCAGATGTGTACTCACGGAGCTAACCTTTGACTGCTGTTGAAGATTCCCTGACAGCGTAATGGTGAAACAGTACCGCAATGTGACTCGTATTGCGATACAGGTACCTATTCGCACGAGCTTAGCCACTGTATGAGCAGAATGAGGGCATTCCTACAGGAGCCACTTTTTAATTTTTATTTCTGCCTGTCTGGAGAAAATTATGTCAGAATCCATTAAAATAACGCAAAACCTCAGATACTCCAAATGATTTTTATTCGATTTAGAAACGTCGGAAAATTAATAAAAGGTAAACGCGATAAAGACCCGTTAAACTTATAGTTATAGTATATAACATATGAAAATTTAATAATTCGTTGGGGTTTTCATAATCATCACAAAATAACCTTGTCTGTACCCTATTTTTTCAGGTTTTTTCGCTAGGATTTGGCTTAAAATCAATAAAATAGAAAAATGTTTTAAAGTTAACGCCTAAGTGATCACTAGGGAATTTGCAATTAATTTGACTTTATCATGATATTCTGTATGTTGGGTTCACTATGCCGATCAGACAATTCATTTGATTTTATTAGGGTTGGATTTACTTCTAAGCCTATAGATTTACTGTGGACAAAACATTTGGCTATAAATATTGGCTCTTTAGAAATACACTCCTGTTTTGATCATTATGAGACACCATTATACTCATGCTAAATTGACACTTTTCCATAATAATAAACCTGTCATAATGAGCTAAATATATCGTAAATGTTACGTCGAGTTTTACTGTAGTGAATATTATATTGGTACAGACAGAATAATACAACTACCTATTTTACAAACAGTAAAAATCAAATAAATCATCTTATATTGAACTACGAAGAAACAAACATTATTATTATTTATTCATTCAACTATGTACAAGTCGGTTTATACAAAAAATACAGACGAAACAGCTATATAAAGACCGTTGCAAACGCCTGATTTCTTGAACTCTATTTTCTACCTGCAGTCATATTACTATAGGTAGAGCATAGCGTTCAAGTCACCAACCTCAGGCAGGGTACCCAATAGGCTGACAGTACCTCGTTGAATAACAATGCAAATCTGACTGAGGTAACGCCAGCACTTTGGTGATTGGCTTCGTCAATGAGCCGTTTCGAGATTTCCCTGAATGGCTTCAGGGAAATAGCATCAGTGCCACACGAACCTAAAGTTTCCACCGCTAAAGATATATGCATCGCCGATGGATGCGTATTTCCGCCTATTGAGATTTTCCGCTGCTGTTGCCGCCGCGCCTTTGACCTGCTTAGCATGAAGACCCAAGACAACGGTTTTGTCTACCGCCGAGGAGACAAAACATAATTTGTCCCTCTCTTTTGTTTGACAGAATAGGCGACAGAAATAGTTTTTGTCTTCTCTTTAGTAGATAAAACGTTGTCAGGGTGCTGATGCTACGCGGGCTGGTGGATGAAACGTGGAAGGCAACTTGCGTGGACACACTAGCGTTCCACGCAAGTTGCTTCACAAACCAACATCCTGCCATGACTCCAGGGAGTTGAAGATATCCTGTCTGGCCTCTCCATCGACACGTGCGATACCGTTCGGCTCAAGGATGGCATCAAATTGATTAAAATACTTAATTCTAATGTTATTTTATGGTTCTACTTAACACACTTTACGTACACTTTAAGTACGAGCATCTACAAAGCTAGAAGCCTAGTCATAAACGTTTCGTTTTGAATTATAAACATTAACATTATTGTAATAAATAATTAGCCTTGTCAATATTTATGAAAGAGATCATCATTCGATGGATGACATACATTTCTGAGCACCTTAGGAACAGATATTATAATACTAGGCTTAGGTAAATGATGACTTCGGTGGTGTGGCGGTCGAGTAGTCGGCTGCAAGAGATGCGGGTTCGGTTACCGCTAGGGGATAAATTTTGCATGTGCTTTAGATATTTGTTCGTAGGTCCTGATAACCTGTGTGTGTACAGATAATCCTAAACTGGGAGTCAAGAATATTTATGTCAAGCAAAATAAAATACAGACTAAACTTAATCAACAGGTTATAGGTAATTGTTAATTTGAACTATAGTTACCTATAGTTTTTTTAAATATTTATTTTAGTGTAAAACAGATTTATTCATATAAGTAGGTATGTTTTTTTTAGGATTTGATTCTAAACTTACGGTCTACCAAAATGCTATGGACTCTTGGAGTTACTGAGAGTTTAGTGAATGATCCAGAAAATATTATCAGAACATCGTCAACAGCCTGAAGAAGTACCAAGTAGAAGTCCACAGCTGGACACCACCAAACCACTGTTGGACTTGCCGGACGACGAAATATGAGTAGGCCCCCACCCCATGAAAAGATGACACTTCGAAGGTTGCGGGAGTTCAGTGGATTGAGATAGTCAAAGATCGTTCGTCATGACACTTTTTAGGAAGGCATCAGAAATCGATCCAAAAACTCCACACAGCCCTTGACCGCTATCGTGCATTACTCAAAAATCAATAAATGCCGTACTTCTCACGATCTCGTGATGTTTTTAAACACTAATAGACTTTTAAGAAGTGATCCTGTCATTATATTGAGTTGCTAATCAGGTTTTGGCGTCTCTAGGTCATGTTGGAATTGGAAGAGCTATTTATGGTAGTTATATGAAGCTTTGAAGTAAAATCCATTGTACGCAGAACTTTTAGGTACTTTCGTATAACTGTGAAGATGATCTGGTTTTATTGTTCAAAGTCTTTTGTTTGCTAACGAATGAGATAAAAATCATCTTACGTAGTAGTAATGTAGTTAGGATTTTGTAATGTTAGATTTAAAGTTTTATTTAAGCGGAGCTCAACGGTTCATGTAATTACTGCGAATTATTGCCAATTAGTGTTTATCAATAAATCAGTTCACATTGTTTGATTGGCTCTACACTCAAAAGCTGAATAAAGGATTATCGCAAAAAAAGCCAAGCAGTCTATTGTCTGATTATTTAACGCGTGAGAGGAATCGGCGTAAAACCAATATAAAATTTTAAATTCCTAGTAATATATTAGTAATTACAATTAATGATAACCTATTTGAACCTAACTGTTTTTTACAGCATTCTTGGTTTCATGACCTTACCTGATTTTCCGGAGATTCTTCTAGACTCAAAATCAAAAGACAAAAGGTTTTTATTCATTAAAATCACAAGGTTTATGGAACGTCACCTTAAAAACTACTTGAATTTTAAATGAGGTTTGCTTTCCTATCGTAATGAATAAGTCATAATTCGATAACAACTTATGATGGAAACTCTTGACGATCCTTGCGATTAAAATAAAAAAAAACTATTTATTTTGAACAATTTAAAAACAATTCAGTAGGTAACTGCCATACTTTGAGTCCTTACCCCACACTAGGATCCCCTGGGATCTGGATATCAGGAATTTCGAATACACACACACCTAGAGAAAATATCTGCAGAACATGCAACCATTTGTCCCGCAGTCGGTATCGAACCCGCACCTTTAGCATCTACTAATACCTATTAGGAAACTATACAAAATTATGAGTTTGTGCCAATAAAAGTTAAGGATAGGATATTCGTCGTGGGGAATAAAATCGTATTTGTTTTTTTCTTAACTTAATTTATTTAGATTCTGTATCACTTTGCAACGTTGAAACAGGTATACGTCCCACCAGATGGTAAGCGATTAAAGTCGCTTACAGCTGATGCGTTGCTTGCCCTTAAACAAAGTTAGTGATGTCATGTACATTTTAGCAATTCAATAATTTATTGGCTTTAATGAATGAATTAATGAAAATACTTTATTGAACACCTTATGATATAACAAAATAAATAATAATACATTAAAACAAATATACAATTGGGGGTAATTGCTCTCGCTTAAAAGTCATCTCTTCCAGACAACATTTGGATGGAGAGGATTATATGTGATTTTGAATTGGCCGGGGTTGTACTTAATAATTTATGCAAACTACCTTCAATAATAATGTTATAAAACATACTATAGCAACATATAATACAAACTAACATAGGTATACATTTTTTAATGTTTAATTTTAATTATTGTTATAAGTTTGTGTACTCTGTAAGCATATCCTAAGGCAAGTGTTGTTCACATATAGATTGCAACCTGTTTGGAACAGAGGATAGTTATTTTATCATACTAATATAATAAATGCGAAAGTCTGTGTGTGAATGTTTGTTACCACGTATCTCCGTAGCTACTAAACCGGTTTTGATGAAATTCGGAATGTTGATAGTATATTTATAGTACTTTTTTATTTCAAAGGTATTGATTTAAAATTCATTGAGCATCAAAAAGCCGCATCTTTATTAACGATCACATTAATTTTGTAGGACGTTGATAATATTGTCTAAAATAAAAAAATAATAGTTATTTCTATAGAGGCTAACTACCAATACACTTTAGTCCGCCTAAGCTTTACTAAAATGACACTTTTAGAACATGAGAAGTGAAAAACAGTTCAAGATCTCTAGTATTTAACCTACTTGTAGTTGACAGAATTACATTTGTGGTGATATGTTTGCGAGGATCTGTGATGATATATTATCTGTGAAATAGCCATGGCGGGAATACATTCAAGTTTATACATACATTAGAGAATTACAATTGTAAAGTTTTATTTAATCTGAATTCTAAAAAGCGTTGTAGGGTACAAGCCATTTGTAATTGTCTATAGAGTCATTCTTAAATAAATACCCTTGATCTAGAATAGTATTATATAATATCTGGGCACTTTGTTGAAAA
Source organism: Perizoma affinitatum (assembly GCA_961405105.1). Taxonomy (NCBI): domain Eukaryota; kingdom Metazoa; phylum Arthropoda; class Insecta; order Lepidoptera; family Geometridae; genus Perizoma; species Perizoma affinitatum. Next base: position 10,009,230 of record OY560206.1, read on the forward strand.
TATCCATAGGCTACGGTAACCGCTTACCAAAAGGTGGGCCGTTATGTTCTTTGCCACTTTAGCGATATAAAAAAAAACAAGTTTCAAGATCCGTTCGCAAATGGTCTGCAATTAGTGCAATTTGTAATTAAATATTTAAGATTTCATTAAGAATAAGGAAATAAGCAATTAACTATACGTATTTTTTATTCTTTAAATAATATTTATTATATCTGATTATAAGCATGTTTATTAACAAGGTATAAAATAATATTTCAGTTGAAAAATACCTATTGACAAATCAACTTTGTACTTTGTATGAAAGTCTTTGTTCCTTTAATTGAGAAACATGAAAATTTGAATAAAAGCTTGACCGAGAATAAATAAATAAAAAGGTATTTTAGGGTTTTTGGATTTTCACATTTTAAGGCGGGGAAATGGGGATGAAAGTGTGGGTATGGGTTTCTTTAAAACACGACCCCAAAGACCCCGTGTCCAAAGCCGCTTGCAACGGCTAGTTATTTAATAAAGTAAGTTCATATGAGAGATTTTCTACAGTTCATGAGTTTAATGTTCCTAAACATTTAATAATCTCTAATTATTTTCCTCATTCCATTTTTAAATTTAAGTATTTTCCATAAAGAAATCCCTTGGGTTCCAACGGACGTCACCCTCGACTTATTAGAAAGGCATTTACACTAACTTTTACAAAGAATACTATATTATTATTATAATGTATTATTAGGCTGTCATTACCAATAAACGATAATGCTGACCTCTGAATGACATTATCAGACATCGTTGCATTGTATTGATTCTCGATAAAATTAGCCGAAGTCAGATCGAAAGATAGCCGAAGTCTATCGAAAGATTCACCAATTATTTCTTAACATCGTACCTATTCCAGTTTAATATTGTAGTCATGATCATTGCATACATGAAACGTTGATTCTATAAAATAATATTTAGTCTATCGACCATAATAGATCAGCATATTTTCATGAAATCTCTCCAGTTAACTGATTTTTTGATTAGATTTTCGTCACAAAAGGAACATTGTCCCATTGGTTTCGTATCCAGTGTTTTATTCAATTGAAACAGTGCTAACGAATATTTCGTTCAAAAATAATGTGAAACTTTTGCTCAAAAATAGCCGATGACTGCGGATAGATCAAGATCCTTGTACTGGCTAGACGTAGTGATGGCAGATGAGCTTTACGGAGTTATAGCCGAGGAAAGAGCCACAGATAATATAATAATATACTATAGGGCGAAGAAATCTGGATCGTCTGGCAGAACGTAGGGTCGACGATATCAATATTGAAAAAAACACCTGCGTTGCCGGGACTAGAGACGCACATGACCAAGGAGGACATAATAAAACCAGTAAGTAATTCTGAAATAATGGTGATAATTTGAAGGTAAAGATAAAAAACGTTTCGAAACTTTTTTTAAGGTTTTTTACCAACGACCCTATTATTAAGCCTACAATGGCCTTGATTCTTCTGTACAGAGACTTAACTTAATTTGATCTACCGGTCTTTTTAACTGACAGTAACAAAAAAAGGGATAGCAACAACTGCTAAAGTAAAAATAGTAAAATTAGAATAAAATTAGTTAAAATTATTTAGATTTCATTTTTCCAAACAAGTTTAGTAGTGATTTCAAGACATGAATATAAACGCAAAAAAGAGCGACTTATAAATTAATTTGACACGCGTAAAACTCTTGCTATTTCATTCTTAGTTCATGAGATGTCATATTAAAAATATTGTACAAGTCAAAACCCTATACAAAGAAATAACAAAAAAATAATAATTGTTAAAAGTATTTACCATGTAATAAGGGTTCCCTGGTGCTAAATCATAACGACGTTGGATATATTTAATAGCTAATATGAATTGGATTATATTGGTCGTAACTGTTAAATAATATTAAAGGTTATAAAGTGAGGAGTGGATATTAACATAAAAATGCACAGTTGGAATTATTTACAAAATAATAATTTATTATAATAAAATTGACACGCCACCATTTGTACCGATATCATTTTATTCGGGATCACCATAAATAGTCTTATATTACGTTTATTATGTTTCATCACAACACTTACAAATAAACACGTTAATTAAGCGCCCTTATGGCGGCTCTCTAATAATGGTAGCCAGTCTGCACATCAAACCTTTGAGGTTGTCTGGGACCACCAAACTCCTCACCTTTTCCAGCTAAATCCTGGGCGTTGAAGTTATGAATCCCTTGAAAACTGGCTTGGTTAGGCATGTCAGTGGTTTTCGCGGGAGTTAAGTCTTTGGACCCTTGACAACATGAGCTGAAGAGAGGATTTGAAACTTCAGTAGGTCCTTGGATTACAAATGGTTTCAAGTTCAGAGCTCCATAAGGTTTAGACGCATCGTTGCTGCTAAAAGATTTCAAGTTTTGAACTCCAATTTGTTGAGTACCCTGGCCATTTTGATCCTGGCTCTCTGATTTCGAAATTTGGCCAAATTGATTCTTATTTTGGGATTCAAACGCCTGGTACTGTTGCTGAGGTGAAATTGAAGCTGAAGCTGATGCTGACGCAGAAGCCTGCCCCGATGCTATGGCTTGGCTAGATGCGGAAGGTTGGCCGATGATGGAAGGGTTGGTTGCTTTTTGACCGAACTGCGCCTGCGTATTTTGTGTAAACTGTGTTGATTGAGCTCCAAACTGACGTTTTGGTTCAGACTTGAACTGGGTTTGGGTAGTTTGTTGATTAAAAGATCCAGAAAAAGAGCTACTTGGTTGGGAATTTTGATTTTGGACGGCATTTTGAGAATACTCGTTAAATTGATTTGATCCTCTCTGTGGACTGCCTGATTGAGAATCCTGGCTAAATTGTTTCTTGGAGTTTTCAGCAATTGGGAATTGTAGGTTCGGATTTCCTGGGTAAAAGTAGCCATCATCTCGTCCTGAAGCTGCGTTTTTGAAGGTTTGAGAACTGAACTGAGATTGAGATGAAACATGAGCCGGCTGGGAATTTTGTGAGTTTCCAAAAGTTTGAGTGTTTTGACTAAATTGAGTTGTCTGACTAGCAGAATGTGGCTGAGAGTCAATAGAAGACTGGATGCTTGGATTAGGAGAATTAAAAGGTCTGAAGGGATGTTGGGACCCTTGAACATTTTGTTGCGTAACCGTTGAACTTAAGCTATTAGGGGTTAACTGAGCAGTCTGACTAAATTGAGATGAGGTTGCAGGTACACTGGATAGACCTGGTTGTCCTGTTTGGCTAAATTGAATGTCAGTTGATAAAGGCGCGTTGAATGGTTTTGCTGGCTGAGAACCAAACTGAATTATAGTTTGCTGAGGGGTTTGGCTTCCATGGCCTGTTTGACTAAGTTGTGCAAACTGAGTAGAGGAAGAAGCACTACCAAAAGGTTTGGTTTCTGGTGTTACTCCTGACTGGACAGAGTGACTTGAAAAGCTATCAGTTTGAGTAGAAGCTGGCAAAACCTCAGCAGGCTTGTTGTACTCGTAAATAGTGCCTTGGTACTGTTGTGTCATCGTTGTTTGCTGCTGTGATGCGCCGTCAGAAGATTCAGGTGTGTTCTCATTTTGTACAAACTGGTTAGGAGCTTGAGATCCAGATGTAGTCGGTTTCTGACCAAACTGTAGAGCAGGCCTTTCTGGCTGACCAGACACTTGAGGGAAAGTTGGTTTTCTTTGCTGGCTTCCTAAATTAAATTGTCTGTTGAACGTCGACTGCTGGTCAAAGGAGGGCTTTGATGCAAATTGACTAGAAGGGGTGGGGGAAACAGAAGGGAATGAAGAAATAGCAGCTTGAGTAATACCATTGTAACCTTGAGTTTGGGTAAACAGAGGGGCAGAAGTTGAAATGGCTGGTGCCAATGATCCAGAAAATTTGCTAGAGCTTTGGAACGGACCCTCTTTGTTGAGGAACTGGTTCTGAGACGCTATTCCATTAGACTGATGAGATGGCGAGCTTGGAAATCCGGAGCCTTGAGGATGAACTTCTGACACACTGAAAGTTTTGGATGGCTGATTGTAGTAGTAAGAGTTAGTTACACCTTGGTTTGATAAAGGTTGGTTTTGTTGATTTTGACCGACAGAGTTTTGAGGGAACTGAGGCATATTATTTGAATTCTCAGGTCTTTTGCTTGACTGAAAAGCTGATTGTGTTGAAGCAGTTCCAAATTGCGCGTTATTAGATTCAGGAGAAGACGTAGAGAAACTTGGTGATAATGTTTGGCTGCTTAAATGTTGTCCAAAAGCAGAGTTACCTTGGAAATCAATCTTTATGTTTTCTTTGTTATTTGTTGGCTTGGAATCAAAAGAACCAAAACTAGTCTGACTAGAAAACTGGGAACCTTGTAAAGAAGTAGGTGTCTCATTCGACTCCACAGGAGTGGTTAATTCAGCTTTGGGAATTGAAGTAGGCTTTGAAATAAAATCCGAATCCGTTTGAGCAAATGAAACCAACTGCTGAGAATTGGAGCTAATCTGAGCTGGGTTTTGAGAAGAGAACTTACTTTTTGGTTGAGTGAATTGGGTAGTTTGTTTTTGGAAAAGATTTGGCTTTGATTGTGATTGTGTACTGAATGCATTTAAAGGCTTTGCTGGTTGGGACTCAAAATCAGACTGGCCAAAAGACGTTATTGCGGAAGCACTAGCGAAACTTGATTTTTGATCACTAAGCGCTAAAAAATCAGGAATTTGATCGTTTTTAACTGGTTTCTGACTATTCAAATTGAACCCTTGAGTTCCAGAGTTACTTAGATTGGTGTCAAATCCTGAAGCAAAACCTTGAGTTTTTTCAGGCTGTGGTTGACCATTGGAAATCACTGGTGGAAGATAACCATTCTTATGGTTTGATGCCTGGGAGAACCGGTTGAAGCTATTCGCTACAGCAGACTCAAATTTACTAGCCTGAACTTGTCCACGTGATGGTTTGCTAGAGTTAGAGTTACCAGCAGGCCTGTTGAAGTTTATGCCACTGAATGTTTGCGGGAATGGTTTCCCAAAATCTTGAGCATCTTGCTCCTGGTTCAACGAAGCGCCAGAAAAAGCTTCTGATCCTTGTGGCTTAAATGAGCTTCCAAATTGTGGCTGGGCCGACTGAGAGTTGAAAGCTGAGCTTCCAGTACTTTGGCCGAATACTGGCTTTATGGGCCTTGAATTAAACTGAGAACTTGTACTGTGTTGGTTTTGTTCAAATTGTAAACTTGGAGCTTGGTTCTCGAATTGAGCAGACGCTGATGCTTGTTGACTGGATTGAGAACCAAACTGAGCTTCGTTTTCAAAAGCACTTTGACCCAAAGCCAACGATGAAGATAATTGATTCCCTTGATTAACTGTATTCTGTTTAAACGTTTGTCCAGAACTTTCGTGATGCCCACTTAGTAGTTGACTAGGATGACGGTTTTGTGAAGCGTCACCATGTTGAGCTATAGCAGAGCCAGAGCCGAAGCGGTTTCCATTTCCTTGGCCTGACTGTTGACTGAAAGATGCATGACTTTGTGAGCCAGCTCCGAATTGTACTGAACCAGGATGGCCAGTAGTTTGACTTGTTTCTGATCCAGGGTTTCTATATCCTTGGCTAGATTGCCCATTGAATGTTGATTGTGACCCAGTTATTCCAAACTGTCCGGAACCAGGTTTTCCATGTGCTTGACTCGATTGGCCATTAAATATTGATTGTGATCCAGTTAGTCCAAACTGTCCTGAACCTGGTTTCTGATTTCCTGCATTCGATTGTCCATTGAAAGTTGATTGTGATCCAGTTATTCCAAACTGTCCTGAACTAGGTTTTCCATGTTCTTGGATTGATTGCCCATTTGATGTAGATTGTGATCCAGTTATTCCAAACTGTCCTGAACCTGGTTTCTGATTTCCTGCATTCGATTGTCCATTGAAAGTTGATTGTGATCCAGTTAGTCCAAACTGTCCTGAACCTGGTTTCTGATTTCCTGCATTCGATTGTCCATTGAATATTGATTGTGATCCAGTTATTCCAAACTGTCCTGAACTAGGTTTTCCATGTTCTTGAATTGATTGCCCATTAGATGTAGATTGTGATTCAGTTATTCCAAACTGGCTTGAACTAGGTTTTCCGTTTCCTTGACTCGATTGTCCATTTATCGTTGATTGTGATCCAGAAACTCCAAATTGTACTGATCCTCCATGTATGGATTGTTCATTGAATTTCTGTAGATCAGATCCGGATCCGGGTTTTCTAAAAGCTTGGCCATTTTGATGTATTAATGAACCACTAGCAGTTGCATCTGATTCAGGTCGCTTCCCGAACTGAGATGATTGTTCTCCATTGTATTGGATATTGCCACCATTGTCATGCATGTAATCGCCATCATTGTACTTATGAGCATCGTAAGAGCCTGTAAATAAAAAATGAAAGTTTTGAGTCATTTGTCAACGCTCACAACGATATATCAGCCGATACATTTATCAAATAACACAATAGGGCTTAAACTTATAAGTGACAGCGATGATTTTGTGAATGAAAGTAGTATTTCTGAGGCAATGTGTGAGTATAATAGGAATTGACGTGTCAATAGGCATGCGATTTGACCTGTAGGCCTTTTTGACAGGCCCAGTTTAGCTAAATCAATTTGTCTTCTTGATGTTTATGAAGACGTTTACTCCTACGTGCACTTTTACAAAGATCCCAACTAATGATAAGGCGTTTAGTATGCTATATTTTTCTTTAGGGTCATTATGTATTCATTGAAATGAATATTTTTAGTCGGTTTTGTAGCAATTAATAACCGAATGGATAAGTTTTTATGCAATATGCAAATTAAGATGGCTAAACATTATAACTTATGAAAAAGCATACGGGTACGCTAATCATAAATATCCATGCGATAACCTCTTAGTTTGTTGTTTTAATCTGTAAAATATCTACCAGCTATAAGCAAGCCTTTATTCAGTAGGTAGAACTTTGTCAGTTTTTTCTCATACATACTTCATGTACTCGTTGTCTCCTCTAGGGGTGGAAATTCAGAATTCTTAGTGTAAGAAATTAAAAGTAGCCAACTACTTTTAATTTCTTACACTAAGAATACAAGCCATAATTAAGGACTGAAGTAAAATGACGCGAACCAGATCCCCTAAAAAATTATAATATACAAAATTCCGGCTCCGCGTTGATCTTTCAATTAGTCAATCAGTCAAGCGTTTTACTTATGAAAATAGACCAAACATTTGCTAGATTTTTAACTTATATACAATGATAATTCGTTTGATTTTTGCACTATCATGAAAAGTAATTATTCCAGTAGTATAATGAAACTGGTTAACTGATATTGATACAGGTTATCTAAAGGATCTGTTAATATCAAACTATTATCTAGCTATAGGTCGATTTATTTCAAAACTAGGTGTTTTAAATATAAAATATTTTTTCGTAGGAATATTCACTATAGGGCAACACCCCAATAGGTGAAATCTTGATGTATGGAGGCAGTTCAAGACAGTTCGTAAAGGGATGATACAAAACTTGATTGTGTAAGTAACATAAGCTTGCAAATGAAACATATGTCTGCAAATTCAGTGACTCATATTTGAGTCACTGAATTTCACTTCCTCATATTCGGTTCATGCAGCCTAATCTGAGCAGTAAAAAAAATAATTAACTTACCATCGTCAACCAGCCCAGCAGCCTCCTCCTTAGCGTTCTGTTCCAAAGACTTCAAAATCTCCTCAGGAATCGGCGGTGGTGTCGGCAAGTGGTCACCTTGCGGCCTGTAGCCACCCTCACCGGCTGTATACGTCACTTTGTACACCTGTCCATCATCACCCTGATAGGAGTATCCTCCCTCAGCTTGGACTCCATTCACAGCCACTCCATTCTCCCCTACAGCTATACCATTGTCTGTTTCAAAACCATAGCTGTAACTGTCTGATTTCACGTCATTAGATAATGATATGATGTTGGAATTTCTATCACTGGCTGCTTGCGGTCTTTCTGATTTGTTCTCAGTGAAACTTTGGAAACTTTGGCTAGAGGCTTGTCCGTTCGGTGCGAACTGACCAGCGCTACCAATTATTCCATTTTCCACGTGTCCATTGGATGAGTACTGTCCAGCGTGGTTATCAAATTGACCGTTCATTTGACTGGTTGCTGCAAATGAAGGTGTATTATGAACGCCAGCTGGCGAGCCTCTGAACGCGGCATCTCCTACTTTTGAATCAGTTGATCCATATGACGGTCTTGACCCGCCCAATCCAGATAAATCGGCATCAGTAGACGCCCTGGTACCAGGAGCCGCAGCATCGACGACAACTCCTCCGAAGTTATTCGTATAGCTTCCAGTAGGTAATCCGGAGGTTTCGAGTCCTTGTACTGAGCTCCTGGTGAAAGGAGTTTGTAAAGATTCTGGAGTACCTCCAGCGGTGTTGGCTGATGATGGAGGCAGGTATGTACGGTCGAGCTTTGCTGCTCCGCATACCGCTATAAAAGCGGTTATCACGACCTGTAACGATAGAAATACGAATGAGGTAATGAGTATTTTTGAAGTGGACGTTTATGGAAAATTCCATTTCTGTAGCTAGGAAGTAGAGGTTTTAGCTGAGATTATTATATTTTGGAAAATTATAACATTTGTATGCTCTATAATTTATTTATAATGTGTCAATCACTATTCAGTTTACGACTGGTTCTGAAACACACGTTGAACTTTATAAAATCATTTTACTGTAAAACAAAAATATTACAATATAGAAAAGTAAAATTTATATTTATTTTTAATGAATTTAAGACGGTTATTAAAGACCAAACGTTTACCAAAACCAGTTAAAAACATAATCACTGGATATTCAAAATAGCTAAAATAAAATAGTAATCGTTTGGTGCTTGGTAGAAAAATTTCATTTAAAACATTTTCTAGACCACCTGGCATCTTATATCTGATGGGTGGTCTCAAGATGCTATTTATCTCTAATAAATAAAGCTAGATGTTTGAAAAAGTTAAGCTGTCACTTGGGAACCGGAAAGTATATGATGATAAATGGGTAAAGATCTACGTAAAGATATCTTTCACATAATGTGATAGGATTCTATGATCAATTAACACTCTATGAGATGAGACATTAAAATATATACAATTTATCAAAGAAATTATTAATGTAGTCTGTAATTTATAACAGGTAGGTAAAGTGTGGTCAGGAGACAAGATAATTATTAAAAAAACTACGAACGAAATTTACGATGATAAAAATGTATCAGTAGGTACCTCGTGAAATAATAAGGGTAGGCTAGGTTTCTATTGACATAACTACTTTAACTATAGTTTGTATTTTTATACATTGTATTTTATCGTTATTTTTTTTGCATGACTCTGCTGAGGTCTTTGGACAAATTATGACAACAAAGGCGATTGGCTTGCCTGTCACGTGGCATACTAACAACGCGGGTATGTTCCAATTATAATGTTCGGACGTGCCTCTGTTTGCCCTCTACTTGGTATCCTCATACATCTACTCACTGAATATATAACTGAAGATTTCCATCGAAGATTTTCGTGTGCCAAAAATGTTCAGGCTGCAAAAACTCTCCGATTTTGACATTATTATAACTACCTACTTTAAATAACTTATTAGGGTTAAATAACAAAAAAAAATGTCGATTAACACACACATATCACTAGCAAAAGGATCATCAAGTACCACGAATTTGCTACCTGGAATTTCGGGTCGAATTTTAATAACAACGCATGAGTTAGGTCAAGAAAAAAAGTAAAAAAATTACCAAATTCATATTTTTTGTCCTCTGCCTATCCCCTAACAATATGGGATGCGGATACTGAGATGGATTCACACACACTATTGCGTTTGTTCTCTAAGTCTTGCTTTTATAGCTCTTCCAAAGTCGTCTAAAAAACGTGCTCAAAACTCCTCACAAACTTATCTTTGCCGTCGAATTCTGCTTGTTTTCTCTGTTCATCACCTTTACTTCTCAGGTCAGAAGGTTGATATTACTTTTTGGTTTTGTAAATTAAAGAAGACACAAGTGATTACCGCAAGTTCAAGAGGCATCGGTGATGCGTTTTCGTTTCATCGTTTAATTAGACATGCTGAATGATCAATGGGACTTTATAGCGGGTTATGTTCTTGGATTTTATTGTATTGACTTTAATATAAAAGCTTGGGTAAATATAGATATCCAATAAAAAAACAAAAGAAACAAGCTCAGATTCATGCACCATAGTGTCCAAAGTGTCTTGTAGACACTTTGGACAAATCAAAAAAAGTGTCTAGTAGACACTTTGGACACTATTTTTCTCTAATTAGTCGTAGGTCTTTATAGCCTGTGACACCATCACTTGCCAAGACCAGATGCGATTTTGAAGCTCTAACGATTTTTTTCCTGGTTAAGTTCATGCCGTATTAACTTTTTATTCTTTCCAAATTTCAAGTCTATAAGACTAAAAGGCTGTGCATTGATTATTAGTCAGTTATGCAATGATAATCGAAATCAATATAATATCATATTGATATGATATTCTAATTAAATATAAAATATAAATAATGCTGGATGTTTTCACATAGCATTATCTAGCTCCGAAATAAGCAGAGCTTATGTTAAGGGAACTACTCTAATGTTATATACTTACATATATCTGTTTTTATTTGTAAATACATACATATTATACATAGAATGCACCTAGAACCGATAGATAAAGCCTCTTAATCCATAATTTAAGCAAATAAATATGCTGATTGATTTCTTGAAAAAAGTTAGTAACTGCAGAATAAATAAATAGAACGTCCAACAGACACATATCTGATCCCACACTAGGATCCCCTGTGTCGTGGGTATCAGGAATTAAGAGTAACTTAGTACCACAAAACCCAAACCAGGAACCTATATCTACAGAACATTTGCTCCGCAGGGGGAATCGATCCCGCAGCTCTTGCGTCACAGCTACTCATCCACCGCGCCGTCGAGGTCACCTGGGCAACAAAAGTTTTTTGAATCATAAACTCGAACCGCAGTCAAACGTAGTCTAGGAAAGTCCCTTGACCAATGATATCTTGATAATTCATATTTTACAAACGGTACTTTTCACGGTGAAGGCACCGACTAAGTTTCGGAGTTGCATGACGCGATTTAGAGGGCGAGCATCACCTCACATCAGTCAGTACCTTCATCTTTAGTACGGTACGTGAAAATTCCCGTTTTTACAATATGGAAATCTTGATATCAATGAATTTGAATTTTAATCTTCAAATACATCCATGATATAAGATTACTGGGAATCGTTTGATGGATATATCCTAAAACAGCACTCTTTGGAGGAAGAACAATGTCCAACAGTGGACTACTACAGGTTGCTGATGATGATCATGATTATGAAAGTAGTTCCGATCTCCTAAGTTTTACTATGTAGTTTCCTTGTTAAGACACCCTTTTGAAATAATTAGTGTTGGACCCTTTCATATAAATAGATAAATTATAATAACCTATTGGATGTTTTCCATCGTAGGTACCTAATATTAATAAAACGTATACACATGTTTGCATATGGATTTAAAAGCGTCTGAACTCTTAAGGCCCCTGCAAATTGACGCCATAGCGCTGTTTATGGCGGTAAGAGAATGAAAAAGAACCCCATTTATTTGTGAACTTTGTCAACAATTAGAAACACACAGACAGATTAACGAAAATAAGATAACATAATGGTAGATAAGATAATGATTACGTTGAAATATTACTGTAGCATTTGTATGAAAGGGTCCAGATTAAAGTGCGCGAATTTTGACAAACATTCGCCCGCATTTTGATCGCCTCCGCGCGGTGGTAGTGAGCATTTGTGTGGAACGATCTGCCTGCACTGACGAGAATTTTGTAAATTTTTGCCTTTTTAAAACCGCAACTTTTTATTTTAAGGTTCTTTATTTATCATAATAAAATACAAATTCAATATATAACTAGACACAGTCTACTACATAGCACATTACATTAAACATAACTCAGCAGACTGTGGCACCTTTAGGAGTTTCTTTACAATATTAATATTTATAAGATACTTCTACACTTTTTAAAACTTATTTACTATGGTTTTGCAATGGTTACAAGGATCTTTAAGGAGATATAAATTATGTGAGCTTAGTACTGCAGACATTTTTAAAACCGTGGATGTTTATTCAAGCTTATTTACCTAGGTACCATAAATTACAAATATATTCATATTTTTTAATTTATGGTATTATTAAAAGCGCCACTGCGCCTTTTTGGGCCTTTAGACGATATATAAGACTATGGCGATAGAGGCCCATGCAAACAGGCGGGGTCACGGCATCGCTAGCGGTAGCGATCAGCCTAGTGGCTATTTCCTCAATAGCCACCGCCAACGCGTCAGTTAAAATCCTTAACAAAATATCAACAAAGGCAGAAATCCTTTTTTTTTTCAAATTCAATAAAAAGTCCTATTCCGCGATGCTAGCCAATTAGACCCGGAAACATCAGCTTTGAAATTCTCCCAATTATAAAAATCATTAAAAAATCTGGCACTTGACTAATTTGTTGTTGCTGACTCATAACTAAAATCATGATCAGCGCAATCCTAATTACTGATTTATGACATGTCAAACTTGACTTCACTCAAAAATACTGAGATACAAAATCACAAGTCAAAAAAATTTAAAGGAAATACTGTTTTTAAATTGGTGACGCGCCAATATGTATATCTAGGCTGCTAAATTGTGTGACTAAAATACTTACATAGGGGCAAACTATGCTTATTACCTACAGTAATATTTTTTATAGGTTATAACTGTCCCACCATCTTAGTTATGCTGACATAATTTTGTTTTTAATGTCTTTTTTCATTTTCATGTTATACATTCCCAAGGCGTATTATAGCATTACATATTTTGGTTGGAAAACTTATTGAATTAATTTAAGTGAATCTGCAGGATCAAGAACAATGCGATTATTTTTAAATATTATCACGTTTACAATATCATACTAAGTGAAATTACTAATTTTACATATTTTTTCCTTTTTATTATTCTCAAGTTCACATTATTATGGAGGTATGTACAATCTTGAATCTGACGTCATACATCCCTATTTTACAGATTATAAATTAAATCACCACATGCAAATGTCATTATTTCAACTCCAAGTAGGTTGGATACTAGAGATCCAAAGTCATCGCTGTTCGAAATTTCAAACTGTACGCGCGTCACAATAACGATATTTATTGTTTCTACAATTTTCACCGCCAATATTTTTTTAGCGTCTTGATACTGGTATCACTTAGCCATAAATATAATACTATCATAGCCCCAGCCTTTATCATATTTCGATCATTAATTACATTATTCACTATTGACAAACAATCTTGATACAAGTTGACATCTAGAGTTCGTCGACCGTTGCAGCAGGTATAACTGGTTTAAAATCCATATTCATGTTTCTATGAATCAGTTATTGTTTAATAAGGTGATTAACATTCTTCTAAATGGACGGTAAACTAGTTTGTCTTTTTTATTATTTCGATTTTGATTGATTGGTTCACTTAAAGTGGAACGTGCTTGTAAATAAGCGCCAGACATCATTCAGTCGGGTGAATTATATACTGAATGCTACTTTAAACGATACGCTAAACACTACACTGAAAAATACGCCAAACGCTATACTGAACGCTAAATTGAACGCTAAGTTGAACTTTACGATAAACGTTAGGCAGACCGTATAGCTGAACGCTTGTTCACAATGTGGGTCTGCCAGTTGGTTTGTCCTCTACGGTTTTTTCTAATGTTAATTTTTGATAAAATCATGTCGTGATACTATGTTAACACGATTATTTAAGCAACTGTGATTAAACTAAAGTGCATCCATGGACTCTTTGGCGCATCAACCTTCTTCATTACTTATGCAACAGACTGAAAAGGCCTCTTAACCGTTACCTAGGCAAAAGCACAAAATCTTTTGCATCGAAAGATATGTTCATGGAAGATATCTCATAGGCAGGTTGTGGAGCACACATTTTCACTACTCTCGTATTTTCTACCAACAGTCTATATATAGGGTCTTTCATTAAGCATGTCCTATCTTTAAATTTAAATAAAACAAAGTGTGTGTGAGATATTATCGAAATCATTTATTTATTTGAAAGATGTAGTGATGCCATTATGTGTGGAATATGACATCATTCAAATGTCCGCCACGGCTTCTCTGGGTGGAGCGCATGCGAGATATCCAATTTTCCATGACTTTTTCGCATAAATCAGGCCGAATTTGACCTATGGCATAGGTTATGTTGGCTTTGAGGGCCGCTGTGGTTTTTGGTTTATTCGCATAGACCTGCGACTTAAGAAAACTCCACCAGAAAAAGTCTAGCGGGGTTTAGTCAGGTCACGACGCAAAATTCGCCAAGTTGTGGTCTGTGAAAGGCCGAGTTCTTGTGAGCGACACGAAATCGACTGCCTCGGATTCTCCTGCACACTCTCACGGACAGCGGCGATGTTTTCGGCAGAATTTGCGTTTCGAACCAGTGGACTCAAATTTATCCACCACACGACGAATAGTCCTCTCGGTAGGACGATTATGGCGACCGTAAAATGGGCCAAGCGCGCGGTGCCTTGCCCGAACACAACACTCATTTTGATAAAACAATTTTATCATTTGCACGTGTTGTTGAATGCTATAGCTATCCATGATGATTTGGAAAAACAGAATGAATAAATGAGAACCAATTTGACAGATGTAGCTTCAACAAGATGGCCTCTACCAACTACCAAAGTTCGGACGTGCCTATTGGAAGACCCGTTATCTTATATGGAGATCATCTACGTTCAAACATCCTAGCGGAAAATGTCCCGAAGTTTTTTTTCTATACAACTAAAGTGACACGCTAACGGCCCACTTTTGGAGAGCGGGTAAACCTGAGGACTAACCATGAAGTCTTACAGCAATTCAGTTGAGGCAAAGATCATTTTGCCACTTTTTTAAAGCTTTATCATTCGCAAAGCGGTATTTGACATCTTAGCCTGAATTGAATCGCTATAAGACTTGATGGTTAGGCCCCTGTTCGTTTGTAAGCAGAGAGATCACTCGCGCGTTGCCGAACCTAAGACATAAATGGTGATAATAGTCTCCATGTGCGTTCTGTATGTGAATGCAATTATTTTATCTGTACCTATATAGGTTTTGAAGAAAAATGATACCAGATCGAATATACTTACTATACACACATTATATACTTTTCTTGCGTTGAATTATACTGAATTATACCTGGTAAATGTATAGCCACTTTCTGATCTATAATATTTGTAAGTTTGTTGAGAAATTTCCTCTTCAAATTACATTTAAAAATACTTCCCAATACAAAATGGTTGGCCAGGCCTCTCTCTTATTTTTACGTAAGGCATTGGGTTGGAAATAGGTAGATATATAGTTTTTTATTCAACACATACAAACACGGCACAGACAAGTACTAATGAAAAGAAGGACAAACAATAAAAAAAAAACACACAGTAGAATACAATACGTGGGTGCTAACCAGTACTAACGAGGGCAGTCTATGCCGCAGTGGTGCAAACAGTCCCCCCAATTCTTCCGAAAGCTGCATTAATAAATAAAATATTTATAACTAATAACACGCAAATTCTTACTAATATTATAAATGCGAAAGTAACTCTGTGTGTCTTTTACGTTTTCACTCCTAAGCCGCTAAAACAATATCTTACTATTTTTTTGTTTTTCTAAAAAAAATTTAAAGCAGTACTTCATAATTATTTTCAAAAGATAAAGAGTTTCCTAAAAACGTTTACCTGTACCAAGCTACAAGCTCCATCTCAAAAACAACTCATTGGAGTACCTACCTGTATATACTAGCCCTCTCATTCGTAATCACTCGCTAGCTTTAGCAGCGTGATAAAAGTTGTCTCCTTTGTTTAGTGAAAGAAAAGGACAGGTCTAGAAATTAGCGTCCTGCTAAAATTAATAAATGATTATGAATATTATGATAGGACTATACAATATAGAGGATAAGGACGAGAGGATTGTCACGAAGTAGGATAGTCTATGAAGTCTTTATAAACTACTTTTACGAGAAAGACCTAATTTCATAAAGTTCGACTGTGGTCGGTATCTGAAGTGGTCATTATTCTACCAAGCTCTAAGTAAAACCGACTCTATTTTGTACACTCTCCGGTATAATGTACGTTGATTTTTAGGGTGATTATTTGATTGTATGTGTAACCTCAGCCGCCATTTTGGTCACGTTCCAAAGAGTGTTAGTGTCCATTGATTAAAATTATGAAATGTAAATAGGGTCACGACGATTTTTTAGGGTCCCGAAGTTGAAATAGCATTCGTTAATTAAGTATACGGGTTCCGTTATAATTTTATCATGTCCATCTGTCGGGTTCATCGAAATGTATTTCCTCTGTGTTTAAGACGACCTCTGTGGCGCAGTAGGCAAAGGCCCGCCTGAGACGCAGAAGGTTGCGGGTTCGATTCCCGCCGCGGGACAAATGTTTGTACCTATCTGCGAATATTTGTCTCGGGTATGGGTGTTTTTCTATGTATGTTATGTATGTATTTACAAAAAAAAATGTATATAAGTAGTATATCAGTCATGTAGTTCCCATAACACAAGCTCTGCTTACTTTGGGGCTACATGATACTGTGTGAAAAATGTCCAGCATTATTATTCTTATTATTATTATTATTTCGATTCATCGAAATGTATTTCGATAAAATTTTATTCAGAATAGTGTATTTTGAAGTGTTTATAAAAGTATTAATATTACAAAATTAAATGATTTTTTTTTTGTTCAGTATGAGTAGGTAGTAGATACCTACCTAAGTATATGCAATTACATGCCCACGAAAAATTAAATCTATCCTTAAAATTGTAGGTTAGATTTGATGCGTTGATAACACCATCATCTAGGCCAAAATCATTTACCTAGTATAATTACTCGTATTATAAATATGTATGTAATAAGACATTTATTTTTGTAATACATATCATTTAAAAAAAAAAGAATAATTTCACTTACGTCTGTATAAATAAAAAACTAAAATTAAATCAATAAGTAGTTATTTTGTGCTTAGAAGCTCCTAATATTGTGGCACAATGGTAGCTTAAAACATGTACAGCCCAAAAAGTTATTAACAATAGATTAAGTACCTACCTAGCTACTTATTCATTTTTTTGCGCATTGTAGGCACATTCAATAAAACATGATGTTTTGCGGGGATTAACTTTTTTATAAGCCCTTTTGTGTTTGAATAAGTAAAAACTTTTTTACGCCAGTGCTTTGCAATTCTAACAGTGGGACAAAGGTGTCTAGATAAATACCTCACGCTTTTTTCCTTTCACGCTAACGCAAATTTGCCAAGGTAAAACTTGGCAGCAGTCACGTGACATTTCCACAGCATATATAAAAAAAAACAACAAACAAACACGCTCACGACTGTCTTCCCCATGGTGGACATCCTCAGATACATACTCAGTAAGTAGATCTTTGAGGATACCAAGTAGGGGGTAGTCAGAGGCACGTCCAAACATTACATTTGGTACATGCCCGCGTTTTGCGAGAAGTAAGCATTCCACGTGACAGGTTGCAAGCCCATCGCCGCTTATTGGAACACTAACTGTTGGCACATGCCTTCGAATTTTTGGTTCTAGGGCATGCCGGTTTCGTCACGATGTTTTCCTTCACCGTTATGAGCACGTGTTAATGCGCACATGAATTTTTCGAGTGGAAAAGTCCATTGGTGCACGACCGGGTTCGAACCCACGACCCCCGGATCAGAAGTCGGGGTATTAACCTCTAGGCCAACACGGCTAATATCATATCCATACAATTCAATCTTTCCGCAGGCCTTACGCCAACAGAAAGTAGTATTTATCTAGACATCCTAACACGACTTGGACAGTATTATTTAATCAGTCGACTGCTCATGAAAGATGTAATTAAATTATACCTTGTAAGTTATAGCGAGTAAATGGTTCAATAATCAATGACCAAGCGCGTGTTGCGCCATGAACAGCAAATGACAGAAAACTTATAGCGAAATCCTATATTTCATGTATGAACTCTGGAATGAACTGCGTTCTGATGTGTTTCTATTCGCTAAAAAATAACAAGACCAGCTTCCAAAAAAACCGCTTTGCATCAGGTGGGCCGTAGACCTGTTTCCCTCAACATAACATCAAAAACGGCTTCCGAAATCAGCACGGCTTTAAATAACTAACACAAAGACATATTTTATTCAACCACGTAGGTATACTGTAATTTTTTACTTGTTTTCCCTGTATCGAAAAAAAACCTTAGCCATAAAATTAAAAAGAATTATCCAGCGATATGGCTCCCTGAAACAAAAACCGTTGTGGATAAAGAACCTCAAATATGTAGTCTATGATTTGAAAGATTACCGTTACTAGCCATTTATAAAATGTATTCTACTGTGATAGCGCCTTGATGTCTTTTGTAAGGATTCTATTTTTTTATTCTTTTTTAGAATTATTGTGTTACAACGAGTTGATTATTCATTAGACTGGTAAAATAAAGTGTGCAATGTGATTAGGACAAAAAATGTAATGCGGTAAATTAGGGCAAGTTTAAATTCGAAAAAAAAACAACGTAGGTATGCATCAATAGAAAGATTGATTTGATTTTTTTGCTATTTTCTAGCGAAATATAGCATGAGTAAAACAAGTTGGTCTAATACTAAAATTTTGTAGATATCTGTCTACTTACTTAGGGTAGATATCATTATTATCACCGATGGGTTTTTTTTAACTTGATCGGAGTAAGAAATTCTTCGAGGAACATACATTTTTGCTTAAACTTATTTTTTTTTATATTTTCGCTTAAAGGTTAGCTCATCTACCTAAAGGTACCTATAATAATCAAAGGAAACAGGGGCCTAACCATCAAGTTTTATTGCTATTCAATTCAGGCAAAAATGACTATTTCTGCTTTGTGAATGACAAAGCTTCAACAACGCACGTCCTCAATCGCAAAGCGGAAAGTTTTATCTATGCCTGAACTGAATCGCTGTAAGACTTCATGGTTAGGCCCCTGTATGTACATACTAATGTATTTCTTAGGAACTTGGAATTTAAAGTACGAAAACTGCGTTTATTTAGGTATAGGTCCATACCTATACCTAGCCATGCTAGGCAGGTTGCTAAGTAGGTACAGTAGGTTTCTTCTAAATAATTAAAAACATCTACCAAATCACTCCCCACAAAGTTTGTACGATTACATGGCAGTCAGGAATTAGGAAGGTAAATAGGTATGTACATTTATGTTCATTATATTCATCATGGCAGGTCAGAGTTCATTGACATAACCTTGAGAATAAGCTTCCGATAAACGAAAAAGGTTGCACGGAAACAAAATCTCACTCCTAGGTCTATGATTAACATAATGTGAATTTTACGCAAGTCGTCATTTACTCGTTTTGCGTTTAACAAAAAACGTTGTTATAGTTTTATTGAGATGTAGTTTTTGAAATCGATTTATATGACTTCAAGGATGGTCCTTAAATGGGTTAAATTGCCACAAGTCACTAGGGGTCGCTGTTATAGACTATGACTATGACATGTAATTACAAAGTTAACTTGAAATGACATAATTATTAAAAAAATAATGCTGGTTATTTTTTCACACAGCATCATCTAGCCCCAAACTAAGCAGCTTGTATTATGGGAACTACATGACTGATATACTACTTATATACTTATTTTTGTAAATAAATACATATTATACCTACATAAAAACACCCAGACCCGAGACAAACATTACAAACATTTGTCCCGTAGCGGGAATCGAACCTGCAACCTTCTGCGTCTCAGGCGGGCCTTCGCCCACTACGCCACAGAGGTCGTCAAGATTATATTGAATTATATAGCGTATAATTATATACTATAATTATTTAATAGATGCTAAATAATGACAAAATATTTAGGTAGGTACCTTCCTAGGTACTTAGTTAATAATTAAAGCGATCGGTTTCACCTATAAAAAAATCGAAATCATATGCAGTCGCTTAGTGTTCCAATAAGGTGCGATAGGTTTGCATACGTCAACTGTCATACGGAATGCTAACTATCATGCAAAACATTTGCGTACTGAGAATAGATCTGAGGATCTCCACAGTAAAGATTAAAGTCGTGAGCGTGTTTGTATGTACGAGAATAGGTAGGTACCTACTCTGGTCTCATATTTTACGTCAATATAAATAAATAATAAATAAATAAATAATGCTGGACATTTTTCACACAGCATCATCTAGCCCCAAAGTAAGCAGAGCTTGTGTTATGGGAACTACATGACTGATATACTACTTATATACTTTTTTTTTGTAAATACATACATATTATACATAGAAAACACCCAGATCCCGAAACAAATATTTGAAGATGCAAACATTTGTCCCGCGGCGAGAATCGAACCCGCTACCTTCTGCGTCTCAGGCGGGCCTTCGCCCACTGCGCCACAGAGGTCGTCAATATGCCAAAATAGTGACGTAAAATTTTATTAGTGTGTACCTAAAGTGTAGAGAGTTAATAAGTACATACCTACAGAGGTAAGTCCTAACTTACCTGGTATGTAGCTATTACCTACCACTTATTTCACTTTCACCGTCATTAAATTAAAACTTAATTTTTTTTATTCACAGATTAAAAATGTTTGTAAGATCAGCAAATATTTGTCTCTTGTCTAGATGTTTTTCTATGCATAATAATATGTATGTATTTACAACAAAAAAAGTATTTAAGTAGTATATCAGTCATGTAGTTTCCATAATAAGTACAAGCTCTGCCTAAAGTTTGTAGGACTAGATGATGCTGTGTGAAAAACGTTCAGCATTATTTATTTTATTTTAATAGAATAATAGAATAGAATAGAATAGAATAGAAAGTGATTTATTTGACAACTACAAAGTCAGTACCTATATTTCTCAGTCGAATCGAGTCTGCATCTTCTACACTGTAACTAGGCAGTAGGTAGGTAGGTAGACACCTATTCTATGGCAAAACATTATAAATTACAGTGTATCTATAACTAAATCACCAGTAATAAATCCAAATCGATTGATCGTGATAACTGCCTAGATTATGGGAAATTTATCGGCAATCGCCTACTGCCTTGGAAATGACATTGGGGGTTAGAAATCGTGTTTTGTACACAGCATCAAAATAATATCTAGGTACTACCTACTGACTTGGATTATCCAAATGTTAAAAAAACGTGTTAAATTCAGCCGTTTTCACAATACGGGTACGATAATGATCAAACAAATAAAAAAGCTTGGTAAGTAGGTCACTCTAGGTCCGCATGGCTATATAGCCATGCGACTTTGCTTACTGGTGAAAAAAAAAATTCAACTACCTATCTAATTTCATAATTTATTAAGCCCTAACACAACAGTTCTCGCCATTTTCAATGTAAAAACCTACATGAAAATGTTACCGCCTACGAAAATGTTTTTAAATTTATTGGCGTAACGACCATAGATAAAAAATACACCCAGCCATCCATGTTGCCAAGAGTTTCCAGGTTAACTAAAAATATCTGCCAAGCAATTTTCACTATATTTATGATTTACTTCAGTCTAAAAAAATATTTTTATTTATGAAAATAATGATTCCAACAATGTACACATAATAAAATCACCATATTCTCATGAAAACTTCTAAGTTAGACGACTGGTAAATTAGTAAAAAGAGACAAATCGGTACTGATTACCTGCATGAAATTCCCCCGGACATATGTAAAACTAATTTTGGCTGTCTCATTGACAGCCAAAATGAGTTTTACATACCAAAAGACAATGTATTTTTTAAATAATATTTTATTAACTTGACAAGTTTTATCTATAAATAAGTTAGAAATTGTATCATGTCCCTACCCTATCGACAATATTTACGAGGTACACACGTAGTAAAATAATCTAAATAATTATAATACCTTTTAATTATAAAACAGTTCAGGTCTTCAAAAAAACTTGTAAGGATCAGCTCTTCAAGGAGCAATCATGCCTTGCTTAAGTAACTGACAGAACATAGCTTACAAATCAACCTTTTACAATGGGATTAGAAGATAATACGTATCCTTCACTTCACTTCACTTCTCGATTATGGCTTTTGTATCCTTCACTTCACTTCTTGAATATGGCTTTTATTTGTCACATTTCTGCCATACACTGAACAAAAACGGAAGCACAGACGCAGAGTAGATATTTTCTTATTTAGCCTGCTCCATAAGCATTATAGCACAGTCAAGCTACAAAACCACAGACTATTTTAAACAAAAAATCGTTTATAGACTCTGACTGCACAGACCACAGACAAGCAAATAATATCTATCTATATATGTTTTTTATTATTTTATTTTTATTTTTGTTTTTAAGTTGCTCACCGTTGATCGTGACATCACGATGCAGGCCCTGTCTGAAAATCAGCGCTGCACCTTTCCTAGGTTTGGTGCAACATTATGCTGAGACAGGGACCTTTTTGACCCCACACAACACATCTTGTATTTGTATCTGTTTTTTAATGTTTGTTTTAATTTAGCTATTTTGTTACCTGTTGTGTTGTGTTGTGGTAAATAAATGTTTTTTCTTTCTTTCTTTCTTTCTTTCTTTCTTTGGGAACGGGCTTCCACTTCTGAAATTGGAATAGCCTTAGCTATAATTCAATGAGCAATGGGATTATTTCTGAACAAGACAAGTAATCTCTACTGTTGAAAATTGCTATGATGTCGACGGAGCTGCCAACATGCAATTCTGCGACTTGCTGGTAGGGAAGCATATAAAATACTTGGGGCTCACGCTTGACAGTGCTTGGAACTTTTCGGAGCACTTCCGGCAATTGAGCCCCAAGGTGCAGGGTGCGGCAGGGTCCCTCGCACGGCTCCTGCGTAACTTAGGTGGACCCAGTGTGATCTGTCGACGACTGTTTGCAGGGGTCATAAGATCGATGGCCCTGTACGGTTCACCGGTATGGGCTGATGCTCTGACTTCCAAAAACAAGGCTCTCTTGCGAAGGCCGCAGAGGATCATGGCAGTCAGAGCAATACGGGGATACCGCACCGTGTCATATGGAGCTGCGTGTGCCATTGCCGGGTCTCCCCCGTGGTACATAGAAGCTATGGTTTTAGCGGAAATGTACCGGCAAAAGAAGGATTGGCAGGCGCAGGGAGACCGCTTGGCGCCGCAAGAGGTAAGCCACGTCCGAAAGGAGGCTTACGAGGCTGCAATACGAAGCTGGGCTGAAGAGTTGGAATTCACTCGGTATAGCCGGTGGACGATTGATGCCATGCTTCCGGTGCTCGTGGAGTGGGTGCACCGAAAGCATGGCGTGCTCACTTATAGACTGGTGCAGGTACTATCCGGACACGGGTGTTTTGAACGATATCTACACAAAGTCGCCAAGAGGGAGATGAGTCCAGTCTGCCAGCACTGCGGTGACCCCGAAGACACGGCGCAGCATACACTGGAGGTGTTTAACGCGTGGGCATCGCAGCGGCAGATATTGGTATCAGTTGTTGGGCGGGATCTATCGCTGTTGAGCGTGATTACATCCATGCTTGACAGTGAAAGATCCTGGGAGGCAGTGGTCTCCTTTTGTGAAGATATTATCTCACAAAAGGAGGCTGCGGAGCGGGCCAGAGAGAACAATCCTCTTGCTGACCTGTGCCGTCGACGTAGAGCGGGAAGGAGGAGGCGAAATTTCAATCGTCTTCTGCCGCTCGACGGAAACCAGCAGGACTCGGGTGTAGGGAGCCCCGTTCCTGCATTGCACAGGTTTCCAACGTCTGGAGATACTCAGAATGTCCCGGAGCACCCCCCTTCCCTCATTGGGGGAGAACGAGGGGTCCGCCAAGCGCGGACAGTTACCGACAGAGTCGCGGTCGAGTTCTATCGAGATCCCGTGACTCTGTCAAGTTCCAATGCAGCATCTAACTATTCATCTGGGGATGAATGTTTTGATGATGCATTGGCACTACGGTAACAGGAAGGAACGTCGATGGGTTGTTTAGTCGGTATTACGCTGGCTTTCGTCAGCGTCGAGTCCGACAGACCCCTCTGGCTCTCCCATCTTTGCCAGAGGACATGCGTAAAGGCATTTTTCCCATCGTTAAAAAAAAAAAAAAAAAAGGTCGAGTTGTTAAGCTTGGTATTTTTAGAATTACTGTCTTACAATGCTACAAATTAGACATTCCGTACACCAACGTTATTCCGGCAAGCGAAAAGCATACCAAAAACGTAAAAACTTTCCTGTTATTTTATTGCTATTTATAATTATCGGCTTAGTAGTTTCCTAATAAAATTATCTCCACGATTTCTGGTATTATTCCCACTCCGAGTTTGGGAGATAGGGATTTTGACTACCAAAATAATGGCAACACTGCACTGCATGACAATGACATTTTGAAAAAATAAATTTTGTATTGTTTGTTTGTTTTTGACAAGTACCTCGCACACAAGGCAACCAGAAACTGCCAGAAGTTTACTTCAACTTATTGATCAAACAGGTAAAAGCGGTGTATCTGAAATAAAAATGGAGAAAGTTTTCGAAATACAAAAACAAGTTCGTGATAATGCCAAAACATTAAATTCTTATATGACTGACCTGCAGACTTGGGAAGCAGAAATGAAGCGAAAGGAGGCTGCCCTAAGCGGCGAATTTGAACAGGTTCTGTCCTATTTACCGTTATTTCTACATAATTACGTAGTACCCTATATCCATATTCATGCTTTTTACTGTTTGCAGTAGTTATCGTAGCGGTAGAAACAATTTTCATTCCTGGATTTGAACAACCAATCAGGAAGCATTTTTCAGTGATTTGCTTTAACAATACCCTTAGGTTATATAGTTAGTTTTTATTTTATAATTTAGATTTTTTGTTATTTTTGAGGTTAGGCGATTCCTCCAGTTCGAAGCAGGGTGAAGAAAGAAAAACCGTTGGTGGTAAAAAAGAAGCCCGAACCAAGGATCTCAGCCTCCGATTACCTATCGTGGGAGAAGTTTGATGTTGTGAGTAATCCTTGGTTATTCTTTATATATCCTAAGTAATCTATTCTTTATATGTCCTAAGTCCACATAGATTCATCCAACGGCCAACCAAAGCAAACACGAATAATTCATTTGTTTCAAATAGTTTTCTCAAGAAATATAACCTTTTTGTGTTATGGCTAACCCTATCGCCCTAAAATTATTGTCACTAGACAGAAGTAATTTTCAGATTTAAATTATTTGTATTTGTATTTTTAAAATATCACTTTTAATGTTGAATATTGCACACATTCTATATCACAGTTATACTTGCTTGTTCAGAGGCATGGGTGCTGGTAAATTAAAAAATATATATAAAATAAATAAACATTTAACAGACATTCTGGATTCCATGTTGCATGGGTATCAGGAAAGATACCGCAACAGCCAACATCATAGATAGAATGTGAACATTGTCCAAAAAATCAAGGAAGTGATTATCTTTCTTTTTTTATTTTGTTTTTTTAAGAACCTTTGTTGTTATCTGATGATGTCAGTTCTATCGTACCCCCATAAACTACATCAAACATTTTCATGAACCAGCTTGTATATGGACCAGTAGAGCATGATAGCTGCGCTTGATGGTTTTTGCAGCAAACATTCCCTGAAATAGGCTCCTATCAACTTGAAATAAAGAATTGGTTGGTTAATATTAAGGAAAGTTCTTAAAAACAAACAAAAAAAAATACTATGTTGAGTAAACTGTATCTAAAAAAACTGTGTTAAATTTTAAACAGAGGACAGACAGGAATAAATAGTTCTTTCTGTCCCCCCGTCATTAACAGGGGGACAGACAGAACTATTTCAATCACTAAAAGTTTTATCTGTCCCCCGTTGCAAAAAAGGGGACAGATCAAACTTTTTTTCCAACTGGGTGACAGATGGCAATAATTCGAAATTACTGGGACTAATGAGGTTCTTGTTTTCTATTTAGGCTGCTAAGCAACGGGTGAGCTAACTCTCTTAAATCTCTTAGTAAATTGTTTACTTAGCTAAGCTTTTATTTGGCTGTATTCTACCTAATATAATCTCCCTTTCCTATGTCTCAGCTAAAACAGTTATTATCAATGTGTTTTGTAGTTATAGACTCCTGATACTTTTTTTATTAAAAGGGTCTTTATTTATCATAAAAAAAAAATATCATAATAAAATACAAATTCCATATATAACTAGACAGTCTACTACATAGCACATCACATTAAACATAACTCAGCAGGCTGTGGTGCCTTTAGGAGTTACTTTACAAAATTAATATTTACAAGATACTACACATTTTAAAACTTATTTTCCATAGTTTTGCAATGGTTACAAGGATATTTACTAATTTAAATTATGTGAGCTCATAATAACCGCTGTTCATTGTGTGGGCTGTAAGCCGGTTTGCTTTGAATATAATATTGGTAATGGGGTAATGGGGTGGCAATATGCATACTGAATATAGATATTATTATTATTTATTTAAAATCTCAGACTTTTTTATTATTTATTACTAGCTTCTATCCATTTCGCCCGTGTGGTACCCGGATAAAAAGTATGTGTTATTCTGATGTATAAGCTATATTACTGTAAAGTTTCATCAGAATCCGTTAAGTAGTTTTTGCGTGAAAGAGTAACAAACATCCTCACAAACTTTCGCGTTTATAATATTAGTAGGAAGTAGGATTATAAGATTATATTGTCCTACTGAAGGGCAAAGGCCTTTTTCCTTCCTCTATTGAGTGCCATTGTTGTATTTTAATATAATTTTAATATATTGTATTTTAATATAATAGGAGTCTAGTTTGTCTCTCCATCTTCGGTGTGGTCGTTTACCGTCTCTTGGAGTCCATGTTCTTGTTTTTTTGACAACCTCTGTGACGCACTGGGCGAAGGCCTGCCTGAGGCGCGGAAGGTTTGGGGTTCGATTTGATATGTTAGTATGATCTGCAAATATTTGTCTCAGGTTTCTATGTATAAAAAAAATAAGTTACAAACTATCAGTCATGTAGTTCCCATAATACAAGTTCGATTTTAGTTTGAAACCACCTAATTTAACATATTTTTTTAGCTACTGCCCACGACTTTACCCGCGTGGTACCCTGATAAAAAGTAGCCAATTAAAAGATATAAATAAATAAATAAATAAATAATGCCTGACAGTTTCACACAGCATCATCTAGCCCCAAACTAAGCAGACAAGCTCTGCTTATTATGGGAACTACATGACTGATAAACTACTTATATGTATATATTTTTGTGCAAATATATGCATATTATACATAGAACACCCGTGATAAATATTTCCAGATCATACAAACATTTGTCCCGCGGCGGGATTCGAACCCGCAACCTACTGCGTCTCAGGCGGGCCTGCGCCCACTGCACCACAGAGGTTGTCAGTTCGTCGACTTACATTGCATAATTTTATTGGTCTCCACGAAAAGCCATATTATTTGAATGAGCCCTGAATATTTTGAAATGGGACGAGTAGTTTTACCCTATTAACTTTACATTTTTGCTTTTCTTTCCTGGCTTGGTCGCTGAGGAACAGGCAGATAAAACTGATGTTTCAAAGTGATTTTAATGAATTAATGTATTTTGACTTTGACCGACTTTGACCTGTTTATAATATAGAAGATTTATTTTTGTGTGCATGTAGAGAATAGTAAATTGTGTGTCTGCAAAAAATATAAAAAACAATATTATTATTTCAGGATAAAGCTTGCCAAGACATTGATATGCAAGACGTCGGCCCACCTTCCTTGGACAGCAAGAAAAGTCAAGCAGCCAAGATGGAGAAACTGAGGGACGAGGCACACCATGAGAAAGAGAGGGTAAGCAGTGCCTTCCTTTATCCTCATTAATACCATCACCATCATCATCATCAACATCAACACGGTGCCAAATGTAATGCTTGGACGTGCCTCTGACTACCCCCTCTATACTTGGTAACCTCAGATATCCCACTCACTCACTGAATATGTGTCTGCGGATGTCCGTCATGGCAAATACAGTCGTGAGCGTGTTTTGTATTCTACACTTATCTGTACTAAAAGTTTGTACCTAAGACAGAATGTAAAACGGGAATTTTCAGGTATTGTACTATAGGTAAAGGCACCGACAAGTTTCGACTCATTCCGAGGGTCTTCATCAGGGTGAGTGATCGCGATTCTCGGAATGAGACGAAACTTGCCGGAAGAATGAGTCTACACTATACCTAATCTATCTCTTTATATTATAAATAGGTAAAAAGCATGTTAGTATGTAGGGGGAAATATCAAAAACTGCTCTTTCAAAAATTATTTCACCAATATTCGGAATACACTTTCAGGACATAGGCTATACTATTATCCCGTTAAAATAATAGGGCTTTTCGTGGAGACCAATTTTTCAAAGTATGTCCACGTAATATTGCAATTTTAATTACAGGGAAACAATTTTGTGAAGCACGAGAAATGGGACGAAGCGATCAGTTGTTACAACCGAGCCATTGATTTAGTGAAGGATGATGCCATATACTTCGCCAACAGAGGCTTGTGCTATCTCAAGAAAGACAGGTACATACGATATTTATATAATACTAGCCTCTGCCCACGGCTTCGCCAGCGTGGTATCCGGATGAAAAGTAGCCTATGTGTTATATGAAACTTAACAGTAATATAGCTTAAACACCAAGCTATATTACTGTTAAGTTTCATCGAAATCCGTTCAGTAGTTTTTGTGTGAAAGAGTAACAAACATCCATCCGAACAAACTTTCGCGTTTATAATAGTAGTAGGCAGTAGGATTGTCAAAAAGGTGTTTTTTTTTTATTTATTTTATTCTGCTTTTTAAAGTAGATTTTAAATGATGTAATTTCTACTGTACCCCCGTAGATTAGATGAAACATTCTCATAGAAGTGAAAGAGCTCGTCCGTGGAATAAATAATATAAATAAAAATAAATAATGCTGGACATTTTTCACACAGCGTCATCTAGCCCCAAAGTAAGCAGAGCTTGTGTTATGTGAACTACATGACTGATATAATTAGATAAATCTCATGTGTAAACGACTGTGTTTGTAAAAAAATTTTTGTTAAAATCGTGTACAAAATTGACGAGTCTAGGCCTGTTCACGTAATTTAGGTAGCTATATTTATTACGCTTATTTTACATGTTTCACCTATGACAATAAAGATATTCTATTCTATTCTATTCTACTACTTATGTACATTTTTGTCAATACATACATACTATAGAATGAAAACACCCAGACCCCGAGACAAATAATTGCACATCATACAAACATTTGTCCCGTGGCGGGATTCGAACCCGCAACCTTCTGCGTCTCAGGCGGACCTTCGCCCACTGCGCCGCAGAGGTCGTCAAAGTTCTACCACCATATATATTTCTGCCGCGAAGCAGTAATACTCGCAGCAATGCGAGCATTACTGTTCCGGTTGGTAAAAATGATTTTTGTTTAAAACTAATATTAGTTGTCCCCTATTGTTTGTTTTACTATAGGGTTCTGCTTTCGCCATGGTCGAACTGTAAAAATACTTTATTCTCTCGCACACAATTAAACATTTACAAAAGGCAGAATGAAATGACATGTACAAAGGCGAGCTTAACCCTAAAAAAAGGGGTTTCTTCCAGAACATCTACTCCCTAAAGGATTACGTGAACCCTACTTGGAACCCTTAGACAACAACCATTTTCTGTTGGGGTTAACAAGTGCGAAAAGGTTGAATTGTATGGAAATGACATTAGCTTTGGTGATGTCACGTGATCGCCGCCATGTTTAGCCTTGACAAAAATTTGCGTTAGCGTGAAAAAAAATTAGACGTAATGTATTTTTTCTATACATTTATGTTAAAATTAGTGCTATTATTGTATTTTTTTCCGTTTATGTACACGTCCCTATCCTCAAAGGTTTGCTGGAAGAAAATTCTTGTTATGGTTAAGCTCACTTTTGTACAGAAAAACTTAGATAAAGGTCATGTAAGTTTATTGTCTGTATTCTCTGGCAATCAAGAATAAAGACACCTTGGTCTACTATAATTATTCTGGCTAAGTGTACGTTCGGTGCCGTTCCAGCCTCCACCAAGCCGAGACGGACTGCACGGAAGCCCTGCGCCTGGATCCCACGTACGTGAAGGCACTGCAGCGCCGCGCCACCGCCCGCGAGCGGCTCGGCTCCCTCAAGGCGGCCACCAGCGATCTCAACGAAGTCCTCAGACTGGAGCCGAAGAACAAGGCCGCCCAGACACAGCTAGGGATGATCAAAGCCAGAATGGGAACTAAGGGGGTGAGTCCTTGAGGGTGGTCTACACTATTTTATTCCACATTCTATCATGAATTAAATAATTCATACTGTAAAACTTCAGGGAATTTTCAGGTACCGTCCTATCGGTGAAGGCACTGACTAAGTTTCGACTCATTCCGAGAGTCTTCATCAGGGTGAGGGATCGCGACTCTCGGAATAAGACGAAATTTGTGCCTTCAGCTATAGTGAAAATTCCCGTTTTATGGCTCCTTGAGTAGTCTATGCAATTTTATTCCACAAACTATATTGTATTTAATCATTCATACTGTAAAACTTTAGGGAATTTTCAGGTACCGTACTATCGGTGAAGGCACTGACTAAGTTTCGACTCATTCCGAGAGTCTTCATCAGGGTGAGTGATCGCGACTCTCGGAATGAGACGAAACATGTCGGTGCCTTCTAGTTCTTTATAGTATAGAGAGGTAAAGTTTGCCGATTAAAAAAAAATATTTAGAGAAGTTGGAGATTATACATTGCCTGTATATTAATCCCGTTAAAATCAAAGGGCTTTTCGTAGAGAATTAAATCAATTTTGCAATGTAAGTCGACGAAGGTAATAGCTAATTTTCATCGGCTACTCGT
This sequence comes from Perizoma affinitatum, assembly GCA_961405105.1. Taxonomy (NCBI): domain Eukaryota; kingdom Metazoa; phylum Arthropoda; class Insecta; order Lepidoptera; family Geometridae; genus Perizoma; species Perizoma affinitatum. Next base: position 10,040,127 of record OY560206.1, read on the forward strand.
TAACCACGCGGGCGAAGCCGTGGGCAGTAGCTAGTTATCTTAAATAAAAAGTATTTATGAACATTTTGATGATTCAGTGTTTTTTCTTTATTTCAATGCAAGGAACATTGTGAGGTAAGTCCTACGAATTCCATCATAAATTAGCGATTACAATTACACGTCTATATAGTCTTTTAGATATACGATCCGTGCGTTCGTATCTGTGATCGATGTGATTTTACCGGCCGAGACGAACTCTGTGGCGCAGTGGGCGAAGGCCCGCCTGAGACGCAGAAGGTTGCGGGTTCGATTCCCGCCGCGTGACAAATGTTTGTATCTGCAAATATTTGTCTCGGGATCTGGGCGTATTCTATGTATAATATATATGTTTTTCTAATAAAAATATGTATATATGTAGTATATCTTGAGATTTTTCACCCGTTTGTCTCAGGGTTGGAAAAGCGCGAGAAAGTATTGCACTTATTTTGATACGCTTAACCGTTTTATAAGATCCAAAACGTATCAACCTCTGTGGGGATCGAACCCGTGACCTCACACTTGATACGCGACTGCTGTATCCCCTCAGCCACGAAGCCCATAACGCCGTAGTTGAACACTTTAAAACCAAATAACCAGGTTTAAGAATGTCTAAAACTATTAAAATTACTTTACGATCTACCTGCCTTAGCGTATGAGTAACCGGCTGAGACACAAGTTGTGCGGGTTCGATTCCCGCTATGGGCCAGATTAGTGCATGTTTTGGGTCTGGGTTTCGGTTTACCACGGTACACGTAGTTCCTGATACCCACGATACAGTGCATCCTAGTGTGGGGACAAGACTATGGTTGTGGCAGCTGGGTGTTTATTTTTATTTTTGATAGCTACATAATAAAAGATTGCAACTCATTGTCATTTCGTTTAATTTCCAGACTAAATCCAAGTCGTCGCCCTCTTCCACGCCGGTCGTGGAGACCAGGCCGCTCCTCAAACCCTCAGCCAAGGTGCAGTCCAAGATCACCGTGTTGGAAGACCCCAAGCCAACGGACCAACGGTCAGACGCAGTGGAAAATTGGAAGAAAGGCGTTGGAGAGAACGTGACGGTACTGAGGCCGGTGAAGAAACCTCCGCATCTACGGTCCAAGGTCTGAACCCTTTTGTTTAATATATAAAAAAAAAAAAAACACGCTCACGACTGTCTTCCCCATGGTGGACATCCTCAGATACATACCCAGTGAGTAGATCTTTGAGGATACCAAGTAGGGGGTAGTCAGAGGCACGTCCAAACATTACGTTTGGTACATGCCCGCGTTTTGAAAGTAGTAAGCATTCCACGTGACAGGTTTGCAAGCCCATCGCCGCTTATTAGAACATTAACTGTTGGCACATGGCTTCGAGTTTTTGGTTCTAGGGCATGCCGGTTTCCTCACGATGTTTTCCTTCACCTTGTTTATTATATAATGATAATATAGCCTCTTTATTTCCTTAATTCATTTAGTCCTATTACTATTATAAACGCGAAAGTTTGTGAGGATGGATGTTTGTTACTCTTTCACGCAAAAACTACTGAACGGATTTTAATGAAACTTTACAGTAATATAGCTTATACATGAGAATAACACAGGCTACTTTTTATCCGGGTACTATGTGGGCGTATATTCCTTTCTGTAAATTTGTGTATCAAAGAAATTTATTTTCTTTCTTTCGTTAATGCGTTTTTTGCATTCTATTTGTATGCCTTCAAGGACTTTTGATTCTTTTTCCCTTCCTTATTCACATAGATTATAGTATTCACTTCTAAAAAAATAAAAACTGCTTACAGAGGGCGCTGAAATCCGTGCCGATTCGAGAGATCCCCCTCGGCAAGGCAACTCCAGAAAAGCCGGCGACGCGTCTCAGAATCGTCGAAATCGATTCAGACTCCAACAAAGAATCTATGAACAACAAAGGTGACGGCGTAGACCTTGCGAAGGCTAGCCCGGAATCGGTGAAACTCATAGCTGAAGAGGTAGCCTCGGAAAAGGAGAGTCGCGTGGCTAACTTGGTTCCTCCAGTGAATAGCGTGCAGTTTATGAACGAGTGGAAATATTTGAAGGGGAACGATACAGCTAGGAGTGACTATTTCAGCGTGAGTATTTTAGAAACAGTGAAGGAAAACATTAAGTCAAAGTCAAAATTCATTTATTCATTAACAATCAAAAGGATCATTAAAAAGGATAACCAGCCTTGTTTTCTTGCCTTTCTTTCCTGGTTTGGTCGCGGAGGAACAGGCAGTTATATAAAACCGACGTTTCACGGTTCAGAAAGGCAATAAAACATGGCTGGTTATTCTTTTTGGATCATTTATAAGAATAACTAGCCAGCAATTTTACAAAACAACGAGTTGGAGCATTTTCAATCCTAAGATTTTTTATCATCTAAATAATCAGATATTTTATAGTGTGCCTTTTTATAAAGTTGTTTTTTAAATTTGTTAATTAGTTTTATTAATTATTTTCTACAGTCTGTAGTGATTATATTAACATCTTCATAACTTTGTCCGACGGAGGGCATTAGTATGCCATACATATCCGACATCCTAGACAAATACCTCACGCTTAGTTTTCCTTTCACGCTAACGCCATAAAATTCAATCTTTCCGCAGGCGTTAACGTCAACAGAAAGTGGCATTTGTTTGACTGGACCAAATACAAAATGATATAGTGAACATTAAAGAAGGTAGTTAAAAAGCGAATGCCCGATGTTCGCTTTTTAACTGTCATTCTAATTTGGTCGGTTAATGATCTATAATCATACCATACAGGCTTTTACGAATAACAAATCAATTCTAGCATTGATTTGACTGAAATTTTGTGTACGTGTGTTTGAATATGGGCTCTTATTATAGGCTGTTTATTTAAAACGACAGCTCAAAGGAAACTAGAGTGTTATGAGGGCAAAATAATGAAGTATTAAAGTCACAACTCGAAAACTACTAAAAGTGCGCTTATATATAGTAGTATATCAGTCATGTAGTTCCCATAACACAAGCTCTGCTTACTTTGGGGCTAGATGATGTTTTGTCAAAATGTCCAGCAATATATATATGACGGAGCAGAAGCTCCAAGGTGGTCTTTAAAAAGTGTGACGTCAGCAATGCTAACGTCACTATTATCACCAGCATGCTGGTCGCTCATAGTTGATGACGAAAGTAAACTCCAGGAGATGTTCTTCAAATTTATTCTTGGTTGTACAAAGATTTTCAAGGCCTTTTACTCGTGACCATGATCTACTTTTATGTAAAACTGGCACAAACTAACTAAATCCAAGATATAGGTCACAATTGGCACAAATTAAGAGCTATCTTTCTATATAAATTTTATTCATCTAGCTCTACCACAAACAAAATTCGTTCCAGCAAAAAACGTTACGGCAGCAAAAACTTAATTTCTTATTTTCGGGCACATTTTTACTCAAAATAGCGAGATTTCACTTATTTTTTTGCTGTAGTAAGCACACCAAAAATAATTCCTAATTGACAAATGAATTCAAAACTATGACATTAACGATTATTTAGCTAACAAATTTCTTAAAAATAATTAAAAAAAGTGACCTATTTTGACTAATGATATAACAAAAGAAAAATGACTAAACCTACTTAATTATTTTATTCCAAACCTAGACACCTTGATACCTTGCCTACCTATTTAACTTTATATTATAGTATCTACTAGTTTTGTTTACACAAAACCTCGGCTCACCTATCTGTTGCTATACCCTTACACAGAGCTCATGTGAGATACCTACCTATAAACACCATATATATATCTAACATGTGAAAGCAATATATAAATAAATAATGCTGGACATTTTTCACACAGCATCATCTAGCCCCAAGCTAAGCAGAGCTTGTATTATGGAAACTACATGATATACTACTTTTATATTTATTTTTGTAAATACATACATATTATACATAGAAAACACTCAGACCCGAGACAAATATTTGCAGATCATACAAACGTTGTCGCGCGGCGGGTCGAACCCGCAACCTTCTGCGTCTCAGGCGGGCTTTCTGTGGCGCACACAGAGGACCGACCTTGCCTACCTACTTAACTTTATTTTATCGTACCTACTAGTTTTGTTTACACAAAACCTCGGCCTACCTATCTGTTGCTATACAGGGTTCATGGGTCCTATAAACACCATCTATTTACCTGTGAAAACATTAAATCTATTGAGTATAGAGTTGGTTTCTCTAATAAATACTTATATGTTCTAGATAATCGATCCATCGAAGATACCGTCTATATTCGCGAACGCCCTGGAGTGTGACGTGTTATCGGACGTGGTGCGCGTGTTGCACGCACACACGCACAAGTTCACGCGACGCGGCGTCGCCGCCTACCTCTCCGCGCTCGCGGCCGTCAGACGCTTCTCCGCGCTGGCCATGTTCCTCTCCAGTCAAGATAAACAACGTAAGCTACATACATATAGTCACGCTTGTTTCCCGGAGGGGTAGGCATGTTGGACGCTTCTCCGCGCTGGCCATGTTCCTCTCCAGTCAAGATAAACAATGTAAACTACATACATATAGTCACGCTTGTTCCCCGGAGGGGTAGGCATGTCGGACGCTTCTCCGCGCTGGCCATGTTCCTCTAGTAAGCTACATACATATAGTCACGCTTGTTTCCCGGAGGGGTAGGCATGTCGGACGCTTCTCCGCGCTGGCCATGTTCCTCTAGTAAGCTACATACATACAGTCACGCTTATTTCCCGGAGGGGTAGGCATGTCGGACGCTTCTCCGCGCTGGCCATGTTCCTCTCCAGTCAAGATAAACAATGTAAGCTACATACATATAGTCACGCTTGTTTCTCGGAGGGGTAGGCATGTCGGACGCTTCACCGCGCTGGCCATGTTCCAGTCAAGATAAACAAAGTAAGCTACATACATATAGTCACGCTTGTTTCCCGGAGGGGTAGACATGTCGGACGCTTCTCCGCGCTGGCCATGTTCCTCTAGTAAGCTACATACATATAGTCACGCTTGTTTCCCGGAGGGGTAGGCATTTCGGACGCTTCTCCGCGCTGGCCATGTTCCTCTCCAGTCAAGATAAACAATGTAAGCTACATACATATAGTCACGCTTGTTTCCCGGAGGGGTAGGCAGAGAGCAAGGATTTCCACTTGCTATGATCCTGGCATATCTCTTTCGCTTCATTTATCCTCATCAAATTCTTCATACAAGCTGAGCGGTTTAGTGAAATCCTTTATATACAATGTAAGCCTATCTTTAGCTATCTCTTTATTTGCCAAGCGACTCCAAAAACTAACGAGGTTCTGTATAAAATTTTATAAAAAAAAAATTGCCACTATTCATACTGATATAAGGTATGTTAAAAAAATAAGGTATGTTATTTCATATACCGTTATTTGATGACGGTTTTTATATTTTGTTTGTTTGTTTATTGGTAATCCAGCGTTTACTTATAATCTAAAAACATTTGTTCATATTTTCGAAGGCCAATAACAGATTTTTTTTAAATCACGACTTGTCTTGCAAGGAAACTAAAATCTGACTAATTTGACAGCACTAAAATTGTTGCTGTCTCTTTCTTTTCCTGTTTGTAAAAGAAAGAGATAGATAATTAAGTTTAGTTGTTGTACGAGAGAATCGACACCATTTTATGTGTGGGTACGGAACCTTTATTGCACATGGCTGATTCGCACTTGGCTGGTTTTCTATTCATCAATAATTTGTATTGTTTCAGTGCTTAACAGTCTTCTAGAGCACTGCAAAAAGGCTGAAAACGTCAGTGACAGCGTCATAGCCGATCTGAAGATCAAATATGAACTCTAACGCATAAGATAGTAAATTGTATATTTTAAACTTAGATATATCTATACAGGGTGTAGCAGAATAATAGAACTGTCAAGAAAAGTGCCTTTCCTTTGGTTGGGAGGCATTTTTGTTTATAACGTTGCAGTCATTCGAATTTCTTAAACAATGGGACTCAATTGATGAAACATCGAGTCGATTGCCCCAAAGTAGATTCATCCAATCGAGTCGTGAGATTTAAAAAAAAAGATGAATGTTTAAACTTATAATCTTGCTACACCCTGTATAGTGGGTAAATGATTTTGTGAACGGGCATCTACGGTTGATGCTAATACCACACAGCCAAGTATGTTCACAGTTCATTAAATTTAGTAGATTTTGAATTAAAAAAGTTAATTAGTTTGAACAAAAAGTTAACCGAGAGTTTTGCTTTTTGATTTGTGTCATGTGTCTTTTTCTCGTTCTTAGAATTCGGAGATCTTTGCGATTTTGAAGAACGTTAAAAATTCTTACATACAATCTTTTGTTGAAAAAGTGAATTCAGGTAGCTTGTACGTATGGCCATAGCATATTAGAAATCTGTGGCCCACCTAAGACGCAGAAGGTTGCGGATTTGATTCCCGCCGCGGGACAAATGTTTGTATGATTCGCAAATATTTGTCTGGGTGTTTTCTATGTATAATATGTATGTATATAAAAAAATATATATGTAGTTTATCAGTCATGTAGTTCTCATAATACAAGCTCTGCTTAGTTTGGGGCTACATGGTGCTGTGTGAAAAATGTCCAGCATTAATTATTATTCTTTATTTGTCATACAACGCCATCTTGTATAGCAAGATAATCTATTATCCTATATGCATAGGATAATAGGCTTCCATTTGTCGTGGGTACTCGTAGTTCCTGGAACTACGAGTACCCAAAAACCATGGTACCATGGTACCACAACACTCAGACATATACCTGCAGAACATGCAATCATTTGTCGCGGCGGCAATCGAATCAGCACCTTCTGCTTCTCAGCCGGCTGTTCGCCCGCCTCGCCATTGAGGTCACCATAAGAACTTACACGGCCACAGATTAAAAAGATAACCGCTCATTCATTCAACGTTCACTCAAATGACTGTAGTTTAAACAGCATTTTGCTATTTACAAAGATCCACTTAAACTTTCATGAACATTAGTTGGTCGAAACACAAATAGATTAAGTTATTTTAACTTTTACCTTCTAATTGCACTAGCAAAAGAGCTAATCAATGATGGGATTGGCATTCATGCTGTCAAACTTGTATGTTGCGGGGGGAGAAAGAGTTTCTTAGAATTGTTTACACAAAAGAAAAAAAAAGTTTTTAGTTTATCTTTCTTTAAAAAACTCCGTAAACTTGTTTCGGGACATTCCGAGAGTCCTTTCAGAGTGAGTGATCGCAACTGCACGTTGTGGAATGACTGAGATCTCTTTTTCCATTCTGAGGACGATCTTGAGAATTATCAATTGTGTCCTCTATAAAAACGGATGTTGTCCACTGCCTTCGGAGTTGAGCGAGCTTTATTTTACCTAAGTACTTATATCCTTTGAGTGGAAATAGATAATAGATAAATAAAAAAAAACAATATCTATTGGTTTTTTTTTAATTATCACTTATATTCATTTAAATCACAAGGATCGTAACCCTATCAAACCATATTATTACTTACGTAAAGTCATGAAACTTGGTGCTAACAGAGACCTGGGGCCTACCTATCCGTTTTGTTTAATAGCAATGAAGGCTTTTCATTTAAAAGAATGTCTGTATTTGTTGTAAAAACGAATATAGTTCCAACTGGTTCGATAGATTGCCATCTATCGAAGTCCGAGTTGGCCATTGCGTTAAAGAAACTTCTTTGATTCAACTGGTTTGATTTTTGGTGCTTGTCCAGTTCACATTATGACTTATTTACATTGCATAGATTATTGCACTATTCAGAGCAGCGCCATCTATTTATTATGCTGAAATCTTTATTCGTGACGGTCGTAAAATTATTCTACTAAAAGGCTAAAGGTACTGTCAAAAAGACGCGGTCTAAGTCAAAATTCATTTATTCATTAAAATCACATGAATTACTTTAAAACGTCGATTTAATATACTGACTGGGGGTGGTGGCGATCAAAGGGAAATGTTTGTCAAAGTTTGCGTAAATGTAGGTACTGATCGCCACCACGGCAGTTTGAACGAGCCTTTAGGCTTGGTGGTTTGACCCCTGTACGGATGAATCTAACTGAATTCAGAATTACTCGCGTGCATTTTGCTGGTAATTGCGCTATGTACTACTTAAATATATAATTATACATATTATATTCTTTATTAATAGTATTAGTAATGTTTTGGCAGTTATTCCGCTCAGTACTTAATCGTGTGTGGCGGTCGGTCTATGTGCAATTTTGTATACATTTCTTATACTAATGCATTTTATATGTAAAATGTCAAATGTAATCATCATACCATATAATAAATATGTAACTGCTTAAATTTAATTACGTTTGGGATAAAAATCGTGGTGTCAGACAGCATACAGACAGACATGACAATATTATAAAGGTTCCGCTTTTGCAGTTTAGTTACGGAACCCAAGTATGAAATTACATATAAGAATGTTAGTTAGCCAACTAACATAAATTATGTCCAATTTTCTTCTAATGTACCAAAAAAACGCTTGAGAATTAATCCTGAGAATGATTGATAACCAGTCACCCATCCGACCCCTCGCTTTGCAGCGGTGGCTATCAACTGGCGTGCAAAGATTGTCTTAGGGCCCAGTCAAACTCACGCGGTGGCGATGCCGTGGCGATCAGAGGGAAATGGTTGTCAAAGCACGCGAATGTACTAATCGCCACCGCGTCTGTTTGTCCGGGCCTAGAGTTCGCGCGTGTCAGTTTTTGATCGCCACTGCCTACGCCACCGCGCCGGTTTGCGCGGGCCATAATGTGTTTCAGTTAAAGGTTAGTTTAATTTGAATGATGCAAAGAATTTTTAGTTCTGATTAATTATGTTTTATTTGTATGTTATTAAAAGTCATTTTAAAGATGTCCTTGTTTTATTAACTAGAACTAATAAGTATAGTATTATAGGTAATATTTGTGCCTAGGATAAAATAGGAACCAGTATAAATCAGGTGTTCCTCACGGACCAATCAGCATGTACAACTAGTTGTGCCATCCCAAATATTAGTTCTAACTCTTTTTAGGGTTAAGCTCGCCTTGGTACATGCCTCATTATTTTTTATTTTTTTATATTTCTGTGTACAATAAAGAATTATAAGTTCCGTTAGACATAACTTGGCAGAACTAGTTTTGCTATAAGTGTTTTTAAACATAGAAATGTTCCATATGACATAACCCTTTCTGGGTGGTCATTAAAAAAACCTAATCTATCCGAGTCGAATCTGCCCAGGAAGATTTTTTTCAGTTGTATCTAAAGGAACTAATATTTGTGCAGGTGTTCCGATGACACAACTAGTTGTGCATACTGATTGGTCCGTGATGAACTCGCTCTATAAATAGTGGTTATCCAAGGCTATGTGGATAGCCAGTAAGATCAGGCAAACATGCTTACTTTTTTAGAATTCTAAACAGTTGTTTAGCTAAGCAGTGTTTTGTTTTCTAAAGGTGCGTTTTGAAATGAAATCTGGCTTGATTTTTGAACAAAAAAGCTTTGATTTGGACCTAACCTCACGTTATTGTATAACAGTTTTTTTTTACAGTTATCAACTGTTTAAAAATCTTAAAAGCACTTAAGGCTCATTCATTGATCATAAAAAATATGCTCGATCACGACTATTCCCTATGTTGGACATCCTCAGATACATACTCGGTGTACAAATATATTTAAGTATACCAAATAGGTAGTGGCAGAAGCACGTTCAAACATTACAGTTGGCACATGCCCGCGTTTTGCAAGTAGTAAGCATTACACGTGACAGGTCACAAACCCATCGCCGCTTATTGAAACACTAAAAGATGGCGCATGCCATAAAACGTTTATTTTAGGGCATGCCGCGGTGAATATCGTATACGTCAGAGCAAGAGTATAATAATCCACAGGTGCTCGATCGGGTTTTAACCCAAGACCAACAGTCGGGGTACCGCCCACTAGGCCAATACGACTAAGATTATTATGTAAATATGAAATCACCTCTTCGGACTGCAATCATAATAGTCAAACTAACGATGAAATAGTACAATCCTAAAGTTAATTAAAACTAAACTGCAGTTACGCTAATAAACCGACTGAACCGAGTCCAATTTGCATGTGCAACCATCGAGAATATCGAGCTGGGCTTAGGGTTCCGCAGGACGAAAAACTGCCATAAAAAACGATTAATCATCTAGCTCATCAACATTAATAATAATTCTAGTAGGTGGTAGGTACTAGTATATAGAAGTACCACTTAGATAGTTATAAAATACCTGTGCTATTGGGTACCTAGTTTTAAGTAATGCAAATTGGACTATTCGTGAATTTGTCTATTCGCAAATTGAATAGAATTGTCGTGTGTCTGTAGCGACATCTCTCGTCATATAATTGAACTACATCAATCACATTATCAACGCAAGAGCGAAGAGCATCCCTACCCTACTACCCGCAAATGGTGTTCGAATACCTTTTTATCGAATGATCTGAATCGTGTTAACGACATTTTACGAGAGTTTGAACATTAATATTATATAGTACTAGCTGTACCATGGCCGCCCTCGGCCCCCAGCCCACATCGTCGCATCTTCCGCCCGCTCTATTACTTCTTTTCCTCGGCTCCTGAGTTAAGTGATGTTTGATGTTAAATAGCCTATAACCTTCATCATTTTGGGCTATCAAATGCAAAAATATTTGTTCAAATCCGACTGGTTGTTCCAGAGATTATCTCGTTCATACAAAAACTACTCTTCAGCTTATTATTAGTATAGATTATACCTCCCGACAAGAACTGTCTATCCTAGCTGTGGATCAGATACCGGGCATGTGGATCAGATGGATCAGCCTGGTCCAAGATCTTCCCCTTTGAAAATTCAGGACACGTTATCACTTATACCTACTGTGTTCTCCATATGATAGGTATGTTGTATAAGCTCTCTCTGTGTACGTATCTATCTATAGATCCCTACGCCATTTCTTTCGATCCTACACGAAACCAGGAATTGTATTAAAACTTTCTACAAGATTGATAAGAAACTAGATTCATGGCATAGAAGGTAATAACTATATAGTTACCAGACAAAATTTAGAAATAATTATGTTGGCACTTTGTCTGTATTTGAAAATCAATAAATAATTGATAACTAAGAACAGCATAGTTATCAATTGTTTATTCCGTAACACGATATGTGAATAACGAGACGATCTCAAATGTTTAAAATGACGTCACTAAAACGTTGTTTTCTGACTCGTGAAGCAGACCCTTTTTTAAACTGACGCCAGCCATTAGTATCTACTTAAAGCTAAGACTTTTAGAAGACGGACTCTAAAAAGACGTCGTTTTCGGTCACTTTACAACATATTACGGACGGACCCTGATATGCACTAAAAAGCGCCATATGACCTAGCAAAGACGTAATTTTTCTCATGCTACCTGGGGAATGCATAAAGTAGGATTGTCGTTTGGTTAGACGGGGATGATCATATTAAGTATTTGGGATTAATTAGGTGGTATAAAAATATTAAGATTAAGTACCTGTAAATGATAGTTATTTCAGAAAATTATTTAAAAATGTACAGAACCCGTGCACTCTCTGCAAACTCGCTCCCCGTTTATTTAGCTGGATAATTGTACTTTTTACCATTACCCGGGTAATGGGATTTGTGCCGATTGCCATTTGTCGTTCCCGGGTAGGGAATACCGGATATTCTACTGCCCGGCTCTAAAGTCCGGCTAAGAATATCATTTTTCACTTCTTATGCTCTAAAAGTGCGTCATTTTAGCTTAGTTTAGTTGTTAGCTACAGCCTACGAAATTGATGTGATCCTTTATAAAGAAGTTCCATTTTTGAAATAATTTCTTAAAAATAATCTATTGTATAAAGGTTTTTTTTTAGTTTTAATTGAATTTAGTTTTGAAAATGGAACTAAAAGAGACCTACACTTTTTTTTTTACTATTTATATTGAGGTACACAACCCTAAAAATATTTGCATCGGCACCTACAGACACACGGACCTGGAACGTACAAGTGAAAAAAAGGGCGTAATACGACCTTTCGTTGTATCGGAAAAGTCCGGCAGTTTACGCCTCACCGGCAATCCCTATCCGGGTAATTGGTGCATTGTATTAATTTAAACTTTTACTGCCACACCATTTCAAGGTAATTAAAAAAATAATTAATGTGAGGTGGTTGCGTTAAGGCAGTGTGGATTTTATTTCAATGCGTTTATTTTGATGCTATCACACTGCTGCTAGGCATAATACCACGTAGAATGGAGTACCTACTTGAATGATAATTCAAATTCAAAGTTCATTTGGAACGCAAAAAATCAGTTATCGCTCTTTTTCATTCATTCAAACCCTTCCCATTCACATATCAATTCACGTTCGGATACTATCATACCATAATCCCGTTGGTTGAATGTTCGCTTAGTCTGACTCACAATCTAGTTTAGAATACTAGTCTGAATTGACACGCACATTGTATTTCAGTTTTTCAACGCATTTAAAAAAAAGGAGGTTCTCAATTCGTCTGATTTTGATTTTTAGAGATGCCGGCTTCCTCATGACATGACATGATGTTTTTCTTCACCGTTTGATATAATAGAATAGTTAGAATACGTATCATTACATTGCGCACCTAAGTTCCATTAGTGCACGATGGGATTTCAATCCACGATCGACTTTTCGGACTTTTTGTACACGGAGTGAAGTCAGAAAAAAAAGTTTATTCTTTTTCCATCAGTCAAAAGAAAGAAGCAGGAATAACTTTTGTCTTCTATACCGCGTCGACTGCTCTAAGTTAAAGTATAACCAAACAATGGTGTGTAATTTTTTCCCCTAAGATTTTTGTTCACGTGTGTACATATATTCCAAAGAATACATTCATTTTTATCTTTTTTTAAAAGCGGGATCAGTTGACTAATCAAAATTAATAAAATTAATTATTTGGTCAACTCATCCCGTGGGATGAGTTGAGAGCGGGATCAGTTGACTAAAGAGCCAAAATAATGAACGCTTTAATCCAAAACATATGCCTTCCATTGTAAGTATAGGTAACTTCTATGTATACCTATTATGTACGAGGTCGTTGTTCCAAGACGTTATGCTTAACAATAATAATATCTATTCCTTTGACAAAGTTCACACGCTAAGATTTCTGTTACTAGGCCTCAAAGCGAAACTCAGGTCAAAGTTATTTAGAAATTAATAAAACTAATCTAAAGTTTGTCTCAGTTTGGTCATAAATAATTGTTAAGGAACAAAGTTCGCTTCTATCGGTATAATCGAGCGATTTTGGGGTTCCTTAGGAACTTGCAAATTCAATTACTTAGGAAATACATAAATCAACTGTTCTGATGCCGTTCTACTAATACGGCTGTCGGTATTTGTACTCGCGTTTATGACCGAGACTTAGACACTATTGCATTATATATAATACTAGCCTCTGCCCACGGCTTCGCTCGCAAGGTACCCGATAAAAAAGTAGCCTATGTGTTATTCTGACGTATAAGCTATATTACTATAAAGTTTAATCAAAAACCGTTCAGGAGCTTTTGCGTGAAAGAGTAACAAACATCCATCCTCACAAACTTTCGCGTTTATAATAGTAGTAGGATAAAATATTTCTGGAGAATGCAGATTCTTTTATAGGTAAGTACTTGGACTTTTCAGGTATCTCTTTATTTTAATATCTCTATTGGTGTAATTTAGATCTCTTCTTCTCTTTAGTCGAGCATTTAAATAAATAAATAATGCTGGTCATTTTTCACACAGCATCATCTAGCCCCAAAGTAAGCAGAACTTGTGTTATGGGAACTACATGACTGATATACTACATAAATACGTTGTTTTTGTAAATACATACATATTATACATAAAACACCCAGATCCCGAGACAAATATTTGCAGATACAAACATTTGCCCGCGGCGGGAATTGAAGACGCAACCTTCTGCGTATCAGGCGGGCCTTCGCCCACTGAGCCACAGAGGTCGTCAAGCATTCTTGGCATAGTGGTCGTGATTATTCAGTTCTCAACTATATAAGTGGCGTTGCCGGCATTCAGTCATGGTGAATTGTGTGAAGGAACTGATACGGTCTTGACCATAGCGTTCCTCCTGAGCGACCATGTAATCTTTTGCGCTGTAGTTCCAGCGCTATTTCGAAAGGCTATTTCGATCATAACTGTTCAAATTGCTTCACCTTTATTCACCTCTAAAGCCTTTAAATCTAAAGGACTCTATAAACATTATCTCTATTCCTTCAGGCCTGTCAAAATCACTCATTTTCTAAAGACTTTTTAGGAAAAATTTGTTTAACTGTGGGGTCAATCCTCAAAACAAAAATTTCTGTGTCTGTGTGAAGCAGTCTACCTAAAGTAGTAATTTTGAATAGGAGTTTTTTTTTTGTTGGATAGTTTGACTTGTTATCTTGGGCACTCAGAACTTTAAGTTTGTAAGTTGTTCGTAGGTACTCTCTGAAACTATACATCCGATTAAAAAAAAAATGACGAAAATGTTTTGGACCTTTAGGGTTAACATAGTCTGTAAATTATTCCGATAAAATATAAGACTTTTGTGGAGACCAATTTTGTAACGTATGTCGACGAAAAATGGTCGAGCGAATTTGTTACTTAAAAACGCTGCCTTAATGGTAAGAGCTACTTTTTAACTAGGTACCACGTGAACTCGTAGGCAGTTATTTAATAAATAGTTCGTATTAGAATGTAAATAATTATAATATAAATCAAAATAATTCATTAAATTACAATAATGAAAATAAAAATAAAAATTAATAACAGAAATACCAATTGAAAAAGATATCAAAATACAATAAAATAATAGAAATTATCTAGACGCACAATCATACATCACGCTCACAGAACTTCAAACATTCTGTCAAAATAATCGTCCATCCATCCGTAAACAAATCACACTAAACTATGGTTACTAAACACCATTAACATTTACATAAACACTCAGGTACTTACAGACGATGCAATCATATTATTTAGGAAGGCATCTCACTCGATAGCATCATCGAGTGGGATGCCTTCTTTTGATATCTTTTTCAATTGGTATTTCTGTTATTAATTTTTATTTTTATTTTCATTATTGTAATTTAATGAATTATTTTGATTTATATTATAATTATTTACATTCTAATAATTATCACTATCTTTAGGTAATTAATGTTATTGGTGGAACCGTTTTAATTAAAGTAAATAAATAAATACCTGCAACTACAAATAACATTTGTAATAGGTGCAAACCATTACGAATGTTAACTAGAAAAGAATAGAAAATTCTTTATCGTAGGTAAAAAAGTAGAACATAAAAATAAAAAGCATTATCTTCCAGAAAACCTTTGTGTATTGTGGAAAAAGATGTGTCGGTAGTTCACAGAATGGGTGCAACAAAATGATATTAAGTAATGTTTAAATACACCTTAATACTTATATACTATGGTCATAATTACGTTAATAAAAGATAATTAAATCTACACCACAAAATATTTTAGAGAGGTAAAGTTTTTAAATTGTAAGTTGTTCGTAGGTACTCTCTGAAACTATACATCCGATTAAAAAAAAAATGTCGAAAATGTTTTGGACCTTTAGGGTTAACATAGTCTGTAAATTATTCCGATAAAATATAAGACTTTTGTGGAGACCAATTTTGTAACGTATGTCGACGAAAAATGGTCGAGCGAATTTGTTACTTAAAAACGCTGCCTTAATGGTAAGAGCTACTTTTTAACTAGGTACCACGCGAACTCGTAGGCAGTTATTTAATAAATAGTTCGTATTAACTAATAAATAGTTCGTACATATATATATTGCCAAGTCTGATTATTTACCTTTATAAATTGTAGCACGTCCGGTAACGATATACAAAACGTGTGTCCGTATGTTTCCACAACCCTCTAGACGTTATCTGGGAGATGTTTACGTAGATAGCTTACAATACCGTGGCTAGGAGTGCTGGTCGAGCATGTTATCTACCAGATTATACAGGTACCTAACTAGAACAGTTGAGGATTATTACGTAGAATTAACGATCAACTCTACAAATAGGTTTAAAGGATAAAGTCGGTTAGAATAAAGTCACATGAGACTTCACCTTTGAATATCAGGCGATGAAATTGAATTAAATTTTATTTTTCAGACACTATTATTATTATTAATAATACAATTATTATTAATAATAATAAAAATAAAGCCTTTATTTCCAAAATAATATATCATCTAATCTAATCCACATACATTATTGATTCTAAATTGATTTTCATTTTGGCACCCAAAATTGGGCGTAGGCCTCTTCCATACGGTTCCATTGTTGTCGGTCTTGTGCTAGTCTAGTACAGGTGTTCTGCGCTACCTCTACGATGTCGTCACACCACCTTCCCCTCGGTCTAGAGACACTAGACATTATAATTACATGACTTTTTTATAATACTAAAGAGGTAAACTAGCTATGGATGCTTGCAATACCAGAGCCAGAGGTATCACTCACGCGTTGTCTCCCTGAGATATCAAGATGAAAGATCCTGTAATTTAACAACACTACAAGCGTCCATAGGCTACGGTAACTGATTACCAAAACAAATAGGTGGACATGCTTGTTTGCCGCTATAGTTGTATAACTTCGAGAAAACAAACTGATTCGAAAACACTTGAGAAAACACACTGATTCGGAAACACTTGAGAAAACACACCGATTCGGTAACAAACTGGGGGACATGCCTTTTTTGTTTTCACTTTTCAAGTAACATAAAACAAAATATCCAAAAGACCCAAAGTATGGGAATGAATTATTCTTGTTTTTTTTTTGTGATTCTTGCTTACGAAATACACTAGCAATGATCTTGGTATTATAGGCGTCAATAGGCGACAGTTACCGTTCATTATTTGGTTAAAACAAAATGGCACGCCTGTTTTATTTTAAGATCCATAAAAAAAACGTATTCTAAAGAACCAGAGTATAGGAATTAACTCTACAAATACTCCTACGAGATCTAAAGGATAAGAAAATGTTATATTGTCAAACCATTAGGGCCTTCTTGATGCTAAAAATTATCAGTTAATAAAATATATTATGCATCTTAGCACCAAAAATTAGATTCTGAAGAATACGTAACGGGCAGTTACACGTTTGCAAATTTCATAGAATCATCCAAAAGGAATATCATAGAGAATACCAGCCCGCTTATAGCATGACCACCCAAGACAACGTATTGTCTATGAAAGAGAAGACAAAAACTATGTCTGTCGCCTATTCTGTCAAACAAAAGAGAGGGAGAAAATACTTTCGTGTCTTCTCGGCGGTAGACAAAACCGTTGTCTTGAGTCTTCATGCTAAGCAAGCAGCGATTCCAGGGTTCTCCCACGTCAATGAACGTCCCTAGATTTCAGGGGCGCCCCTCAGATACTGTGCTGGTAAAACAGGAGACAGCTAGCTAACGCCATATTGGAAAAATGGCTCGCTCAACGCTCGGATATTGTCCCATCACGAACTTCAGGTTAGATGAGAAATTAGCCAATGAGAATGACCTGTTTTGTGCTACCATAATTTTAAAATTGGAATGTAGAATACGGAACTACCTCATTAGAAAGTTATTGACAAATAGCTAGTGTCCATTCTCTCCACAAGATAATCAAAATTTCAAAACAATACTCATATACTATTGGGTCATTCGTATACTTATTTAAATTTATCGTTTCCATTATTCCAGCAATCTGAATCTCCATGCCATTGCGGGGGCTATAAAGCTAAATCTCTTCAAGGACAAACATTTCAACTTCCTCGAGGGGCGCTGAGCGAGCATAGTGAATCGTGAGATCGCTGGCTCAATCTATAGATTGGTATCGAACACAAAATATAAAAAAAACACGCTCGTGTTTATAATTTTCTAAATAAATATTATATAATGTATTAGTCCAATAAGAAATTTCACTCTCTATTTTTTCACCAATAGAAGTAGGTCTTTTTCTTAAAATTTATACGGAACCACCCTTGAAGCATGACCTGGCCGAGAGGTGTCGTGTTCAGGAAATTCATCGGAAGTCTGACACGAAACACCGCGCACACGTCACCGACGACGTATCGCAGATAGTTTTAGTGTTTTATTTTTATATATATGTTAGTTTTAAGGTATTTATTTCAATGGGCCTTAGAATTAGTTTTTTACCATCTTGTACTATTCTTAAGTTGCCTGAAATAAAGTTTATTATTATTATTATTATTATTAAAAAAATAATCATTAAAAACGGTTTACATGTTGGCGAAGATATCGCGTAACATACACACAAAAAAAATGCAGACGAATTGGAACCTCCTTTGAAGTAGCTTGAAAAAAACGCCAAAGACGCACCATGCGATAAGAACGCCTATTGTACCTTTGACTGAATGTGTTATTGATTATTTATTTCATTCATTCGTTTCATTCGTTTCATTCGTTTCATTCGTTTCATTCGTTTCATTCGTTTAATTCGTTTCATTCGTTTCATTCGTTTCATTCGTTTCATTCGTTTCATTCGTTTCATTCGTTTAATTCGTTTCATTCGTTTCATTCGTTTCATTCGTTTCATTCGTTTCATTCGTTTCATTCGTTTCATTCGTTTCATTCGTTTCATTCGTTTCATTCGTTTCATTCGTTTCATTCGTTTCATTCGTTTCATTCGTTTCATTCGTTTCATTCGTTTCATTCGTTTCATTCGTTTCATTCGTTTCATTCGTTTCATTCGTTTCATTCGTTTCATTCGTTTCATTCGTTTCATTCGTTTCATTCGTTTCATTCGTTTCATTCGTTTCATTCGTTTCATTCGTTTCATTCGTTTCATTCGTTTCATTCGTTTCATTCGTTTCATTCGTTTCATTCATACTTAGTACATTGTTTGCCTGACAAAAAAATATATATAAAATAACCGTCAATTAAGAGGACTAAACTGGATTGTATTGACGGCTACTAACCAGACAGTTCATATGATTGCTGACATTTGGTGGATGGAGGGACCCAAGATTTCTCAGCTGTGAATGATGATGATAATGACTTTTGGAACAGAGAAGATTGAGACGACGTGTTTTGATCACGTGCTCTCACGCATTTTCTGGTCCTGTTGTCTGCTGGATCAGAACGCAGAACTAAGTACTAACACAACTAATGCAGTACTTACGTATCCATATTGTAAAAACGGGAATTTTCACGTACCATGCTATCGGTGAAGACACCGACTAAGTTTCGACTCATTCCGAGAGTCTTCATCAAAGTGATCGCGATGCTCTCCCTCCGCGCACGTCGTGCACTGACTAACTAACGTAGTACTGACGCAGTAGTAACGCAGTGGTAACGCAGTATCTTTCCGTGGAGTGAACCAGCTATTTTCCATCTACTCATGTAAGGAATTAACAGTATAATACTAGAAAAAAAAACGGGATTCATGCCGTCCAGTTGGAGAAGAGTAATTGATTGCGAGACACGATTTAATTTCAACTGAGAGTCTGATTACGGGGCTCTCAGGATTTGGTGGGTGGCGCAATTGGTAAGAATATTTTTGTCTTATAAATCGCAGAAACGACAACCTCTAGGGAATGGCGACCGTGAACCGGACCACACATAACAACATACATAAAAAAATTGCGATAATTCATACTGCAAAACGGGAATTTTCACGTATCGATGAAGGCACCGAGTTAGTTTCGACTCATTCCGAGAGTCTTTTCTATAAACGAGTTCACCTTGTTCGATTGGCACCACACTAAAGCTGAATGAAGGATCATTAAAAAAATAACCAAGCAGAGTTTGTTGCCTGATTCTTCTAGGCTTGGTCGCGCGCGAGAAATCGGCGTAAATTCACTTTAAAATTAATTCACCTAGTTTTTCAGTTGACGTTTCTATATGATCCTTGTGATTTCAATGAATAAAAACTTATTGACTTTGACTTTGACTTTTAATGCGTGAAGTCTAGTTAGATATATCGATGAAGTCTTAAAAGTTGCGGAAAGTCTGAGGATATTGGTGGATTAGGATCGTTCTACATGACACTCTGAGGGAGGCTAATCCGTAGATTTCAGCATAATTATGACCTACTTACACGGAGTACCAAAACAGCCGCACCTACGGAAAAAGCCTTTTCTCTGAGAAAAAACGTGAAAACATTATTTCAAGGAAAAACGAGACGTCATCGGTCACGGTTGTAATTGGAACCCGCCCTAAGCCGGTGCAAAACCTTATATATACATAACTATCCATGTAACAGCGGTCTCTCTTGCACCCCACAATAGTTCGTTCGCATAACGACATAAATCTGAGTATCCAGAGATCACGAAGTTCATGGCTAATGAGATTTTCCTGTATCAGTATAAGGATATACTTCCTCATATATATACTTTTTTAGGGAGCTATTTTGCGAGCAAAATTTCTCTTAAATACGTTATGTAGGTAC
The DNA here is from genome assembly GCA_961405105.1 of Perizoma affinitatum. Lineage (NCBI taxonomy): Eukaryota > Metazoa > Arthropoda > Insecta > Lepidoptera > Geometridae > Perizoma > Perizoma affinitatum. Next base: position 10,060,532 of record OY560206.1, read on the forward strand.
GTAATAATTTTAACAGTTCTCATGCTCTAAAGGTTATTCATAGCTTAGAGTAGACGGAAATTAAATTATTTCAAAAATGGAACATCGAAAAGCGAATCTTTTCACTTTGTGTATCATTAACCTCTATAGGGACTTACGTGTTTTTTTAATTTAAGTCGTTATTTTCAACAGGCTACAAAATTAATGCTTTACGATGTTCCATTTTTGAAATAATTTCTTTTTCTTTTGTAAAAAAATATTATTATTTTATTTGAATTTATTTTTGAAAATGGAACTGAATTCCTCCTACACTGCTGCACAAGCGAAATAATGTCTTAGAAAAAAAATAGAATTAGGTACTTTAATTTAATTTATTTTTGAAAATGGAACGAAATCCTGCTGCGTTTATGGGTCGTTTATGATCTTTGGATCAGTGCGTTTGTAAACAATAAGTTTTTTTTAAAGTTGTTATTGCCGCGAAATCTCTAGAATGTTTTACTAAAACACCATAGTTTATTTAATTTTCTCACAATTAAAGTAAAAAGTAGAGTGTTTTACTAGGGACTAAAACCATTTTTTACTCGATTTTAAAGCCTATTCTAGTATGCCTATTGTAGTAACATCGTATGAAATGGTACATTTTAGTCCATTGTTGAACAATCTATCTGTTTAAGTTGTCTTAAGTCGTCTAAGTATGTCTTAGCTATTTTTATGTCACTTGCTTCTTCTTGGTCACCCTGTTTGATATACAAATAATGGCTTTATCTTATGCTGAAAAAATACGACTCATGTTCAGTATAGTCACCTTAAAATGCTACAAAGAAATATCTTATCCACCCTAATCCACTGATTAGTAAAACATTTATTCATACAACTATGTACAAGTAGGTATAAACAAAAAATACACCTAGCTATCTAAAGACCGTTGCAAACGATCTATGGATAGCTCAAATTATCCAGATCACTACTAGGCGGAAGCGTTCCCAAAATACTGGCCGCATTGCCACGCTAAATGGCAATGATAATGCGTTGACCCAGAAAAGAGGCTGCTCTCTTGTCATGCGTCGCTTCGACCAGTCGCCCTGAAAGAATTTTGAAAAGATCTCAAGAGGCGCAAATATAGAAGTATTTTCTTCCTTGCCGTTATCTGGTTATTTTCTGGTCACGTCAGTCATTTGATGAGGATATGGTATGGCCCAGAAAAGAACTTAGTGACCAATCGCGAAACAGTGTGGTGAAAGGATCCAGGATAAAGATACTCCATTCTGTATTAAAAGAAGAACATAAAAATGAACACTATGATACCTTTACATAACGGTTTCCTGTTACATTTATCAACCAACGCATTAGTGGTCTCCAAAAATGTCTACAAAGAATACTCTTCCAAAAAATCTAATGCAATCCGACCGCCCCCAGCCAATTGGAAATATATTCCCGTAATGTCGCCAGAGATTTACACAGCGATAACTTTAATGTACGGCTGGGGGCTTACCCGGACCACCTATGGGAGTTTATGGTGTAATCTCTTCTTTTTGTCGATATCCAAAGAGGTTCGCAACTATTGCGGATAGGTTTTCGTCGTTTGAATACTTTTAAATAAACTTCAAAGATAGTTTAAGGCACGGAATCTTTTTCAAATTAAATAACACAATATAATGGGTGGTTAGATCCTAATCAAAGCTTTTGGACACATGTTTTTATAGGAATCTGTCATATTAATCAATGGTTAGATTTGACGGTCTCAATCCATGTATAGTTTTTAAATTATGGTGGATTTGTATTATATAAATATATTCTTACGTACAAGTACTTTATTTACGTGTTGACGTAGTTTAGTTTCCCGTTTAGAGGTTCTTCCTCGTGAGCACCGTTCACGACCACGCTCGACGGTCGTGAAACGGAAACTGGTTTTTACCAGGATTGTTTTCATGCAAGATTTTACTAGTATCGATCCTGAAATAGTTGATATCGATGCAGGCTGTTTTTCATCTTAAAATCAAAATGTTCTCTGGCAATCCTCCATAATCGTTCAGAAGACTCATTATTATTACGGAACTACCAGTTAATTAAGCGGTGTCTGATAATTCAAAAGTTGACAAGAGTCATCCAGTATGATATTTCTTTTAGTTGTGAAATGAATAATAGTCTCAGTATAAACGTTTATAATTCATTATATTCATTTAAAACTTGGTCATTTTGTTAAAAATAAGACAAAAAAAACATTTTTTTTTTATTATTATTATGCTGGACATTTTTCACACAGCCATCATCTAGCTCCAAACTAAGCAGAGATTGTATTATGGGAACTACATGACTGATATACATATATTTTTTTTAGTAAATACATACATAATATACATAGAAAACAACCAGACCCGAGGCAAATATTTGTATATCATACAAACATTTGTCCCGCAAATATTATTTACGTAGAAATATACCTTCTTAAGGAAGAGCCACAAGACCTTCTTGCTCCATGACAATGAATTACCACTTGGAGCTACTTGGTTGTGTAATCCATTGTCATGGCGGCCGGAGCGGAAAATGCTATAACCATACATATTTCTACCGCCAAGCAGTATTGCTGTATTCCCGTTTGAAGGGAATGATTACCTGTGAAATAACTGGCACTTGAAACTTTTCACCCGAAATGTCTCAGTGACAACTCTGGTGTTGCAAGTTGTAAAAAAAAAATACAATCGCGTCTGAACTGAGCCAAACTAAACTAAAGAAATAAACCACAACAAAGAGGTCGTCGATAAAGTCACCAAAAAGTATACAGCATATATTTTATCTAAGAAACCTATAAGAGAGAAATAAATGTTTTTTTTTATCGTCATGTTAACGTCGATGCAATCCATTTCATCGACAACACGGACGTAGTGAGAAGACTCCAAACTCTAAACCTTTTGAGTTATTTAGTGTAATGTAGTTAAAGACGTGTAAACAAGGGCTATATATAAAGAATAATATTATGATTAGTGTTTTTCTACATAAATAGAGAAATTAAGTAGCATATTAAGAGATATATTCTTAGCTATATTTTATTTTATAAAACTAGGACTAATAAGCCTAACGTAATTATGCTAAATTGTAATATTACAATTATTTATTTTAAGTATGATAATGTATTATGGATAGTGGAAAATATGGTTTCCCCATAATTTTGATGACCTCATTGGCGCAGTTGACGAAAGCAGGTTGCGGGTTCGATTCCCGCCGCGGTTCAAATATTTGTTTCGTGATCCTACCTACACAGTGCTTAGATATTTAAACACATACAGTAATTATTATTTATGTCTATTTGTTAGAGATCAGATTACGGAAAATGTAGAAAACTTTGAAAACCACGGATTTTATGACTGTGAAATTGCTTTAACATCTAAATTTAGTTAAATATTTCACACACGAAAGCTTTCACATGAAGCCTTCAAAAACCGGCTGACCTATTTACAGTAAGGTGTAAATTGAATTTTCAGGGACTTGAGGTACAGTCAGGCGAGTAGGTGCCTGCTTGTGTGAACAAGGTTGACTTTTGTTTTTCAAAATTTTTATAGTGTTTCTCAAATAAAACTGCCGTTTAATTGTGTTTTTATATTTTACTCTTTAATAAATAATCTTGCTTGCAAAAGTAGTTATCATCATATCATACTATGATAATACCTACTATACATATATAAAGGAATTTGATGTGTTGACTAACCTATTGACAGACAACGCAGAGCCTAAACCACTGGTCCTAGAGACATTAAATTTTTAGGGTGCATTCTTTATAGCAAGTTTACGTACACTCAGAAAGAATATAATTAATGTCCAACACTTTTTTTTATTTCAATACAATAAGTATGAAAAACTACTTTCAAAACTACCCCTGAAACGGGGTGCGTGGGTTGTTAAAGTTGATATGGTATATTTTAAACGCATCGGACCACGCGTTTTGGTCGGACCAAGCGTTGTTTAAAACTTGTTTTAATTTCTTAAAATACAACATGATAACGCTTTATTTATGTATTGTTTAGTAAAACGTTTATTATATTTGTTATAACTTGTATTAAACTGCTCTCTTACTCGTGCACTCCACAGGCTATATTATATCTCACCATCCTGCATTGTATCCTGCACTCCACAGACTATGCTACAATTTATCGTATTAGAGTTTCGCGGTCTGAGCCGCGACACATCTGGTACAGGTTCAATTCCCGCTACGGAACAAATGTTTGCATGTTTTGCATATATTTGTTCCGTCAGTACTATAACACTCATGTATTGTGGAACTACAGTATACGTAGTTACTGATAACCACGACACAGGGAATCCTAGCGTGAGGTTGCGTGTTTATTTATTTGTTATTAGTATATATTTACTAACTTCCGCCCGCGACTTCTTCCGGGTTGACGTAGCCCAGAAGAACGAAGTAATTTGAGTGCCTTTCGCCCCTTGCTCCCCGCTTCTCCCCTAAAACGAAGTAGAATGCATGGCAGACTGACGAGAGTGTACCACAAAAAATGTGATGTTAAAATACTATGCACACTAAAGTGTGACACTTTGGTTCAGTCATTATCAAACTCTCGTTTGTCTGACATGCTTTTTATTTTACATGTGAAAACTTGAGATAGTTCCGCGACACTTAACTAGATGGCACTGTATGTCACAGTGACGTCTTGGAGAAAACACTATTTTTGTATAGTCTAGCTAGACTATAAAAACTTCCACTTCATCTGAGACGCAGAAGGTTGCGGGTTGCGGGACAAATGTTTGTATGATCTGTAAATATTGGTCTCGGGTCTGTTTTTTTTCTGTGTATAGTATGAAGGTATTTAAAAAAAAGTATATACCAGTCATGTAGTTCCCATAATACAAGTTGCTTAGTTTGGGGCAAAATGGTGCTGTGTTAAAAATGTCAACATTATTTATTATTTATCTATTACCTATGTGACTCTGCAAAACTTTAAGATGTTATTTACCACAAATCTAAAAAGAATATCTTATCTCCTCTATCTCAACTACGCAAGTAATTTCCTAGCCGACTGTACCTTAAAGCAGGCTATATTAGGTTGCAAATCTCGGCGATGCATCATTTTGGAGGACCAAGGTGAATAATCTTATCATTATTATTAGGTACCTAGACGTATATTGAGTTATAAATTACGGGAGTTCAGTTTATATAGCCAACTGAGCAATATTAAATACCTAAATCAAAACATGAATATTTAGGTATAAAAAAACAATCATTGTGTGTATTACTATGCATGTATGTTGGGTGTATATTTCTTTATTGAATGTATATATATATTAAATATAAGGGTTATGTAATGCTGGTAATTTTTCACGCAGCATCATCTAGCCAAAAAGTAAGCAGAGCTTGTGTTATAGGAAGTACATGACTGATATACTTCAAAATTTTTTTTTTTTTGTAAATATACATATTATACATAGAAAACACTAAGACCCGAGACAAATATCTGCAGATCATACAAACATTTAACCCGCGGCCGGCACCGAACCCGCAACCTTCTGCGTTTCAGGCGGACCCTCATCCACTGCGCCACTGAGGTTTTCGCATATATCCAGTATTATTTATTATTTATATTAACATTTATTTATACAACTATGTACAAGTAGGTATATACAAAAAATACAGATGAAACAGCTAGCTATCTAAAGACCGTTGCAAACGATCTATAGATAGCTCAACTGATCCAGATCACTACCAGGCGGAAGCGTTCCCAAAATACTGGCCGCATTGCCACGCTGAATGGCAATGCTAATGCGTTGACCCAGATAAGAGCCAGCTCTCTTGTCACGCGTCGCTTCGACCAGTCGCCCTGAAAGAATTTTGAAAACGCGAAGGGCCCCGGTTCCCCACGGACCCAGAGTCTCAACCCCAAAAGGCTCAAATAAGTAAGCTCTGTCGAGACTTCTATATTTGCGCCTCTTGAGATCCTCGGCCGAATCAGCCGCTGCACCGGCTCTAACTGATTTATATTAATGTTTGCTGTACTGAGAATAATAAGTGTCTTTATGCACTTAGGTCGTATACTAAGCTGAATTCAGAATGGCTATGGTAATTAGTAGGTATAGTGGATTAGACGTTTTTATCCCATCAATGTGGCAAACCGTTATCCGGCCAACCTGCTGGTAAGCGGATACCGTAGCCTAACACCAGAGGCTTCACTCGTGTATACGAGTGAAACTCTTAACGGGTGAAAACGGGTGAAAAACTCTTATGTACCTGTAATTTCAATAGGTTGCATATAGACCAGCTTGATTTTTATTTAGAAATCTAGGGGCAGAATAGAGATTATCATGTTTCGATGCAAAAAACCGAGCCGTTGATAATCGTGCCGGCAACGTTGTTAACCAACGAACGAAATTCAGTCAAGCGCACCGCAGAAAGTAGTTATATTAATGTCTGCTATATAACTAAAAAAAAAAAACATCAAAATCCGTTTAGTAGTTTTTGCGTGAAAGACTTGACTTTTATTTAGATATCTAGGGGCAGAATAGAGATACCTTCTCATGTTTCGATGCAAAAAACCGAGCCGTTGATAATCGTGCCGGCAACGTTGTTAAAAAACGAACGAAATTCAGTCAAGCTACACCAAACAGCGTTTCAGAACACAGAGACATATCCATATTTATGACATTTCAACACGCATTATTTACACATAGACCGGGTGTTTATATTCGTCAACCCTATCAATCTTGTACCAGGGCAGGTCATACTCTCCTTCTAATTTTTCGTACAGTTAGTTATTTATGACATTTCAACAAGCACTATTTACACATAGACCGGTTTATATTCGTCAACCCTATCAATCTTGTACCAGGGCAGGTCAAACTCCCCTTCTAATTTTACATACAGTTAGTTATTTATGACATTTCAACAAGCACTATTTACACATAGACCGGGAGTTTATATTCATCAACACTATCAATCTAGTACCAGGGCAGGTCAAACTCCCCTTCTAATTTTTCATACAGTTAGTTATTTATGACATTTCAACATACATACTATTTACACATAGACCGGGAGTTTATATTCGTCAACACTATCAATCTAGTACCAGGGCAGGTCAAACTCCCCTTCTAATTTTACATACAGTTAGTTATTTATGACATTTCAACAAGCACTATTTACACATAGACCGGGAGTTTATATTCATCAACACTATCAATCTAGTACCAGGGCAGGTCAAACTCCCCTTCTAATTTTTCATACAGTTAGTTATTTATGACATTTCAACATACATACTATTTACACATAGACCGGGAGTTTATATTCGTCAACACTATCAATCTAGTACCAGGGCAGACCATACTCCCCTTCTAATTTTTCGTACAGTTCATTCTATGCAAAGGTCGTCTAGTAGGAACATTAATTAGCGATAAGACTACTCTTGTACAATATTGTCAAAGCTTGTACTTATCCTAGCTGAAATATTATTTGATGTGCATTAATATATTTTTTATTTATCTATTGCACAGGGTGAAAGAGGTCAAAAAACTACGTAAAAAGTATGTATGGAACGTATGTTGCCATGATTTTATGACTAATATCAATTTGTGTTTATATCAGTCTTGTACTTGTTTAGATGGGGTAGTTCTGTCTGATCGGATCGAGAGTACATGACATTATCTTCGAGCGATTGCGTTCGTGTACTTGGATAATCTGTTTTCTTTATCTCATATGTGAGGTAAAAGAGGACTCACACAAATACACAGCAGCAAAATTTCATTGGATTGACAAGGCACAGCTTGGTAGATTAGATACAGTCACAGATGTTTCAAAGTCAAAAGTCAAAGTCAATTAGTCTTTATTCTTTGAAATTACAAGGATCATACAGAAACTTTTATTTATTTATGTAAATTTACAATAAATTTTACATGGCATCCCTATTACAATAGTGTAGTTCATAATTAATTAAATATTCATTTCTAAGAATAACACAAAATGTAAACTGTAGCATTTACGAATTTATTCAGCGAGCAGTGGAATAAGTCAATACTTAGTACTTACATAGTTATAATAATATGTACACTAATGTACAGTCAAGAAAAAACCTGTACAAAAAAGTGTTTATAAAGCCAAGCTGCACCCTGGTAGCATTCTTTTTCGTTATTTTTTGTCCTCTTTTATATTATGTGTGAATCGTTCTGGTACTCGATTTATAGGGTAGACGACTGAGTTTCCGTGTACTACTATCCTTGACTATGTCAGATACGAGTGGAAAATGTGTGGTCGACTCTTGTCACGAAGACAAAATTGCATAAATGTATATAAACTAATATTATAAAGAGGTTAATTTGGAAGTTTGTATAAAGGGGTAACTACTCATCTAATTTCTAAAATTGTTTTACCAATATTTAGAATGGACTTTCATAGTGGGCATATGCCGTTAAAAGGGATTTTCGTGGAAACCAATTTTGCAACATAAGTCGAAGATTAAACGCTCAATCGAATGTGTTTCTTACGAACGCTATTTTCTTTGGCTACTTTTTAGTCGGTTACCATGCGGGTAAAGCCGAGGGCTGTAGCTAGTATAGTGATTAAATGTTAAGATAAGATAAAGTTAATTTGTTCAGAAATACAGTTTGGTACAATTCCAGCTATACAGTATAACTGATCATAACTTAACTTAATAATGTCATGTTACCATAAGGATTACTGTTCCTTACACTAGGTTTCAAAGATCCTGTATTTCAAGGTCACAGAGACTCACCCCGGACTCTATATTATAAGTAATTTTAATATAATTGTTGTACTTAATATAATCTTATATAATAAGCCTTCGAGAATAGTCACATACCTAAATCACAGATATTATAATCCTGAATACATAAACTCTAAACTTCTTTTTATTCGCCGATTTAATTTAATCTTGAGCTAACTTTTCTCTCAAATAGTAAAAATTATCTCGAGAATATAATACAATAGAATGTGGTTTATTTGAGACAATGACAAAACACAGAATAGAAAAGTATAAAACGAATTAAACATACACTTACAAAGAAAGCAGTTAGATAAATAGACAATGGGGAAGATTCTTTGTACTAATTTAACTAATTATGTATTTGTTTGGGAAAAATAGGCCCTGTCTCAGCTTAGTACTGCTCCAGTACTAAGCTGAGACAGGGCCTATTAAAGACACAATAGTGAGAATAGTAAATCCTACTACTATTATAAATACGTAAGTTTGTGAGGATGGATGTTTGTTACTCTTTCACGCAACAACTACTGAACGGATCTGATGAAACTTTACAGTAATATAGCTTATACATCAGAATAACACAAAGGCTATTTTTTATCTGGGTACCACGCGGGAGAAGCCGTAGGCAGAAGCTAGTATAGTATATGCCAGTGTCTCCACTTCCTTGTTTGCTGGTTGTGAGAAGACGTATTGGCTTTTTTTATGAGACTAGTAGGACGCTTGGGAATAACCCTGACCCTCCATCACAACATAATTTATATGCATCTTTCAAAGCTTTATTTCCTACATTACTACTATTTAAAGTGACAATATCAATACCCACTTGTTGGGGATCAGCGCGATGTTTCAAACACTAAAATGCACTTTTAACCTTTTAAATGATTTATTTTCAATTTACAGTTGCGCATTCGAATGGAGATGACCATAGACTCCTTTGTCCTTAAAACTACCCTAAATTACATTTTATTGAAATCTACCTGTACTAAAAATAAAATAACCTACATTACATTGGTAGATTTTATACGTAGTTTGACATTAATAAAATTGTATGAGCGCGTCGCTAACACCACTCTTGAAAATTCGTATCAAATAAGAGTATTGAGTTTTAGTTTATGTAGTTTAATATGTTATATTGTATTTTCTATAATTTATGTGAATTTCAGTTTTCAGGCATTGAGCCTGTGCCTAAGGGCAGGATTTAGTGACACTTTTTTTTAGTTTACCAACTTGTATAATTTATCTAAATTCACTAACAATAAACTATTTGTTGAGATTTTAAGCCTAGTATGAGTACACAAATGGTAAGTTGTTGGCCCACCTGTTGGTAAGTGGTTACCTTAACCTATGGACGCTTACATTACCAGAAGTAACACTCACGCGTTCTGAGATATCAAGATGAAAGACCAAAAATGAAGGTCTTTCATCTCATATGCCAATAATATCACATACAACCATAAGTTAAGTTGATCAACTGTTTTAGTACCTACCAACCAGCGATACCTTGTTTTCGTATCTTAGTAAATAAGTACTTACCTAATGTAAAAATCAAATTTTATGAGGGCCGTGTTTGCCTAGTGCGCGGTACTCTGACTTCCAAACCGGAGGTCGTGAGTTCGAACACGGTCGTGAACCAATGGATATTTCCACTCGAAAAATGTGTGTGCGTTAATTGAGCACTAGTTAATACACGTAATCAAAACGGTGAAGGAAAACATCGTGAGGAAACCGGCATGCCCTTGAACCAAAAATTTAGAAGCATGTGCCATGATATAGTGTTCCAATATGCGGCGATGGGCTTGTTACCTGTCACGTGGAATGCTAACTACGTGCAAAACACGGAAATGTTATATATGGACGTGTCTCTGACTACCCCCTATTATCATAGGGAATACAGTCGTGAGCGTGTTCATTTTATTTTTTAACTATATTATTGTGTTAAGTTGTCACTGAATCAATTTGTCAGTGAATTTCATTGCAGTAATTAAATATGACCCAAAATGAAAACTCGAATTCGATGAATAAGTACCAATCCACTTGATTCGAAACAATGTACAATGTGCCGAATGATGGAAATCATGAAGTACATTTGAAGTATCTTTATGTAATAAAACATCATCATCATAGGTAGAAGGTCATAGTTGAACATAAGCCATTCACTTTTGATTGAAAATACTCCAACTCTAAACTAAAACCACCAACCAAACTAAAATATATGTATCTATTGGTTTGTAAAAGGACCATTAAAAAGCCCGCCTGAGACGCAGAAGGTTGCGGGTTCGATTCCCGCCGCGGGACAAATGTTTGCATCTACATATATTTGTCTCGGGATCTGGGTGTTTTCTATGTATAATATGTATGTATTTACAAAAACACAAGCTCTGCTTACTTTGGGGCTAGATGATGCTGTGTGAAAAATGTCCAGCATTATTATTTATTATTTCGTGTCTTGGTCGCGGAGGAATAGGTAGTAGATAAAATCAAAGTGATCCTTGTGATTTTTATTAATAAATGAATTTTGACTTTGAATGTTGGCTTTGACTATTGGCTTTGACTTTGACTTTTAAATATACCAATATTTAGAATGGACCTTAAAGGTGAACATTTTTCGTGGAGACCAATTTTGCAAAATAAGTCAGTGAGCGAATGTTTTTTTTAACACTGCCTTAACAGTAAGAGCTACTTTGCATTGGCTTAATTTTTATCCATATATCACGCGAGCAAAGCCGTGGGCAGTAACTATGTAGTAGACATATATTGAAACTAGCTATCATCATAACTAATGATAGCATTTTATTTAAAAAATAGAGAATTTAATCAAAGCCGGAAAAAAAAACAAACCGGAAGAAATTGATGATACACATCTCCATCAAAACCTGACGCCGTAAAAAATTCAACATCAAAATAAATCGCTCTCATCAAACCGCAGAATAAATTGAAGTTACTACTGCAACTGAGCCATGGCCCGACCCACGGTGAAATACCGTGATCCCGGAACATCGCTTTTGTTTTCTTTCTTCTTCGATCGGTGACATGACGAACGAACAAATTCGTAAGACATCCAGATCCAAAAAAAAAAAGACAAAAAATTATGAGAACTAAAAGAAATATCCAAAAATGTATGCAATAAAGCATTTTCTATCTATCTAGATAGATAGATAACTCTTCATTGTACACCACATAATATGTTGCTTACAAACAACACAGCAAAATATAAGCTAATCGCGGGAGTACAATGGGTGGTCTTATCGCTTAAAGCGATCTCTTCCAGGCAACCTGCATTATTGTATGTAAGTATATTTGTTTTATCTAATATATATAGATAAAACAAATATACACAATACAAACATACATAATACGTATGTTTGTATTGTGTATACACCACCGTCCTTTGTCGTTCACGTCAATTACTGTCCATCTAAAGGTTGTCTGGAAGAGATCGCTATAAGCGATAAGACCGCCCATTCTAAATAATCTATATTTTTTTTGTAAGCAACTCATCAACTTTGAGATTAATTACTATTTATGATGTAATTTAGATTTGAATACGATAATATTTTCTCTACCGTAACAATGTGTCCAAATAGTTTTGAGGGTATAATGAATATAGTTATATAATATAGCCAACCTAATAAAGCCTATTGTAAAATGTAGGTATAACACGTGTCCAAAACCCGAAATTGGCGAAATTGGTCACGGACCACGTACAAGGCCAGTTGATAAATGGTAGTACTTGTGCAGCTGACGACAGATATCCAATTTACTACTCCATCGGGAGTAAAAATGATGACATCAAGTAAATATGCCTCATGAGGACTTGGGGACCGATGGAATCAAACCAGCGGGTCTAGACATATGTCACTGTTGGCGTTAACGCATGCGGAAAGATTGAATTGTATGAAAGAAAGGAAATACATTTATTAACAACAACACAACAGGTGACAAAATACAGAACAAATACAACACACACAGAAAAATACATTAAAACATAACAAAAAATGTGTTGTGTGGGGTCAAAAGGTCCCTATCTCAGTATAATACTGCACCAAACCTGGAAAAGGTGTAGAGCTGATTTTCTGACAGGGCCTGTATCGTGATGTCACGAACAACGGGGATCAACATAAGAAAGAAAAAATATATAAATATATAATAAATAAATAAGTGTTATGTACAATACATATAATATAAAGATAATGATGTGAGAAGTTTCTAAATATGTATGGAAATTACATTAGCTGTGGAAATGTCTAGAGACAGCTGCCAAGTTTTACCTTGACAAATTAGCGCTAGCGTGAAAGGAAAAGTAAGCGTGAGGTATTTGTCTAGACCCAGGATACTATATCTCGAGCTTATTTTGTTAACAGTACAAACAAAAAACACGCTCACGACTGTAATCTCTATAGAAGAGATGCTCAGATCCATACTCAGTACGCAGATCTGAGTGTACTCAGTAGGGGGTAGTCAGGGACACGTACAAATATTATGTTTTACTCATGTCATGGAGAGAGGGCTTTGCCCTGCAGTGGAAAAATACAGGCTAAATAATATATTATAATAAAAATCATGCAAAAACGTGGGTTACGTGCATAGTAGTAGCATTCTACGTGGCTGGTTACAATACTATCGCCGCTTATTGGAACACTAACCGATAAACCGCCTTCGAACTTTTAATTAAAGGGCATGCTGGTTTTTTACCATGTTTTCTTCACTGTTCCGAGCACTTTTACGCGCACATGTAGTGAACAATTTATTGGTGCATGACCGAGTTCGAACCGACGACCTTCGTCGGCGTACAACCCACTAGGCCAACCAAATATATCTGTATAAAAGCTTAGCTACGCAAGTACTATTATGAAAAGATATTTGTAACGCTTAGCATTGGTAAGACAGAAACTATTTAAACAAAAGATTTTTTGTTTTTTTATGAGAAAAAAAAATGTGTTGAAAAAAATGTGCTAGTGGAGATAGTTCTCGACATTAAAAAACCTGGAAATCTGTAGATTGATCTCCCTTTTGAGGTTTTCCCAAGTGAAAAAAAACTAATGCTGGACATTTTTTACACAGCATCATCTAGCCCCAAACTAAGCAGAGCTTGTATTATGGGAACTGCAGGACTGATATATTTTATATTTTTTTTTGTAAATAGATACATATTATACATAGAAAACACCCAGACCCGAGACAAACATTTCAAACATTTGTCCCGCAGCGGGAATCAAACCCGCAACCTTCTGCGTCTCAGGCGGGCCTTCGCCTACAGCGCCACAGAGGTCGTCAAAACATTTAAACAGTTTTACTCATGGCCTTTGCTATGAGGCACACATACTTGACAGACATACTCTAACATGAAACACACATATTGAGAGTCGGGTCAGACATACAAGGCTATAATAATAAAAAAACTTAAAAAGTTAGTAAAAAATATAATAATGCTGATTATTTTTCCGACCCAAATATCGACCAATAGAATTGCACCATTCGACGTCACGTGGTACAACCTACATGGTATTATACTGATAATTTTTTGAAAATTTTCTCGGTTGTACCACGTGACGTCGAATGGTGCAATTCTATTGGCCGACATTTGGGACGGAAAAATAATCCCCTGAATACCACACGAGCTTCAAAATTATCTGGCATTTCCCTCAAGGTTCCCTGCAAACAAATAAAGTCGTCAAGTTTTTCAGGAAAAATCACTCGCGCTTCGCGCTCGTCGCGCTTCGCGCTCGTGATTTTTTAACCTGAAAAACTTGACTCCTTCATTTGTTTGCAACGAACCTATCGGGAAATACCCGATAATTTTGAAGCTCTTGTGGTATTATATGTGAACATTTTCACGCAGCATCATCTAGCCCCAAAGCAGAATAGAGCTTGTGTTATGGAAACTTATATTCATTTTTTTTGTAAATACATACATATTATACGTAGAAAACACCCAGACTCGAGACAATTATTACAAAAAAAAAACAAATGGGCATTTTGAAATTTTTAAGGGGTCACCAAATGGTTATACCTCTGGTATTGCAAGCGTCCATAGGCTACGGTAACCGCTTACCAACAGGTGAGCCTTTTGCTTGTTTACCATCTTGGTGTTATAAAAAAGAAAATAACTTTTTAAAAAGCTTTTCAAAACAAATAATGGACAATAAAGTTCTTAAAGTTAAATAACTAAAGCTAGTTTATTTTTACTTTAAAGCGCGAGAAGCCATTTCCTGCAACTTTAATTAATTAACGTGCAGAAAAAGGCAGAAAAATTGTTCTAGTTTTTACCCTTATTGCAGTTTCATGAGTTGCAATACCAATTATTTTTATCGTGCTTATTTTAAATGATTTTCTTTGCAGAATTTTATTGTATTGCTGGTAGGAAAGATTTTATACTACAGCTATCTACTGAATGTTCATTCAGACTGTTAGATGAACTTTGTGGTTAGGCGTGTGAGTAGCCAGCTATGTGGCGAGAAATGCGGGTTCGATAGTGAAAACTTCTAAATAATAAATGCGAAAGTCTGTGTGTGTGAATGTTTGTAACCACGTATCTCGGTCGCTACTAAACCGGTTTTGATGAAACCGGTTTTGTCTGGAATAACACATAGGCTAATAAAAAAAATCTACCTTTAAAGGGGTTAAACAGTAAGTACTCGTAAAGTTTCTATGGAAATTTTTAGTCCTTGGTTAGTTTCGCTCAAAACTTTTTTCGTGCAAATAAAATTTATACGTGTACGTGTTCGATTCCTGAAACGAGATAAATGTTAGATGCAGATATTTGTTCCGGGTCTGGGTGTTCTGCTACCACGGTACTTATAGTGTACTAGGATTCCGTGTCCATTAAACACGACACAGAGAATCCTAGCGTAGGTTTAAGACTATATATTATCTGTTGGATATTTATTTATTTTATCAATGTATTATATGCAGCAAAATTTGAGTCTCAAAACATTCAGTCTGTTTTTTTAAACACCAAAGCAACGACTCACAAACCTTTAGATAACAAAAAATAATCTCTACATCCCATGAACGAAACGGAAACTTTATAAAAAAGATTCAAACACATAGTTTTTTTGTCAACTGGATAACTGTTATTTCCTATGCTATAATATTTTAGTACCGCAATGACATTAAAACATTTTTTATGGTTCTCTTATTATTCCGGTCCGTACTGAAAACGTGTTGTGAACTATCAAATTTGGTGATACCTTGGAGTAATGATAGATCAGCTGTGGTGCAAGATACAAGCTAACGTAAAACTGATTTTTATTACTGTAGGGGATGTTACACTAGAAAAATGTCTCAACCAATTTGGAATACAATCGCGGACGCATATTATTAAGCCATTTCCTGCAACTTTGATTAATTAACGTGCAGAAAAAGGCAGAAAAATTGCTCTAGTTTTTACCCTTATTGCAGTTTCATGAGTTGCAATAGCAAGTATTTTTATCGTGCTTATTTGACTATGACAGTTTTTCGTTACACTGTTGCTGCTGTCTGCGGTCTACGCTCAGTTAATCGTAGTGGATACAAGAGCAACTTGCTAGAAAAATTACAATCAGCAATCTGCGTTTGTGTTTAGAATCATAAATTTATTATGATATTCTGCGGTCTGCAGTTGCCAGTTTCTCATTAAATGAAATATTAATTTGTGCACCTAGGTATCGGAAGTCGAGGTACAGCCCATTAGGAAAACACGGCACATCGAAGGGTTTTCTTTTTTTCTAAATAATATAATATGGTGTCACGTACTCGCGGCTATATTCATTACAAAAGTAACGAATAAAACAAAAAATAATAATATTAAAACCATTGTAAAAACGCTCTCCCTCCGCGTCGCGATCACTTACCCTGATGAAGACTCTCGGAATGAGTCGAAACTTAGTCGGTGCCTTCACCGATAGTGCGGTACGTGAAAAGCCCGTTTTTACAATGGATAATCAAATTCACGATAGTTTTTGGAATAAAATATAAAACCACCCAACAGTCACATACCCACACTAGGATCCCGTGTATTGTAACTTGTACCTTGGTACGACTCCACCTAGACCCGGAACAAATAACCAAATAGCTGCAGAACATGCAAACCTTTGTCCCGCAGCGGGAACTGAACCTGCAACTGACTGATGATGGGGTACAGTTTTCGTGAGATAGTGACGTGCGTGAATCAAAACAATTGATAATCAATGTCGCGCCGTAACGCACTATGTGATATGGTTCATACTTTCATTCGCTCGATAGTTTGCTCAGCTCTGACTCTCAGGCCCAACCTTTGCATTTGCAGTTAGATTGTGTCATGAATAAATTTAGTGAAATGTGCTTAGCTTCTGTTATGCGCAAACAGTCGGCTTTGACAGAGTTTCAGTTGGTTTGTCAGAGTGTTTTAGATATGATGTTACCTTTGCACTTATCATAACCGTATATTTATAATCTTTCAAAACAAAGCGAACAAACACGCTCACGACTTTATTCCCCATGATGGTCATCCTCAGATACATACTCAGTGCGTAGATCTTTGAGAATACTAAGTAGGGGTACGTGCAAAATATATTATTTTCCATTATGCCCACGTTTTTGCTATTAGGTAATCAGCATTCCACGTGACAGATTGCAAGCCCATCGCCGCTTATTGGAACACTAACTAATATCACATGCCTATAAGTTGCTCAAAGGCATGTGCTATCAGTTATTTTCATTATTATTTTTTTGTAAATCTTTAGTATAAATTAACATGACATACAAAATTATACAAACTTGGCACCGGAACTATAAAGAGTTATAAAGGAGACAATCGATCGAACTCATCAACACCTGCATTGCAAATACCGACTCAGACATACCTCAAGTCCTCTTTCGAACTGTCAAGTTAAGCGCACCGTAAGTTATCGTGCACAGTAACATAGTGGAAACCAGTAGCTGAGGTTCATACTACGGTTTCTAAGAAGCTTCTATCACCGTGAAATTATATGTAATTTCCATATACTTAATTTGCGAATCTAAAGTAAAAGGACAATAGAGATTTAGATGTAAAAAGTATGAATGTATGAGTAATATACAACCTATTGTAAATGTTAGTCAAACTATTGAGTGTTAAAAAGCAATTTTATTTATTAATATTTTGAAACTTTCGCGATTGGATAACATAATATAAGTTTGACGGGTCTTTATCTTTTTTATTATTTTCCCTACGTTTCGACTGTATTGCAACAGCCGTGGTCACGGGATGACTGGAGTATACGGAGCTATCGTCGAGAAATAAAGGCAGTAGCAACTACCCTCATTTCATCTTCAGAATCAGAAAAGTCCATGTTCACATTACGACACACTACAATAACCGTATCACCGCTCTGCACAATCGAATCTCGATACCCGTTTATCACGGGAGTGTATAGCCGTCTTCATGAATATTAAATGCATTTTTTTAACGTTTTATATGGTTTTGGTATCGTTAAAATAATTTGAAACAACAAATAATAATGTAAACAATTTTTTTTAATCCTTGTAGTTTATGATTACATATCGTTTAATAACTGACTTAAATATCGATAGTTAAAAACAATATGTCACTGGCATTTTCTGAATCGTAAGGTTTGAAAAAATATAATTATGCTAAACTCATAACTCTACTTTCGAAATTTGGTTAACACGGTAATAAAATTACATGGCGTGATTTTAGTTCATCGCAAATTAAAAGCAAATGTCAATGTTTGTACGTTTGTTGCTGCTATTTTAGATGAAATTTAGAAAAAAAATATAATTAATATAATTCATAGAATAATTCATAGACTACTTACTTTTTATTTGAATACGAAGCGGGTGAAGTCGTGGGTAGAGGCTAGTGTTCACATCAGGTACCTACGTCTACTTGCTGTGGGAGCTACGCTACGTTACCTCTAAGGTATCCGTGCTGTACTTACGTGAGGATTACTGCCTCGGGGAGTTGCCAAGTGTTGCCTGCTAAGTACTGTGAACTCGCGAATGCGTAGAGCGAATAGACCAGTCATTTAATTGTCGCAAAGTTTGAAGTCTCGTCCTCAAAAAAGTTTGAGGACGAGACTTCAAACTTTGGTATACACATCTAAAAACTTATACGGCACTAGCTTTTGCCTTCAGCTTTGCCAGTGTGGTACCCGGTTAAAAAGGAACCAACGAAAAGTTGTTCTTACCGTTAAAGTTTTTTCGTCGAGTTACGTTGCATATATATAGCCTATGTCCACCATGAAACTCCATTCTATATGTTGGTGGATCTTTTTTGAAATTATCATCAACAACCAAACTTTACCGCGTAGATCAAAGAATAATTATGAAATTTGTCTCACTTCTGGGCAAAGACCTCCCTATCCTCCTTCTACTACACGCAATTTAACCCTACCACAGTCTGAGATCCCAGATGGGCGTCGAACTCGTTTCGTCATCGCATCATGAGACTTCCACGCCACCTGGCAGATCCCAGATGCGCATCGAGCTCGCCCCGTCATCTCATCATGAGCCTTCCACGTCACCTTGTAGATCCCAGATGCGCGTAGAGCTCGTCCCGTCATCTCATCGTAAGCCTTCCATGTCACCTTGCAGATCCCAGATGCGCATCGAGCTCGCCCCGTCATCTCATCATGAGCCTTCCACGTCACCTTGCAGATCCCAGATGCGCGTCGAGCTCGCCCCGTCATCTCATCATGAGCCTTCCACGTCACCTTGCAGATCCCAGATGCGCATCGAGCTCGCCCCGTCATCTCATCATGAGCCTTCCACGTCACCTTGCAGATCCCAGATGCGCATCGAGCTCGCCCCGTCATCTCATCATGAGCCTTCCACGTCACCTTGCAGATCCCAGATGCGCATCGAGCTACGAGTAGTCCCGTCACCTAATCATGTGCCTATCACGACACCTTGCAGACCCCAAATGCGCGTAGAGCTCGTGCCGTCATCTCATCATCATGAGCCTTCCACGACACCTTGCAGATTCTGTAGCTCGACATGTACTCGTGTCCGGCCCAGTTCTACTTTAAGCTATCAGCTTTATGACCAACGTCAACGATTTGTGTTTTGGAGAGCTGTAAACTGTTCCGCTCGTGGTCTGACAGTAACTCCTGGGATACTTTGCTCTATGGCTCGCTGACACACCTCGAGTACAAACTTCTGATGATAATTTTAAGACCAAGACTGACTACTATAATTAAGGATGGGGAAAAGTATGAATAAGTAAATTACTGCATTTTTTTTAATTTAATTTATTCATATTGCCTATTGCATTAGTATCTTGTAGCCTATATTTTATTCAGACGTATAAGCTATAAAATGATTAAAAGTTTTTACGTGAAATAGTAACAAACTTACGCATTTATAATTAAGAACGTGCATAAGATCTAGATGTAGCCATTTTAAGCTTGTTGTTGTAGGAAATACTAATGCAAAAGATATATTTTAAATATCGAATTAGTTTAATTTTCTTGTTTTAGTAAATTCCATTGTCATAATTAACATTAATTTGAAATAAATATCCTTGTCCATCTTAATAGGAATATTCTTTGAATTGAAAGCTGAAAATACCAAGTGCTATACTGTTTCGCAATCTCAATGAAATAGGCAATTTGTATATCAATTGGTCACTCAGATGACGCAAAATTTTACACTACATGAGGTTAAAGTTTTGAAACAAATGAGTAAAACACTTTTTTTTTTTGTTAAATTTATATAAATGAAAACTTTTGGCACCAATAATGGTAGCTAGCATTTGATAGCACAGTTGCTAAAAACAGGTTGAGATTTTCCTCTTAATTATGATCTTGGCGTCAATAAAATGAATATATTTATACTTGATAAAACGAAATAAAAATGTTCAATAACTCGAAATCTGTGAGATTTTTACTGGGTACATTTTTTGTTTTCAGAACAGGTATGGTACGTATGATGCCCTTCATAGTGTTAGCTACTCATTACACCACACCCTGTATATTATAGTGTCTTATTGCATATGTTTATACATAGTTTTTTATTATTTAAGTTGGAATTTTAAAATCATTAAACGACAAAATGTTATTATATAATTCAAAATATTTTTTATATTATTAGTTTGATATAATTGTTTTTGTTTCGTATTGAAAATAACTTTTGTAGAATTGTATTATACAGTTAATGATGTTATTTAATTTTATCTGACAAGGCCTATATAGCTGCTATAGATTTGTATTTAAGTATATGCAGTTAAAAACGACCCTGTCTTCCATAAGATATAAAAATAATTATGACTCTTTCTAGAATAGATGTCCTGTCCTGACTTTCGATCCAAAGGGCATTAATGGTTTTTTCCACCGGGCAAATCATTATGTTCGCGAACATACTCAAAACGGTGAAGGAAAACACGCTCGTTCAAAGTTTAATGATATGTGACTGATAACTTAACTTGACTTACTAGCGTCTGCACACGGCTTCGCCCGCTTGGTACCTGGATAAAAAGTAACCTATGTGTTATTCTGATGTATAAGCTATATTACTGTAAAATTTCATCAAAATCCATTCAGTAGTTTTGGCGTGAAACAGTAATAAACATACATCCTCACAAACTTTCGCTTTTATAATAGTAGTAAGATTAATACAGAAGTTAGAACATAATTACTGTCATTTTATAATAAATCTTGTATTTAAACAAGATTGTTTATATTCTATGAAATCAAACAAAAAATAATTATTGCGAATCTTCTTCTTTTTGTCCTTGCCCGAAATTCCGTGGGTTCAGCAAAAAATAATGGTCATAAAAATATGTTATAATGTACACCATATTACCCTCAAAGCATACAAATTCTTGCCATAGAGTTCAGTTAAAGCCGTGAATAGGAAAGTGGCCACTATCGGACACAGTAGGCCCAATATTGACACAATAAGACCGTTAATCAGCGGATTGGCCCCAATCAACGTCGGCCGATCGCACCGGACAAACAATGTCCGGGTTTTTAATTAAGCCTCATACGGATTATCCGTGGTTTCATCCGGGTAGTCCTGACCTTAGCTTTTGTGTGAGATTTTTGAAAAGTGCAGTGAACTAAGATTTTTATTCAGTTTCCTTTACGTAATTAGATTATTTGTATTGTTTAATCAGGATTGCTCATGAACGTACAATGGTTGAAGGCACGGACTAAGTTTTGACTAATTCCGAGAGTCTAATCAGAGTGAGCGATCGGAGCGCTTTCCTTTGAGTCGCTTTTCGAACTGCGGGCTACCTCATAGCGCTTGGCGGTGAGAATTAATTTTAAGTATTTTAAACTTACTATCTACGAAGGCAACTAACTTTTTCTTAAATTATTTCACAGGCTTCTATAACTCAAAAAGAAAAGTAAAAAGAAAACATATTCTCTATGCTCATATAATTTGCTCGCTTCGCTCACTTCATTAATTTTATTATAAATTATATAACTAACGATAGCTATCGTTAGTATAAATATTTAATTTTAGTATTCAATGTTTAACTTAAAGTAGGAATAAACCTTTGTTAGATCAAACCAGGTTTTTATTACATACTGAATAATCAAACAAATAGGTGTGCGCTATTAAATTTAAATTGCATGCCTATTTTGCGGGTACATAATAATTTATGTTTGAACTAGGCACTTAATTTACATAAAGCAAATTTTAGTGTTTGTTTTCACACGAAATTATCGCATAATCGATTGAGTTATTGCCAATTCGATTTAATGATGTCAACAATGATTTCGGAAGCGTTTTATAGAATTTAATAATTTGGCAAAACGGGATGAATATGGATTCAGTCATGAATATAGACCAAAAAATAGATCGAGACCATGATTGATATATATAATTTCGTATAGCAAACAAGCAAAACAAACACGCTCACGACTGTCTTCCACATGGTGGATATCCTCAGATGTCCACCATACTCAGTAAGTAGATTTTTGAGGATACCAAGTAGGTAGTCAGAGACACGTCCAAACATTACATTTGGTACAAGCCCGCGTTTTGCAAGTTAGCATTACACGTGACAGGTTGCAAGCCCATCGCCGCTTATTGGAACACTAACTGTTGGCACATGCCTTCGAATTTTTGGTACTATGGCATGCCGGTTTCCTCATGATGTTTTCCTTCAACGTGTTAATGCGCACATATTTTTTTTCGAATCGAAAAATCCATTGTTGCATGACGGGTTCGAACCCACGAACTCCGGATTAGAAGTCGGGGTATCGCCTACTAGGCCAACTCGGTTACCTATAGATTGTTTGAAATTTTCTAAAATGGCTAGACTGTGTCATATAATATACTAGGCCCTGCCTGCGGCTTCGCCCGCGTCGTCGTTGGTAAAAATAGCGTATGACCTTCTCCAAGCTACAAACCAATCCAATATCTAATTTCATTACAAACGGCTCATCGGCTTAGCCATGAAACTTATAGGTATATATATGAATCAAATAATGAAAATACTTAATTGTACACCTTATGATATAAATAAATAAAATAAACAAAAACACATTAAGAAAAGGCACAATGGGTACAATAGTATCGCTTAAAAGCGAATCTCTTCCAGACAACCTTCGGATGGAGAGGATTATATATGATTTTAAAGTGGCCGGGGACGTTTATAACTTGTATATACCTTAAATAATATTATATATATATATTTCCGATATAATTTTACTGATTTAATTGATACTTGCAAATCACACAATATCATTATGAATTGTGTTATTCTGATGTATATGTTATATTACTGTAAAGTTTCATTAAAATCCTTTCAGCGTGAAAGAGTAAAAACAACAACTTATGACTGCGCGATTGATATTTCATACTAATCGAGAAAATTTTGAAAGGACGGTTGTAGTATATATTGTCTTGATCGAACAGAATATTTATCCCGCGGCGGCGAATCGAACCGGCAACCTTCTTCCTCTCAGGCGGGCCTTCGCCCACTGCGCCACCGAAGTCGAGATAATCTTGCGGTTTGTTATAACTGAAGAAATCTACAAAACACTTGTGTAGTCTTCTCATCTACTTAAGTAGGAGTGCTTTAGCTTTGGGCTTTGCTTAAAGCAACATTCGCAATCAGGTAATCAGCCTTGTTTATCCAGTGTAGGCGCTATGTACTTCTATATACATAAGGATAGTTATGTACCAGATGCATAATTCATTGCTCTAAGTTATTATCGTACAAAGTTATGATACCAATAAACGCAAAACGCAATTCACGTGCGATTAAACGCAGGCGGTAGTCGATACAAGGCTAGAGTTGGGAAACGTCGATACATTTTAAAAGTATCGATGTCGATGAATATATTAATCTTACTGCTAATGGGTAGTTATGATTATAATTAAGTTGTTTACGTAAGTAAGAAATGTAATATTTACTTAATATGTTTTATCAGTGGATACCTCTTAATGGCATCGTAACTGCTAGTTTAGTCTTTAAGTGCCAATAGTTTTCCTAAAATAAATAAATAAAAATAATTTTAGTTTTTTCTGGGAAAATAGATCTTCATATCTATCCTAGCTATATATAACTTAGATAGTTTGCTAGTTCATCTGTATTTTTCTATATACCTACTTATTTGCTCTATGACTTAAAAACAATTTTAATTATTTTTGAAATATTAATGTTAATGAGCCAGCCTCATTCTTATACGCTCTTTGATTATGCCTAAATAGCGAATGTATGGGAATTTGGTGCAACACGGAATTATCGATTTTATCTTAAAATATATCGATATTTGGTATCATTTACAGGTATATAAAATAATTCTGTTGCTGATATTTCAGTTTCTGTCTCGCCTACATGCTCATGTGGCGAGACATGTGTAGCTGACGTTAAAGATCAGCTGAATAATTAGTAAATTACTTAGAATCATCATTAAGACAACCGAGATAGATAACAAGAATGGCGCCGGGTAATGTATCATCCTATATTAAATTTCATTTTAGGATATTAATACACTCTCTCAAATATTTTTGCATACTGACTACGGTCAAGAATGTTGATTCACAAATTGTATTTACCTCTTACCTTACTTTACACATGTTTTTGGCAAATAAAAAATCTTTATCCTTATCTTTACTATATCACGTACTTTTACGTCAGTAGTATCCTAAAATGATACCAAGCCACGATGATTTCAATTCTTAATTTAAATTTCATCGATCAGTTATCATCGATAGAACAGCCATCCCTATTTACAAATAACATGAGGATTACTTCAAAG
The DNA here is from genome assembly GCA_961405105.1 of Perizoma affinitatum. NCBI lineage: Eukaryota > Metazoa > Arthropoda > Insecta > Lepidoptera > Geometridae > Perizoma > Perizoma affinitatum. The sequence continues at coordinate 10,085,400 of OY560206.1, forward strand.
GCCGTACGGAATATGGTCGATCGGGCACCAACCTATGAAATAATGCCAAACAAGCTGTTGTATGCTTGAATGCCATATCATGGATCTGAAATTACCTTTTTTACCCGCAGCATAAATACCGTATATGCCTTTTCCATAAGAAGTTGTTTGTTAATTTGAATAACGGTAAGTTGAAAAAAAGTCCGATTTGAAATTGCTTCCCTCTTTTTTTTTGGGGTTCGTAGTCAACAATGTACCTTTATAGTTTCGCCTTGCCCATCCTTCTGTCTGTATGTCTGTCTGCAGCTTAGCTCGGATACTCTTAGTACTAGAATGCTGTAATTAGTAACAAAATAAAAATCATGGCGATATTACGTCACATACACAAACAAAAAAAATGAGAGGTGTCAAGGGACACCCGGATGGAACGAAGTTCCTTTCGATTAATTAGTGAAGGTATTGTAATTTTTTTTTTTTTTTTAGCAAGCCAACTTAAAAAAATTAAAAAATAAATAAATGAAAATATCTTGCTTGCTTTCTATAAAAAAAGTGAAAAGCAAAAAGTGTAGTTACAACTTCTCGAGAGAATTTTTTCCGTCTAGCCCCCTTTCACAACGCGCGATAAAGAACTTCGTTCCAAAAATTACGACTTGAGAACCCCTATTTTGAAGTCGCTGATGATTTAATTCTCAGCGCAGAACAATCTTCCAAGTTTAGTAGTGTTCACACACTGCGCTATTTAACAAGAAAACAAACGCCCTAAGCTGCGAGTCAAACTGTACCTTAATACTGTACGGGGTGGCCAGGCAAATGTGCAAACCGCACTATTTGCATTTGCTGGTGGCAATCGTGGCTACGAAGTTAGCAAATACTTATTTACTAGGTATGTATAATGAATTCATGAACCGCTCAAAATGAAAAAAGAGGCCTTCAGAGCAGGAATCACATCAGATATGAACCAGTGTGAGAGTCAATGGAGTTAGTAAAATTATAACTCCTTAAAACTTTCTGTAGAACCAATTTTATTCTGGGAATATTACACAGCGCATAGCGCACACACTTGGAGGAGCACCGGAAGAGAAGGAGAGGTGTTGCCACTCGCTTACCTAGCTTTAAACGATTATTAAAATAATAATCGATTACTGAAGTTATACGAAACGTCATAACATTAAAAAAACTATTTTTTTTTATTTAATATCATGTCTATACCACGTGATTTACTATTCTCCTGCTGACGTTTCGTTAACCGTTTAGAGGTCCTTCCTCATGAGGAACGTCTGCGACCACGCGAGCGAGACGGGTACTTTATTCATATAGATCAGGTATAGGTATTTATTGTTATTAATATTTTATTTTATAATAGGTTTACTTGTACACCGCCGTCTTTTGATTCCATTGTATCCTGTCCATCCAAAGGTTGTCTGAAATAAATTTATTTATTTAATATCGCACACAAAACAGAATACAGTCGAATACAAAAATAGAATAAATTAAAAACAAAAATTTAGATCTAGACAATATTCCAAAACATGTGTACACATCATACTTATATTTAACACAGCAGAATATAAAACTATACCAGGTAAGTAGCTATTTAAATGTTTATATATGAAATAATACATAAGTGCAATCTACTCTTTTGCTAGAGCAGCTAAGATTTCCTTTTTAAACTTGAACATATTATTATTTAAAACATCAAGTGAACTACAATTATTAACTAATAGATCGTTGTAAAGATGTATTGTTTAAAAAATGAAGACAGGCCTCAAATTTATTACCTTTAATATTTTTTAATTCCTGTATGTTTGTATTTTGCGTTGGTTTGCAATAAAGAGTTTATCTATCTATCTATAAATCTTTACTTAAATTTGGAATATATTTATTCAAAAAAATCATTACTTAAATTCGGAATATTTATTCACTTCGTTAGTCTCTATGTTACGTTTCCTGATTACAGATGGCGCTTCGGGCGAGTAGCCAGCTGTGTTCTAAAAGTTTCGGTAGAGGAACTAGGAATGAATGAAAACAGTTCATTGTACACCACAAAATAACGTAATACTCAGTAACATAACTAATAGTAAAATGGCCGGTCTTACCGCTACAAAACGATCTCTTTCAGACACCCTTCGGATGGAGCGGATTCTATGTAACAGTGAGAATGTTTGGTGGAAATTAGTAATAAATACAAGACGTGACTGCAATACATAAAATACTAGTTACAGATAGGATAGCAGGTTTATTTCGTAGGACGGATGTTTGTATGATCTTCAAACGTTGTTTGTCTGGGTGTTTTCTATGTATAATAAAAATAAATAAATAATGCTGGACATATTTCACACAGCATCATCTAGCCCCAAAGCAGAGCTTGTGTTATGGGAACTACATGACTGATATACTACTTATATACTTTTTTTTTTGTAAATACATACATATTATACTTAGAAAACACTCAGATCCTGAGACAAATATTTGAAGATGCAAACATTTGTCCCGCGCGGGAATCGAACCCGCAACCTTCTGCGCCACAGAGGTCGTCATATAAATATGTATGTATTTATAAAAAAAAACTATGTCGTGTAGTTTCCATATCACAAGCTTTGCTTACTTTGGGGCTAGATGAGGGCTATGTAAAAAACCAGCATTAAAAAATATACGGAGGTTTTAAAATTTTGTAAATATTAAATAGCAAGCTTTGTGGCCACACCGTTCTTAGTTTGGGCACGTCTTAGTTGAGACCTGTGACTTGGAGTTTGCTTAAGTACATATCGACCTAAGTTACTTTAGTTTCTACTTAGGTTAAGTATCAGCCATGTAACAGATGCATGATTACAGTTGAAGGCCTGAAGCTGAAACCCCAAAAGTTGAGAAGCAGTTTGGAAAAATCTTAGTGAAAATATTATTAATTTATTAGATTTCAGACTTTTAAGAAGGAGGAGAATCTCAATTCGTTTGTTTGTTTTGTGTGTATGTTACTTGGTATATTTGTCGAAATTATTCATTTTTGGGGTTCCGTTGTCAACAAAGAACGCTTATAGTTTCGCCATGTCCATCTGTCTGTCTGCTCAGAGACCCTTAGCACTAGAAAACTATAGTTTGGCATGGGTATACATATTAACTACGTCAAGAAAGTGGTAAAATAAATTTTTTTTTTTTTTTCACTTAAGTCGAGGGTGTTTTTTTTCTCTTCCTTCCTATTGTAAACAAATCACAATTTATGATAGCGTGATGTTGATTTTGTACTTTAATAATCACATATTATTACTTTATTATATTTAAGTTAGTTGAGCTTACATACTCTTTGGTTGATCACTGGTTTCAATGTGGCGGTGTTCGGTCTATGGTCGATGACGCGACACTTCGCCGGGGGGTAGTTGTTTCGTGGTCGGAATAATTATTGAGATCATGGTTAAGATAGGCTGATCAGTAATAATTATCAAACCTAGGTATGCATTGTAACGTCTAAATTGATTATGTAATGAGTTAAGGAGTTTGGGTTTCAGTTTACACTATACTACAGTTGTCGTTGAATAGGTCTTTAAAAATTTTGAGGATATGTTAAAATTATTCAATCGAAAAATTCCTTTTGAAAAATCCCACCCCTAAGTTAGAATGAGAGGGGTGGGGGGGGTGAAATATAATTGAACTTTTTATGAACTACCCGTTATTTAAAGTCGTTTTAAAAGTTTCCTTGAAATAAACGTTTTTTTTTCCGCGACTTTTTAGGTTGTTTATTTGTTTGCTTGTATGTTTGTTTGTATTTTTGTTCTATCACTAACAAAATTTATCTCCGTATCTGGAGATGTCCCGCGATCGTACGACTCTTTAGGGAGGCCCAAATTCTGCGGTGGACTTCTACAGGTGATGATGATGATACTGTTACGTCAGAGTTGATAAATCTTAATCAATGCAACAAGGACACTGCACCGAAACTCATGAATTAAACGGAACTAAACTGAAATTTATCTCTAAAGCAACGAAACACATCTCAGAACAGCAGTTTATTACAAATATCAAAAGCTCTACACAGATATTAAATTACCATGTAACTTGTGAGTCTTGAGGTAGAGCAAAGTGCTTCTCTCTACATTGAGATGGGTGACTGTAAGTGTGTTCAGGCGGACTGCTCCACAACCACATTATAGCTGCATTAAATCCTTATAAATACCTAACAGTAATTGGAAATATACCACCAACTTTGGGTGCAAAATAGCTGTTACAGAATCGTTGAAGAAAATGACGTATAGTGGACATTGAACTTTTATTTATTATTATTAAATACCTCCTTATCCTCTCCTCCTCGACGACCTCTGTGGCGCAGTGGGCGAAGGCCCGCCTGAGACGCAGAAGGTTGCGGGTTCGATTCCTGCTGCGGGACAAATGTTTGTAATGTTTGTCTCGGGTCTGGGTGTTTTCTATGTATAATATGTATGTATTTACAAAAATTAAAAGTATATAAGTAGTATATCAGTCATGTAGTTCCCATAATACAAGCTCTGCTTAGTTTGGGGCTAGATGATGCTGTGTGATAAATGTCCAGCATTTTTTTTATTTTATTTTAAATAGCTATTTACCTCATACACCACATATCACATATCCATACACATCACACACACAAACATACACACTCACTCTCATATAGTAAATCTGTAGGCATGTATCTTAACATATTTATTAAAGATAAGATAAGATAATTCTTAGGAATAAGATCTTGTTTATTAAGTTGTTTGTTTAAGGTGTACAATATAGTATTTTCATTCATTCATTCACGTCTTATTTTATAAAGATCTCTTTAGAAGTAAAGTTTTTTTTTTATTCTGGTGTAAAAAACGAAGAATCTATCAATCTAGGGAGTTGTTGGTTTCATAAACAAGCTGACGACTATTAAAGCGAACAAACTGTTTTCATTTGCGCCCGACCAATTTTGTCAATGTGCAGTTGAGGTGTTAATTAATTAGTGACTCAATTAATGAAATTAATTTATTATACACCATAAGAAAAATTAACAAAACTTAAAGTACAATAGGCGGTCTTGTCGCTTCCATCCTCGTCGCCACTGTAATGTATGTAGCGAGGTATTCCAGCTATTCCAACCGTTTATTGTAGGCTGAAGTTGCCCGGCGTACGTACACTATCATACACTATAGAAGCCACCTCTTCTTGTGTAAAGTCAAAAACAGAGTCAAAATTAATTGATTCATTAAAATCACGAGGATCACTTCGAAACGTTGGTATATCGACCGTCTGAAGACACTCTTAAATGCATCTTCCAGCATAAGCCATAAAGTTATCACTTAACTAAGAGTCCATGGTCACTTCGCCATCATTCAGTAACTTCCACAAACGCATAACTTACTAAGTTCTTGCCCACACTATTCCAAGCAGTAATCACCGAACTACACCATTCTACAAGTGTACTGGGTTCAGAGCCAAGAGTTAAGTCGCATCATGATTCTCTATCATTCTAATATAAACGTACTTCAAGGTTGGCAGCTTGAGTATTGAATCTTTAAAAAAATAACCTTTGATCCTTAAAACCTATGCTTGCACAAAGTTTTATATATATAATATATCGCTTGTAAATTTAATATTTTAACTTTGAAAAGCGTATAAACTGAGAATAAAATCAACCAAAGTAAACAAGGTCCATTATTAGACTTTACAAATTATTAGTAGGAGAAATGGTAACCATTAAATGTCATTTAAAGCTAGACGTTTGCAATCAAACTACAAAAAATATTTTGCTATGCTTATTTCAAGAAAACGCTAATAATTAGCATTAAGTTCGCCTTTGTACCTTGTTTTATCTTCTGCAATAAATAATTTTCTATCTATCTACCTATCGATCCAACTGGTAGGAGTCTTCCTATAATGAAATTCGAGAATATACTTCGTGTAGAATTTTGAATAGAACATAATTCAGAATTCTACTTAACAGCTGCGATCGTAATCGCATTCGATTGAATTAAGTTTGTATGAAGAGAGAGGTATGATGAGTACTCTTAAATCAGCCGGAGTAGACCATCTAATATTCAGACAACAGCGATGGAAATTTACTGTTTGCGGTTTGTTAAACTACTGGCGGATGTATTTAGATATATCAGTCTCGTTGCTTAAATTTGTGGTAAAGCTTAGTGTTTTAGCTTTTATGAACTATACGAATATGTCAAATAATGGGTGGTTGATAAAAAGTTAAATATGAATTTTTTTACAAAAAGGGGTTGATTTATTTCATAAAATTTATAGGGGATGACTCTTGAAGAATCATTAAAATCAGTTCACAATTTGGCGAAGATATCGCGTAACATGCACAAAAAACATATTAATTATACTAAGTAGTATAATTAATAATTATAGAAACAATGGTTTACTAAGCCCAGACTTTTTTATTTCAGCTTAATTACCATACGTTCATAATGAAATACCACTTTGGTCATAAATCATTCACACTCACAAAACTTATGAATTTAAATCGTAACAAATGCATACGTTCAGCTAGATTTGAAACCTTTTTAGTATCCATTTCGTCCCTAATTTGTCACGTATTTAAAAAAAAGAATGTGCTGATTAATGGTTTTCTACTAGAGCTGGGAAACTTGAATTTGAAATGTTGATTGAAATAATGATTACTGTCTGAATTAAAATAAATTATTTGATACAAAACGTATAAAAAAATAGAATCAATCCATAGTTTACATATTATTTACTATTTTTTTGTTTATATGGGCCTAAAGTATGATTCTGCTTATTCAACAAAATAGTATATGCATCCTTGACTCTCAATCACGAAAAGGTCTTTTCAAATCCAGATCCGGGATCCAGTTTATAAATTAAAAAAAGTTTTGTTTTAATTTGTTTACTATAATTAAAATGGTCATACACACCAATTACATCAATTAAATATAGTTTTAATAAAACGTCATTATAAATCCTGCTAGTATAATAAACACGAAAGTTTGTGACGATGGATGTTTGTTACTCTGTCACGCAAAAACTACTGAACGGATTTAAAAAAAAAATGCGATTTAAGAAAATGTTTATGAAGAAGTATATAAACGAACAACGTTGAATTAAAGTAAAAACACTAACACTAACACTGTTAACTGTTAACTGTTAACTGCAGACCAATTTTCCAGGCCGTGTCATTTCTCGATTTGGCGATCAACATTGGCCACCAAGATCGTGCGATCTAACACCGATGGACTTTAATCTTTGAAGCTACGAGAAGGAAAAGATGTATGCGAATAAGCCTGAAACAGTTGAACATCTTAAACATTAAATACGGCGCGTTATTGGTGTACAGCCACATATATGTGAAAACGTTATTCAAAATTTCAACAAAAGAATATCCGTGTTCCAGAGGTTTCGTGGTGGCCATTTGCATGATGTTGTATTTCACGTTTAATTGGAACTATTTTTCTTAATGTTGTAAAATGTATGCTTAATTCAAAAAATAAATGTGTTTTTCTTTAAAACTAAAGTCTTTTTTGGACATCCTATACATCATAATAACACATAGGCTACTTTTTATCCGGGTACCACGCGGGCGAAGCCGTGGGCAGAAGCTAGTAACATATAAATTATTATGAATGAATGAGACTCAAGATGGTATACGTGTTTAGATGACTTCTGTGGCGCAGTGGGCGAAAGGCCGCCTGAGACGCAGAAAGTTGCGGGTTCCATTCCCGCCGCCAGACAAAATGTTTGTATGATCACCAATTATTTGCCTGGGTATTATTTATGTAATAAAGAAGTATATAATTATGTAGTATATTAATCATGTAGTTCTAATAACACAAGGTTTGCTTAGTTTGGGGCTAGATGATGCTGTGTGAAAAATGAACAGCATTATTTATTATTATTAGTATAAGCCTCGCAACTAATCACAATTAAAAACTATGGGGCATTTTTCAACAACTGTTAAGTTAATAATAAAACGTAAAACTTTAAAATGTGACAAAGGTTTTCAGCCATTCTCACCAATTAGCTCCAAGAATTAACAAGTTTTACTGAGACGCCTTTATGAGACGATAAAAGTCTAATAACTTTTATTTTATGAGAACCAAATGCCCTTGAATTGGGCAAAAATAGTGTAAAATTCCAATTTTAGAACACACAACGGTGATTGGGATGGCCCATATGGCCTCTACTTTTAATTTTTGAATATAACAGCATGGACCATAAAACCAAATAAGTTCTACTGCTCAGTATATTGGATTCAATCTTTAGTGACTCTCTAGTGTAAACCTGGCTCAACGTTAAAACAAAAATTAAAAAAAAAAAAAAACAACAGCTCCATATGCCATTCGATTCGAACAAATCGGTAGATATAGAATAAGTCAATGTTATAACAAATAAATAAATAATGCTGGACATTTTTCACACAGCATCATCGAGCCCCAAGCTCATAGGGGTAGAATTTTCCAAATTTCATCCTTAGTGCACCCCTATATCATAAGAGGAATATACCCTCCAATACTTCTTGGAGTTATGGCTTAGGCTGTGCGTCAATTCATTCAGTAACATAACAGTTTTATATATACCGATGATATACCTTCAGGGAATATGTTATATAAAAAAACCATTAAAATAAAAGGCCGATGCCTTAAAGATAAAAAGCTACTTTTTATCCGGACACCAAACGGGCAAAGCCATGGGCAATAGCTAGTTAAGAACATTTCCTGTTCTGATTTCAGGGAGACATTTTGGCCCTCTGAGCCTAACCTGGCTATGGCAATATAAAATACTGTATCAGTCCCGTAAAATATCAGACCTTTTTTTAAGTAAAAGTCATTTGCACAACTCTATGGAACGTCTGCCCTTTAAAGCCCTTGCTTGACCCATTAAGGTGAAACTTTAAGCATACTGTAGGTAGAGATTTGCAGCTGATTTACGGTCATCCCGCTGGATAGCAGTAATTATTTGAATAACTGTTGTTTAGTCCCGAGTTGAGTTCAGGTGAAATATTAGGGGTTGAATTTTGGTTGTAAGGTATTTTGAATAATGGAACAAAATCGCTTTTAAGACAATGTTCTAAAACTGTAAAACTGAATATCACTTTTGTGTGATAACACTGCCAATTTTCCAGGTTATCATAAGAATTTTAGTATTTTATAAGATTGATTTTATAATAATTATTATTATTTGTATGTCGTATATGTATATTTTAAATATGTATCTACATATTAATAATGTTATAAAAGGTTTACTCGTACACCGCCATCTTTTAATTCCATTTTATCTTGTCCATCCAAAAGTTGTCTGGAAGAGATAGCTTTTAGCGATAAGACCCCCTATTGTACCTTTTATATTTATTCCTGTGTTTTTGTATTTTTATTTGATGTTCAATAATGAGTATCTATCTATTTTTTTTATTTTTGTTGCGTTAATATTTTTGGTGATTTAGTCGCCTTTAGACAAGTCGAAGGTAAAGCGGCATGAAAATAGCTAATCAATTCCTCAACATAAGCTTTTAATGTAGTATTATTTGCGATATATTTATATTTGCGATAAATTTATATTGTTCGATTGGCTATACTATAGCTAAATGAAGGATCATCAAAAAAACAAGCAGAGTTTATTGCCTGATTCTTCTAGGCTTCGTTCGGCGAGATATCAGAAAACCTCACCTTAAAATTTGTCAATAATTTTTATTTACGTAATTAGTTTTTTATATCATCATTATGATTTCAATTAATAAAAACCTACTGACTTTGACTTCGACATGACGTGCACGATCTAATTAATGAAGAATGCGACAAAGAAGAACGTAGATGAACATAATATCACGTGATTAAAACTCAAAAATTCCAAGCTATGCCAGCTGAAACAGTGATTCACCTAAAAGCTGTTTACCCACGGCTAAGTTCCGTGACTGGCGGTAACCGCGCCGCGCTGACATAACGTGAAACTGCGCAATTTGCCTAAACGTGTCGACGGAGATTACAATCGGAGTTGTCTTAGTGCACAGAGGAAAGTATGCAGTAGGATAACCAATTTATCGTTAGAATTCCTTTTTGTGGCGAGTTTGCGACCAATTTGATAAACTCTGTAAGCAAATAGACCTGAACCTCTTCTGTTCCAGCGTTAACTCCGTGAGACGGCGGTTGAGCTCTGACTTTTTCTCACCATCCGGCGAGGATGATGAGATCATGGCATCCGAGTAATGTAGTCTATTGTTTTTTATTATTATTTTTTTGTTGTAAAGTACGATTATTACTTCTAGTTTTTTATCTAATTTATTATGTATCTGCTTTTTATGTATTAAGTTAATTGTAAATTGTAATCTTGTAGGTTATCTTACAACTTTGCTTAATCACACTTTTTTATGTATCTACTATACATCTTACTCGTGAAAACATTTTAATAGCCTTCTGTTTGATATATCTTTTTCCTTTTTTTTTAATGTGCTGCTGGTTTTCCTTAAATAAATAAATAACGCCAACACCTAGTTTGGATACCAATATTATCCATCAAGGAATATGATTAAATAGATCTTAATAATAATAATAATAATAAATCCTTTTTTATTTCCTTACCAACTAATTTTACATTATTTTATTTAGCTATATACAAACTAATGTTGATTAGGAACCCCTTTAGGTATAGGCCTCCTACAGTTGACTCCATCTCTTTGTCTCTGGCTATGAGCATCCACTGTTTCCAAACAGAGACTATGATGTCATCTGTCCATCGTTTTCATGGTCGACCAGGTCTTCTGTTGCCACAGGTCTTGTCCATCTAGTCAATGATTAATAAATAACCAAAAGTTATTCATAAATAAATATAATTCATTAAAAATTCAATTAATGAATTATACAGTACCTAATATTTGTGAATTACAATAAATTTAAATTTATTTGATATCAACAAAAATGCAATTTAACTTAGTCTTAATTATCCCTTACTATCTTAAGTAACCCTAACTATAATTATTTTTCTTTCCATTCTTGTTATTTGTACGTAACTATATTTCTATTTCAAGCTAAAGTTTTTACGAGTAATGTAACGTGAAGTTTATATCTCGAAAAACGAAAACAGGCATTCCAGATCGCTTCGCTCTAGCTTAGTTTTGTACATTGTTTTTTTTATATCACTTTGTAGCGGTGAGTGATGAAGCCAGTCTGTGGCGTAACTGATTTGATATTGATTTATTCATGATGCAGGGTTTTAACTGAAAATTAAGTCGCTTGACTGGAAGATGTAGTTAGCTTGTACATGTGAATATATTTACTTCAACATAGAAGTGCAGAATTCTAACTTGTAACTTGGGTAAACAGATTGACCATATCACTTCAGAGAATTCTATTAATTGAAGTTGACTTACTGTATTATACTGTGGCCCCGAGGTAGAAAACGTTTGATATCGCCTGACGAGATGTCTCCTAGGTGTTCCAAGTCACCATTTAGGTAACTGTATCCTATCTAATGAAATGGAATGTGCTGAGATAATACCAGTACGGAGTCGAGCCTGGGCAGTAAAAATTTAGTCTGTGGCGGAAATAAAAAAGTTATCTTTACTACTTTTTACAAGCTTATATTTAACTTGCTCTGTTAGTAAGGTTGTATGTAAACTGCAAATCTTACAACTGATTTTTTAACCAGTTATCCCCAATCGATTGCATGGTTAGCTTAGTGACATCATTTTAAATCCAAAATGGCGGACTCGCCAAGATGGTGGACCAATTATCTTTTATGCACCTCAATGATATGGGTATCTAATAAAAAGGTTTGCTGAGATAAATACGAAAAAGTCTGTTTTTTTATAATTAATAATTTTATTACTTAACCTACTTAGGGCCCGGACAAACGACGCTGATACTGATCGCCACCGCCACTACCACCGCCACTGTGTATGTTTGACCGGGCCCTTACATCTGAAAGAGAAAATTGACTTCAAGAATGTTGTGGTATTTGTCCTTAGTAGTACTTTTTCTAGAACCGTGTTGTCATAGAGGGCGGTACTCAAACCTTCGATTCGAAGGTTGCGGGTTCGAACACGGTCATACTCCAACATATTTCTACTCTAAAAAAGCGTAAGTGCTCATTAACTTAGTAAAGTTAAATATCGTAAAGAGACTGGCATACCCTAGAACCGAAAACTCTAAAGCAGGGCTATGAAAACACTTGGGCATTTGCCAAATGTACTTAATGTTTGGACTTACCTCGTACTACCCCCTGTACTTGGGATCCTCACAGTTCTGCGTACTGAGTGTGGATCTGAGGTTATCACGGGGCCCGTGTTTTTTTAAAAAAAAACGTATTTTCATATCGCTGTTCCCTATACATTTTTTTTTTGTAAGTAAACAATTTATTTAACATTGTTTTATAATGAAATGAATTGTTCCACTGGGGATGAAAAAAACAAAACCACTACTTTTCTTAATTATTAAATTTATTCATACAACTATGTACAAGTAGGTATATACAAAAAATACAGATGAAACAGCTAGCTATCTAAAGACCGTTGCAAACGATAGATAGCTCAACTGATCCAGATCACTACCAGGCGGAAGCGTTCCCAAAATACTGGCCGCATTGCCACGCTGAATGGCAATGGTAATGCGTTGTTAATGCGTTTCTCAGGTTAATTGAGATGAGAAGGAATTTATTGTGAATAACCTCAGCTTCTAAGGTCTTTCTGACGTTTATGATACCTAACCACTGAAATATAAAACTTTTGAAGTTGACTTTCAAATAGATAAGTGAGTGTTGTCTATCGTTTTTTGCTGTAATCATAACCGATATGTGTTTGAACTTGAGTCTTACAAAAACATATTTGGCACTCACCATTAACTTTACAGAAAAAACCTTTTGACATTGAGCGCGCCTTGAGTTAACGTCTTCTATCTTTTATTATACACATCGTAATAGCTTTTTCTAATATTCAATACTGTTATAACGCTATTACGGCATCTATATGCAACATCAGACTTAAATTTGTATACCACCCTGCGTCATTTACTAAATTCTACTTTCAAGATGCCGCAATTCCTGACGACACGTCGCTACAACCAGTATGTCCTACAAAATCTAACTCACGATGCCAAGACGCGGACACTTTTAAATGAGACTGTGCATCAATCTCGGTGGGTGTCGCTCACACGCCAGTGAAGCCGGTGTATGGGAACGCAGTATCGGGCGTTTGGCCACCTAGTGCGGTGTTCCAATCACCCCCAGTTACTACTGGGGAGTACTTCAGGTCAGCTCGGAAAGAAGCTTCAAATTTAGTTCTGGGTTCCCACCTCTTCCTGGACGCTGTCCACGACCAGTTCCCGAGGGCCTTGTCGCTGGCGGCCCGCTCGTACGTCGGCGCCAGCATTCGCAGGTGCGAGTAGCTGGACTCCGACGTCCTGGCGAACATTCTTTTGGCAAGGCGGCCGATGAATTGGTCCAGGGATTCTAGTTTCAGGTCGAGCTGGATAGTGTTTTATCTAGTGGCGTTCCGTACGTACCGTGGGGCGTTTACAATAGTACGGAGTCATTGGCTCTGTTGGCTGCATAGTTTCTTTCTGTGGCTCTCTTCCAGCAGAGCGTACTATGCCGGGGCTGCGTATGCGAGACGCAGTCGGACGTACGTCCTGTATAGTCAGATCTTCATACGTAGTGGGAGAATCGCTTATTGCATCTGGCTTCAGAATGGCGCTGGCTGCGAGGGCTGAGCCCCTTGCAATCTTTGAGTGTTCAGCCTTTGTGAGGTAGCGGTTGATTGTAACTCCGAGGTCCAACTTACCAAACCTGCAAGGTTTGTCCTTGTAGGGCTTGGTGGGCAGGTCTGTGTTCTCTGGTTTCCTATCAACACGTAAAAATCTTTCGCCTTTTACTGTGGATCAAGTACGAGTTGCACAAAAAGTCATGGAGCGAATCAAACATCGTCAAAGTCGCAGGGCATGCCTGGATGCGAGACGCACAGGGCAGAGGAGGCTGGAAATAGCGAAAGGAGGCTTATACCCAGCAGTGGGTGATAGCGGTCTGTAATATTTATGATGAAATTAAATGAAATATAGTTTTGTTCCAAAAAAAAGATTTAGATTATTCTCTCGGAATGGGTCGCAACTTAGTTTGAACTTCACTGATAGGTCCGTGAAAATTCCTGTCTTACAATTGTGACTATCATTTAACATAATGGATTTATGAAGAATAGTTTTTTTGGAATGGCTTCTGATTGGATATATAGAACCGGTACGCGTTGGTCCACGAGCTGCGATGCAGAAAGTAAGCGGGGAAATTACCAACAGTTCCATTTAATATTGGTAATTTCCCCCGCTTAAACTGATGAAAACGCTATTTAAAACGGCATAATGCACAGATAAAAGCTCTTCAATCGCTTTGTTTTGTTATATTTTCAAAGTCAGCCATTATTGTTGCTGCAAATAAAAAACCACAACCACCGTTTACAATTTATTCAACAATTATTAAATTATTATTGTTTTCCCGACGTTTCAACTGTAACAGCGAAAGTTTGAAAAATAGCATATGATTTATGATGATAAAATACTAGGATGGCATCGGTAGCGCAGCGGGTGAGTTGCCGTCTGAGATGAAAGAGTTGAAGGTTCGATTCCCGCTGCGAGACAAATTTTTGCATATTCTATAGATATTTGTTCCGGGTCTGGGTGTCGTGGTACAATGGTACTCGTAGTTCCTGATACCCACGTTACAAGGAATCCTTGTGTGGGATCAGGACTATGTATGGATACTGATGGATGTTTTTTTTTAATGTCTTATTTATGATAATATGTCGAAAAGGAAAGACTTGTTGAAGCCAGAGCACAGAGGTCGTCTACTATTGTAACCGACCTTTGTGGCGCAGTGGGCGAAGGTCCGTCTGAGACGCAGAAGGTTGCGGGTTCGATTCCGGCCGGCACAAATGTTTGTATGATCTGCAAATATCTGTCTCGGGTTGGGGTATCTTCTATATAATAATAATGTATGCATTTACAAAAAAAATATATAAGTAGTATACCAGTCATGTAGTAGGTACCCATAAAGCTCTGCTTATTTTGGGGCTAGATGATGCTGTGTGAAAAATATACAGCATTATTATTTAAAAAAAACAAGGTAGTCTTTACAACTACTAGAAACCTAATGCTGGAACAATATATAAAACAAAACTACAGTAGCATGTTTTATCATCCCGCATAACAAGGGTAAAGCCAGGGCAGGCCACTAGATTTAATACCGTTTTGATGCGACCTTTAACTACGCACGAAACAAATACGCGGGCAGAGTCCCTACGCGATAAATCAAAAAGTTTAAATGGCCTGGATTTCGGCTTGTGTGGAGCCAACGTGACATAACTTTTAGGGTTCCGTAGAATATATATAACTATCTTCCTGCCTCGTATGAGCACTGTTCACTGACAGATATCACCATAATTATAATAATAATGACAATATGAATATAATACTAATCTTCTCCGCTCGCAAATCAGCTTGAACGAACTAAAAAGTAATTTATTTTGGAAAAAGCGATTTAACTTTAAGCTTTTGGCAAGAATATGTTAAAGAGTAGCAGGTCTTCTGTGAAAGGGCTTGTCTGGAGGAGTAATTTTTTTTTTTGAAGGGTATTTTTGCTGGTGAAATTACATGCACAAGAGATCTTCCATCTTGATATCTCAGAGAGGCAACATCTTGATACCTCTGGTATGAGGTTAGATAAATTTCATATGTAAACCACTGCGTTTGTGAATTTTTTTGTTCAAATCGTGTACAAAATTGACGAGTCTAGGCCTGTTCACGTAATTTAGGTAGCTATATTTATTACGTTTTTTTACATGTTTCGCCTATGACAATAAAGATATTCTATTCTATTCTATTTTATTCTATGATAAGCGTCCATAGGCTACGGTAACAGCTTACCACCAGTTCAGCCGTTAGATTGTTTGCATATTTATTTGTGGGTATTTACAAAAAAAATAATAAGTAGTATATCAGTCATGTAGTTCCCATAACACAAGCTCTGCTTACTTTGGGGCTATATGATGCTGTGTGAAAAATGTCCAGCATTATTTATTTGTGAGACACTTATGCCCAAAAGTTGGTAGACTTTTTCTGAAATCACTGATGATAAACAGGAACCCTTTATTCAAATAAAAACCAGCACTTTTCTCCTTTTTCTTTTGCGTATGATTTGAATGCGTAGCTTTGACAAGGTGTTACTCACACTCCAATAAATTGGGTATTTTCATGTCTTTCAAGTTTGTTAGTTTAATTTTGTTTTCGTCAAAATAAGAGCCAGGGTTTGTTTCTGAGGCATGTTTCTCGTAGTAATTAAGCAACCAAGTTTCTAGTTTATTTTGCTTTAGTCTGACGATACGTTTTATAGCTAAGGAAGACAATGTAGTCGATTCTCGCGGTCGCTCATTTTTACTGATAGAGCTCGCAAGAAAGGAGTGATAAGAACTTTACTTCTGTCAGATTAGTTTACGTATCGCTCTTCTTCTTGTTTATAGTCGGCATGTTTATAAGCGACTAGCTGTTGCCATCGGCTTTGCACGAGTCGTGTTAAAAAAACACATACTCCTATAAACACTTTCACACTACACACCTTTAGAACTAATCTACGAAATTAATTAAATGATTAATTTTTATTTCAGGTCTTAATCCATATTTGTAACCCATAACGTTTTAAAAACACAAATTACTCTCATACACAAGATTCATAATAAAAAAAAAAAAATATAAGTACTTCAGCGAAACCCAAAAATTCGCATTGATATAAAACAATAAAAAAAAATAGCAAAATAAGAATGTCAATAAATCATTAATTAAGAATTGAAACTAATTTTAATTCTTGATAAAATTTGAATTAATTTATTATCCTATTCTGTATTGGACATTCCATTCGGGAGACCAGCATTTGCAGGATTCAAAACTCAACAAAACTTCGACATAATGCTATTTTTTTTACCAAATTATTAAAATTATTTTATGGACACACCTAATGATAAAATCCGAATGGACGGGGTTTTTGTTACATACTGTATAGTCTACAGAAATAAAGAGATTCTGCATCGGCAGGCACTCCACATTTTTATGTTAAACAGTAATGTGTGGTACATACATAAGGTTTTTATATAACCGCCATAAATATGGGAAAGGGTAACGGTTTTTCTCAAGTGCGATTGCGAATGTAAAAGTTCACAAAGAATTGTTACGGATTCAAGACAGACACAAGCTTAATTTTTGATAGTAGCTGTGAGCAACAGTTTATAATAGCAAAATTGAAAAAAACGTTCCTTATACCCCTATAAGGAACGGTTTTTTCAATTTTCAATTTTGGTTATTTATTGGCTCAGAAGAAATAATAAATAACAAAACGTTTCCGATCTTTAACAAGTTTATTCTAATGTATTATCAAGAGGGTGCCAGGGTCAATGACCCGTTTATAAAGAAAGAAGAACAAAAGATTCTTATCCTGAGGGTTCTTAACCAGATCCAATTACTAAAAGTTAAATATGCCGGTGGCAGGTTAAGTTGAGTGTAAGTTAGTTTGGACAACACACTAGTGAATCAGAGCAGTTGAACTCAGCAACTCCTTGAAGCTCCTACAACCGCGGTACCCCCAATGACGTCCGGAACCCCGAGTCAGCAACAGCGGACCTCGTCAGACGGGGAACAATTCTCTGGACAGCGTTCGCCAAGGGGAAGGACTCCCGCACCCCTCCGACGACCAGAAGTAAGCTGCCCCTCGGGACAGCCGGAACGGGGATAGGTGGATCCGAGTGGAGGGATTAAAGTAGACCAGCAGTAAAGAAAAAAAACCTGTTGAAGAAAAACAGGTATTAAGGGACATGTTCAGAAGTCCATAGACCTAACAAGAACGGCATCGATTTACACCAGTACTTACCAGTACAGTACCCACGAGGGGTTTTTTCTCTCTAGCAGGAACTAAGAAAGCAGGTTTAGAGGGCTCAGGCCGACTGGACTCCAGCAGCTCAAAAAGAGGCTGAAAACCGAGCGATGGTTAGCGTCAGGGCCATAACCTATAAACAGGCCACGCGTTCATCAGCCTAGGTAATGACCACGATTTACTTCATCCAGCGCCTGGGGAGAGCGAATGACCAGCGCGGGTTCGGGACACGGCGGATGATGAAGCCAATCTCACAGGTCACGCCACGCTATCGGCTCTTCAGCCTCGTGGTACGAAGTCCTGAAAAGATCAAGGATGTGTCGGCAAGACTGTGGCAAGGCATTAATACGTGGAGTTTCCCGCGTCTACAAATACTCAACAGCCGGCAGTACAGTTCTATTCACTTGTAAAGTGCAATCGAGTTCGACGTTTCCTTTACCAGTCGCTACAATCAATGAAAATGGACTCGCGATTCCATACCGACATTCTCATCCAGAATGTTGCCAACTTACACCGAGAATCTACTATCAATAAATTCGGCTGAATTTATTATTTTGTCTTTACCTCACCTCACACCTGCAAAGATTCCTTCAGCAATTCCAAGCTGAAACGAAAAACACAAACTCCAAGAACCTACATTATCCTGACCGGTTAAAATCTTCTAAAATAATAGTAATTGTTAGAATAAGAAAGGCAACACTGATTGACTTTAAGTTGTCTACGTCAATCTCGACCTGCTGTCAGTGTCGTAACAAAAAACAATGATGCGGTAAAAAGCCATAATCAAGAAGTGAAGTGAAGTGAAACCTATCTGAGATACATCTTTGAAGTTATACAAAACAATTACAAACACTGCATTTTTTTATCATCAATTGCATTGCCTAGTGAATTCTAGATAATAAATAAATAAATAATGTTGGACATTTTTCACACAGCATCATCTAGCTCCAAACTAAGCAGAGCTTGTTTTATATTTTTTTTGTAAATACATACACATTATACATAGAAAACATCCAGACCGGAGATAAATATTTGCAGATACTACAAATAATTGTCCCGCGGCGGGCATCGAACCCGCAACCTTCTGCGTCTCAGGCGGGCCTTCTACGCCACAGATGTTGACAGAAACAAAAACTTGACAGTAGTCACGTGACGTTCCAACAGCTAATATCGTTCCCATACAATTCACTCTTCCCTCAGGCGTTAACCCCACAGAAAGTGGTATTTGTCTAGACACTGTTGTGCGAGAACTCATTTTTTTGATCCCGCATAAAAACTAATTTATACTTCCTATCGCCGTAGCCAGTGAATTTCGTCAAGTTCCCCCTTCACCCCTCCACCCCCTTTTCTTGATAGAACCCGCATCCCTGTCTGAACTTTCTGATTTATAGCCTAGTTATGGGAACTATTAATTCAGGACTTATCAGTTATCGATAGTTTTGATGACAGGCTCGAGCTTAGCCTTCAGTTTTTTTTCTATTAGAGCTGTGGAAAAATAGATAAAATAAACTGAAACAGTGTTTTTTTTTCAGAGAATGATACGATATATTAAGTTCATAGGTACAGCTGATATATAGGTTCAAACATGTTGGTTTGTGTATGTAATATGAATATTACTACTATTATAAACGCGAAAGTTTGTGAGGATGGATGTTTGTTACTTTTTCACGCAAAAACTTCTAAAAGGATTTTGTTGAAACTTTACAGTAATATAGCTTATACATCAGAATAACACATAAGCTTTTATCCGGGTACCACGCGGGCGAAGCCGTGGGCAGAAGCTAGTTAATATATATTTGGGTATAGGTATTATGTAAAATAATGTATTAATTTTGTATTTTATGTTTATTCTCCGGCAATAACACCGCCATTCTTTTATATAGTTCTCTTTATCCTAAGGTTGTCTGGAAGTAACCGCTTTCAGAGACCGCAAATTTTGCGTTTCTTTTGTTTTTTTGTTATTTTATTATGTTCCTGTGTTTTGTACTGTAAATTGGTATAAGCACAATAAAGAGTTTATCTATATATCTATAGGAAAATTCCAAATGTTGCTACGTTTGACATTTTTCTATCTTTTCAATATCCTACCGTACCGTTGACCTCAATGGCACGGCGGGAGATTCGCCAGCTGTGACTGTGAGGGACAACTATTTAAGTGTTTCTACTGTTTAACTATCTAAGTCTAAGAAAGTTGTATCGTTTTAAAGGCCATTAAATGATGTCTAATAATTATTAGCAGACTACATTAGTCCACTACTGGGCATAGGCCTCTCCCAATAATCACCACTGGGTCTATTGTTTGCCACGACAAAGCAAGGACCGGAATAGAGACGCTGTCATTTTTTGTTTGTTAAATATTCAATTGCTGGTCTCGTCAGGAAGTATCAAGGAGACGGTATTCGACCACTTGGTGCCCTCATAAAACGTAGTCTATGTGTTATTTAAGATCACTATTACCTGTTCTAAATATCAAACACAAAGTAAAAATTCATTTATTCATTAAAATCACAAGGATCACTTTGAAACGTCAGTACATCAATATTTAATAGAACCATAAGAACGAATTACATTTAGTTCGAGGAACGAGAATTCCATTATTTAAGAACATTTTGATAAAAAAAATCTTATCTTACAAATTAAGGGTCCCGACTCTTTTGTAGATATGTAACAGTTAACCAGAATGTTACAAAGAATGCGTTATTAGATCTGTAAATAAAGGGACCATTACAAATTGAGTGGTCCCGACTCAGAAACATAAATTCATTTCGTTACAGGCTCATGTACCTTTAGATCAAGAGCCAACAAGAGTTAATGTTATTTTTTAACCTTGAGACATAAAATAATACTGGGTGTATCAGAACATGTATGGTATTTCGTAAGGATCTGATTCCTGAGAGTGAAAATGTTTTCTTGTAAACTACTTCGTGATTTACTACTTTTATTTTACATAACAAAGCTATTTTCTCTGATGCTTTTTCTGCGTATATAATGTATTGTTTGATGTGGCATTTCATTGTATACCATATACAGTAAGAAACAGTGAACAATGTTGTAACATGTACTAATATCCCATTTCCTGAGTTACGCAATTAATAATTATAATAATTTATAAACATTCATTATTAAATGTTGGGTATCGTACCAATATTTTCCATCAGCATAGTTCACTAGAAGATTATTCTTGTTATAAGTAAGATCGCCATTGTAAGTATCGTTAGCTTTATTTTAGGTATTTACTGTGAATAATGTAGAATAAAAAAAAGAAA
This sequence comes from Perizoma affinitatum, assembly GCA_961405105.1. Lineage (NCBI taxonomy): Eukaryota > Metazoa > Arthropoda > Insecta > Lepidoptera > Geometridae > Perizoma > Perizoma affinitatum. Next base: position 10,106,495 of record OY560206.1, read on the forward strand.
AATCTAATATTGCCACTTGTCTTGTATGATTTTGATATTCATTTTATTTTATTTTCAATAAGAAACAAACGGTTTATATCAAGATCAAGATAAATAGTTATATTTATAGTAACCGCTAATAGGTTACTATAAATAATAAATTTGAAACAAGACGGTACTTCTATCAGTTTAATGTTGAAGAATGTATTTTGGGATAGTATACATATTCTGAGATACCCTGTAGAAACGAGGCCAAATTCAGGCTTAGGTCAAAGCGAATAAACTGCTTTGAACAAATTGGATAACGTAGTCGCGGTTTTGTCTTCGACCGAGAAGTTGTATCAAAATACCTGGTAGATAATAAAATTAAAATTATCATGGTTTGGTATCATTTTAGGATATTATTACGACTATACCACGTACTTTACTATTCTCCTGCTGACGTTTCGTTGACCGTTTAGAGGTCCTTCCTCATGAGCACCGTCCGCGATCACGAGAGTAAGACGGGAACTGACGGTCTAAATGAAACGTCAGCAGGAGAATGAATGAATGAATGAAAATACTTTACTGTACCACTTTAAACAAATAACATAATAACAAAATCTTATTCAAAAGAAAATACAATTGCTTCTAAGCGATAATATCACCCATATTATCGCTTAGAAGCAATCTCTTCCAGACAACCTTTGGATATAGAGGATAATAAAATATTGTGAGAGTGGCAGAGGTGTACATAATATATATAAATACACAATACATAATATTATATCAATAGTAAATATGTGAAGATACATACCTTATAGAAAAATAATAGTAAAGTATGTGGTATAGTCGTAATTTTATAAAATAATATCCTAATTTTATAGATTTGTTTAATTATCTAGATACTTCTTGTCAGTTACTAAATATTTAGATTGATGCACTCACAGCTGTAGGCTTAGTGGGCTTAGCATATGCTAAGCATATGCATTTACCGTTTTGAGTATTTACTCAAAAGGGTAAAGGTAAACTTGAGGAAACCAGCATACCCAAGAACCAAATAATCGAATGCATGTCCTATCGGTTAGTGTTCCAATAAGCAGCGATGGGCTTGCAACCTATCAGGAATGAAAACATTGACATCTGCTTAATATAATGTATGCACGAGTCTCTGATTACCCCTAGATGATTACAGATCTGCGTACTGAGGATAACAGTTGTGGACGTGTTTGTTTTGTTTAGATATTCTCAGGGTTGAGGATATTGAAACATCTGTCAGGAATCAAAAATCTTCGCATTATTTGAAGAAGTTAGGCTGGTTAGAGTCAGGTTACATGCACAATAATTTACCCTAATTTACCTTAATTTAACATTCGTGTATAAATCATTTACCCCATACTTAAAAACTAATGCTGAAATCTTCCAATGGATCTATTATCAACTCTCTGAAACCATTTTATCGAAAACCTTCGACAAGGTCCCTATCGATTTCATACGAAACCCATTGTCCTACAAACGACTTATTTCCACAAAAAAAAAATAACTATTTTACCCGCAAACTGTTTTCAGAATCTCCTAGTAACCTACTATCCCTTGGCATCATGGATTTAGCCAGTCTTGTCACGGGTTTGCTTTTAGCATAGCTTAAATAGTGAATATCTGGTTTATATCTTTATTTATTTAATATTTAATTGAATACGCACAAAAAAAAACGGTTCTAACGGAAGACCAGCGCTGGTTTTTGCAACCAGTATTATGCAGTATTTTTTTTTGCAAAAATAAACTCTATTCTATTCTAAATTCTATTCAAACAATGTGGTGCTAGAAGGACTTAATGCTAAAGCATTCTCTACCAGTCATCCTGGTGTGAAAAAGATGGTGTGGCGTGTCCAGTAAAGACTATCAAATATATAATTAGGTACTAATGTACCTACACTACAAGATATAAAAAAATGTGTATTGTTATCAGAATCTTCACTCGACAAAACCTGCGCCAACGACGGGCGCTACATAAATAGCCGCGCGCACTACGAGCGAGTCTCATTCTGTTCTTGGCTTTTGGTTGCGACGGACGTTTCTTGGTCTTTGACCGTATGTTCGTTTAGTCATTGCTAAAAGTTATATCAGTTATTATTCTAGTTAAAGTCATTGTAAGTTGGTTAAATTGATTTGTACGCACTCTTTAAAAATAAATCTGAGCTTGGTTTGTAATAATATTAAATATGTTATCATTTTATATATTTTTTTTATAGTTTTTCTATATGGGTCGGCATACGAGGTAACCAAACAAACCAAAGACAAAATTGAGTGTTTCTTAACAATAATATAATGTAGTTTGGAGTAAACCAACTGCCATCTTTGTTACCTGTGACGCCGGCATACTTTACTGCTCAAGACACGATAGGCATAACAAAAGGCCAATGCGGCCAGATTAATCTTTGTTTATCTAAATAGATGGCGCGCTAAAGGATTATTTAGATTATTTATTACAAGGGAAATCAGACATGAATGACTGCATTGTTTTGCCACAATATTTTACATAATGATTTTATGTATGGTAGATGTATATCAATTATAAATACATATATTTATAATTTTCTAGTAGTTTGTTTATTGCATTAAACTCTCTCCTCTTGTATTGATTATTACGTTAACCGGCAACCATTTTTACAATTACGTACATTCCGCTTTATCCTAAGGTTGTTTGGAAGAAATCTTTCTATATATTTTAGGCGATAAGACTGCCCATTGTACTTTTAGTTATATTATTTTTTTCTTTTTTTTTGTTGTGGTAGATAATAAAGTATTTTTATACATTCATTCGATGATTAGTAACAGATTTTCGCAAGAAATAGACAAAAAACATCAGCTACGGAGACCTTGCGTGTGTTTATATACTAGATACTGCCCATAGCTTCGCCCGCGTGGTACTAATGTAAAAGGTAGCCGAAGAAAAGTGGCGTTCGTAAGGAACGCATTCGCTCGACCGGTTTTTCGTCGACTTACGTTGAAATTTAATTCTATATAGGTACATAGTCCTACTACTATTATAAACGCGAAAGTTTGTGAGGATATATATTTGTTACTCTTTCACGCAAAACTACTGAACGGAATTTGCTGAAAAATGCCGACGAAGCCGTGGGCAGAGGCTAGTAAATAATAACTGCAAGACAGAATTCATTCTCGCATCATAATGCAAGACACAAAACGGCGTAAAAGCCCGCTAAAAACATGCCGGAATACTTTTTGCAAAACAAAACATCTTTCAAACTTGCCAAAACATACCAACCGACAGTTCCAAGTTACAATGGCTGGCCCTGTTTTTTATTTTAGGATTCCGTAAACAACGACATAAAACGGAGGAAACTTTTAAGTGTCAATCGAGAAGCTTGAAGTCGATCTCGATGAAGTTGTTAATTTTGCTGCAAAGTATGTTTTGTTAGTCGTAGTTGTTTATCTGATACAGTAAAACCTTTTATATGAAGAGTTGTTTTACATTTCTCCTCTTGTGAAGGAAGTTCGCCTCAAAAAAGATTTTAGTAGGTAGTAAAAATACGATCAGATTGTTCAACGGGGCTACAATTTTGTCCAGATATATTTTTTTAAACAACCGTTTAGTTTTCTTACTACTCTTAATAATAGAAATGCTAAAGTATAGAGTTATAGTGTTTAGAAATTCATTGATTTTTATCATCAAAACGGTCAAACTGATTTTAATGGGATGAAACTTAAAAGATCTCGACTGTACAGATATTGACTTCGACATCTGTCTATATATTTGAAATATTAAAATATGTAAAGAAAAATATTGGTCAATACAAAATAAAAGGAGCCAGCAGTAACCGGAGCATCAGAAATGTAATGTGTTTAGAGTCAGCTAAACATAGGCTGAGTTTGTCCAAAAAACAACCTCAGGTTATCGGACCCCAGCTGTTCAACAAGCTTCCGCTGAGCATAAGACAAAGTACGTGTGAAAACTCTTCTTGTAACAAAGTCAAATTACTTCTCCTCCACAAAACCATTTATAATGTCAGCGAATATTTAGGAAATGACTATACTAACTTCAACTCTTAGTTGCAAATGTCGAGTAGGTATAGTTTTTTGTATTAGAATGACAACTAATCCAATGAACAATTATTGTTAACCTACTGGTTAGTTGTTATACTTATATGGACATGCAATATACATATGTAATTAGTAATTGAATAAGTAATTTATTCACAAATGTATTGAAATTATTAGAATTTATTAGGACTTCTTTAAATTGACGAGAGACTGATGTCACACCAATTATATTAATTAAGTTTAATAATTGTTAATGTGTAATCCGTCTTAATAAATAATATTCTATTCTATTCTGTAATTTAATATAGTTACTTAAAATAAAGATGGATAATAATAATGCTAATAATTTTTCACATAGCATCATCTAGCCCCAAACTAATTTACTTATTTTTTATTATTAAATACAAAATAAACACCCAGAACTACTGTATGTACAGATATCACACGAGCAATGCTAGTGATTAATAATACATAATTTATTTAACATACCGAAAAAACACTAAAATTAAAGTAAACATTATCATATTTTTGTCTCAAAATCTACAGACGCTTTGATTGTAAGTAAGAGCCATTATAAAACAATCAAAACACTACATCATGTTTAAAACATGTAAAAAGCAGCTTTGCTGAGCTACACGTTCTACTTAAATCTCACTTTAGCCGTTAAGCAAAGCCCATAAAGAAGGTTTCAAGATAAATTATGCAGAACCACACGTATCTCTTGTGTTCGCGCTTTGCTGAATACTTAAGTAGAACAAAAGTTCGTGTATTCATTAAATTTAAAAACTTACTGTTTAGAGATGTCTTGCTGTGGAAACTTCGATGGCAGCGCGGGCAAGAAGCTATCTGCAACGTAAGAGGTGCGGGTTTATATTCTACAGTGGGACAAATGTTTGCATGTCCTGCTGATATGTATTTTGGATCTTGGCTTTGGTACCACGATACTCATAGTTCCTGATACCCATAATACAGGGAATCGTAGTACCGATTTAGGACTATATAAGTGGTAAAATAAGAGGATGGGTCAGTTAAAACATATAGGTATGTACTGAGCTTAATAATAATAATAATGCTGGACATTTTCACACAGTATCATCTAGCCCCAAAGTAAGCAGAGCTTGTGTTATGGGAACTACAAGACTGAGATACTACTTACATACATAATTTTTGTAAATACACACAACATACATATTATACATCAACAACACTCAGACTCGAGACAAATATTTGCAAATCATACAAACATTTGTCCAGCAGTGGGAATCGAACCCACAACTTTCTGCGTCTCAGTCGGGCCTTTGCCCACTGCGCGACAGAGGCCGTCGGCCGTCTCACTCATAAGTAGAACTGAATTGAAAATTCCCCAATCCCTGAAAATTGTTTGCAGGCAATGTTCTCGAAATGTGATATAACTTGTTTTTTTTTTCTAAACCCGCTTCGCTTAGCATTCCCATGAACATTAATCTGAATGAGTGATTTCTGAACTATCTCTAACTGTCAGATTTATGCTTCTCTTTGTATCGTAACCAGCTTCTAATCCTATAAATTCGATTCGACGAAGATAAAGTATGAGGTAAGGAGGAAACGGTATCTAAACAAAGTTTATCATCGATGGTTATTTAATATATATTTTTTTTATTAGTTTTTAGTGGCTTTGGTATCACTGCGGCCGTTAGGCCTATTGTGATCTATTATTTGATATATTAGTTTATTATTAAAACACACTCTTATATTCCCTAGAAATCCTATTAAGGGTATATATTATATCCCCATAAGAGGATTTCTAGTGTCCCAAAAAAACAACCTTGGAGAATCGAATCTGCAAGCTCCCGTTGGGTACGCTAGATTCATTATTTTTTGGGATATTATAAAGTATATTTATTATAGTAGGTTTAGTATAGGAAAGAACGAGACGCAAAACAGTTTTTTATTGTTTAGAGATACAATAATACAGTGCCGTGTTGGTCTAGTGGATGATACCCCGACTTCTGATCCGGAGGTGGTGGGTTCGAACCCAGTCGTGCACCAATGGAATTTTCCGCTCGAAAAATTTATGTGCACATTAACACGTGCTCAAAACGGTGAAAGAAAACATCGTGAAGAAACCGGCATGCTCTAGAACCAAAAATTCGAAGGCATGTGCCAACAGTTTAGTGTTCCAACAAGCGGCGATGGGCTTGCAACCTGTCATGTGTAATGTTTACTACGTGCAAAACGCGGGCATGTACCAAATGTAATGTTTGGATGTGCCTCTGACTACCCCCTTCTTTGTACATCCTCAAAGATCTACTCACTGAGTATATATCAGAGGATGTCCACCATGGGGAAGACAGTCGTGAGCGTGTTAATACAGAAATTATTTTTAATACAAATATTATCTTAGGCGCAAGTTATTTCCATTTCTACGTTGTTTCATTCTCTGACATTTTCCATAACGAAATATTTCACCTTACTATTACATTCCGGAAGATAAGTAAATACTTGAGAAATAATAATATATTTACCATTTATATTTGTTTCTTTGTTTACTTTGCAAGAAGAAAAGATCTTATCTGAAAACTTTTATCTCACATGACTACATAATTTCACAGAATTCCTCTACCTATACTATTAAATAATAAAATGTAATTTACGCATGGTTTTAATTTGAGTCTCATTCGAAATTGAGGGTTTTCTTACGATTTCTTCAATTAAAAATTATATCTATATATATGATAGTATAGCTGACTTATTATTTAAATGTATATTTGTAGTAGCTTAAATAATAATAATTATAAATAATACCGCAGGGCGCGCTTGTGTTCGGTGCGTGGCGACACCGTGGAGCCCCATTACTCCCTGGGATCAACAGAGACCTCTGACCCTCATCTTGCCTTAGCCAGCCAATCGCGGGTAGAGATGCAAGAGCGGAACCTATGGTGGAAATGATAAAGACATACAGACGGGGTAGCGTTTAGTGAAACTGCAGCCACACCTCTCGACACCCTTTTACCCGTTCACAGCAACGTTACCTCTTCGCTGCCTATCGTTGACGGCACTTTTGGGGCCAGTTTAGTCATCACCTGCCTATTATTTGATTTGAATTTGAGTAACCAATTGCCAATTTGGTAGGTGCCATTGTTGTTTATTTTATTTAATTACCGCCTGAGACGCAAAAGGTTGCGGGTTCGATTCCCGCTGCGGGACAAATGTTTGTAATGTTTGTCTCAGGTCTGGGTGTTTTCTATGTAAAATATGTATGTATTTACAAAAAAATAGTATATAAGTAGTATATCAGTCATGTAGTTCCCATAATACAAGCTCTGCTTAGTTTGGGGCAAGATGATGCTGTGTTTAAAAAAAAAAAAAAAAAATTGAATAAATAGGTTTTATTTAAAACACATGGTAGAAGCGCCATCTATAGTTTTTATTCTTCTGAGCTGTGTGCTAATTGTCAGACGTATAAAACTTCCGAGTGATTTTAAAAGGATAATATAATTTTATTTGTTAAATCCTTTATCATATTCGTTTTTATTCAATCTACAGAACCCGATTTGCAATAGCCATTTCATCTTACATAGCCCAGCATATACTCAAGATTACGTTGTTTATGATAATGTACAAAATGCCTCTTAGTGTTAGGCTCCACTAATGTCGGTATAAGCCTGATATTTTAAATAAATAATAATTATTATTATTCTGGTCATTTTTCATACAGCATCATCTCGCCCCAAACTAAGCAGAGCTTGTATTAAGGAATACATATATTATTGAGAACTGCAAATATAGCTGAATAAATTGTTTTCTATGTTCCTTTCTGTATTGAGGAAGACATGTTACATTGGAATATTTTGTGATTTTCCTGTTGGATATTTGTTTCCGTAGTAATCAAATAATCGCAGACTTGAGCAGCAACCGTTTTGAATGGCAGCAATAGGAACATAACATGACTTCATATAAATAACTAAAACAATCAAAGAGAGACAAGAAACGAGTTTGTAAACAATTTGCTATTCAACTATACGGACAAGATATTTATTTTGCAAAATTTTAAAGCGCCCTGTCTAATAACAATCTTTTAACTCATAAAAGTTGCAGACAATCGAACGAACAAATAAATACTGTTAAGTATTTTGATAAAACTATGTACAAGTAGGTATATACAGAAAATACAGATGAAACAGCTAGCTATCTAAAGACCGTTGCAAACGATCTATAGATAGCTGAACTGATCCAGATCAGTAATCGCTATCAGGCGTAAACGTTCTTCAAAATAATGGCCGCATTACCACGCTGAATGGCAATGCTTACATATAGATTTTTCGAAATTCAAAAGTTCTTCGTGATATTCATCATCCATGTAATCAAGGAGTACGGAACACTAGACCAACAAAAATGCTTAATCAATCTTATTATCTATCTTACACAAGCTCTTTTTTTAGAGTATGTAAGTAATAGTGAGACAAGTTAAAATAATATATTATTCAACTCTTAATTCGAGTTTGAGGATCCAAACTAAACGCATTTAATTTTAAACCAACGATAAAACAAGAACTATTTTGAAATAGGAGCATAAATTTTTACACTCTCAAACAGACGTTCTACAGAGAGCGCTCTTGAGTAATAATATTTTAGCCATTCATTTTATAGGATGAAAAACACAGGTGAGAACATAAACTGACGCCTGACTGTTCACACTAGTAGATATATTAAAATAAATAGTACCTATATAACATATCTACTCTAGTAACATATCTAGTGTGGGGAACAGAGATAAACCGAGCTACAACTCATTTGATTAGGAATCGTTCCTAATTTTGTAGTGCTCAATTATTTGTCGTAAAATATTATTATTAAGTTATGTTATGATCAGTCATATTTGTATTACTGGAATTGTACCAAACTGTATTTCGGAACAAAAAAAAGCGTAAAACCTACTTACACCATAGTATTCAGGCAACGAACTCTATCGAAATATGCTGTTCTTGGCTTGTATTTTCTAATCTAGTACATATTTCAATTATAGTGATGCCACTTTCTTAACTATTAAAAATATCAAACGTAATTTATATAATAGGTTGGGGAAAAAGTTTCTTCGCATTTTTTAAGAAAATTCAAAACATTTTTTAATATAGTTTATTTACATTTAACTAAAGTATGTAGGTACCATTTTGTTCGATAACTTTTTGCCATTTTGTAGGCAGGGACATGATCCCATTGCTATAAAAACTTTGGGGCTTCTGTTCAAAATACCGCGACAAGTGGTTTTGGCAGTCCTCTCGTGATGTTAACCTGACACTGCCTAAAGAATTCTGAAGAGACCGAAACAGGTGGAAATCTGAAGGTGCAAGGTCAGGACTATACGGCGGATGCATTAACACATCCCAGCCAAACTCTCTTAATTTTTGCTGAGTGGCTAAAGATGTGTGAGTTATCAGCTTCTTCAAAAATGGTTCGGTTTCATTACGTCGTAATAAAGAATCACAAATGAGAACACGGTTCATTAGGTTTCTTTCAGTGAGCTCGTGAGGTACCCAAATATCGAGCTTTTTTGTGTACCCAGTTTTTTTCAAATGCGCCAAAACTGTTTTGTGGTCAATTCCCAGTTCTTCAGCTACGTCGTAACTACTGATATGCCGATCTTGCTCCACTTTTTCAAAAATGGCATCCATTTTATCCGTAATAGGGCGACCAGAGCGACGTGCATCTTTGACATCAAAATTTCCGGATTGAAAACGCTTAAACCAAATTTGTGCTACTCTCACAGACACTGCACTAGGTCCATAAACATCGCAAATTTTTTTCGCGGCTTGCGTTGCATTTTTACCTTTTTTGTAGTAAAATTTTAAAATGTATCGAATTTCTTCATTAGATTCACTCATCTTAACAGTACGAAAAACAAATAAAAATCACACATTTTCCTAATTTGAATTTGGAATTATCTTCTTTAAAATTTAAACTTTTAATGATACCAAAACCAGCCAGATACAAATAGTATAGCCAAAGATATTTTATTACAAGTTCATACATACAATAATGCGAAAAGACTTTTTCCCCAACCTAATATGTTAGAATATACTACATTTCCTATCCTATTACTATTATTATAAACACGAAAGTTTGTGAGGATGGATGTTTGTTACTCTTTTACGCAAAAACTATAAAACGGATTTTGATGAAACTTTACAGTAATATAGCTAATGCATCAGAATAACATATAGGCTACTTTTTTTACTTTTTAACATATAGATACCACGCGGACGAAGCCGTGGGCAGAAAATAGTTTGTTATAAAAACATTAACATGGGAATATTTATTTATAAGTATTACTGTTATTATTTGAATTGAATCAATATTTTTTTTTACAGTACCTAGTTTTTTTATACAAAATCATTCAAGGATTCAACCTATCTGCTGGTGAGCGATTAGCGTAGTCTATGGACGTTTGTAATACCAAAGGCATCACACTTTCACTGCGTTACCCTTTAAAAAAATCAAAACGCCCTTTCAGAAGAATACTGCTGTTGATGAGATTGCTTAAGTAAATATAGGTTATAGTGCTGGGAAGATACGAAGCCACTTTTGACACTGCTTTTTAAAACGGATGCTCAGCTGAAAAAATATTGTTACTTGGAGAAACTTTAGCTATCCTGCTGTCATAATTCCATAACCATAACATGTAGCATCTGTAAAAATAAACTTTTTTAATCTGTGATTCAGGTCACAGATTCAAAAATAATCCTTGCATTTCTATATTATATTTTTAAAATGTGTATTTTTTTAAGCGGATTAATCATTATTCTTGCCGTCTTTAAAGCGGTACATTTGTAAATATTTATAAAGGGATCTGTCCTCTTCAAGTCTCTGAATTTGAAGTTAAGTGCATGTTGAAGTTTACTCAAAGTTAGCTTGTTATTTTGATGTATTGACTTTGGAATTTGTATAAATTTAAGGTACGTTGTAAAGTGTTTTATTTTTTAGTAACCTTGTAAGTAAATTAACTTAAATTCGTCTTAATTCTTTGTATATCTGTTATCATTACATACTAATAAAACTAACTTCATCAACTTGTGCTGTCAATGTCAATAGGTTTTTATTTATTGAAATTGTAAATAGTAACAAAAGCCATAATCAAGAAGTGAAGTGAAGTGAAATCACAATGAACAAAAAATAAACGTCAGCTTAAAAACTACGCAAGTTTTTAATGTTAAAGTAATTTACGCCAATTCCTCGCACGCGACTAAACAACAGTAAAAAATCTGCATTAATCAAGTAACAAACTCTTTCTTGATTCATCCTTTTTTTTAATGATCCTTCATTCAGCTATAGTATGCTGTCAATCAAACAAGGTGAACCAATTAATGTATTGAAAGAGTCAAAGAATTAAATAAAGTCTAAAGTGCCGTACTACAAGGACAAAATATATCGTTAAAATTACTATCAGCAGTTCGCAAGCGAAGTGGATAAGTCACACTACATAATAATCTCATTTTTAAATACATTAACATAAAACTAGATAGCCAATGTCCAACTGAAATATCTCATCATTGTCTATGACAAAAGTATGTGAGTGTTACAACTTACAGACAAAACCCAAAGATCAACCCACAGATTAGAAAAAAATCAGTTAACTCTATTTGAGCCACAATATTCTTTCGTATTATAGTTTGGTCCGTTCGAATTTCGTTGGAAACTGGATTTAGCAGAGTGATGATCTCATCTTTCGTGGTAAACAAGTGACTTTTTGGTTACGTACATTATATGGAAAACAGATGTTTTGCAGAGTACCCCTACAAAATCCATTTGCCCCGATGGTATGGTAACATATGTGGTAATAAAGCGGATATTTCGTATGTATGGGAAGATCAACAATTCACGAGCGACGTAGAACGTAAACTTTTCCGGTTTAAGTTTTTAATGTTTATTTCCTCTGAGCGAAGGCTGTTGATGAGGTTGCTAAAGTAAATATAGGTTATAGTGCTGGGAAGATACGAAGCCACTTTTGACACTGCACTTGAGAACGGCTGCACAGCTGTAAAATTATTTTACCTTTAGAGATTGTGACCACGTGGCCAGGGATACTAGAACATTGTCATCGACCCAGAGTTCTTTTCCGTTATTTCAAGGAGCCTGGCTGATTGGTAACAGAAGTAGGATAATGCACCCCAATTCGGGACGTCAGTGCAGAATTTAGTTCCCTTACTTATAATTAGAATTAGATTAGAAAATTGTGACAAATAGCCACCAAAGTGAATTGATAAATTTTTAAATTCGATTAAATTAAAACAAAATCAAACATGCTTACTTCTGTAGTTCCCATAATGGACATCCTCAGATACATTTAAGAAGATTATTTAAAAATAGTATTTCTTTAAGACTGGTATTTTCAGGTAAGTGTATGAAATTATTATCTTGATTTTTTTACAGTTCCTAGTTATTATTGTAGCGTATTGGTTCCGTTGTAAAGCTGTATTTATGTTTGTATAAATGGAATTGACACCAATAAGTAATAGATTCATTCAAACATCATTGACGACAGAGGTCGTCAATGATGTTTGAATGAATCTATGGAGCGGTGGGCGAAGGCCCGCCTGAGACACAGAAGGTTGCGGGTTCGATTCCCGCCGCGGGATTAATGTTTGAATCTGCAAATATTTGTCTCGGACTCTGGGTGTTTTCTATGTATAATATGTATATAAGTAGTATATCAGTCATGTAGTTCCCATACCACAAGCACTGCTTACTTTGAGACTAGATGATGCTGTGTGAAAAATATCCAGCAGCATTATTTGTTTATTACATATTTTGTAACATTCCCGCGGTTTGCAATTTACTAAGCATTTACATGACAGATTGCAAGCCCATCGCTATAAAAATAAATATGTCTAACACGAATTCTAAATTAAACTCACGGCAGTCAACAAGAATACTAAACATTTATTGACATTCTTGAAACTTCGGTTTTATTTGCTCTCAACATGTGTGTAAAAGATGCAGCTGTCAAAAGTAATTTCTTTGGTTGCGGTTCCGTTGGAGAATGTACGTTTTATATTGGTATTGAACATAAACATGAGAGTGCCTGCATTAAAGCCACTCGTTAAATCATAGAGAAAGTAGTTTGCTTGAGATGTTAGTCTCCTTTCCATGGAATAAAGCACTATCGAATCGTTAGTCACAAATATTGTTCAGTATTATTTTAGATAGGCACATCGCGTTATATTAATATAATCATCGTAGTCATTTTACTATAAAAACATTTATAGTATTTAACCGAATTGTTGGTTGCAAATGTTATATTAGCCAGTGTTGTTTTGAGGTAGATACACCACGTTATATTAAAGACATCAGCATTAAAACCTTTGACTATAAAATATGATTTAAAAAAAACACCATTCGTTTACTGGCTTTAGTATGTACGCACATACTATGGCCATATTTTTTTTACAACTTAAATGGCAAATAAGCATTCTTTTCACCAATAGGAGTGTTCCGTATCGGACGGAAGTAGATATCTCGATCCTACCTATCTCGATCGAATTTCAGATTATGTTTCTTTTCTTGCTGAGGTAGTAGCCTTCTATTTAATGGTGAAGCAGACACACTTTACCGCGTCATCTCCTCTCGGGACCACTCGTTGTGTTTTTATGCCCTGGATGAAGTCGGCACCTCTACCAAGCCAGCATCCTATGGAAGTACGTGGACTCTCAAGGGGCAACTGGAGAGCTACTCCAAAACGGTACCCACTACTGGACGTGATAAGGTTAGTCGTGCCCCAAACCAGCCATTACCTAGATTCCCGTACAACGAGCGACAGTAATGACCACTTATCTGACAAACAAATTGAGTTCATGGTGAAGTAGGAGGAAGAATAGCCTGTTGGCGACGAATATCCGGGTTATGAGATAGTAAACCAAGCGTTGTCGTATCCTCATGAGAGACACATTTTCTCCACACATATTTAGTTTTAATCGGGACGACGTTGAGAGATATAAAGTCTTAAAACTGGGCTTCCATCTGCTCGTTTAGCGTCTGCAATTTCACCAAGGATTTTTTTCGAGACAAACGAAAAAGCCTATAGATGTATGCTGTCTAAAAGAGTACATAAATAATTTAAAAAAATACAGCATCGTATCATTCAGTTACGTGCTATGTCTTCTGCGTTATTGCAATTCGCTGAGCTGGGTTCACTCACAACCGTTGCATTTATATCGGAGTGGATCGAAGATGTCATCTTGTATCAGGGTTAAGCCTTTCAATTCGTACGCCACAAAGTAAAATGCATATACCAAGGAAACTTTACGAACTACATATTTTCAGATAGATTTTTGAGGAATCCAAGTACGAGGCATTCAGAAGTACGCGATTCGGAAGTAGTAAGCATTCCACTTGACAAGTTGCAAGCATATCGTCGCTTATTGGAACACTAAATGATAGGACATGCATTCGATAATTATGCTTGATGATGTATTTATTACAACCCGCGTCAATATCCTACTAATATTATAAACGCGAAAGTTTGTGAGGATGGATATTTGTTACTCTTTCACGCAAAAACTACTGAACGGATTTTGATGAAACTTTACAGTAATATGGCTTATACATCAGTATAACACATAGGCGATTTTTTATCCTGGTACTACGCGGGCGAAGCCGTGGGCAGAAGCTAGTTATAGATAAGCCTAAACATCGATTTTATTTTAAAACTTCTAGCAAAACGCGGGCGTGTGTTAAGTGTGTTTGAATGTGCCTCTGACTACCCCCTACTTGATATGAAGGATGAGCGATATTCCATTAAAGAGAATACAGTCGTGAGCGAATTTGTTAGATTTTATTTCATTTCATTTATTATTTCGAACGGTATTACTTAAAATTATTAAATTATATTAGTGTTAAAATGTCAACAAGTTAAAATAAAAAAAATATCATCAAAGTTAATTAGTCTAAATTATCACTTACTTAATATGGTTATTATTTAGCTTCTAGTTAATCTAGAATAAATCCAAAGTATTTGTTTATTATTAAATAAGTTTAAGAACCGCGTTAAACTAGGTAGTTTATAGTGGTAGTTGTATTTATGTACTTAGTCCAAATTTTAATTCATATATCTAGGTAAATGTTTCAAGCCACGAGAATGAAGTTGGTATAAATCCATGGTTTTAGGTTAGGGTCTTACCAACTTGGACAGTTTCCCAACCTAGGCTAAGCTTGTTTGCAAGTATGAACTAGTGTTGTTCTAAAATAGTATCGATACACAGATTGAGGCAAGCTGTCGATTTTTAAATCCAATAATATCGACAACTTTGATGGCGCGTTGGGTGAGTAGATAGTTTTGATGCAAGAGGAGGTTCGATTTCCATTGCTGGACAAATGTTTCACGTTCTGCATAATTTGTTAAGGTTTTGGTACCACGGTACTCGTAGTTTCTGATAGTCACGACACAGGGAATCCTAGTTTGGGATCAGGATTATGTACGTGTCTGGGTTATACCTTACACATTTTATTTTATTATAATTTATAAAATTTTATAAAGAACTCAAATAATGTTATTTTTTTATATAAACTTTATAAACCTATTGCACCCTTGCAATTTAGTAATACATTAAATAAACTTCTTGTTAATGATAAGGTAATTTTAATACATAGGTTGGTAAGTTTTTAATATATCTGCTTCCAAATTCCAAGACTCACGGTAATTGAGTCTTGGAATTCGAAGAGTTTCGGGCCGTATAGGTCTTGTTTACCACAGTTTTTTATACATTAGTTGTATATATAATAATAAAAGCGTGATAAGACCTCCCATTGTGCGTTTCTTTTGTTTTTTGTTATTTTATTATCTTTCTGTGTTTTGTACTGTAAATTGGTATTATGCACAATAAAGAGTTGATCTATCTATCCTTTTTTTGAAGTCGGTCAAAAACAGATAGGTAAATATCGATACTCAATAAATTCCCGCACATCACTAGATGTTCAATTCCTCAGGTGATGTATGCCACGGTATTTTTATATAAAGCCTTGGATTGCAAATGGAATTCCAATTCCGCTTATTTTGTACGAAAAATAAGAAATATATTTGACTAGTGGAACACCCACTTAATATCCTCGTTGAGTATTTCCTTCACAAAATTCATCACTCCGCTCTAAGGTCATATTAATAATTAAGAAAAAAAAGTAATAACACTTTATACAACAGTACTAAAGTCGCAAAAAAGCATATGGCCCACCTGCAGGTGAACGGTTACTTATGGACGCTGGCAACACCAGAGCTATAACTCGCTCGTAGCTAACCTTAAGACAATGGTGAAAAAAAAAAAAATAATGCTGGACATTTTTCACACAGCATCATCTAGCCCCAAACTAAGCAGTACTTGTATTATGGGAACTACATGACTGATATACTACTTATATATATTTTTTTGTAAATACATACATATTATACATAGAAAACACCCAGACCCGAGACAAACATTACAAACAATTGTCCCGCAGCGGGAATCGAACCCGCAACCTTCTGCGTCTCAAGCGGGCCTTCGCCCACTGCGCCACAGAGGTCGTGAAAAGTCACAGAGGTGGTGAAAAGTCTCATACGCTTGTAATTTTACCGGCACCCTTCAAACCGGAACACAGTAATGAAAGCATTGCTGCTTGAGTTTATGAGAATATTCAGAGTTCTAATTTACAAAACTAAACATTACAAATAGGTATATAGCTGCAAACCTATATAATAATATTTGTCATTATAAAACCATTCTGTACGGTAGATAAAGTACGCCTGAAATATGTAATTTGCTATATAAAAGATTTAAGGCTAGCTAGGAAACAACAGTGTTAATTATTTACATGCCTATATTCTTCAAAATAAATAAAAGAAACTAAAAACATCAGGAAAAAAAGTTTACATGTGTACAGTATTAAAAAATCATGAATTATTCCATAATGATTAACTGTAATTAAATATTAAAGAAATCTCATAAATTTACTAAAAGTAAACAAATATCACAATGTTTTGTTCGGTACTTTGAGTTTAGTTCCGATAAGTGTTGCCGGTATAGAAATATGCTTGTGAACCACAGAGCATATTTCAATACAAAATAAATGACAGTGTTTACAAATCTTAAATACAAGGAAAGCGTTTCATAATAATTTCATTATGTGACACGTGCCTCATGATATTATTATCTCCTTTGTTCCCAACAACTCTTTTATTATCAAAGCTCAAAAGTTGAAATATTTTATTAGCCTTGCGATGTATTATTTTATATTGACTTGTGTGTTCCACTCTGTATTGCCGTTGGTACCTTTACTAAACAAATAACAAAAATTCCAATATTTTTTGGTATATAGCAAATGCCATACGTTAATTTTCTTCTCTTCTTCTTACAAAATTCTTTCTTTATCTTAAAGAAAGAATTTTGTATCTACTATATTTTGATAAAACACGAGCGATATTAATATTCTCGGAATCGAACTCAATGAAAACTACTTGTAAATACTAAAAGTTGATATGTTTTGATCAAAGACTTGCAAAGTATGTAGAAATAAAATGGTGAAAATGTTTTTTCTTGTATTCGTTTTCTTAGAAAACAGTCACTTTTCTCCGCTATTAGAGTAATGCTAAGAAGTATGTTAAAACACATACGTCAGAAGTATGTAGGTAAAACAAACACGCTCATGACTGTATTTTCCACGATACATCCTTAGAAACCGTGCGTAGATCTTTAAGGAGATTTATATTAGGCACATGCCCGCGTTTTGCGAGTAGTTCAAATTCCACGTGACAGGTTGCAAGCTTATCGCCTTTTATGGGAACACTAACCGTAACACTAAAGTAAAAACATTCATTTACTTCCTCTGACGGCTTAAGTTTTCATCCAATGCTTAAATTTACATACAAGAGTGGAGGGTAGTTTATGCTAAAGTATGTATGTACATCATTAATTCCCGTACATTATTGGAGCAAAAAAATTCAAAAAAATTTGGTACTCACAGAATTATAGCCCAAGTCGTGTAAATCAGTCCGAGATTTCCCCCCGAAAGTCCCCATTATTTTGATCATTATTTTTGAGTTTTTCAAGAAATCTTGTTTTTGCTGGTGTATCTTTTTTGCTGGAACGAATTTTCGTTTGTGGTTGATCTATCTAGATGAATAGTATTTGCAAGATAGTTCTTAATTTGTGCCTCCTAGGTCTAACGAAGTAACATTTTCCCGAAGAGATCTCTGAAACTACGGGGGCCAGCAATATCATTATCATTGACACAGTCTAGACATTTTTTTAATTTCATTTTGCTATTCGTGATATAAAAAATACATCACGATTGGAATATCTCTAAAATCCTACACTACCTAAGTCTATTGGCACAATTTTTCTCATCGCCAGATATACCGATGCCGAAAGTTCAAAAGACAGACCCTTTGCTCATTAATTATCACACCCAATTACTCAAATCTTATCTCTGTCAATAACCATTCACTTATCAACACGTGTTGACGGGTTTCTCTGACAGCTTGAAAGAGCGTGAAAAAAGACTTGAAGCATGATAAGGAATTGACGACCTCGGTGGCGCGTTGGGCAAATAGCCAGCAAATAGCAGATTCTACTGCCGCTGCGTGACAAATATTTGCTTGTTCTTCAGATATTTGTTCCGGGTCTGGGTGTTATGGTACTACGGTAATCACGGTTCCTGATACCCACGATACAGGGAATCTAGTGTGGGGTCACGACTATGCGTTGTTCCTGTTTCGCATTTTTTTTTTTTTGTTAACAAAATCGGAAATCTAGTCAGAAAAGGATACTGTTACAGAGTATACAATTTCTAATAAATCGATATCAGAGAGCTTTGAGTTTAGTTTAATGACTTTGCAGCGAAGATTTTAGGCACTTGGCAAGGCCTTAAACCTCGCCAAGGATCACAAATAGACCAAAACAGGAATGGTAACCAAAAGGTATGCGCCTGCCGAATGATGGTCAAACGACATTGTAAGGGTCGTGTTTGGTGGCTTTGCAATTCTAGTCTGTCTTTCATGATAAAGTATAAACTAAGAGACTGGAGAAAGCATTTGCAAAGGTAAAGGCCTGCTCCATCATTTTCCATTCGGGTCTGTCTCAGGAAACTCCCCAGTTATGACCTGCTATGACTTTGTTCTCATCCTCCCATCTCATTTTGCTCCATTTGGCTTCGGCAGTCCAACATGTCGACTGTCCAACTCCATTCCTGTTGGTCCGCTTTTTAAAAAAAAAATTAATCATATATACGAGTGACAGATATTGCAATATAAAAAAAACCTATAAAAGTGAGGGCAAAGTGGTCACTTAGCCCTCTGCCCTTTTCAACACAGGTACCACTGTACCTGGCTGGCACAAACACGTGGTTTTTTTTTTTTTTTTTTTTTTTTATCATCTAGCCCCAAACTAAGCAGAGCTTGTATTATGGGAACTACATGACTGATATACTACTTATATACTTTTTTTTTTACATACATATTATACATAGAAGACACCCAGACCCGAGACAAACATTACAAACATTTGTCGCGTGGCGGGAATCGAACCCGCAACCTTCTGCGTCTCAGGCGGGCCTTTGTTTACAGTTTACTCAATTACTGGCTTATGAGATAAGATAGATTGATTAATTATTGTGTTATGTAATACTCTAGGAAATTGACTCGTGTTATTGTGTCATTTTAATCATCCGGAATATTGATTACGTGTGCAATTAACAGACCTTAGCGTAATTGGAGTAGTTTGAAATTAACTGACAAAATAATGACTATCTAAACAATAAGCTTGCATAACGTTTCAATAAGTATTTTAATTCATGGAATTGAAATTATCGTGGTTTGGTATCATTTTAGAATATTATTACGACTATACTACGTACTTTACTATTCTCCTGCTGACGTTTCGTTGACCGTTTAGAGGTCCTTCCTCATGAGCACCGTCCCCGACCACGCTCGACAGTCGTGACGTAAACGGTCAACGAAACGTCAGCAGGAGAATAGTTAAGTACGTGGTATAGTCTTAATAATATTCTAAAATATTTTAATTCATGTGAATTTTGTACTTATTTAATAAAAAAAAACAAAAAAAAAACTATTACGGCTCATAATTTTAGTGTGTTATTGATCTAACACACTAACCTAATACGAAGTTCTTCCGTTAAGTATGGCGTCATCCTGTCAACCTGTAATAAAAACAGTTCCTTACAGACTCAGCAATGTGCTCCTCAAACTACAATTCACGATCCATCTGCAAGCCCAGATTACGTGCCTTGTAGACACGCTCAATCGGCTCATTCATAAGCAGCACACTTACTGATGGATTTAGATTTGCTAGATTGTATTGACTCCCAGAAATCAAATATTTGGTTTTAATGGGGCTAAGAAGTAGGCTTTTATTTTCGGACCATAATACTAAACTTGCAAGATCATTGTTGAGCTTGGCAAAGGCATCATTGATTTCGGAAGGCTTGCAGGAAATATAGACTTGTATGTCTGCGTATTTTTTGTGGATCTTTGATATGAAATTGGCAAACATTTATATGCAACCTTATATCTGCAGAATACAAAATGAAGAGTATTGGCCCTAAAATAGACCCCCAAGGTACTCCTCTATTAAAAATAACTGTGTTAGAAAGCTGTGAAACAACACTATTAGACGTAAGCTTTATGTGCTGTTGACTGAGGTAACTATTAAACCAATGTACCGCATTGTAGTCGAAACTGTAATATTTTAGTTTGTACATAAGAAGTTCTATATTAATTGAGTCAAATGTACTTGAAAAATTGAACAGCACTAACATTGTACACATACCTTTATCCTGCATATAAGTAGGTTGTCAGTCACGTCAACTAGAGCTGTAACAGTGCTATGTTCCATCCTAAAACCCGACTGCACCTCCGGTAGTACATGATGTTTTTCAAGGTAGTCAGTAAGCTGAATGCAAAGGCCTTTTCCAGAATCTTTAATAAACAGGGCAAGGAACTAATTGCCCTAAAATATTTTAGTTCGGTCGAATTAGAATATTCGGGTAAAGGGCGCACGATTGCTAGCTTCCAGATATCAGGGAATGTAGACGTTCTTATTGAGGTGTTTATCATATCTGCAAGTGTTTCTAGTATATCAGGTAACGTCATAATAAGCATACCTAAACATATCAAATCCTTTGGCATTTGACTTTAGAATCCTTCATAAGACTTTATGCAGATCCATAAAGACACGAAGTTATCAAAGGTAACTCCAATTATTGCTTATCAGCACATGTCCAAGTTTCATATAAATCCAGTGACAAATCCACTGCGTCCTTTACATTTCATCGTATGTTAAAATGAATGGCATCGTCTGGAGTGGACATGGGCTCAATAAAATCTCGGTCTCATGAATATCAATAATAGGATCCTTTTCATCCTCCATCACGTAAAGGAGATCTTACTGACACAGTTTGAAAGAACACCTGGTTTACTTTTAAGAATTCTAAACTTTACAATGGCATTTGAGTTATTGCACCCTTGTTCTTAAAAAAAAGTGTATCATGGTGTCTAGTAAAAATGATAAATAGTATTTTACAAAATTCAAATACCCCTGACTTGTATTCTAGTACATAAATTTATACATTCACATCTGTTTCGGATATTCAGATATCAGAAGCTACGAGTACCACGGTACAACAACAGAACAAAAATATTAGTCCCGCAGCGAGAATCAAAGCCGCACCTTTTTTGTTGACCTTTAAGAAAATTAAGGTAGGCTATGGCATGCTCTGATTTACACTTATAATTTATAACAAATTTGAAATACAGAATCACGCGGACGAAAGTCCAAGACGCCATGCGAATAACAGGGCTCAAATGGAGTTTGGCTAGACACTTGGCCAGATGTGGTGACGATAAAACTAAACAGCTAACCGAATGGATGCCCAGAAATGGGCCCCGGTCAAACTAACGTGGTGGCGATGACTTGGAATGGTTTTCGAGTGGTTGTCAAAGTTTTACAATAATAATAATGCTGGACATTTTTCAAACTGCAGCATTTTAGCAGAGCTTGTATTATGGGACACACGTTCACTAAGCCACGCGCGCGGTCACCCTATCTCACATACATACACTCATACACTTCCACTCCCACTCCCACCCACACTCACAACTCACACCCAAACACTAAATACACACTCCACTACTCCACTCTTTCTATTGTTACCTTTATGTATCTGTTTTAGTAGATACTCTTAATTATTATTAATTAATTGTTAGTTAAAATATGTTATATTTGTTTGGTTGTTTCTCGAAGGAGGGCGCTAATATTCGCGCCACAGTTATTTTAAACTTCTGCGAATATTACCGTTCCTTAAAGTAATTGTATTTTGTTATTGACCCAAATTGTTTTTTTGTAAATACTTACCTACATATACATAGTTTGTGTCGATTCCCGTTGTGGGACAAATGTTTGCATGTCCTGCAGTTATTTGTACCGGGTCTGGGTGTTCTGGTACCACGGCACTCTTAGTTACTGATACCCACGACACAGATAATCCTAGTGTGGGGTCAAAACTATGTATATTGAGTCTTTATTATATATTTATTTATTCTGCTAGTTAAATCAACCATAATATAGTTCTGTTATTATCAGGTCTTACCTATCTTGTACAAAATATTTTATTTCTATTAAAAAAACGAGAACGGACTCTTCAAATAATTAACATAATATTAGATTTGAGAGTGTCTCTAGGGCTCCGCTGTCCATTATCTTCGCAGTCCCAACGTTAATGACCCATATTTTTATATTTGTTTCAGCCGTTATCACTGGGACGAGTTGTGTTATATTATGAATTAGGTTAACCAAAGTAAATTAGGGAAGGTATATCGTATACATATAATTATGTACACTGACAAATAAACGTATTATATTTTATTTTATTATGCATGTTGATAAATAGGTCATAATAAAATTATTATAAGTTTAACGGATCTTTATCGTGTTTACCTTTTTTTTTATTCATTTACCATATACCGTATATCACTATACTGGTTAGTGTAGTGTGCCGTAATGTGAACATGGACTTTTCTGATTCTGAAGATGACATGAGGGTAGTAGTGTCTACTGCCTTTATTTCTCGACGAGAGCTCCGTATACTCCAGTCATCCCGTGACCACGGCTGTTGCAATACAGTGGAAACGGAAAAATAATAAAAAGATAAACGCGATAAAAACACGTTAAACATATAATTATGTTATATAATCGCGAAAGTTTTATAAAGTCAAAGTCAAAGTCTAAATTCATTTATTCATTAAATTCACAAGGATCACTTTAAAACGTCGGTATATATACTGATATAAATACTGATACTCGGGTCCTCTGGACAACTAGCAGAGTAGCGTCTGCTCATCCAGTGAACTGAACCTTCACAAAGCTGAGCCATCTGTCCCTAACCTGTGTCCTCAGAGACATAAATCATTTAACAAACAATATTCATATAAAAAAATGGACTTCGGCCCTCGAATCGAGTTCGAGAACTATTCGAAATCCATTCATACATATATTCATGAATTGTCTCGATTGGAACTATTGTCATCCGTAACCCACTTTGCATTTGCGCACGCGTAACCCTTGTTCCTGTTTAATAAAATTCTAAATGCTTTGACAAAAGTTTGGGAACTTTGTCAAAAGTAGAGAAGTTTAGAATTGATTCGCGACCGGTATAACTTTTATAGGAATGGTTTAAGGTTTCATTTAGTTCAAATGGAATGTGGTTGGCATTTGCAGGCAATAAAATTGTAGTTTACGTGTTTTTTTTGTGGATTTTGAATCCAAACGGTGGCTTTACGGAGATTTTCTATGAATACTTTTTGTTCGTGAACGATCTAAACTAGTTAGGCCCAGTTCACCAACACGATAACCCGTGGTTATATAGGTTCTAATCAAAGCTCTTTGATGCATATTTTCATAGGGATCTGTCATCACAATCAATGGTTAGATTTAACCGTCCGTTTTTTTTGTTGGTTAACTCAAGGCATAAACTTGAAACTGTAACACCAGAATAATTATTAGTTTTAGGGGTCTATATCGCGTTTATTAGTTTTTTTATTTTCCTTACGTTTTGACTGTATTTCAATAGCCGTGTTCACGGTGTGATTGAATATTAAAAAGGGTAAATGCGATAAATACCCGTAAAACTTAAAATCATGTTATATAATCGCGAAAGAACGCTAGAACGTAGTTTGCTTTGAAACTTAATACGCGTTACATATATTATCTGTTAATATTTACAAAATAATAACAGCTTACCAAGCGGAGTTGGATAAGTGGGCGGTGTCCCGACTTCCGAGCTGGAGACCGTGGGTTCAAACACGGTCGTCTACCAATGGATTTTTCCACTCGAAAAAAATATGTGCACATCGACACGTGATGAAAACAGTGAAGGATCTGCCATGCAAAAAATCGATTGCATGAGCCATCAGTTAGTGTTATAATAAGCGGCGATGGCCTTGCAACTAGTCACGTAAAATTTGACTAGTAGTTAACTCGTAAAAATACGGGCATTTGTGAAAAAAGGTTCTGCTCCCAATTATCCCCTGTCGAGAGCATATTTATATTTAAAAGCTTACAAAATTAAGCTACGTCTAAAATATAAAATCGCAACACTGCAAAACATGTACAGTCAGCTACACAAAGCAGCGCAAATAATGATCCCATGAATATTCCATACACGCCTCATCTCGAGGTAGCGACAGTAGAATAAGGTAGTTATTACTTTTGACGATAAATATCCTTTTTTTACCAACGATGTGAGGAACCAATTCAATGTTTGTATCTGCAAATATTTTTTATGTATAATATTTATGTATATACAAAAAAAAGTATATAAGTAGTATATTAGTCATGTAGCTCCCATAATACAAGCTCTGCTTAGTTTGTTGCTGTGTGAAAAATGACCAGCATTATTTATTTATTTATTACTTCCCAATTACAACCTATTCACACGAAAATGAACCTACCCTCAAAATTTCAGATATCGGAGATTAACGGTAAAATTGTCGGTCGTATCTCTTAAAATCGATATCTTCCAGATAACCTTGGAATAGAGCGGGATAATTTTAATTGCAGGACTGCAATCACATATATAATGAAAGGGGGAATTAGAAAATGGGGGATATCATGTAAAAATTACTTTAATATGGTTTTAGCAACTCACAAGCAATTAACAATATATTATCTAAAATTCAGTCACAAAGTGATTCACAGCAATATAGTTTTTTTTCTGCAAGCTAATTTGAAGTGACCCATATACAAGGTAGGGTTGACAAAAACGTAAACAAAATCCGACTTGTCTTTATTGCTATATCCATCTTTATTTGTCGGACCGGTGATCCATTGGCACTGTTGTGAACATTGTTAGGTTAAGGCTTGTTCACACTAGATATAGCGCATTCGATGTACACCTGCCTTCAAATATAGTTTTTCTCTACTTGTCTCACATTAAAAACAGAGAAGATTCCAAATGATAACTCATAATGGCATTTTTTAGCATTGACTAAATTTGAATGAAGAAGTCTAATATTATTTTTAAGAGTTTCGGAGAGACTATTCTATATCACCCTTCATATTTAACATTACCATCGATAATCTGTAGAAGTCCATCGATTTATATATCAAGTGTAATAAGACTTTTTTTGAAAAGTGAAACAGTGCGTTCATGCCATATTGCTGGAAATATTGAGGCTGAAAAAACACACGAACTAAAAATTTCTAATTTAATCCAGTTTTTTTCGCGTCGTTTAGTTATTTTTGAAACTAAGATGTGAGATTTGATTAAAATTAAAGTGCTAGGTGTGAGTCGAACTCTTGCATATAGGATTCCGTATCATATGAATATTATATGTATAACTTTGAATATAAATATTATATTTACTTTTTCTCAAACAGGCGCGGAAATATTGTCAATACTTTCTAAAAAAGAACACGCAAAGTATCGTATTTGCGTACACAGCAGCATCAGGTTTGAATTTTAAATAAAAAACGCGCCGGCAATATTGTATGGAAATCTATAGTCGGCGTGCTAGGTGCATGTCCAATGCACCCAGCACGCCGGCAATAACGACTACGGCAAACTCTTTATTTGCCTTATTTGAATTGGATCTCTTTCATCGAGCTTAGTACAAATAGGTTGCGTGTATGCAGACTCCTTTATAGTTCTGCACATGCAGTAAAATAAAAAAAATGGGTAAAGAAAAAGGTCGTCTCGATTCTGTTAGTTTGAGAGTAAATAAAAATGATGGAATTCAAATTATCGTAGTTTGTTATCATTTTAGAATATAATTACGGCTTTACCACGTACTTTATTATTCTTCTGCTGACGTTTCGTTGACAGTTTAGAGGTCCTTCCTCATGATCACCGTCCGCGACCACGCTCGACGGTCGTGAGACGGGAACTCTAAACGGTCAACGAAACGTCAGCAGGAGTACGTGGTATAGTCGTAATTATATTCTAAAATAAAAATTAGTTCCAAAGGTTCCGAAAGTGAAAAGTATATATTGACTGCAAATCATCAGATCTAAGAGCGGAAGCCAAATTAGCGATGGAAAATCTGCTTCAAAACAAAAATACAAAAAGAATATATTACAAAATAAACCTTTTTTATTGCATTTTTTTTTAAGAAAAGCCATATTATGCTATTAATATACCATTACTGACTTCCCTATTATTTTCTGGATCTTAACGGACTTCAAAGAAATCCGTTCTTTTTTTGTGATACGGAACCTTGTCTGTGACATCCGTAAGATTATTTGCGCTGTTGAACAAGCAACAAGGCCCCTTAGACAGCAACTACTCTCTGTTGGCGTTAACGCTTGCGATAAGTTTGAAATGTACAGGAATGATATTAGCTTGTGAGATGTCACGTAATCGCTGCCAAGTTTCTCCTTGACGAATTTGCGTTAGCGTAAAAGGAAAACTAAGCGTGATATATTTGTCTAGACGCCAAGGAGTATCAGGAAATGTCGTCAACAGACTTGTGTTCCTTCAAATGTTTCCGACTCCAATATCTACTTACATAATTAGATACGAGGAAAAACCTTACAAGCAAATGTAGGAAATAGTACCTCATTTCCTTGAGTGTTCCACTAGAGAGCCATCTAGGGATGTAGCTATATTTTATACAATGTGTTCTGATAGTTAATTGTTCTTGTGTCACGGAAGAACTACAATTTTACGACATCTGTGGCGCAGTGGGCGAAGGCCAGCCTGAGACGCAGAAGGTTGCGGGTTCGATTCCCGCCGAGGGACGAACGTGGGCATGCGCCTACTTGGTATCCTCAAAGATATACGTACTGGTTATGTATATGAGAACGTCTATCATAAGGTATTCAGTCCTGATCGTGTTTGTTTTTGATGTAATTTTATCGTTTAACTATTTCTATGAAAATATTTGGGAAATAATAATATATACCTCAACTTAAATATTTATTTCCGGAATAAAAATATATACAAAATTGATATGATGTAGTTATATTAGTCGTTTATTTCTGTCCGAACGTTCCGATTATATAAGTTTTCAGGTGAAATCTTATTACACTTATGTAAACAAAATGAAAAAAAAAATAAGGATAGTGCTTGGTAAGAACCCAATTCCTCATCAATCAGGGTAACATATAAAAGATCTCGATAAGTCAGTGGTTCCGTACATGAAAACTTTTAGTATACTTGCTCATTAACTTGGTTTTTCAATCTTCTGTCCCTCTTCAAAGCGTGTTTAAACATGTCTGCGTCTCCTTCGAATACGTTCAGGCTCTCACGGGTAACTTTTCACGAACATTTTACGTTGAAAAGTGTTTTATTTGAATGAGAGTAGAATCTGCTTCCACCTGGCAAGGTTGATGGCACAAAAAGGTATTGAAACGATTTAAAAACGATTGTAAAAAATATTGTCTACGTAGGTAGTAAATGAGTGTCCACTGTAGAGTGGAAAAAACGTAATAGGCAGAAAAAAAAATAGAAAGAAAAATGTTTTGTAAAATAAACTATTTTGGTGTAATGGAGGTTATGTTTATTGTTATTATTGGCCGATAAAGATTCTCAAATTAAATCTCAATACCTACTCAAATCGTACTTATCATTATCTAATTTTAATAGCTTATAAGTCAATGTAATTTTTTTAGCGCACATCGCTATTTGCTATCCTTAAATATAAAGTGGATTTACTCCCTAGAATCGACTTCGGTTGCGAAGTGAGAAAATAGCTGGCTGAGTTGCAAGACGTGCGAGTTCGATTTCCGCCACGGAATCAATATTTGCATTTTCTTCAGATATCTGTTCCAGATCTAGGTATTGTCCATGGTACTCGTGGTTTCTGATACCAACGATACTCCTACTCAGATAATCCTGGTGCAGGGTCACTACTTTTTATGTATTGTTGGGTGTATATTTTCTTTTAATACCGTTCTGATATCGTTCCGATATCGTTCCTTATAATAAGTCGTACATCTGTATTAGAATGTTATATAGCAGACGCCATATTGGTGCGCATTTGTGGCCGAGTGCCGAAAATGTTTTATGCATCGTCCGAGCAGAAGCTTAAGGAAATTGGACTGTTATTTTATGCACTGAAATTTTTCGTTTTACCCTGATTTTGGGAGGTTTGACGTCACCACTGTTTTAAAACTATCGCAGACCAAGTTTTAAACTTTTTCAGCTCAACTTTCCTCACCAGAAATGTTTAAAACTTTTTTTTTTAGGTTTGTGCTCTATACCTAAAATAAAACCTCGTGTACTATGGTTGAAAGAACATGACACAGTATGATTAAAAGTCAAAATTAATTTATTCATTAAAATCACAAGGATCTCTATGAATCGTCTACTGCCTGTTCCTTCGTGACCAAGCTGGTTATTCTTTTAAATGTTCTTTTCACAAAACAGTAGGTTCACTTAATTTTTTTATCGAGT
The DNA here is from genome assembly GCA_961405105.1 of Perizoma affinitatum. Classification (NCBI taxonomy): domain Eukaryota; kingdom Metazoa; phylum Arthropoda; class Insecta; order Lepidoptera; family Geometridae; genus Perizoma; species Perizoma affinitatum. The sequence continues at coordinate 10,135,427 of OY560206.1, forward strand.
TGTAGCAACTTAAGCGCCTAGAATTTTTATCATCTAATTAATCCGATATAGTATGCTTTTTTATAGTTTTTGTTTGATTACGATAGATCTCTACATAGAGACATCAAACAAGGAGGTAACTAAAAAATCCAGTAAGTGAGCCTTTGTGGCTTAATTTTTTTTTTATAGTCGTAAAGAACCAACGGATGACGTTCTGGGATTTAATTTTTTACTCGTGAAGATATATTTTGTTTATTTTTGTGAAGCAAAAATATAGACTAACCTTTGTATTAGTACTTTTCAAACTTTCGCGATTAGATAACATAATTATAAGTTTAACGGGTCTTTATCGCGTTTACCTTTTTTAGTATATTTCCGACGTTTCGACTGTATTGCAACAGCCTGTTGCAATACAGTCAAAACGAGGAAGACGACCTGAAATTTTGGAAAAATGTCTAAATAAAAAAGGAAAACAATACAAAGGTTATTATAAGTTTAACGGGTCTTTATTCGCGTTAACAGCCTGTTGCAATACAGTCGAAACGTCGGGAATATAATAAAAAATGTAAACGCGTTCTAAGACCCGTTAAACTTATAATAACCTTTGATTTGTTTTCCTTTTTTTTAGACATTTTTCCAAAATTTTAGGTCGTCTTGAGGTTCCCTCCCAAACTTCCTCGGTACGTGGTTCCTCGAAAATGAAATATTGGTATTTTAGTTGGAAGTTTCGAGGATCCTTACGAAACTCAAATGTATTGTAAAAACGGAATTTTTCACTAATCTATGACTGTTGTAAACGTCAACTTTGAGGAATTCTAAAGGTAAGTATATCATAAGGTACCTTGAGATGACAATGAGATTGTTTTACTCAGTCGAGAAAATTTCCCGATATTATTATTATAACATACAAATTTTCGAGATAAATCTCGAGGACATTTTGTGGACTAAAAATGCCAAAACACAAAAAGTGAGCTTAAGTTGAGTCGACTACGTAAATCTCGAGGTGATATACAAATAACGAATAATGGATAAAATCTTACAAGGTAACAAAATACTCCCCAACTCATTTAAAGTTCAATCTTTAAAATTCAGAGATCCCCAGTTGGTGACGTTTAGGGCTCGCTCAAACTAACGCAGTGGCATTAACACATTCACTGCCAAACACTCGAATTCGAGTGTTGAGCACTGAATTGAGCGGTGCCGCCCACTCGGATACGAGCGAGCGGGCCGTGTATTTTGTAGGCGTCAGTAAGCCGCCGGCGTTTGAGGCAGTTTATGTTAGTTTGCGCGGCCACTCTGACAACATATTCAACTTACGAAAACGCGTATTGGTTTCATTCTAACAGTGTAACTGCTACTATGCCCCCCTCCCCACTCGGATCCGAGTGTTGAGCTTGATAATTATGATAATTATGATTGGTTTATGAATGTTTTCCTTAGTAAATAATTATTCAAATAATTTTCGGATCCGAGTGACCGGCACCGGGCGCGCTATGTGCCGAACACTCGGATCCGAAAAAGGTTATTATTTATTAAAAGAATAATAATAACAATTTACTTTTATCCATATTTTTAAACATACATATATACATAATCAAAATACGCTTTAAAAAAATTTGGCTCCTGGGTAATTATTTTAATAATATGTTAGGCAGTGAATGTGTAAACGGTGGCGATAGCGTTGACGATGGCGGTGGCAACCATTACATTCACACGCTTGACAACCATTTCCCTGTGATCGCTACCGACATTTCCCATAACATTTTCAAAAACAAAACAAACACGCTCACGACTGTCTTCCCCATGGTGGACATCCTCAGTAAGTAGATCTTTGAGGATACCAAGTAGGGGGTAGTCAGCACGTCTCAACATTACATTTTCACCTTAAGACTTTTCCCTATAATTCTAGTCTAACACACATTTCAAAGCAACTTCATTGTTTCGTAACTTCAAACGGCTCCCTAACGCTATTAACAAGACAAATTTCTGGTTAAATTGTGAGCTATTGTTCGTATCCGGTGTGAAACTGTTAACGAAATTTATGTTGTGCTTTATTAAAAGTTGATTTTCTCCGTGATTTTGTTAAACAAAGACTGTGATATTACTATCCTCTAGAATTCTATCACTGACTTTTCTGCCGGCCCATAGGGAAGTATTAATACACTGCGTCATTTGATTCGTTGTTATCATTCGAGAACCTTTATTCCTCAGCGGTAGTCGATTCTGTCTGCCAATACTATCCTGTAGAATTCCACCACTGACTTTGCGCAGCTTTTCTGTTCGCCCATAGGGAGGTCTTAATATACTGCATCATTCGGTTCGTTGTTATCATTCGAGAACCTTTATTCCTCAGCGGTGGTTCCGTCCGCTATATTGCCAGTGTTTTACTGTTTTCAGTTTTAACATCGTTTTTCTCAGGTACTTATAAACTTATAAACGAAGAAGAATATTCGACATGTTATTGATTATTTAATTTGATTATGTTTTTTTAAGCAGGACTCCTTTTTTAGTAATAATTTGTAACACGCATCTGCGTGATCGAACTCACGTTGCAACGCCCTTACCTACCTGCCTATTTAATGTATTACCTAAATTATATACAAATATGTTATGTGCATGAAAGCAATTAATAAATAATAAATTGGAATTAAGTATACCAAGAATAGGCAATAATATATTTGTAATGTCCGTATTAGGTCTATATTCGGACTGCGTCAATTTGATTACAACTCTAAATTTCGTGTAAAGCTTAAGTGGCTTCCTGTTCCCCTTCGCTGGAATACACACATCATTTCTCCTTTGTACTACATATATTTTTAGTAATCCCTCGACTCCCTCCTATTTGAAAACCCAATTTGAGTATATTGATAGTTGTCAACCTTCGATCTTCGGAACATATCTTGCTGAAAACCCCAACTTATTTTACGGTTGAAGCGGTGTGGAATGTATTGTCGATGTCTATTAGGCAGGCCCCATCGCAAGGCATATTCAAAGCTCGAGTTAAATACTTCTTATATCGAAAATATATTTTAACTTGAGTGTAAAAAATAGTCCTTTTTTATTAAGAATATTTTATATATCGTTTTATTTATACATTTTGTTGTTTTTACTGTGTGTGTAGGTATGTATATAATTATATTTATCTAGTAGTTTATATACCGCATTGCACTCTCCTCTTGTATTTTTTATTATGTTCAACGGTGAAGGAAAACATCGTGAGGAAACCGGCATGCCCTAGAACCAAAAATTGAAGGCATGTGCCAACAGTTAGTGTTCCAATAAGCGGCGATGGGCTTGCAACCTGTCATGTGCAATGCTTACTACTTGCAAAAAGCGGGCATGTACCAAATATAATGTTTGTACGTGCCTCTGATTACCCCCTACTTGGTATCCTCAAAGATCTACTCACTATGTATGTACTACTAGGTATGTATCTGAGGATGTCCCCCATGGGGAAGACAGTCGTGAGCGTGTTTGTTTGATTGTTTTTGTTTGTTTTGTTCACCGCCAACAATTCTTAATTACATACATTCTGCTTCATCCGAAGGTTGTCTGGAAGAGATTTAAGCGATGAGAGGGAAGCCTCCCGTTTTACTTTTAGTTATATTGAGTTTTTGTTTATTTTGTTATCTTGTGGTGTACAATAAAGTATTTTCATACCTTCACGGAATTCTTAGTTTCTGATGCCAGGAACCGATGATACAGGCAATACTAGTGAGGTTCAGGACTTTGTGTCTGTTAAGTATATTTCAAATTATTTTATTTTATAACTATCAAACGCGCCTCTGTATGGACCACATAGCTGGATGGTAGTCAAATAATCTACTCATTTCCAATCGAGCATGTTAACAAAAAAGTTTACAAAAATACTTCCTAACTTTTTATTTGAACGGTATACTCATAAAGGTCATACCTAAAACGAGTTTTTTATCTCAACCTATGAATTACAAATGAATCTTCAAATCTACGAGTCGCCGTGAAATATCATCGCCCAAAAACAACGGTAAAGTCAAAGTCACCCAATGGTTACTAAATCAGACCCCAACCTATAGAACGTTTCATAGATTAAGAACAATGTAGATAGGTCGTTCTAACATATAGTTATGCCACCATGCGATAATATTCGCATCGCTGTGTCAGGGTGTCAGGGGTAAACGAGTTCTTGAGTGGAGACCGCGTCTGGGCAAACGTAGTGTGGGGTGCCCTCCGGCTAGGTGGAGCGATGACGTAAGAAAGGCAGCTGGCAGTAAGAGCCGAAGACCGGGCTCAGTGGCGCGTATTGGGATAGGCCTATGTCCAGCAGTGGACTAATGTGGGCTGATGATGATGATGATGATGATGTGTTCCAGTTTAAAGGGTATGACTCCCGGTGAAACTAGTCACATGGGAATTTTAATCCGTTATGGTTCAGAGTCGGCAATGCGTGTCTGACACCTCTGGTGTTGCAAGCTTCCATAGATAACCGCTAACCGGGATAGATGGGTCTTATTCTTGTAAAAAAAACATCAAAAATTCCATACGTATTCCTAACATACTAGCATTGCCAGTATCATTGGTTTTAGGACTTACAAGTACCATAGTACCAGATACAACCGGAACAAATAAATACCCAATAGATACATACATAGACCTGCCTATTGCATGAAAATCCAAGACAACGATTTCTACCGCCAAGAAGACAAAAATGTTATGTCCCTCTCTTTTGTTTGACAGAATAGGTGACAGAAATTGTTTGTGTCTTCTCCTTTGTAGACAAAACTTTGTCTTGGGTGCTCTTATTAAGCGAGCAGACCCTACACTCGGATTCCCTGTATCGTAGGTAACAGGAACTACACGTATCATGGTACCAGCCAGACCTGGACATGCATCTCAGAACATTCAAACTATTGAAATTGAACGCCAAAGGATGTCAATTACATTGAAGATAGAACTTCTAACCTGACTCTATTCTTTGGCGAGTACCTACCTAATCCAGTCGTTTGTTACCCACCAGATAAAACTGAATATATTCGGAATCTTCTAAAACTGGGATATCTTTATTAAGGCGGGGGGAGATTTATACGGGGCCGAGCGATTCAATTAGGTGTAAGGATAATTTCCCGAATACCTTCGAGCTTTCACGCGATTTACCGGTTATTACCACTTTTCTGCAGATTTTTCTGGTTTTCTTGTCAATTCAGATATTCGTAATATTTAGTTCAACGACCTTATCTTGGACATAATACCAAGATCTGAGAGAAGACTTGGCAAGGTATAATTAGGGGTAAATCCAAATACTGTATTTGGCATATGGCCATGTTCTGCATAGTACTTAGTTAGCATTAGTATACCACGTGATATGTTACAAGCCACTTATTGGAACGCCCGGTTTCCTAACTGTTTTAGTTCACATTCTGAGCACGTGTTAATGTTGACATACACACATTTACACATTTTATTAATAAGTAATTTCCTTTTTTTTTGTATTGTTGTAGAGCCGTGTTGGCCTAGTGGGCGATACCCCGACTTCTGATCCGGAGGTCGTGGGTTCGAACCCGGTCGTGCACCAATAGATTTTTCCACTCGAAAAATTTATGTGCGCATTAACACGTGCTCAAAACGGTGAAGGAAAACATCGTGAGGAAACCGGCATGCCCTAGAACCAAAAATTCGAAGGCATGTGCCCATAGTTAGTGTTCCAATAAGCGGCGATGGGCTTGCAACCTGTCACGTGGAATGCTTACTACTTGCAAAACGCGGGCATGTATCAAATGTAATGTTTGGACGTGCCTCTGACTACCCCCTACTTGGTATCTTCAAAGATCTACTCACTGAGGATGTCCACCATGGGGAATACAGTCGTGAGCGTGTTTCTTTTTTTTTTTTTTCTATTATACAAAACAAACAAAAAACAAAAAAAAACAAACACGCTCACGACTGTCTTCCCCATTGTGGACATCCTCAGATACATACTCAGTGAGTAGATCTTCGAGGACACCAAGTAGGGGGTAGTCAGAAGCACGTCCAAACATTACATTTGGTACATGCCCGCGTTTTGCAAGTAGTAAGCATTCCACGTGACAGGTTGCAAGCGCATCGCCGCTTGACTGAATATTATTATATGAATTTAAAAATCAATTCCTATACAATAGTGATTTATAGGAAAAGGTAAATTTTTCCTTTTTAAAATCCTAGGCATGTTGGTTCATTAACTATTAGTAACATAAAAAAAACTAAGCAGATTCTGTTCCGTGTTCCCTGATGATTTCTGACGACATCGATGGTATGACGGGGAGTAGTCAGCTACGAAAGAAGTGCGAGTTCGATTCCCACTGCGGATGATATTTTTGCATGTTTTTTAAATATTTGTTATTGTTCTGGGTGTTGTTACCACAGTACTCGTAGTTCCTGATACCCAAGCCCATGATAATGAAGAAACGAAAAAAGAAAAATAATAATGGATATATACAACAAACTAAAAATTACTCGAATATAAATAGAAAATGACACTTATGTCAAGTTTTATAACAATTATATTTATATAATTATGAGATTGAAATCAGATAAATTTTAATACCTTTAATCTAGATTAAATTAATGACATGCAATATTATTATTTTTATTACTTTCCTAAAATTGTTTACTTACTTTAACCATATATTTTTTATATGCATTATATATAATGCCAGTAAATTCTATGTAAGGGGAAATAAAGATTAATATTTTTATTTTTATTATAATTATTGCTAGGATGGGGAAAAAGGTAGGTTAATTATATAATAATTAACCTTATTTGAACAGTGGCGTAACAACAGAATAAGTAACCTCACAAAAAAAAAATTTCGATCGACATTAGTTTCAATTTTAAGACTCACGATACATTAAATTAATTGTTTTCCTTAATTATAACTTTCTGACAATTAATTACAAAATACTTTTATTTGATATTAACCTAAATTTATCTTCGATTAGTATTCCATTCGAATAGCCCGAGTAAAATAACCTGCAGGCTTTTTCAAATTTTGAATATCTTTATCAAGTTCCTGATTACTTTTTGAAAGAACCATCATTTTTATAAGAAACAAGTGAAACTCGTATATTCCCGTTCGCCCCTCAAAAATTTGTAGTTTTTAGAGTTCCGGACCCTATAAGAAAACCTATGTCACCGTCCGTCTGTCTGTCTGTTTGTACCAAGGTTGTATTTACGTGTAATATTATGGCCACTATAATGGGTAAATAATAACCTTTATAAAAAACGAAAAACAAAGCAATCATTTATTTACCTCTGTGGTGCAGTGGGCGAAGGACCGCCTGAGACGCTGATGGTTGCGGGTTTGATTCCCGCAGCGAGACAAATGTTTGTATTGTCTGCAAATATTTGTCTCAGGTCTGGGTGTTTTCTATGTGTATGTAAAAAAAAGTATATAAGTAGTATATACGTGCCTTTAATACAAGCTCTGCTTTCTTTGGGGTAGATGATTCTGTGTAAAAATGTCCAGCATTATTTGTATATTATTTATTATTTACCAAGAATCCACACTATGTCCTTACTTTTAAATAATCGTTACAATTTAGAAGTAACTAGTAAAGCTCTTTGTGAAAGTCGTCCGGGGAATTACTACATATATCTGACGCATGCAGTAATGCTCGCATCGCTGTGTTTCGGTTTGAAGGGTGCCGGTGAAATTACAGGCAAATGAGAATTTCACCAACTTTGTCTTAGAGTTGGAAACACGCGTGTGATACTTCTGGCGTCACATGCATCTATAGGTTACAGTAACTTAAAAATTTAAAAAACGATTTTACTTTCTGAGTACTAAATCTCAGGATATTCATCATGGAGATTACAGTCGTGATCGTGTTTGTTTATTGGTACAAGTCTTTTTATTATTACAAGTCGTTACGTATAAATTTATTCCATTAAAATTATTGGAGTAGTATTTTTTTTAGAAGATCAAAGTTGAATATTTTAAATTAATTGCGATGCTGCCCACGAAATGTCTACGAAAATTAATAAAAGTTTGTTTTAAACCAAAAGTGGAGTGAATAAAGTGAATCACTTTTTTAATATTATATATCGGCGCAAAGGCGTTATTCTGCTTCTACAATGAGTCATCGGCGCAGAACCACGAGTTATTTAACGAATCATCACTTAGATTGTCATATTACAGTGTAAAATCATTAGTTAATAGCTAGTTATCATTTGATTGGTGTAATCAAATGACAATTAGGTAATTACGTAATCAAGTTGTTATTTTGACCATGTTTACCTTCAAAACCATTTGTAAACTTAAATGATTAATGCTTGCAGGCAGTTTTAGCTTGTTCGCACAAGTTGCTTGCCTTTGTCTTTGTTTTTGCATAAATACGGGCGACGGACCGAGTACGATTCATTCTCGCTCGAGCCGTCGGACCGTACAGACCTCGAAAGTCTCTGTACAACCAAGAATAAATTAGAAGAACATCTCCTGGAGTTTCCTTTCGTCATCAACTATGAGCGACCAGCATGCTGGTGATGATAGTGACGTTAGCATTGCTGACGTCACACTTTTTAAAGACCACCTTGGAGCTTCTGCTTCGTCATCAGAAGTGGGATTGGACACTGCTTCAATCCAAACCAGTTCCTCATCAGCTCAGGCACCATATTCGTCTGATACCCAATGGCAGCGGTTACTGGAACAGCAGAACCAGAATATTCTTCACTTGATTGAAGTGATGCGATCTCCAGCAACACCACCTAAGACTATAACGCTGCCAGAATTCAACCCTGAACAGCCCGATGCAAATCCACGTGCCTAGTGCTCAACTGTGGAAACCTGCTTCACTGAACAACACTTGGAAGGAGGAGCATTGGTCATCGCCCTAGTAAATCACTGAAAGGTTCCGCATCTACATGGCTTTCCCGAAGTTTCTCACACCGGCACGACCTGGATAAACTTCCAAGGACATTTTCCTATCTTGTTACGATGCCGAGACCTGTGCTGCAACCATCATTAACACCAACAGCAGCAGGTTAAAAGAAGTACAAAGTCTTGCATAAGTATTTATACTGATTACGCCCGTCGTGGCTAATTGGAAAGATAAGGAACCCGAAGATCTAAGCCTCTACAACTTCATGCCAAACTACAACTGCAACCCAAGTGTCAACCACTCGAAGATACAATGTCACAAGTACGGACAACAGCAAGGATGACACCCGCTACCTCTGCGGGGCCATCGTGTCTACCGCACCCGGTGCTATCGGGGAAAAGGCAAGCTTTCACACGGATCGTCTACATCAGCTTCTGCAACCCTGATGGACAACAGAAAGGCTGGCACCTGCTACCGCTGCGGGGCCATCGTGTCTACCGCACCGGGTGGTGCTATCGGCGGCAGCGGCGTAGCAACCGAGAGGCGGGTCATCATCTGCGAAATCGGCGGCGTTCGTACGTTATAACAATCAGGTCGGTCGTTCCCATTTTATTTTGATAGTGGTGCCGAATGTTCTCTCATGACGAGACACGGATGTTCCTCCTGCGTTTAGAGATAAATAGTCTTGCGCAGTTTTCATTCAGAGCCAGTTTATTGCGATTACTATTGAGGCATCCTTTCTTGTAATTTATTTTGTCCTGAAAATGAATTCGCACCCCTTTAGCCAGGTTAGGCCGAGCTTGAATTTGTACTCCAGTTGTGTTACTTGTTACAGATACACATGAAGACGCGTGTCATGTCAGGACTACCCGTGTCATATTACTGTCAAGAGGCCGTATCGGCGAAGAAGAGGACGAATCAACAACTCCTCAAGGCACCGTTGCAGCACCAAACGGGCCTGGACCATCTATCTACCTCCCGAGCTGGACGGTCTGATCGACGAGTCCTAGACTCGTGAGAATAAGACGCGACATCAGAATAAGTTAAGTAAACCAGCTTGTTTCCAAACCAGCTTGTTTCCAAACATCTATTCCTACATCCTTGGAGCCTATACACCCAGTACCACAGAGTACACCCAGTACCACAGAGTACACCCAGTACCACAGAGTACACCAAGTACCACAGAGTACACCAAGTACCACAGAGTACACCCAGTACCACAGAGTACACCCAGTACCACAGAGTACACCAAGTACCACAGAGTACACCAAGTACCACAGAGTACACCAAGTACCACAGAGTACACCAAGTACCACAGAGTACACCAAGTACCACAGAGTACACCCACCTACACTCCATGTTACTAATACCACAGAGTACATTAACCAACACCTAAGACAGATGTGTTTTGGTGTTAGTAATAAGGTTGTCAAGCATTACAAGATGCTTACAGATACCTACTCAAAAGAAAAACCATTTCATTGTTTCAGACACTCGAAGATCACAACCCAAGGCTGGTGCAGAGCACGCACCGCCTGTCAGTATGGCCGTATCGGCGCAAAGGCGTTATTCTGCTTCTACAATGAGTCATCGGCGCAGAACCACGAGTTATTTAACGAATCATCACTTAGATTGTCATATTACAGTGTAAAATCATTAGTTAATAGCTAGTTATCATTTGATTGGTGTAATCAAATGACAATTAGGTAATTACGTAATCAAGTTGTTATTTTGACCATGTTTACCTTCAAAACCATTTGTAAACTTAAATGATTAATGCTTGCAGGCAGTTTTAGCTTGTTCGCACAAGTTGCTTGCCTTTGTCTTTGTTTTTGCATAAATACGGGCGACGGACCGAGTACGATTCATTCTCGCTCGAGCCGTCGGACCGTACAGACCTCGAAAGTCTCTGTACAACCAAGAATAAATTAGAAGAACATCTCCTGGAGTTTCCTTTCGTCATCAACTATGAGCGACCAGCATGCTGGTGATGATAGTGACGTTAGCATTGCTGACGTCACACTTTTTAAAGACCACCTTGGAGCTTCTGCTTCGTCATATATATTGTTTTTCAAAATAATTTTGTTTTATCCGCATCGCTAGGAAGGTTGTAAATATGTTTGTATGCTAAGTGCGTGACTCTTACTTGGCACTTTTTCACACAGCATCATCTAGCCTTAAAGTAAGCAGAGCTTGTGTTATGGGAACCACATGACTGATATACTACTTATATACATTTTTTTTGTAAATACCTTATTATACATAAAAACACCCAGACCCGAGACAAATATTTATAGATCATACAAACATTTGTCCCGCGGTGGGAATTGAACCCACAACCTTCTGCGTCTAAAGCGGACCTTTCCCCACTACACCACAGAGGTCGTGAATACTGTCAAATTCACACGTCCTGAACATGTTATTGCAAGCCCATCTCCGCTTATTGGAACACAAAACTATGGCATATTATGCCTTCGAATTTGGTTCTACGGCATGCCCGTTTCATCACGATGTTTTCCTTTACCGTGTTAATGCCCACATACATTTTTACTCATTGGTGTACAAACGGTTTCAAAATAAAAAAGCATCATTTGCCAAGATGTCATTTTTTTACCAAAAATTACAAAATACGTTGCATTCAATTAAAAAAAAAGATAAATATTAAAATTCTCACTCAATCGTAAAAAATAAAATATACCGCTTCAGTTTTACGGCAAAGCAACAGAACTAGTATTATAAATACTTAGACCAAAGTCTCTTCCTCTGAAATCCGATTAAAAACGTCCGTTTTACAACTTCACCAATTTCTACCTTATACACACAAAGATAAGATCTAACTGTCCTTAAACTTCAGTCTTTAGTTTCAATTCTGGAGACAATGACGCGTCTGAGAATTCAATTTCAGATGATGAAAGTTTTCGTGAAAATCTCATTTTGTTTTGAAATGTGCATTTAAACTGACAGAATTGGAAGGAGATTAAAATTAAAAGCGGGAAAAGTTATTTCAGTTCCGCTTTTGCGTTTGTCAAACTAATTTTAATATGCACCGAAAAATACAGCAGTAATGTAGCTATGAGTTGGCAACATTTTCAACCAAATGTACAAACTCGTTGCATTTTGCTTTGCGCGAGGTCACCATTACTGATTTGATGATTTTAAATGATCTAGATTTCGGTATTTATGAGAGAGTTAAATGTTAAGAACATGAATCTAGTACCTAATCATCTTTGGAAAAAAAAAGTATGTACAGGTTGAAAAAATGTTTTTTTTGACATTTTCACACAGCATCATCTAGCTCCAAAGTAAGCAGAGCTTGTTTTATGGGAACTACATGACTGATATACATCATATATACATTTTTTTTGTAATTTCATACATATTATACATAGAAAACACCCAGATCCCGAGACAAATATTTGCAAATAGTTGTCGGCCACATTTGTTAAAATATAGTAATTAGTAAAATATCACGGCTGTTGTGTGTTGTTAAAAAAAAACACATGTACTCGTAGGGATAATAATAAAGGTAGACGTACCCATACTTATAATTAAAAACGCGAATGCATAAATACAAGCTCCGACAAAACCTGCAGTACAAGGTGCCACACAAAAGGAGGGCAATGCGTTCTTCACCCAGGTGAAGACTCTTGGAATAGTAGCTGATAATTGTAACTGCTTTTCAGTAACCATTAAGAATGCCATCTAGTTCAAAACATTTGTGAATTTTAGTATGTATTTTAATTTGATTGTATTATGTTATGTATTCCAAAATAAATGGAAAAAAAGCCAAAAAAAGCATTATTTACTTATTCCAAAATAAGTAAATAAATGCATTAAAACTCAGACGGTACCTTCACCGATACCTGAAAATTCCCTCTTAAAATAAAATAAAAATACCTTCATATCCTTAACACTTAATTAAGTTTTTATATTATTTTACATGTAATTGTTTGACAAAGCCCCTATACAGCTGCCTCATAATCATTTCGGTTTGTACCCGTTTTTTAAATTGTGACCAACTGTAAACTGACGTAACCAGGTGTTCTATATGTCTCTATGGTTTGAAATAAATGAATACTGAATACTTATACGCAAAATATAACTGAACTTAAGTAGGTACTTAAATTAAATATTTTTATAAAAACTATGTTTACTTTTAATTAACTAAAATTATACTATAAAAACGTGAAATTATAAATAAATGATTGGTTAGGTAGTGTGTAAATTCCTGCTTATGATATTAATAATCAAACAAAAAATAATAATGTTTAGTAAATCTTACTTTCTGTTTGATTATTCATTAGGTAGTGTTACAGGTGACAATAGGATCTTGTTAATTCTGTAAAAGCTTGATTTTTGAGTAAAAAAATATTATTATTATTAATAATAAGCGACGGTAATAGCCTGTTTGCCTTCTCAAAGTCATAACATTAAAAAACACGATAGTTTTTATATAAAACCTTTTAACTTATACATTTATCGTTATTTGTAATATCCGAATATCTCTGGGTTGTATTGGTTGTCGATACCTACTTTAAGAATTTTTCTTAATTTTTCTGAAAATTCCCTCTTAAATTAAAAAGAGCTTACTTAAACACACACACACTTACTTAAAGCACAAAATATAACTTAACTTAAGTAGGTACTTATAGGTACCTACTTAAGTTAAGTTATATTTTGTTTTTTATAATAGGTACTTATAATAAATATTTTTATAAAACTATTTTTACTTGGAATATCCGAATATCTCTGATATTTGGGTTGTATCGGTTGTAGGAATACCGAAATGCAAAAATCTTGATAATGCCCAAGCATAGCTTGTAAGTCGTTACTAAAAAACGGGTCGATACTGAATTCCATGTATTCGAGATTTGGAATTTGCGATCTGGTATCCGGACTTCCCGCTTTTGTAAGGCGGGCCGGTGAAATCGAATATGAAAATTTGAATAGTGCTGGAATCACTATTCAAATAGTAATCGAATAAAATATTATTTTGTAACATTGCTATATGCATATTTAGCGGATATAGGATCCGATTTCTCTTGGGAACAGCACACCGAAGTTTGTGATTTAAAGTGCTGTTGACGAAAAATGTTATATGTACCAGTATGATTATTTCTTGCCACAAAGGTAATTGTTATGTTGCATGCCCTTAGGGCAGTCAATGCATCAGTGATGCCTCTATTATAAGCGACGGTAACCGCAGACCAAGACAGACACGTAACTTTAAAAAAACAAAGTCTTTTCAATGAAATACTTAATGACTGACCTGTTGTAAATCAGATCCCACCTCATTTCATTGATCACAAAATGCCCCTTAAATTAAAGATAACATGAAATTCTTTAATACTCCAAATATGTACATGATATTTCAGTTTATTCAACAATCTTAAGTTCTTGTCATTGTTCTTGAAACAGAGTGGAATTGTCCGCTTAGTTTGAACCGCTGGCCGTGCATAGTGAATAAAAACGAACATAGAATTCATTCCAATAGTTTTATTTTATGTGAATTTCAGGTCTACAGATAATGTTTTGGAAAACTAGAAGTTCTCTCCAACGGCGCTGTGAATTTCACAGCATTTTGATGGTGTTTATTAACGACCACAACAAAAAGATTAAGATCGCGGATACAGAGAGATTTTTTTAGACGTAAAATGCGAAGTTACAATTTTCACACACACACATCTTTACAACTAGAAACACTAGTTTTTAACGTGCCGACCCTGATGTGCCCCGGAAGTCTTACGTTATTTTGTGTTTACGTTACGTTAACGTTACGTTTACGTTATGTTGGGTACTTAACATGTAAAAAGGGATTATTGTGTCCATAAAAATATCAACTGTGTGTCCTAGAATATGTATAATAATCCCGAAATTCGGCTGATTTTACTGAAGAAATTGATCGTAAACATAAGCTGTTTTGGGTATAGTAGATGATGTCAAACATCTTGTTCGTATAATATTAGTGTAAAGGTTGGGACTCAGTCTAAAATACAGCTGTTTCAAGGGTTTTTCAAGAAATAAGCATATACAAATTGTAACATCATGTATACGCTAAACTATCAGATTTATGTTTTTACTATAAATTTAGTCGTGATTTCAAAATATGTTGACTATAAACTTATGGAATAGCGAAACGTAAACTAATTTGAGAGGAGTACAATTCTTGGCATCTCTCTCTTTCGTGCACTATCAGAAAAAGAGAGCTAGAGTTTGAATAAAGTTTGGTGTACTAGAGAATCAGCGCCAATATGTAACAATCTAATAAGCTATATTAGATTTTTAACGAAAACATAAATCGAAAACAGTATTTCCTTTTGATATATCTAAAGAATGGCGCACTGTATGTTGGTATCTAAGACGTAGGATAGCTTACAGTGCTAACTTGGTTCATTATATTATTACTTCCAAAGTCCAGTATCCTATACCAGATTTCTTGGCCTCTTTGAAACTATAACTCCATGACGTCACTCGGATTATCTACTTCCCGCATGGGAACTCCGCATATATGGAAACTGGGAAGTGCCCGCAGATTTATTAGTAAGAGCTGCAGTGCGAAAAAGAATGTAACCAAATGAATTGTTTTTTTTTAAACCTCAATGTAATTAACAAGACTTATATTGAGACCTCATATTTAAATTATGACATAAAACACAATTACGAATTTATTACGGGAGTTTCTCCAGACATTTCAAATGTTACATCAATCATTTAAAAGTTACTTTACTTACTAACCCCTACTGCTAGTACTGGAGGTAACCACGCCCTTTGAGGATAGTTGCTTAAATAATCATTCACTGATATGTTCCAGCCCTTCGCTTTTGATCTGTGAAGTCACCAGCTCATTGCATAACGAGAAGTAGTGATGTGAGACCACTGTACCGATCAGACGAACAGTCCATCCCCTGCTAACCACATACCACCACGAGACCGAGCCCAAGTCAGGACCTACAACGTAGTACCCAGATCTAAACAGCAGAAACCTTGTGAGCCCTCTCAAATCTGGATCTATAATGGCTCTTAACTGTTTCTGCTGCTTGTTCCTAATTAGGAAGGATAGGGATCCAGTCCTATCCACCAGTAGATAGGAACTACTGGTAGATAGGACTTAAAATAACAAAAAAAAACAGGCACACTATAGTAATGCCCATGATGGAGATTTTAACATCCATACTCGTATGGAGAACACGGTTGTTATTGTGTCCTCCATTTGCTGTGGGGATAATCTTCCACCGGGCTAATCCATCTGACCTACTTGCCCGGGGTCCTAGGACCGACAGTTGTTTGTCGGGGGTATTATATATGTTCAAGTTGAGTGAACACTTCGCTTGCGCGATCTTGACACTCCGATGCAGCGCCATCTGTGTATTGACTGTGGTAGCTCTTCGTTGATGTGATGTAACGTAGCTCAGTCATGTGGCGAAAGATGTCGCTACACTTGATACGTAGATCTATAAGGATGCTATGTAGGGGATGTCAAGACATGTCCAAACATTATATTTGGTCCGCGTTTAACATAGAAGTAAGCATTCCACGTGACAGGTTGCAAACCCATTGCCGCTTGCTGGAACTTAATCGATCTCATAATATGCCTGCGAATTTTTGGTTATAAGTCAAACAATATTTGGTTCTATCGACCTTTTCTTTCACCGATTTAAGCACATAAATTGAAAAAAATAATTGGTGCACAACCACTGGCCTACAAGGCCAGCCAAGACTCGACAAAAACAGTGGTAATTGCACTTTTACAAAAAAAACACATAAATAGTATAATTAAAATAATGAATGCTGGGAATGTATCTACGGTGAACATAAAATAACTGGGGGCACAAAATGACATGCTTTTTGACAGTGCGCTCATCAACGGGGCAGCCGAGACGTTACACTGATACGTAATTTATGGTCCGAAAACTGGGGCCGGCGGGTTCTTTTAATGATAATATCCAGAGCCTGGGAAAGAGGTTATCTAGGTAGCCATACCATCTATTTCGAAAACGTTATTGAAGTGGCAGAACATTTTCGCACCATTTCAATGACTTTTGCAGTAAATATTATCAAAATCGTACGAGGAAACGCTTCTGTTCTGCTTCTGAGTGTAATAATATAAATCCGTATGCTAATTCACTCAAAAACATAACACACAATACTACCTCTCACACTAATTCTATGTATATGTATCATTATATCTATCTATTTATAATATATACAAAAAAAGTATTTATGTAGCATATCAGTCATCAGTTTATTGAATATATTTATTCATACAACTATATATTAGTAGGTATCTAAAGACCATTGCAAACTATATATAGATAGCTCAACTGATCCAGATCACTACCAGGCGGAAGCGTTCCTAAAATACTGGATCAGTCATATAGTTTCCATAACACAAGCTCTGCTTAATTTGGGGTTAAATGATGCTGTTTGAAAAATGTGTCCAGGATTTATTGATTTATTTAATTCGCATACACAAAACAAAGATCACTTCGATGGCGCGGCGGTTGTGTAGCCGGTTGAGACAGAAGAAGTGCGGATACATTTCCAGCTGTGAGACAATAGTTTGGATGTTCTACAGATATTTGTTCTGGGTCTGGTTGTTCTGGTACCACGGTACACGTAGTTTCTGATACCAACTGTTAATTCGATCAGGAAAACAACATTTACTTTCAATTTACTACATTTAATACTTTCAAAATCAACTCCTCATATATTATTACAGTATGTAACAGAATATTCACTTCAAGAAGCTCACTTTAGCACGACCGTTCAGAGCGGCTGTCGGCGATCGAATGCCCTCGAGCAAGCGATTGTTTCTAAAGAAAACAGTTGGCTCATCGAAAGTAAGAATCAAATGTCTTACTTTTTTTAAATGATTTTAAAAATAAGAAAGAAATTGCTAATTAAAAAAATATTATGAAAATCTATAAAATTAAACTATAATTTTGTAACATAACAACACAGGGTTGTCCTAGTGTGGGGGTCAATTGAGTTCAACGGCTTTTGAACCTCGTCAGCTATTTTATGTTTGGGATGGGTATTTTCAGTAGTTACCCACTTAGATTAAGTGAGTTGATAAAAGAGTGGCATAGAAAAGATTAATGGAGTTATGTCTACTTTATTCATTTAAAAAAACTCTTTTAAAAATCTTGCACAATGATACATCCTTCAACAAGTTAAATTGTATTTCTATTACTTTCAAAATTTAATCGTGGTCCCATTATGATAATTTTAATGTTTTTACGTTTATGTATGATATATGTATAGTATATACTTAACCTGTCGTATTTTTTTTTATTGTAAAATCTTGACAGTATTTTGATAGTAATTTACCGGGAAAATTGTGTTTGAAAGAAATGATAGCATTATGTAAATAAATAAATAATACTGTGTATTTTTCACACAACATCAAACTAAGCAGAGCTTGTATTATGGGAACTACTGGACTGATATATATTTTTTTGTAAATCCATACATTATGTATTTACAAAAAATACAAATATATACATGTATACATAGAAAAATGTTGTTTCGATTAGACCATGTTTGTTTGAACATATAAAACAATATTGCAAAGATAGTAAAATATGGTACATAATATTGATGTGAAAATTAATATAAGTAATTATATTAATTTTGGGAACGCTTCCGTCTGGTAGTGATCTGGATCAGTTGAGCTATCTATAGATCGTTTGCAACGGTCTTTAGATAGCTAGCTGTTTCATCTGTATTTTTTGTATATACCTACTTGTACATAGTTGTATGAATAAATGTTGTACACATAAAAAAAAGTAATTATATTGAATGTTATAAATATTGAATAAGGCATGAGTTATTTCAAAGAAAAATGTGTCCAATGTGAGAGCTGTTCAATTCTGTAGAGCCTCTACGACATAGGTTCTACAGCCTCTACGGCGTAGGTTCTGTAGAGTCGCTACGGCGTAGTATCTATATAGCTTTTATTATCGTAAATTATACTTGTTATCAGTGAATGGCTTGCCATATCAGATGATGTTTCCATATTTAAGTTGTATTCTTGTATATTTAAGATGTAGTTTTAAAGTCGTTCTTGGTTAAAGTTTTCATATATTATAAGAATAAATTTTATAAATTTGCCAATTACAATATTGTAATAGCTTAAAAAATTACGAATACATTCACATAGATATTATAATACTTACATATTATATTTTACATGTGGACAAAGTAGGGAAATGTCAAGTGGCGAAAATATGAAGCCATTCCCAGTGACCACATTTTTGCGCCGCTTGGCGTAAAAACTCTAGGACCATGGGGACCAAGTGCTACTTTTTTTTTTGAGTTCACATTCCGTTTATTCCACTGGTGACAAGAAAGATGGCTATGTCCTCGCTTAAAGGATTTCTGTTCAGCGAGGGAATGCCGCCAGACCGCATAGGACATTGCATGCACAAAAATAAACGAAGGTAAGTTTATTTTTAGCTTTAAATATATTATTTTTCTTCTCTTTCTCCTCCGGCATGCCCTAGAACCAAAAATTCGAAGGCAGTTAGTGTTCCAATAAGCGGCGATGTGCTTGCAACCTGTCACGTGGAATGCTTGCTACTTGCAAAGCGCGGGCATGTACCAAATGTAATGTTTGGACGTGCCTCTGACTACCCTCTACTTGTTATCCTCAAAGATCTACTCACTGAGTATGTATCTGAGGATGTCCACCATGGGGAAGACAGTCGTGAGCGTGTTTGTTTTTGTAATTCAATTAATTCCCTCTTTTTAGTGCCTTTTGGTTGTTTTTTATGGTGATTTTAAGTACGTTAACTAAAAAAATTTAATTAAATTTTTACGTAGTCACCTTTTCCTTAATAGTATCTGTATTGTTTCTGGGTCTATCTGTATGAATGGAAATATTCTAGAGTCGTACCCATTTTAATCTACTGAAATCCTAGTCCAAAGCCATTGCTCATTCAAAACGGGTTACGAAAACAAACTTCGTATACATATAAACGATGGAATTAGTTTCCTGAAATGTAAGATACTTACAGCTAGGTCAGTCTTTATTTTCGCCGATCATTTTTTCTGTTTTATTTTATAAGGAACATATTTATTATTATTAAACATATAATCTGTGTAAAACATCTAAGTATGCATGAGTTAATTTCATAGTATGATTATTATTCATTTATTTCAGATCATAAAAATCCATACTTACAATATTATTAAAAGTCCACAAACTTAACATTAGACATAGCATGATAAAAATAAATAAATAAAATGTCACAGTTAATTTAAAATTCGATAATATAAAATGTTACACAAAATTAATATCATTAGATACTTACACAAACATTTTAATTAAAATTTAATCATTATTTTATGCAATGCATCGATTTGAGCAAGCTTGTGAGCTTATGGAGTACTAAAAATTGGAATGAATTTTAAATTACAAGTGGCCTAGCTGTATAAAACTAAACTAGCGTCAAACCAAAATACCAACATTTGTATGTATCTGATCGCGTGACTTTCGTTAGCTTAAATCAGCTACATCATTTGTTTTGACTTTTTTAAGGGCGACATCACATAACACGAAATTTTACACCACACACACACACACACACACATACATAAACACACACTATGAACGTTGATTATTTATTTATAGTTTTCAAAAGTTACCTCTAAAACGCGGGCATGTGATTAACTTAATGATTTCTCATTACCCGTTACTTGGTATTCCCAAAGATCTAGACAATGTGTATATGTCTGAGAATTTAAATATTGGGAAATATAGTCCCCTTTAATAATATAGATTGTTGCTTGTAAGCCAAAGTACAAACTTTGACTTATAATAATAAACGTAAGGCTGATTTTTAAAATGCCTCGGTGGTGCTGTGGGCGAAAGCCCGCCTGAGACGCAGAAGGTTCGATTCCCGCCACGGAAATAATGTTTGTATGATCTGCAAATATTTGTCTCGGGTCTGGGTGTTTTCTATGTATAATTAAGTATGTATTTACAAAAAAAAGTATCTTAGTATGTAGTATAACAATCATGTAGTTCCTATAATACAAGCTCTGCTTAGTTCGGGGCTAGATGATGCTGTGTGAAAAATTTCCAGCATTATTTATTATTATTATTTATCTTTTGGAGTGACCTATCTGTTTAAAACTAAACTAGACACATACCAAATACCAACGTCTGTCCGTATGTGGTCGCTTAGCGGTTATTAGCTTACTTGTAACTAGTTTTCTTTGAAGCCTCGTTTTGTTTTTTGATCCTTATTACATACTTTTGCCCCATTTTTGCTAGTTTGCCATACAGTTTCCAGATTACTTAAGATAAGTTATTACTAATATCCGTTTAAGCTAACATTCGTATTTTGTGAAAACAGTAAAAATATAATTGTATATTTCTTTCCCTATACCTAAAATGTTAAACAGTTCATTGCATTTATAGAGACATTGCTCAATAAGCTTGAACTTAAGTTATAACCTAAATGTTGGAATTGGCGTAAATTCACTTCAAACAAAATTTATATCGGCTAGCGCAGAAGGCGCTCAGCCTGTATAAGGTGATGCAACTTTGGACACCACTTATGTACGGACCTCGGCTTGGGCCGTTTCCAGGGAGAGAAACTGGAGAGAAATGCCTCGGTACATATCTTTACTGTGAGTAGGCGGAAATAAGGACTCGTTGACCCCGTCAGTGGGCCCGGTGTATCTGTGTAGTGTTAACTCTGTCTGAACTTGATGATCGTTATATAACACCATCGCGTTATGTGTCTGATGGGGTCATCAGGGTCACCAAGAACGTGTCCTTGGTCTACGGGGGGTTTACCGATAGTGGTTTGTCGGAGGTATACCGACCAAGTCATAATATATTAAAACGCCCGGAAAATGTCGTAAACGCGATCTAGACTCAGCTGTATATTCTAGCGCCATCTGTATTTATGTGGTGTCAAGAAACTATGCTATGCTTCGTATATCAGTACTAGCTTCTACCCATGGCTTCGCCCATGTGGTACCCAGATCAAAGGTAGCCTATGTATTATTCTGATGTATAAGCTATATTACTGTAAAGTTTCATCAAAATCCGTTCAGTAGTTTGTGCGTGAAAGAGTAATAATGTTGCTATCAAATTATAATTCAAAAAAGTTTTTTTCGTGCAACTTTTTTGGTACAACACGTTCGTTAAGTATTTTCACTACGACCTCCGACATTCTCCATATCATGTAGATTTCCTTACGATGTTTTCCTCTATAATCTTAGTTCGAACCAACTACCTCCAGTTCGCAAGTCGGGGTACCAACCACATCTATTTTAAATCGTTCTCAATAAACAATATAAAATCTTCATAATCTGTTGTATATCAACACTGCGGCTGCAGAAATTCAACATTGATATTTGTATAATCTGTGCAGAGGCGCGCCCGTCACGTCCGAAGCGTTTCCTGGGCCGGCATGCTGTTACATCTGGCTGATATAGTGCGGGGACATCGTATTTCCGGATACGGAATATTCTTGCAACTAAAAAAATTTTTGTTCATGCCTTTGACTTCCCCCTACTTGGTATTCTTATCTTGCACTGAGATCTTTCTGGCATCTTCAGTACTTGAAAATAATAATAATAATAATGCTGGTCACTTTCACACAGCATCATCTAGCCCCAAACTAAGCAGAGCTTGTGTTATGGGAACTACATGACTGATATACTACTTATATACTTTTTTTTTGTCAATACATACATATTATACATAGACTAGAAACAAATATTTGCAAACATGCCAACCAACAGGAAAAAAGTCTTGTTCCGATTACGGAATAAAATTAAAACTAAAAAAATATTTGGACGTACCTCTGACTAACCGCTAATTGACATCCTTTCAAATTGCAACGTGCATGTACCTAAAGATACCTATCAAGAGGAATAGTCTTTGGATCAGATTAAGGAATGAACTTGAAAAAAAAAAAATTGTCCGTACTCTGACTAACCTCTACATGACAAGCTTTCAGATTGCACTGTGTATGTACCTAAAGATTCTCATCAAAGTCGTGAGCGTGATTGTTTGTAAAAAACAGCCTACAGACACGTTAATGACCGTAGTTTTTTAAACACTTTCAACCATTGTTAGTACTAGATATTTGTTCCAGGTCTGGGTGTAGTGGTACCATGGTACTCGTAGTTTCTGATAGCCAGAATACTGGGAATCCTAGTGTGGGATCAGAAATATGTGTGTAACTATTGTATATCCTTTTTACAAGTCATATTATGCGTAAGAGTAAATTTACAATACAAATAACAGACAATTGTATTCTTCAGCAAAACTCTTCCTACTACTATTATAAACGCGAAAGTTTCTGAGGATGGATGTTCGTTACTCTTTCACGCTAAAACTACAGAACGGATTTTGATGAAACTTTACAGTAATATAGTTTATACATCAGAATAACACATAGGCTTCTTTTTATCCGGGGGTGGGCAGAAGCTAGATATAAAACTCAATTTACTTTTCTAAAACTCTTGCAAACTTGTGACCAACTTAGATGTCAGATTTTGTAAACATGCATCAGTAAAGATAAGAGTACAAACATTCTAACAAATATTTGATAAAATTCACTACGTATTTTCATATTTCAAAAGCGACGAGAACGTTGACATTTTCAATATAATCTCAACTCCGATCTGCGTCGTAAATTTTTATATTCTTCCCTAGCCGGTAAACATGTCACATCCCTACGTGTGCAGTGGATGAAATGATACGGCGCCTTACGTGAGGAAATTATGATGAAAAGGATTTAAAATGCTATTGAAGTGTTATTAAATGGGGATATCGTATGAATCCAAAAGGAATTAAAACTTTCACCACCACTGTGGCGCAGTGGACGAAGGCCCGCCTGATTTGCAGATGGTTACGGGTTTGATTCCCGTCGCGGGACAAATGTTTGCATCTGCAAATATTTGTCTCAGGTCTGGGTATTTTCTATCTAAAATATGTCTAAATTTACAATAAAATATATATAAAGTAGTCATATAGTTCCCATAACACAAGCTCTGCTTACTTTGGGGCTAGATGATGTTGCGTGAAAATGTTCAACCTTTTTTTTTATTATTATTATTATTTAGCATACAGTATACCCTATTGCAGGGAGGCATCCCTCCCCTTCCCCTCCTTCCGTTCCTCTCGAGTAAGGCACAGTCCTTGATGTA
Organism: Perizoma affinitatum; assembly: GCA_961405105.1. Classification (NCBI taxonomy): domain Eukaryota; kingdom Metazoa; phylum Arthropoda; class Insecta; order Lepidoptera; family Geometridae; genus Perizoma; species Perizoma affinitatum. The sequence goes on from OY560206.1 coordinate 10,159,412, forward strand.
GGAATCCAGCTCGTCCCGTCATCTCCGCCTGGGTCTTCCACGTGGCCGTTTTCTGTTAAGAGCCCAGTCTATGTTGGTTTTCGGCAACAGTTCTGGCTCGTATCTCGGTATATAACTAAAATACTTATGTTTTTTGTGAGAAACGTGTGTTATTTTCAACCAACTTAAAAAAAGTAGGAGGTTCTCAATTCGGCGAATTATTTTTTATCGATTGTGTTTGTTACCTGGAATCTTCGCCAATTGATAACCGATTCTGGTGATAATTTTATTGTTGTATAGAGAATGATCCCGAGGCTGTCCTATAAAAGTTATATTTCTAAGGGATTGCTATTTTTCTCGTAAAACTTAAAAACTTTTTTTGTTGACAATTTTACTATTGGTTTTTAGTTAAAAGAGTGTCATATAAAATTAAGGTAAACACGTGAGGTAGTCGTTTTTCTGACACTTAATGTCATATATATAATTTCAAAGCTAGTTGTATAGCTATATAATTTGAAGGTATGATGTCCGAATCCCTTGTGGCTGTCGTCTCCGTAGTGGCCGTCATAGAGCCGTGGTGGCATGCTTCCACCATGCTGGCTTCGTTCGTTTTCTCCATGTTGGCTGTTGGCTCATAACTGCATTAAGATCCGAAAAGCGCTTTCGAAGATCTTCTTTTTCGCATTATTCAAAAACGAAAAAATATTTTTAAGGAATTGACAAGCTGTTTTCATACCGGTCTGTCTTCAGCTTATCTTATCTTGTCTCTTATGGCAAAAGCATATTAATGTAGTTAAAAATTAAATAATCCTATACAATACACGCGATTCCGGCAACAGACGTTATATTAACCCATACATCATGCAGACAGGTCAGACAATATAACACAATTTCCTCACAAAATAGTAGCCAATACCGCCAAAAATTCACTGAGCGAGTTGCCAAAATGTTTTCTTGTAAACCTACTCCGAATCCAAACTAGTGCTCAAATTGCGCACCAGAAATCGTGTTGCCAACGCACGTACTATCGAAAACATGGTAACATTATATACGGTACCCAATGTAATACCCGAAACTACCCGTAGCGTAGTCTCTAGCCCGCTAGAGACGAAAATTGAATGCTGATGTCGTAAATACAATGTTGGTACAACACGAAGGTTGGATCTCGCACGAATAGATATGTACTATTCTTATCTTGTATCAGACAGCGGCGTGTCGGTGAATTTCATTGCGTTTGCTGCAATATTGCGGCTTCTGACACAGATAACTTTGTCTCGTGATACATTTTATCAAGCTTTTTTTCGAAAGTAAGGTATACATTTTTCGTGCCAACCTATAAGTCACCGGCGTCACGGAAGACCAGCGTTTTGGTGGCAGAAAGTGCTTAACATAGTGCTGAATGGCGGCCGTTTTTGTTGTTTTTTTTTCTTATTTTCTTTATAACTATGTATTTACGTTATCCTTTATTTGACACAAAATAAAATATTTTTATCTTTATTTTTATCTACGTTATAAATTGTCAAAACGTTAAACGTATCAATAGCTTTTTAACGTATACTCAGCATAGTCTGTTAGTAAGCTGTTATCGTAACCTATGGACGCTTACAACACCAGAGATATCACTCACGCGTTGCCAACTCTGAGCCATAACGGATGAAGAGTCCCATGTCATCGGCACACCCTGTAAACCAGAACACATTAATGTGAGTATTACAGCTTACCGGTACAAATAGGTAACCGTTTCAATAGCTTTTTAACGTATACTCAGCAGGTGGTAGTCCTTCCCTGGACGAGTTCTTAAACGAGAAACTTTTCTACTTCTTGATTGAAATATTTTATGAAACCAAATTCCATTTACAGTAACGAATCTGCCTCTTGCGTTTCAGCCGGCCATCCATCGCACCGTCAAACCCTGGCCACGGCTGTTGCAAACGTGATAAAGACCCGTTTACCTTATTTACTATACTAGCTTCTGCCCATGTCTGATGTATAAGCAACGTCTCATCAAAATCCGTTCAGTAGTTTTTGTGTGAATGAGTAACGACCTCTGTGGCGCAGTGCGCGAAGGCCCGCCTGGGACGCAGAAGGTTGCGGGTTTTATTCCCGCTGCCGGACAATTTTTTGTACGTTTGGACAATGTTTGTCGCGGGTCTGGGTGTTTTATAATATGTATGTATTTACAAAAAAAAGTATATCAGTCATGTAGTTCCCATAATACAAGCTCAGCTTAGTTTGGGGCTAGATGATGCTGTGTGAAAAATGACCAGCATTATTTATTTATTTATTTATAACCATCCATCCTCACAAACTTTCGCGTTTATAATAGTAGTAGGATAGTTCAAACCGACTTGAGATCTAAAGTAGGGGGTTCTTGTCATTTCACCAGAGTGCTATTTATGATTTCCGAACTCTGATATTCTCTATACCTACGACTAAGTCCCTGGAGACCTGGAATTAATTTAGCTTAGAACGGGCATGACAGAGCCGCGTTCACAGGGATTACAGGGGTAGAGATTTCCGTTTTAAATTAACTCTAACTGACAACCATGTTTGTTACCTGAAACTTGATCGCTGTCACAAGTATGTTGGAGACATAAATTTGACATCAAGGTTTTTTCACGCGTGACGTGAGGTCAAAGTCAAAGTCAAAATTCAGTTATTCATTAAAATCACAAGGATCACTTCGAAACGTCGGTGTTATCTACTGACTGTTCCTCCGCGACCAAGCCAGGAAAAATAGGCAAGAAAACAAGGCTGGTTATTCTTTTTAAAGATCCTTTTACAAAACAACGAGTTGGAGCATTTTCAATTCCAAGAGTTTTTATCATCTAAATAATCAGATATTTTATCGTATGCCTTTTTATAAAGTTTTTATTAATTTGTTATTTGAACGATTGATTGAGGAGCTTATAAATAACAGCTATGTTGGAAACACTGGGGGTCTAAACTTCGACACCAAGGTTTTTTTACCCGTGACTCCACATGTCAATAAGACGTTGTAATACACTCGAACTGTTATAAAAAAATAATGGAATATCTGTACCCCTGGGTATCGGAAATCGGGAAAATATATTTTTACAGACCCTGTCGTTCAAAACTGGGAGTGCAAAATGGAAAAGTATGGTTTTTTCTTGAGATTTTGACCTTCTTAGTGACTTTTTGCACGGCGAGGTTGAATGGGACATAGTAAATAACCAAATCTGGTATTTATTCATACAACTATGTACAAGTAGGTATATACAAAAAATACAGATGAAACAGCTAGCTATCTAAAGACCGTTGCAAACGATCTATAGATAGCTCAACTGATCCAGATCACTACCAGGCGGAAGCGTTCCCAAAATACTGGCCGCATTGCCACGCTGAATGGCAATGCTAATGCGTTGACCCAGATAAGAGATCTGGTTAATTTTTCACACAGCATCATCTAGCCCTAAAGTACAGCATTCAGTAATTTTTTTATGTAATATTGTAATATTACTGAACAAAACTGCAATGTCAGTTCTAGCAATTTTAATCCAGAGGATATATACATTTAAGTACACTATTCCCAATGAGTATACTTTTCCCCTATTACGTATTACTTATAAGTTTTATATAGCACCAAGGTAACAAGCATACTACCCATATTTTGGAAAACTGTTACCGGAGCCTATAGATGCTTGCAAGTCTTGCAACACTACTCAAAGCATAATTCGCGTTGCCGGCTCTATAAACATTTCAAAACGGGAGAATAAATCTTATATTATTAATTTTTATTCGGTAGACAGGCTTCCTCGGTCTAAGGTAGACAGGCTTCCTCGGCATTGTGTTGAAATGAGCTGAAAATAGTAACGATAAAACGGATTTTCATGACATTTTAATTATTTTCCCAAGGTAAGACGAGGGCTGTATGTGAGGAAAACTGCCAAGACTGGCAAATATAAACAAACAAACACGCTCACGACTGTCTTACCCATGGTGGACATCCTCAGATACATACTCAGTGAGTAGATCTTTGAGGATAACAAGTAGGGGGTAGTCAGAGGTACGTCCAAAACATTACATTTGGTACATTCCCGCGTTTTGCAAGTTAGCATTCCACGTGACAGGTTGCAAGCCCATCGCCGCTTATTGGAACACTAACTGTTGGCACATAGCTTCAAATTTTTGGTTCTAGGGCATGCCGGTTTCCTCACGATATTTTCCTTCACCGTTTTGAGCATATGTTAATGCGCACATACATTTTTCGAGTGAAAAAATCCACGACCTGGTTCAAACCCACGACCTCCGGATCAGAGACGGGGTATCTTCCACTAGGCCAACACGGCTCTTATGGCCAGGACTGGCGTATTAAAAAAAACCTTTACTCGGCAGTGAATTTTACCTAGATAGATAGTTTTAGATATATTTAAGCGTAATAACGACATGTTAAGGCGCTTTTATAACAACAAAACTAATAACTATGACAACAATTAACTTATTACTACGGCTGAGACGCCGAGATGCTGGTTCGATTCCCGCTGCGGGACAATTATTCGTATGTTCTTTCTGCAGATATTAAATAATAATATTAATTCATTTATTTCAGGCAACACAGTTAAGTATACGTACAAATACAGGGCCCATAACATAAATACCTTAAAACTAAAATACATAAATTATTTTATTAAACAAAAACGTATTTAGGTTCTGGATATAAATAAATGTTATCTAATATACAGGGTTTCCCAGAAATGGTGGATAATCCTGCACGTGCGTGTGCGGGGGGGGAGGTGGGGCCCCACATCACAAAAAAAAAAAATCTATTCCCAACAGTCCGCGGTCTACGATTTTTTTTGTAAAATTTAGAAATTTTCCAGTTTTCCTCACATTTGTGGTCATCACGTCCGCTACATGAGGCCTAGTTCGGATTTTTTTCTTTTAACGTTTTCCCTAATTATGGTATTCCTAAATTACCTTTAAAAAAACGCAACTACTTAGGATAGTAGTTAACTAGTAGTCCCTAAACATACATTTTATTTCTAAAATTTATTTTACTGCTAAGTTTGAGAACCTGTGGTGTAAAAAAAATGTATTGGAGTTTTATAGCCAACCACATAAAAAAATTACCTACATCATAAGGATTCTAAAACAGTAGCATAAGTATCTACTTTAATGGTAAAATTACTGAGCTATAGCTACTAATGTGTAAAAGTAGGCGTTTTATTACAAAATTGCAAAATTATTTGCAGATGTTTTTTTTAGTTTTTATCAGTTAAGTAGAGCTGTCGACCCTAAAATTAGACTTTACTACCTGCTCGGCACATTCAGTTGAATTCTAAGCTGTGTGAGCGAGACAAACTGTGCTTGGGAATATTGCGAGTGAAAGGGTCAACAAATCTCCTTTGTATGGTAGAATTCGTGTTTGGTTATTGTTTTGTCTCCGTAGTTAAAACTATTTTAATTTTAGTGTGTATTTCGACGTTCTCGACATCGCATGTGCTCTTGTTTTTCTGATTCTCGGTGACAAAATTCTACATTTGGCATTCTACTGGACTCGATTTGTGCATTTTGATTGGATTTTGTTTTTTTTGGTGATAACTGCGACGACTCGGCATTCTACTGGACATTTGTTTCGTATATCAACAGGACTGTGTGATGTCACGTGAAATTTATACACCCCAAGAGTATTCCAATATGCATTACATTTACGGAGAATGTAGTGGCAACGCAAGTGCTGCCGCAACACTTTATCGGGAGAGATACCCGAACGCGCGTCACCCCGACTATCGCGTATTTACAAGAGTGCACCAAGCTTACTCAGAGGGCAGAATACCTGGTACTGGCGTTGGTGGCCCTAGGAGCAGAGGACGACCCCACAATCCTGTAACTGAAGAAATTGTCCTTGACATGGTGGAAGAAGATCCCAGTATTTCGATGACAGATATCGAACGCCGTACGGGAATATCAAAATCTACAGCACATCGTATTGTGAAAAAATTTAAACTGCATCCTTATCACGTGACACGTGTACAAACATTGCTACCACGAGACTACCAAGCACGGATTGTTTTCTGCAATGAAATGTTAACAAGAATGAATGAAGATCAAGATTTTTTCAGAAAAATTTTATGGAGCGATGAGACTACATGTAAAAGGGATGGGTATCTTAACCTTCATAACTTGCACAGTTGGCAATTAACAAATCCACATTTGATGAGAGAAGATAAATCCCAGTATCAATTTAAAATAAATTACTGGACGGGCATATTAAATGGAAAAATTATAGGCCCTTATGAATTGCCGGGCAACCTAAATGGCAACAATTATTTACAATTTCTTCAAAACCAGTTGCAAATATTATTAGAAGTTGAGCCACTAGCCATCCGGCAAGGAATGTGGCTCCAGAACGACGGTTGTCCGGCACATTATGCTGTGCAAGTAAGGAATTATCTAAATGATGCCTATCCCAACAGATGGATCGGCCGATTGGGGCCAATATTGTGGCCACCACGGTCCCCAGACCTAAATCCTCTGGAATTTTTTTATTGGGGCTGTTTGAAGGAGCAGGTCTACAAGAAACCCATAAACTCATTAGAAGAACTTCGACTTCGCGTCGCCGAAGCAGCCAGAATTATATCATCAAAAAATTATAATAACAGATTACAAAGATCTTTTATAAAAAGGTGTAGAGCTTGCATAAGGGCATCAGGAGCCCAATTTGAACATTTACTATGATTGAAATACTTTTTTGGTCATTACTTGTTTTATTTTTTTCTTTTGCAATTTTGTAATGAAACACCTACTTTTGCACATTAGTCGCTATAGCTCAGTAATTTTACCATTAAAGTAGATACTTATGCTACTGTTTTAGAATCCTTATGATGTAGGTAATTTTTTTATGTGGTTGGCTATAAAACTCCAATACATTTTTTTTACACCACAGGTTCTCAAACTTAGCAGTAAAATAAATTTTAGAAATAAAATGTATGTTTAGGGACTACTAGTTAACTACTATCCTAAGTAGTTGCGTTTTTTTAAAGGTAATTTAGGAATACCATAATTAGGGAAAACGTTAAAAGAAAAAAATCCGAACTAGGCCTCATGTAGCGGACGTGATGACCACAAATGTGAGGAAAACTGGAAAATTTCTAAATTTTACAAAAAAAATCGTAGACCGCGGACTGTTGGGAATAGATTTTTTTTTTTTGTGATGTGGGGCCCCACCTCCCCCCCCGCACACGCACGTGCAGGATTATCCACCATTTCTGGGAAACCCTGTATATTAGATTATAATGCACAATTTTATGTTTATTTTTTATTTTATTTTATGTTAATTGACTGACATGTAAATTTTTATTTACCAATAAATTGATTATTCTGATTATTCTGATAAGTATATCAGGACTATGTATGTGGCTGTTGGGTGTTATTTATTTATTTATTATTATTTTCTGAAGCTGATATCGACTTAAAACTTAATTGTCGTGATAGCGATATTTAAAATTAAAAATCATGCTAACTAAAATATGCTGCTAGTGAAAAAAATTGCTTTTACATTTTTATATTCAATGCAGTTCAACAAAACCAATCGTTTCGTTTGTGACAGTCAAAAAACTATTGGAAAACATGTTCAAAGTAGAAAATACCTTGTATCCAAAATAAAACTACGCAATTTTCTAATATTTTTATTTATGCAGTTTTATTGAGGTTCCAACTGGCCACTGGCCGAAAAGTGCCATAAAAATACTTGGCTATCTAACGCTTTCGCACGTAATGGTACCGTATCCCGTCCTCGAGTGCTATTACCTAGCTAATACTGGCAACAGCTCCTGTTTTTCATAATCTAAATAAATAAATTAAAAATTAAATGGGTAATCTATTTTTTTAGTGTTTTTTTTATTATTATTTTTTACATTTTTGCCTAAAAAACATAAATACCAACCACCTGTCACGTGGAATGCTTACGACTTGCAAAACACGGCCATGTGAAAATGTTATGTCCTACTAACCCCTACTTGGTACTCTCAAAGATCTACTTACTAACTATGTATCTAAGGATATCCATCAAGGATAAAGTCGTGAGCGTATTTGTTCTTGTTTTAAGGAATACAGTGACGTTGTTCTATTTAATTTAAATAGTGTAATCGTGATATGAAACTAAGAAGACTAATACAACATCGAGCATGGAATGTCCCAGTGTTTTCCTAAGCGCCTGTGGGTTTCGCTATAGAGATGTAGATAGGTACTCCACAGATATGGGTATTATACACTGGGCTTGACACCGAGCACAATGGGCATTGGAGCAGTAGCACAGGATTTTATCATCACTATACAGGTTTTAGTAAAAAAAAATTTTAGTATCTTGAATGAGAGAATTTTATATTGTTGGAAGAGTTTCATTTTAGTTACTATGTTAAAACGAAAAAATACGTAGACGGCCTACTTGATGGAAAGCGGTTACTATACAAAGCACTTTATGTAACTGTTTATAGAATAGTTAATGCTAGTATGTAGGGTTTATGATGTAAAACCTACATACTAGCATAATTTACCTAAGTTATTATGTAGGTAAAATAACACTATAGTGTAACTGTTTATAGAATAGTTAATGCTAGTATGTAGGTTTTATGATGCAAAACCTACATACTAGCATAATTAACCTAAGTAATTATGTAGGTAAAATAACACTATAGTGTTTTCATAGTATGTGGTACACCACTTACAACCCCTTGTAATCTTTCGTATTATCCGTTCCATCCAAAGGTTGTCTGGTACAATGTCAAAGTTTGTACTATTTATTTAAGCTCTCTCTTTTTAAGATAGCTGCGTTATATTATTGGTCGAAATAAACTTTTTTTTTTTTTCTTTAATTTTTTTCTCTGATCTGAAATAAGCCATTGCTGGTCCGTTGCTTGCCTTGAAGGATTTTTTTCTTTTTTAATATTCGTTTTCGTGATTATTATACCTGCATGTACAAATCTGATAAACTAGCCTCTGCCCACGGCTTTGCACGCGTAGCCAGCTACAAACTCGGACGTCCGTTACGGAGATTTTTAGCAACAGACATTCAAACTTTCTGTATTCTTTATTGTACACACAAATAAACACTTACAAAAGACAATTAAATGACATGAACAAAGGCGAGCTTAACCCTAAAAAGATTATTTCTTTGTTATTTCATGCTTGTAATATCTATTAGCTTTGCAATAACATTGTTTTTCAATAGTGCATTATTAAAACCTTGATTTAGTGGCCTTGGCTGGATTCGAGTTGAACTCTAGTTTAGATCACCTTTCGTAATAAGATCGAAAGAGTTTTATATTTTGATAAATTTGACGTCGATTTTCTGGTACACCATTTAATCCTAATTTAATGTATCGCTCTCTTTTATTTATAGTAACAAAAGTAAGGGATAGCAACAATTTTAGTTTTGACAAATTAGTTTTCCATACAAGTTTATTTGTGATTTCAAAATATGCTGACTATAAACACGTAGAAGGTCGACACGTAAACTAATTTGACAGGCGTCAAATTCTTGCCATCTCTTTCTTGCGTGCACTATCAGTATACGCAAGAAAGAGAAACAGTTTTATTTAAGTTTAGTTCGAATTCTGGAAAATCGACGCCAATATGTCCATTGCCATTTTGTTAGTATAATTATGTAGGTGTCTGAAATTATAAAGGCTAAAAGTTTCGGAATTTTTCGACTAGAAATGCCACTAACGGTCACCCATCAAGTTATTGACCGTTATTATTTAAATTATTTATACTGTAACTATATTATTTTCTTTGTACGGCTGCACCCAAAAATGCTTTAGAAAAAACGTATTTTTTTATAAAAGAAACAGTTTCTTTGTGAAATAAGCAACCTGAACAACATATCATTACGGCGAGTTTCTTGTTAACTAGTTTTCTTTGAAAATTTTCTGGCATTAGAACATGCCCTCAAGGAAAACGTTGTATATAAGATTCGTACTTCGCTATGTTACCTACAATAGTATATAATTAACGACGCTCTAGCTTGTACGTACATAATGAAGGAATTTTTCATCATTAGGGTGACGTAGTATATTTTACAAAGCGAAAGAAAACAATACTCTCATGAATCTAGTAAAATGATGGTCTGAGAATGTCCATCATTGTACTCAGTGTGTAAATCTTTGAGGATACCGAGTAAGGGTAATCAGAGGCACGTCCAAACGTTATAGTTGGCACATACCAGCTTTTTGCAAGTAGTTAGCATTCCACGTGACAGGATTCAAGCTCATCGCTTATTGAAACCTGACGGATGCCTTCAAATTTTTAGAGCATTTCGGTTTCCTCACGATGTTTCTTTACCGTTTTGACCGATTTTACCAGTCCTTAAATCAGTTAGTGTTTCAATAAGCCTGCAAACTACCACGTGGAATGCTTATAACTTGAAAAACGCGGGCATATGCCAAATATAATGTTTGGACGTCTGACTATCCGCTACTCGGTCTCCAAAAAATACACACTGAGTATGTATCTAAGGATCAACACGATTCATCGTGGTAACTACATAGTCGTTAGCATGTTTGTTATCCGCGCGACAAAGCCTTGAAGAATTAAGCTTGGGCTTAATTCTTAAAAAGCTACGTGTTGCAATCGATCGATCTGCCAACTAGATGGCAACAGATATTCAGTTAGCTGATGGGATACATTAAACCCAGTTTACCTACAAGAACCTGTTTCGCGTTAGTTGTCGTAAACTAGTCCCATTAATGCTCAGGACATTGTGGATTAAGTCATAAACTTAGGGCATATTAGAAGAACAAATGTGCCTACTTTTAATAAAGTGGAATAGGACCTTTTAATATTTTGGTTATAATTTATTGTGTCCCATCAGTTCAGCCGTTACGGAAATGATTACCAACAAACATTTATTTGACACTAGCTTCTGCCCGTGGCTTCGCCCGCGTGTTATGTTGATAAATATAGCCTATGACCGTCTCCAGGCTTCATACTATATCCATATCAAATTTCATCATAAACGGCTCAGCGGTTTAGCCGTGAATTATAGGTTTAGATATTTCCGATATAATTTTACTGATTTAATTAAACTTATATATTGGCAAAATCACACAATATCATTATAAATTGTAGACTACATGTTATTCTGGTGTATAAGCTATAATACTGGCTTATCTGTGGCGCAGTGGGCGAAGGCCCGCCTGAGACGCAGAAGGTTGCGGGTTCGATTCCCGCCGCGGGACAATATTTGTCTCGGGATCTGGGTGTTTTCTATGTATATGTATGTATTTACAAAAAAGTATATAAGTAGTATATCAGTCATGTAGTTCCCATAACACAAGCTCTGCTTACTTTGGGGCTAGATGATGCTTTGTGAAAAATGTCCAGCATAATTTATTTATTATTTATTTATTTACTGTTAAGTTTTATCAGAATTAATTCAGTAGTTTTGCGTGAAAAAGTAAAAAACATCTATTTATCCATCTATCCTCAAAAACTTTCGCGTTTATTATAGTAAGTAGGTTACTTGACTGCGCGATTTGATTTTTTATACTGATCACGAAAGTTTTGATAGTAGTATGTATTGTCTGATTGTAGTATGTATTGTCCTAATCGAACAGATAACAGTCGTTTGCTTTCAGGTTTATTTATACCATGTTTTTAGTAAATCGAACCAGGAAATAAAAAACCAATACTAACATTACAACCTTAGTAATATTATAGACCCCTAAGGGTAATCAAAAAAATGTTTATAATTATTTTCGTTAAAGTTTATTTTCACGAACTTTTGAGTGTATTTCAGAACTTTGTTTAACAAATTTCACACCCCTGGATGTAGTTTTGTAGAAATAAAAAATACGTAATTATTTATTTACTTTAAACCGAGTTTTGGGCGAATCTAACAAAGGAATAAAATTTTCCATAGAAACTTTACCACCCTGTACGCTCTTAGGGGATGATTTTCGATTCATAAAAATTAGCCTATGTGTTATTTCAGAACCTAAGCTATTAGTAAAAAATGAATAACCTATTTTCTTCCTATCCCTTGAACCATAAACCATTGCTCAGTGTAAACCTAAATTCACAGCAGAAACTCCGTGTCGATATATCAGCGTCGCGTTGTGTGACTGACCGTTAACAGTATTGTACCGGTAATTTAGGTATAAAGGGTGTCTAGACAAATACCTCGCCCTCAGTTTTCCTTTCATTAGCTGAATAACTGAAAATACCTTTATTGAATATGGCTTGGAAAAAGATAAAGGAGGAAAGCGATTAATTAAGGTTCTTACAGGTTCCTGGCGCGTAGATGTAGAATGCACGATTGTAAGATTGAGGATTGAGGATTGAGGATTGTGATTCTGATTGTGGCGGAAGGCGCTGATGTACACGATGAAGAACGATAGGGTTTACGCGGCGATTTGGTTAGATTTTCGTTGTTTTACAAGGAGCAAATTCGGGCTCGACTTGTACGCATGTCAAAGAGACGGTTTTTTCTTCTACCACCGATTTTAGGGGAATAGGGAGTTGAGAGTACGTTTAATATAGATAAGGAATAGAGAAAAGATTCGTTCCGTAACTGCAATCTTTACGAACAGAATAAAATAAACAATAGCACATTACGTTTTACGGCATAATAAGCGGTCTTAACGCCTAAAAGCTATCTGTTCCAGGCAACCTTTGGTCGGAGAGGATTCTATGTGATTTCATTGGTCGTTGTCCCGGGTCTGGGTGTTATATATATATAATATATATATAAATAGGTCCTGATAACCACGACACAGGGAATCCTAGTGTAAGGTCAGGACTATGTATGAGACTTCACAAAATTATTAATTTGTTTTAGAATATAGCGATAATCACAATGTTAATACTGGAAATAAAGATAAACTTGCTTTTGCAATTGGCAACCATTATAACAAACTCGCAAAGGATATTAAAATATTGTCAATTAGAAAATTTAAATACGTAATTATACAAAAACTTTATAAAAACGTATACATATAAAAATATCTTATTATTTAGATGACTCTTGGGATTGAAAATGCTCCAACTCGATATTTTTTTTTGTACATATTGTTTTGTAAAAGGATTATTAAAAAGAATTACCAGCCCTGTTTTCTTGGCTTTTTTTCCTGGCTTGGTCGCGAGGAACAGGCAGTAGATAAAATCGACGTTTCAAAGTGACCCTTGTTTTAAATGAATTTTGACTTTGACTTAGACTGTTAGGTCAAGAAACAAAAAAAAAAACAAGTAGTTCTTTCCCCATGGACTCTTAATTAGCCGTAACCCAGTTAGAACTCCATGACCCATTGCTTATTAATCCCAACATCGTGAATGAATTGCCAGCCAGTATTTTATATGGCATTATTTTTAATCCAACGCCCACCGGGTTTGCACGATAAAGTTCAATTTTACGAATTTTAGTAATAAGCAAAAAATAACAAAACAAAACACGCTCACGACTGTATTCCCCATGAAGGACAATACTATATATATATACAGTGCGTATATTTTATGAACATCTGTTTTTAAAGGCGCAAATTTTGTAGGTTGGTTTTGGAGTTTGGAAATGGAGTCTCTAAGTACAAGATGAATTGAATTTCATCATCATCATCGTAATATTACAGATTTTTCTGGACATAGGTCTGTCCTAAAGACTGACATGTTGAACGATCTTGGGCTAACCTTGGGCTTGAGGTTTTCCCAAGTGACTAAAGTATAAGGTTGTTCAAAACTGGAATTTTAGCATTTTTAAGGGGGGTTGTTTCTCTGGTGTTGCAAGCATAATAGGTTACGGTAACCGCTTACCAACAGGTGAGTCGTATGCTTGCTTGGCACTCAGGTAGTATGAAATATATTTTTTACCGCATATATTTTATTCGACTACCTCTGTGGCGCAGTGGGAGAAGGCCCGCCTGAGATGCAGAAGGTTGCGGGTTCGATTCCCGCTGCGGGACAAATGTTTGTACGATTAGCTAATGTTTGTCTCGGCTCTGGGTGTTTTCTAAGTATAATATGAATGTAAAAGTATATAAGTAGTATATCAGTCATGTAGTACCCATAATACAAGCTCTGCTTAGTTTGGGGCTAGATGATGCTGTGTGAAAAATGTCTAGCAGCATAATTTTTGCAAAGAGTGACATCTAATTTAGAGCTTTATGACCATTTACCGTCTCCCTAAACTCTTAGATTTTTTTGAGATTAAAAAGCTATGATTTTTTTTTATAAAAACGTTTTAGTCCCATAAATTGATGAAAGTATACGTCCAACCACGCCTTAACAGTTTCAATCGCAGATTGCGAATAAAAAATATAACAGTGTTAGAATACCACTGAAAGTCTTTATAAATTTTACGTTGCCAACGATATCGTGATACCATCTGTTTGTGCTCGAGCAATTTAAGGTAAGCAATAATTGTTTGAGCTTGTTTTTCTTTGCACAGATTAAAAATAGTCAGCTAGCTCTTTTCACAATAACATGAAACTGGCTACATATTTTAAGCCCTAAATCGACTTTTAGTTTGAAGGTTGTGGGTTCAAATCCCGTGATGAATCAATGGATTTTTCTGTGTGAAAGGTATTTGTACGCGATTCTGGTCTCAAATAAGTATTAATAAACGAAAATTTCGTGTAGAATCCGATATGTTCTGGAACCGAAATTCAAAGACATGACGGGCACTTTTAAGGAAGGACTCTAAATTTGTGAGTTGCATTGAAACCTTTTAAGAATAAAATATGCCAGATATATGACATATCTTGCATATTTTATTCTTAAAAGGTTAGAAGAATAACCAAGTCGTATTACTAGTTGGTTGGTAGGGTTGTCCGCGGGGAATAAACGTAAATTCACGTAATCTTAGAGGGATTGTGCACTGGGTCCAATCCGAAATCGAGATATTACGGAAGTAAATTAATTTTTAACATGTGATAATTTAGACTAAGGCATTTTGATGTTAATTTTTTTAATAATACTTTTGACATTTTGATAAAATGTCAAAAGTATTATTAAAAAAAAAAAAAATATTTTAAGTAATTTCGAATACGATTATGACAACTGTGAAAGAATAAATGAAATGAAATGAAGTGATGACGCAAACTGAATTCGGATGACGCTTTTACGAGTAAGGGCTCGGTGAAACTGATATGATGACGGTGGCCGTAGTAATCAAAGGGAAAGGTTGTCAAAGTTTGTCGATTGTATAGCCAATCGAAATACGCTTATCTCAGAACACTGACTGCATTGACAGATGCTTTGTGTGACAGACACTGCCCCTAACCTCATGATTTTTCTATATTGCAGATATTCGGACTTCGGAAAACGGATCTTGTATTTTGGATCTCGTATAGTCACTCATACAAATATATATTTCATCAGATTCAAATTGGACAAGAGCTTTTAATCCAAAAAACAAAATGTTAAATAAAAAATGTTACATTAGTTTTTCATAGATTTTATAAGAGATATTTTTGCATAGTTTTATAAGATAGTAGATTTTATACTTAGACAGACAACTGATTTTAATAGATATAAATATTTGCTATGCTCGATTTTTAATGTATCTACGCATATGGATCCTAAATAGCCTTTATATTTTGTATTTTATAACTCTGGACCACGTCAGCTGTTTTTCAAGGTTTAGAGAATAGTAAGGTAATTGGCTGTATTCTTTACGTGTAGAACAAAGCGTTTTGTATTTTTTTTGTCTACAGCTCAGTTTCGTCGTAATGATAAACAAAGCTAAATGGTACAGTAATTTTGATACTTATTTTCATTTAATAAAATTATAATAAACTATTTTTCTTATGATACTGGGAATTTTATGGGTCATGAGCCCTTGGAAATGTTTACTATTGTGAAATACAGGTTCTAAGATTTTTCACAAATAAACAGTATTTTTGAGCGTAACAGCCCTTTTACATTGTGTCGAACCCAAGAAAAACGAATGACCACCTTTGTAGATATAATACATTCTATTTAATTGTGCACGAGTGTTTTTCATAAATCTGAACATCTACACATTGGTGACGTCACACGCGGATGAATGCCAGCGGCAGTTTGCAGGAAAAATAAGGGCGCAGTCATACGAACGCAATCAATACATTCACATGAACATTGAAGACCATTATTCGCTGTCGTCACCGTCGCCGCCACCGCCGCTGCCACCGCCACAGCATCACTTTGCCCGGCCCTTTCTCCCACAATGTCATCAGCCAACACTAACAATGTTAGTCGAGAAAGCGTCATCCGAATTCAATCCGATTTTTTTTAGATTTGGATCTTTACCAACGATCCAATTTATCTCAGCTCACGGTTTAGAGCAAGCAGTGTACGTACGTACGATGCCATCAGCCAACGCTGATAATGTTACCTGTGAAAACGTCATCCGAATTCAATCCACGTCATCTCAATCCTTTTTTTTTTTGGATTTGGATCGGACCAATTTCTAAACGCTCTTAGTTCACAGTTAAGGAGCAGTACGCATGTAAGTATCATCAGCCAACTCTGATAATGTTATTTTTTATTATATTGTTTTAGGAACGACAAACAGTCATACATTAGATATTAGATACAAACTAAAGTGAAAAATGTAAGGTAAATGCATGACCCACAGCGTCATCCACAGATTACTTATAACATTTTTGGAATAAAAATACTTTATAACAATAATAAACAAGTAGACTTGAATCTGTTGCAAGTTTACGCATACATACAGGTTTATAGTAGGTAGGCATTTACTTGCTTTCGATACATTTACGGTTCGTGATTAATTAGATAATGTAATGTTACTCGTGAAAGCGTCATCCGAATTCAGTCTGCGTTATCTCAATCCGATTTTTTTTTTGGATTTGGATCGGACCAATTATCAAACGCTCTTAGCTAGTTCACAGTTTAGAGTGAACTAGCTAAGAGCGTACGTTCGATATCATCAGCCAACACTGATAAATTTACGATGTTATATTAGCGTTATAATATTAATATTATATTAGCGTACTATGCACAAAAGCGTCATCCGATTTTAGTCCGCGTCGTCTTCATCCTTATTTTCTCAGATCCGGCTCAGACCAGTCAACAAGCACTCTTAGACTAGTTCAACGTAATAAAGTTATGTTAACATAATGTTCCGTGAAAGCTTTTTTATTCTTTTTAAACTGCTATCTACTACAGTTTCACCGGAACTGTTTATTTGCAAAAAACGTGTAAAAAGCGTGTTCACTGAAAGTTTATTTCGACTTGTGAAGTTGTAGTTACAACTGTTGCCGGCAGTCTAACCCCGACCACTATTTGTCATGGCCACAGCAAGACCCATTTGCATATCATTTAACGGAGATAAGGTTCAACCTTTGTTATTGAGGGTTCAAAAATGTACTATGACGATCGTGATAAGGAGGCGATGACGTTGGTAGCCAGCTGTGACGTAAGAGGTGTGGATTCAATTTCCGCACCGAGACAAATTTTGGCATGTTCTGATATTTGTTCCGGGTTTAGGTATTGTGCACGGTACTCGTTGTCTCTGATAACCACGGCACAAAGTATCCTAGTATGGGTTAGAAACAAAAAAAACACTATTAGTAATGGCCACAGCATCGACTATTTAATTAACGAAAAATGATATGAAATGGTCAATGATTTGGTGATAGATCTTTGCTAAAAATGATATGAAAAGGTCGATGCTGTGGTGATAGGGTTCAATCTTTGTTGCAAATGGTTAAAATACTTCTGCGTTTTAAAACGAAATAATTATTTTTAAATAAGTGGATGGGCTTCTTACTTCAGCTACTACGGCGACATCGATGGCGTAGCGGACTAGTAGCCAGCTGTGACACGGGAGGTACGGGTTCGATTCTCGCTGCAGGACGAACGTTTGCATTTTCTGCAGATTAGTACCTGGTCTGAATATTGTGGTACCATAGTTCTCGTATTTTTTTTTACATTCCTTGATATAAGTTTTTAGTAACGTATTATGTGGCTTTATCTGTTGCTTTGCAGCGGGACAAATGATTGTAGAGCATGCAGTATGTCTCTTCCATCCATAAAAAAAAACAAACAACGTCTCAATTATCTAAAACTCTAATTTATCTGTTTATTCTACTTGTACTCATACAAACTTGAAATAATGTCGGTCAAGGTGTGTTAAAAAATTGGTTCGGAGTGTGGAGGGCTTATCTAAATCAGCAACCAGTTAATATTGAATTGAACCATACACTTAAGGATTAGTACCTACCTAACTACTACAAGGTAATCTACGATGTATGTACTTCCATTAATAGGCTACTTATTGTTCGAAATAATCACCTGATAGGTACTATCGAGGTACGACTAAACATAGGTAAATATAGTGTTATTATATCTGTGACGTAAACTTAACAGTTTTAGTTACTAAAAAAGAGTATCTAAACATCTTTGGAAAAAAAATGAAATTGTAATTGAAACCCGCACTTTTTCGCAGCCGGCTTCTCGCCCGCTACGCCGTCGTGGTCGCCAAGTGTCGTCTAACGCTTTATGTAAAAGTGAGAGGTCACTTTGACATAAAGCGTTAGACGACACTTGGTAATTGTATCAACTTGACATTGTTGATACAAATCAATTTAGTACGCGTACGTTTATGTGTATAATGTATGTTAAATTAGTAGGTATAATAAAAAGGTATAAACTGTTTGTAAGTAAAAAGTTCGAGGACTCAGTCATATTGTTTTTTTCACAGCTACAACAAAGAAAACTGTAATTTGTATGACTTTTCAGACAACTGAACAATCTTTTGCGTGCACAGCGCTTGGTGGATAACTCGATTCGGTCAATTGAGTCGGTCGGTGTGTTGGCATCGCTGAAGCAACTCGATTAGTGAGTGCGGCAGCACCTGCCGAGAATTAGGGAAATTGATTTAACCAGCGATTTAAACCACAAGTCAAATTGATATAACACAAGTACTAAAATAGGTTTTATCTGTTTTTATAGCGGTAACCCACAGTGGTTAAGGAAAATCACAAGATTTTTTTACTGGGACAATACGGGGGCCATAATCAGAGGAGATACAGGTGCAGTTTCTTTTGAAAGAATAAAAGCTCCTTTTTAAAGAAAAACATTGTGGCATTAAAAAAATTGATCAAGCGTGAGGTTTAAAATAAAACAAATTGAAAAAAAAATTGATGTCATTCGACTCAGTCCCTTGAAAAAAAGGCTACTTCCCATTTGGTAAGCTTCCCATTTGGTAAACCTCAAACTGTACCTACTAAAAAGTTGCGTTTGGTAAACATTTTATATGTCATACATTCAGTCCCATTTCGTAAACATTTAAGTAATGACATGTATTGTTTCCCATTTGGTAAACTTTTAATTGAAATGGGTACAGTCAAGTAAAAAATCAAACACGAAACTGATGATAATATTGTCACATATATTTTTAAATATTTTTAATCACAGGTACAATGAAACAGAAATAAAAAGTAGCGCTTACAAACATTTTTTACAGTTTTACTAAGATATAAAGTAAAATCAAATTTAAAATAATTAAAGAAAAATTACAGCTCAATTTGACTATGTCAGTGACCAGTTTTATTAGTGCCTAATTTTTTTTAACATAAGATATATACATGCTAAATCAACTAAGTATAAAATATGAAAAATCAACAATCACAGATTTGGTATATTAACATAAAAAAATCAGACTACACTACCTACTAAGTTAAAAATCAATAAAAAATTGTACAAGCAATTCTAGATAATTTGTTCAAACATTTTTTTATAAAACTATAGTCTATAGTAAAATCAACTTGTTTTAAAAATCAAGAAAAATCAGAGTTCAATTTGACTATTTCAAAAGTTTACATGCAAAATCAAATATAAAAAATCAACAATATACAATAATCATCGATTTGGCATGTTAACAAAAATATAGACTACAATGTTAAAAATCAATAAAAAAAATTATAGAGTAATACAAGCAACTCGTGATAATTGGTTCAAACAAATTTCCAATGATATTTTTTCACTTTTGTAATCGCCGAGTAGATTGTTAATTCGTATATCATTTTGGATAGACTTTTTTCTTCTTTTTGATATAGTTTCTTCATTGTTATAAAATCTGAAAAAGAAAATTGTGTGAATTAAAGAATATTGTACGTATTTGACGACCCTGTTGGCGTAATGGTCACCATGCCGGACTGCCACGCAGATCCCGGGTTCAATTCCCGGTACGGTCAACATCTATGTGATGAGCAAAGTTGTTAGATGTGGTCTGGGTGTTGGATGTATGTATTTATATGAAGTATTTAAGTATGTATATGTAGTACATCAGTCTTGTTGGTATTAGTAGGTATCCATATCACAATCTAATAAATAACTTACCATGGTACTAACCGGCCGAGTGTGAAATATTATATTATATGTTATTATATTATGTATTTATTACACGTATCGCCTAAAAATACAGTTTATTGTAAGAAAAAACAAAAGTACCTTTTCAGAAGATTTTCATAACGTACAATATTTCCTGCTATTGTTTCGAAAAATAAAAGAGTTGATGGCTTTTTTCCAATTTTGCAATTGAAACTCCGATTCCAAGATTCCATAAGGTTTGTCGTACGGTGTCTTTGTGCGTAGCAGCACCAAATATTCACCATATCTTCATTTTCCAACCACTGATTCACAAAGTAATCATTGAATTCCGTTAAAGCTTTTTCTTCAAAACTGTAACAAAATGAATTCGTTGAAGATTAGTAAAAATACTTAAAATAATACCTACATTATGATTTCTGACGCATAAAATAAAGTATGTAGCGCCTTTCCAAAGCGGTGGTAGAAGAAAAATCCAGATCTAAACGCGTTCATTTAGATATTTACTGCAAAATTAATTTACCTTTGACTCATAACGTATAGCCAGCCATCGTTTATGTCCTCCCGTGGTAAATGTGCAAGAGCCATACATAGTTTGACGTGATTGTGAGATTCTTCATGTTGCAATAAGCCAAGAGATTTTGCCTTTCTTAATAGTGCTCTGCCAAAATGAACAAAACACCCTTTGACAATAATGTTTGGAAACGTCTTTTTTATTGCATTTATTGGACCTTTTTCGAAATCCAAGGTCATAATTTCTGCTGTCCACTCTGGTAAATGAGATTTTAGTTTGGAAAACAGCCTTTCATATGTAGTTTCTTCTTTATTTGTTAACACTGCGTAAAAAAATGGTACAATATTTGTTCCAGTTTCTGTACTTCCTATGTCTCCGTGTATAACGTAAAGTTGAAGAAACGGCTTTGCACAACATTTGAACGTTCCGTCTGCAAAGTAGTGACGGACTTCATTTAAATGTCCAATTGCGCTCTTTGAAGCAAACACAATAATTCTGTTTTCACCGTCGATCTCATCAAACAATAAATTGTCTTTAAAACGGTCAGGTACGACAATTTCTGTAGAGTTAGTGTGTTGAGATTTCTTGATGCCCAGTTGTCTATTTCTGTATCTATAAAAGCTGCTTTTAACTTTGTCAAAATTTGGTAATGCTTGTATAATTTCGTAACCATCATCTTTCAGCTTTTTAGTACAACTCCTGTATGTAGCTGGAATTGGCTTCAGATCGTCACACATGATTTTTTTACATTTTTCGACAGCTACTTTCACTTCATTTTTTTCAAAATTCGGAATGCAAGAATTGCAATGAGCAGTTTCTCTTAAAACATGGTTCCTATTCGAATTTAAAGTTACACTTGCCGAACACTCAGCTTTTCTATTTACACAGCGCCACCAACTTGAGTCCTTATTATTTTTCTGTTTATAATATTGATATCCACCACGTAATAAAATTTCACCGCCTCGTGCACTATTAACAATTTTTAATTTCACTGTACCACTAGAAGATCCCGCATCAGACATTGCAACGACCTTGCACTATGCATAACACGAGTAAACTGATAAGGAGAATCCTGTTTACAAATATAATTTAGGGATACTTATGTCTATCTCTTTCACACCTTTTATCTAAAACGATGGTAAAGACAATAGTAACCAGTTCCCTACCTGAGAACCCGCTCGGTGCTTCTTTTGCGGCACTTGGTATTTTGACAGACTTTATAACGTTTTTTTTACATGCTTCTTGATTAGCCGTTCTTTTTGACGATCGAGATTCTAACTCAAGACTTTGAAGCATTTCAAAACCAATATCTCATTTCAATAAGCATTTGACTCTGACTGTACCGCACTAAAATAATAATACAATCATGGTTTACCAAATGGGAATAAATGTATGAAGTAACAAATTGTTTACCAAACGCAACTTTTTAGTAGGTAAAGTTTGAGGTTTACCAAATGGGAAGCTTACCAAATGGGAAGTAGCCGAAAAAAATCTGAGCAGCGGAAGTGAGACAAATTTAATAAAATATTTTCTCATACAATTTTTTAGTAATTTGGTACAGAAAAGGTAATAAAACTATTGCAATAGATATTCGATATGCCCCCCTAATATGTTTTTATACATTGAAATCACAAGGATTATATAGAAACGTCAACTTAAAAACTACGTGAATTTAAAGTGAATCCTAGTGTGGGTTCTAAACTACTAAGGTGACTGTTGTATATATTTTTTTAAATTGATATTATTTATTGCTTCAATAATGCCCCGTGTAATCACAAACAACTTTATAATTCGGTCAAACAGTCACCCAAATAGCTTCATCAGGTAGCGTGCTCCGGTCACATAACTTAAAGGCGGATTTAGGGCTTATACCATGACAAGCCCCTAAACGTAGCTTAAAAAAATAACAGCTAGTTCACTCTGCTGACTATCATATCATAAAACAATTATATAAGAAGTATATCAGTCATGTAGTTCCCATAATACAAGTTCTGTTGCCTGCCTAGCATTCATTTTCACTATTGAATAAAAAAAACACTATAGTCCTGACCCCATACTAGGATTCCTTATTTCGTGGGTATCAGAATCCCATCTCTATTTTCTCTATTTTCACTCTTGTTCAAAACTCTAAACTACTTAAACGGTTCTAAAATAAAATCTACTTAAAAATATAGTACAATATTTTGTCCTCAACTGTACGCACTTAGTAAGTGGTTATTGTAGTCTATGGACACTTGCAACGCCAGAGACAAGACACGCGGGTTGCCAACTTTATATAAAATTTAAAACACTCTTTTTGGAGAACCTAGGTTCATGGGTTTACCGTAACCGCTTACCAAAAGGTGGGTATGCTTGTTCAAGTTCTGTTAAGTTTGGGGCTAGAAACTTAACAAGCTCCAAAGTTAACAGAACTTGTAATATAGGAACTACATGACTGTTACATATATAATTGTTTTATGATACATACATATTATACATAGAAAACACCCAGACAAATATTTTCAGATCATACAAACAACTCAGGCTCATATCATCTTGCTGAGAGTTTTCCAAGATTTTTTTAATGCTACTGAAAAGGCAAACAAGCATACGGCCCACCTGTTGGTAAGCGGTTACCGTAACCTATGACCTAGGTTCTCCAAAAAGAGCGTTCTAAATTGTATAAAGAGTTGGCAACCCATTGTCTTGTCTTTGTTGCAAGTGTCCATAGGTAATCATTTACTAACAGGTGAAACCTATGCTTATGTGCTTAAAAATATTCAGTTATTTTCTTTAAGATTCTGTCTAGAGTGAACCAGCTTTTTCTATTGTAAGCTATGGTAGGAGTCAGGTTAGGACCCCATAAACAATGTATGACATTATTTTCGCCCGCATTTTTAATGGGAAATGTGCCATGCTTACTAATCACGAATATTAATGTTCATGAAAGGCTTTGTTACATCATATACATACTATTGTATAAAGGGTAGCCTAGTATATATATGGGAAAAAGAATTTAAAAAAGTTCATAAAAAAAAATATGTAAAAACAATATTTGGAAAAGGCGTGTTTTTTAACATTATTCCTGCTTAAAGTCTGATGTTTGACTTCTGGTAGATTAAACAGTAGCTTTATTGGATTAAAAAATAATAATAATAGTAATTCCAAGTACATATAGGTACTGGCTTTTTGTGGCGCATGTATATAATAATATATTGTAAAAAATGGATAAGGAGGCCTTTGCCCTGCAGTGGGACGCAGGTCGATTCTAATAATAAAACTATTAATTAAAAAAAAAATGTTAATAACAAGCTTTCTCTGTGGTGGGTTTCGTCACTCTCACAAATATAGAAAAAATGCTTTTGAGTTTGTAAGAAGAGATTAGCATGAAAGACGATGCTTGAAATATTAAATAAAATTAAAATGAATTGCCTTGGAAGCGAGAGACGTAGAGCCAACCAACTTTTGATAAAAGATTATGCCCTCTTAATGCCTTGAAGACAGAGATGGACGGACTATAGTATATAATTAAAAAAAAAGAAATTCCAATAGAATATTATATTTATGTATTTCATACTATATTAACTGGAGCGGTGGAGGAAACCCAGTCAGGTTTCGAATTCGAATTCCACAACTTAGTGCGGGGAGGTGCACCAAATTATAGCCGCGAATTAGATTCAGTGCGAAAAAGGTTATCAGGTAAAATTGTATCGTCATATAATTGCCTATTGTAATAATTTTCTAGAAACATAATTTGTTATTTTATCTTTTTAATTTTGACGCCTTAACATCTTGAAAATGAATTTTATTTACGAAGATTATGCATTGCCTGAATAATATCAAGATAAGTTTATAATTAGGAAATACTTCGGCAATACACAACTAAGACCTACCATTTACTGGACGTTTCACGCGACCATATTTAATTATTTATTAAAAATATGGTCACGTGTAATTTAGATGATTTTTAAGCGGTTACAGTTGAGGACAATTTTTGTGAAGATTTTATTTTGGAACCATTTATGTAGTTTAGAACAAGAAAGAAGATAGAGAAAATAGAGAGAGGTGGGGTTTATGGTTCCCACGACATAAGAAATCCTAGTGTGGGGTCAGGACTATATAAGTGACTGTTTGGTGTACATATTAAAAAAAACTATTCAATTGTGACAATGAACATTTTACTAAGAGATAACAAATACTCACGGTTCATGTACGTGGGCTCTTAAGTGAAAATAATATTAAAAAAAAAAACATTCAATTGTAAAGATGAACATTTAACTAAGTGATAGTATTACAAAGTTGCATTCGTTTGAAAACTCCCCGCGATGCCAGATGGCAGCACTTTAGAAAAATGGCCGCTCTAAAACAGCCTTTGTAAACAATACTCAGTTTACTTATTCAAGCGCGTCTGTTTATTTATTCCGAGCTTTGAAATGGTTTTACAAAGTTTCAGTTAGTTGCGTTTTATGCGAAATATTTTCTGTTAGTCTAGGGAAATTTCGTTTGGTTCTTCCTGAAGTTTTGTTAAATAAGGTTTCCCACTTTAATATTAAAGTTTGTTTTCGTACCTTGGTCGTGTATAACTAGCTATGGCCACGTCTGCCTTCAGCCCCCGACCCACCACGTCACATCGCCGACCGCGCAATTGCTTCTTTATTGCTAGCGTTCTATCCGATATTTTTAGCTCGGCTTCTGAGGGCAGTGAGTGATTTTAAATGTCCTATAAGTATACTGAAGAATAGAGCTATCAAAACAAAAATATTTTTTTCAAATCTGATTGTTAGTCCCAGTTATTAGCGGATTCAAACAAACAAACTCTTCAGATTTCTATATAAGTATGGATAAGGTTATGTTCAGTAAGTGTTAGTTAGGCTGTTAGTGGTATTTATTGACCTCTGTGGCGCAGTAGGCGAAGGCCCGCCTGAGACTCTGAA
Organism: Perizoma affinitatum; assembly: GCA_961405105.1. Lineage (NCBI taxonomy): Eukaryota > Metazoa > Arthropoda > Insecta > Lepidoptera > Geometridae > Perizoma > Perizoma affinitatum. The sequence goes on from OY560206.1 coordinate 10,185,104, forward strand.
GGTTGCGGGTTCGATTCCCGCCGCGAGACAAATGTTTGTATGGTCTGCAAATATTTGTCTCAGGTCTGGGTGTTATGTATTAACAACAAAATATATATATAAGTAGTATATCAGTCATGTAGACTAGTAACACAAAGTTCTGTTTAATTTGGAGTGAGATGGTGCTGTGTGAAAATGACAAACTTTATTCATTAATTAATTTATTATTTATTCTTTAATTTACAGAAAACAGAAAACACAGACAAAAAAACTTACATATAGGGCACGTAAAAAGGCGAGTTTAACACTTACAAGAGTTTTATTTATGTATTTTATTGAAACTGAGTTACCTACTTTGTACATATTGACGTACTTTTATTATAAGTTTTATCGCCTTTACCTGTTTTATTATTTTCCCGACGTTCCGCCGTTGTTAAAACAGCCGTAATCACGGGATGACTTGAGCGTATGCAGCTTTAAATAAAGGCAGTATAGTAAAACACGTTTCCTTTTTTAATAAAATCCAAATTGAGGAAGTCTATTATATAATTAGGAAAGAAAATTCTAACACTTTTCTAACGAGTTAAGTTTTATATTTTCATGGTATGTTCTTTGTAGTTACGAAAGGTATATTTAAGAACTTTTAATCTGATTGATCGTTAATTTGAAATATATATTTCTAGTCGAAATTATTTTCCAATAACTGAATTTCAGAATTCGGAAATATTTTACGACTTTCAAATAAGATAAAATTGAACCAGGGTACTCTAAAATCGGTACTAACTTAAGCTATGGTTTCTTGGAGAGCGGTGATCGACATTTTGTGGCAATATGTAATTTACCAAAAAATTGCTGCGACGTCGAATTGTGCGGGTTCGATGTCCGCTGCAGGTCAAATGTTTGCATGTTCTGTAGATTTCCAGGTCTGGTATTTTCTGTTGTTTTTATAACTCAGTAAAAAACTACATAATGTGTCAGTCAATGTTTTTTTTCAAAGACAATTTTTTTATTTACTTTTGTTTGAAATAACGTATCGAGATGGCTGTGTATCCATCCAGGTATCAATAAAGTCAAACCGAAAAGGCTCGTGATGCATGGGCGTTCTACGCTCGATCCTTTATCGTGGATCGCGGATCGCCGGTTCTAAATGGATCCTCAGGTGTAGCCCAGCTGCTAATGAGCCAGGCGGCAGGCGTTCAAGATACAACGTTACTACTTGGAATTTGACAGAATTACATTGGTATGTGATGATAATCCTCGCGGGATCTGTGGCGATATATTATCTGTGATATAGTTTTGAAGGGTGGATCTTTTTAAAACTGTATAAGAGAGAATTACAATGGAAATAATGTTAAGTTGGAGTTTTATTTGATCTTAATTTTATTTTAGTAAACGTTGAAGCATTATATAATTTTATTTTAGGTACTCGTGGCGCGGCGGTGGAGTATTAAGAGGACTACGTTTAAAATGTTTGCAATTTCTGCAAATATTTGTCTCGAGTATAGGTGATGTGATACCAAGGTACTTGTAGTTTCTGATACCCTCGACACAGAGAATCTTTGTGTGGTCAGGACTATGTTTGTGACATTTGAGTCTGTGTTAATTTAATGAAAGCTCGTTTTTTAAATGACGGTCACCGCTTTCTATAAAACTAAAGCTTTAGTATATATCTACGGTGGTCTGGTCATTTAATGTGGAGATTGGCAAAAATAACGCTTGCCCACTCAGTTTCCTGAAATGAACCTGCTTCGCATCGATTTCGATTACAGATAGATAGAAAATGCTTTATTGCACAAGATAAAACAAGTACGTAGGCGAAATTAATGCTAATTAGCAATTTATTACAATTAATAATTATGTTATGAAAAGTGGGTGGTAGTGCGTTCGTATAGAATTACCAAAAAAGATTAGGTATATACAAGGTGTATACAAAAATGCAGATGAAGCAGCTAGCTTATGTTAAGACCGTTGTAAACGATCTATAGATAGGTCAACTGATCCAGATCATTACCAGATGGAAGCGTTCCTCAAATGCTTACAGCATTGCCATGCTGAATGGCAATGCTAATGCGTTGGCCCAGATAAGAGCCAGCTCTCTGGTTACGCGTCGCTTCGAGCTTAAAACAAAACCATTTATTTCCAACATTCTTGTCCAAAAAGGAAAACTTGCCAGGACCTTAATTTTCCCGAACGCTGGGCGAAAACCCTTAAATACCTAATTACATTATTTTTCTACATTACCCACGAAATGAAACTCTGCGAGATAAAAACAGATTAGTCGAATAGACGCTCTCATTAGTGAAATTTAAAGGAGATTATGTCTAAGATAAATCCTTTTGTAATTACTTTGATAGCACTCCACACGGCTCAGGGCCGCGGTCTCCAACCATTCTTAATTTAAAGACAAATTTGATTTTTAACTTAAGGTATAAAAATGAATGAATAAATAAATAAACACCCAATAGTCAAATACATATGCCACACTAGGAATCCCTGAATCATGGATATCAGGAACTAGGAGTACCGTGTTAAAATAACAACCAGACCAGGAGCAAATATCTGCAGAACTTGCGCATCTGGGTCTTACTCAATATTTGGTTAAAATCTTAATTTAAGTTTCCTTTATTATAGGCGGGAAAGAGAGCAGGGCAAAATATTGATTATAGCCTAAAATACAGCATAGGCTACATTTAAAACAGGTTCACGTAGCAAAGATACTTTTTTTGATAAATTAGTTTTCGTTTAACCATCTGATGAATAATGTCGATGTGGTCGAGGATGTAGTACACTAGGCTAGAAGACAATTGTCTACTAATTGTCAACATAAATATTCCAAGATTATTATATATCAGGGAAGACATCTGCCTGTAATGAGTTCGAACCGTGTAGAAGCTAGTATAGCTAGGTAGCTACGAAAATCCAATACATTCGCTCACAGGTTAAAAATGCCTATTGCAAGATTGTCCTAAACCACGGTACCGGGCCGTCTTCTCCTTCCATCGTGGATTTACGTGCGTTGTCACGGAATAAATACCTGTAATCAAATTAGAAGTCACTTTGTTGAAGCTTGTTAATACAAGACAACACGGTATATAAAAAGTATTATCTTTGTAAAGAAAATCATAATTGTTATGCATTTTAGTAAAAACAACTGATTTGTGAGTTTGAACGTTTCCCGATATTATGGCACGGTTGCATGTACCATGATCTCGAGAGGTCTTTGCATAGTAAAAATTCGGTATGAAAAAGTTTATCTTAAAATATTTCATTTTATATTTTATGTTCATTCACCATACGTCTTTACATCTTTCAGGAAAGTATTAACATCGGCCTATTAACACCGGCCTATTATTTAACATAGTTCTCTCAATTCTAAGGTTGTCTGGAATAAATATGTTTTTAGCTATAATACCGCCGATTGTCCTCGATTATAATTTTAACGGGTCTTTATCGCGTTTACCTTTTTTATTATATTCCCGACGTTTCGACTGTATTGCAACAGCCGTGGTCACGGGATGACAAAGTATTGATTGTCCTCGAGTTTTGATGTTTGAGTTATGTTTTGTTAGACTGGGAAATTGTGCGATCGCCTATAAAGGATTTAGCTATTTTATCAAATACACGCTATTTATACCGCTCTCTAGTATCATGTGACCTAGGATCTTATCTTGAAGTTATACAAAACGATTTACAAAAACAACAATAAAATTATGGGGACTACATGACTGATATACTACTTATATAATTTTTTTTGTAAATACATATATATTATACTTAGAAAACACCCAGACCCGAGACAAATATTTGCTGCTGATACAAACATTTGTCCCGCGGCGGGAATTGAAACCGCAACCTTCTGCGTCTCAGGCAGGCCTTCGCTTCTGCGCTACAGAACTCGTCAAAGTAATATCTCCGTCGTATATAAAAGGTGGCTAGGTGGAGCGATGACGTAAGAAAGGCAGCTGGCAGTAAGTGGATGATAAGAGCCGAAGACCGGGCTCAGTGGCGCGTATTGGGAGAGGCCTATGTCCAGCAGTGGACTAATGTGGGCTCATGATGATGATGATGATATAAAAGGTGTTATTTTATTTTATTCTGGCTTTATTTGAATGGACTCCAACAGCTCATGAAATGTTTGATCAAAATGGAAACTGGAGTGAAACAAATGAATCAGAATTTAACAATAATCAGCGCCGTGTCGATAACGTTTTTCAAAATAATTATGATAAATCTGAAACATGTTTCCAGCAAAATTTATGGCGAATTGTAAAATTATTTGTATATGCCTACGCGAGGGTAGATGACTTTACAATGCGATCGTAAAAAGTCTGCCACCATTCTCCACCAACCGGAAAATCCTAGATGGTTGCATAGGCCCCGGAGACTTTAGCATTGAAGAAAGTCTTTAAAATTAATGTGGCTTAACTTTTTAGAATATTATTACGATTATACCACGTGCTTTACTGTTCTCCTGCTGACGTTTCGTTGACCGTTTAGAGATCCTTCCTCATGAGCACCGTCCGCGACCACGCGACCACGCGACCACGCGAGTGAGACGAGAACCAAAAACTGAATATTAACCATGATTTGTGAGTTTGAATGTTTAATTACCTAAGTTTTTAATTAGAATTATGTATAATATATTATAGTATTGCTGGACATTTTCACACAGCATCTAGCCCCAAATTAAGCAGAGCTTGTGTTATGAGAAATACATGACTGATATACTATTTTTTTTTGTAAATACTTATTGAAAACACCCAGACCCATGACAAATATTTGCAGATGCAAACATTTGGCCCGCGACGTGAATCGAACCCGCAACCTTCTGCGTCTCAGGCGCATTATATTATTATCGTTATTGATTAGTGGTTTGTAAAAGGTTTTCGAATGGCGTCCATGAACATTGCAGTGCCCCTAATCTGAAAGATGTCAAATAGTTATTATCTTTTATACAACTAGTAGCAAGTCACGCGTACGACCACCGGTTGGTTAGCAGTTACAGTAACTTGATATTTTTCTAAACCCCCAGTTGACCTATCTATAGATCGTTTGTAACGGCTATAGATGGGTTGATATATACCGACGAGCTTTTATGAAGATTGCAGATAGCTTAAGGAAACGTGATTTTTTTATTAATTTTGACATGATATGTCCAACACTGCAGAACTTCATCAGGTCATACGACTTTAAGACACTGTAAATTTTATACGTGAGAGACGATTAGAATTCATGAACCCCGAAATTATGTCCCGGGCAAAAATACGGTGTCATTCCGTGGAACATCCCCGTCGTTATATCTCGAGTCTGACCGTAAATTTTAATATCACAATATTGGTCGATAAATTTAGTACATGCGGACATTTTTCAAGTAAATTGGTAGATCCATCAATGAAATCTAGGGTTTATTTTTGAGATTATTATTATACTAGCTACTGTCTATGACTTCGCTCGCGTGGTACCCCGGATAAAAAGCGTTCGTATGAAACGCATTCGCTAGACCGTTTTTTTCATGGACTTTCTCCACGAAAAGCCACTTTGTTTTAACGGGATAATAATTATATAATCTATGTCCACCCAGAAAGTTCGAAAGATCATATTTGTAAAATATTTTCTGAAATCGGATGAATAGTTTCAGAGATTAATCCCAACTTATAAACTAACAAACTTCACATCTTTATAATATTAGTATAGATTTACTCATACAACTATGTACAATTACCTAGATATACGCAAAAAATACAGATGAAACAGCTATCTTAAGACCGTTACAAACGATCTATAGATGTTTGTTGCTAATAATCTCAGGAATGGCTGGACCGATTTTAATAAAACATAGACTTCTATTTATCCAGGAACCACGCGGGTGCGTGTAGGCAGAAGCTAGTGTAAAGTCATATAAAAGCTTGCAAATCCCATCGCAGCCTAAGCAATCGAGCTAAGTTATAATGCTATGCAATCTTGAATCTAGGTCGAAGCCATAACCCAAGTCTAGGTAATCAGCCTCATTGCTCCAACTTACGACAAACATATTCAAATCACAAATAGTCATGGTCGTTCATAATGGGGCTACCACACTTGCTGACACCAAGCTGGTGATGAGAAGGAAGATCGATAGATAAATATATGGAACACGCCACACGCCGCACCTTGTTGCACGCCCATGATGAAAGAAAGTTTTTAAAGAATAAATACATAAAAAATATAGAAAAAAGGATTCAGCACGACCAAAACAAAACAAATTTTGAAACTAAGTTATGATGTAACTTTTGAAACTATCATGGGTGAACAAAATTTTTACTAAAAAACGGGATATTTACCATGATTTGTGAGTTTGAATGTTTCCCGATATCGGTAGTATTATTTTTCGCAATAAAAGAGTGAGAAAGAGGGTAGATTTATCTGCCACTAACATTCAAAATCCGCAAAGACTTCAGTTACTCCCGTGATCATGGTACATGCAACTGTCCCGAAATATTGGGAAACATTCAAACTCACAAAGCATGGTGAATATCCCGTTTTTTAGTTAATATAAAGTTAAGATAGTGGGATAAGTTATGAAAAATATATAAGTTAGAATAGCCTACATATAGGTATAACTTAAACAAAAATGCCCAACGCACCTTTCTAATCCATCTACCTAGACAGTTCAATGTCGCACCAAAAATGTATCAGCTCAGCATAATGCTAGGTAGGTGGGTACCTATTAGCGCTGGTATTCTGTGACCCTGCGCAGTGACGTCACAGACGACAGAAGAAAACACTACTCTTAAGAAATTAACTGTTTATTATATAAGTATTATAAATGGTATACTTTTTTTAAACTGTATTTTCTGTAATTATCTAGATTATCTACTACGTATTAATTGTTATAAATAAAAATGAATTAAATAAAAAACTAATACATACTTACTTTAGTCATTTACATAAATGACTAAATATATAAAGCTGACGTATGTATTTTAAAGCCATTCCTACCCATGTGATATACGTCGAAGAATAAAGGAAGATATATAAACTCTTTATTGTACATGATACCATTTTTACAGTAAACATACTAAAACGTAATAAAAAAATACACTGTGTGAAGTCTTATCATTGAAAGCGATATTTTCTAGACGTCATTTTTGTCAGATGCAACAGCCATCATCGCATACAAAATGTTAGGCTGTCAGCACATGTAGAAGCTCCTAGCACACATCAGAACAAAAACACAGAACACACACGGCAAAGCACACAGAACACAACCTGAAATAAAGCCTCGCTAACGCTTATCTAGCTTTTACATAACACCTTATCAGTTCATTGCTCCCTGTTAATGCACTTACCCTTTTCAACCCTATTTTGTATGCTATAAGGGTGGATTTAAGGGGTACGCTCGTGCCAAGATTCCATGGAATAAAGCGATAAGCCAGGTTTAAAGGAAGTCTTGGGTTTATTGAATGATTGCACGCGAAATAAATGTAACCAGTATAATTAGAGCCTTAACATAAAACATGACAAAGTACATAAGCAAAACAAACACGCTCACTACTTTATTTACGGGCCTTCGCCCACTGCGCCACAGAGGTCGTCCTCAGAGGTATGAGAATTCTCAGTCCCGTACTAAGAATGCAGATATAAAAAAAATGTGAGGACCAATTAGATTACTGACGTGTTTCCGTAGTAGTTAGGATTCCACAAGGCAGGCTGAAAGTCTATCGCCCACCGTTTATTGGAACACTAATCGATGGCACATGCCTCCAAATTTTTGGCTGTTGCGCATTCTGGTCTCCTCACGATGTTTTCCTTCATCGTTTTGAGAGTTAGAGTTATCAAGAGTTTTTTTCGAAATTATGCTTCTATATATTTTTAAAAATGTTATTCCATAAACAATCGTGAATTTGATTATTCATATTGTAAAAACGGTAATTTTATCGGCACCGACTAAGTTTCGACTCATTCCGATAGTCTTTATCAGGTTGAGTGATCTCGACGCTCTCCATCCGCGTGGGTTCATGCCTTCACTGATACTTTACAGTATGTGAAAATTCCCGTTTTTTACTATATTAATTGCCTTTTGGGGTTGAGACTCTGGGTAAGTGGGAAACCGGGGCCCTTCAAGTTTTTAAAATTATTTAGGACGACTGGTCGTAACGACAAATGACCAGATAGCTGGCTCTTATCTGGGTCAACGCATTGCCATTCAGCGTGGCAATGCGGCCAGTATTTTGGAAACGCTTCCGTCTGGTAGTGATCTGGATCAGTTAGGCTATCTATAAATCGTTTGCAATGGTCTTTAGATAGCTTTATTCGCAGTTTCATCTGTATGATTTGTACATACCTATTTTTTTTTAAGTTATTAGTATAATTTAAGTTGTTTCTGTGAATAAAGGTATATTCTCGACGACCTCTGTGACCCAGCGAGCGAGGATTCAGCTTCTAATCAAGAGCAGCGGGTGTAATTCCCGCTGCGGGACAAATTCTCCGGGTCTGGATGTTGTGATACTACGGTACTCGTAGTTCCTGATACCAACGTCAAGGAATCCTAGTCTAGAGTCAGGATTATGTATGTGACCATTGTGTGTTAGTTATCAGTATAAATATCTTCCGTTTAGTCTTCTTGCACTGTATTTCGATGTGAAGAGTACGACGATGAATAATGACTTTAAAATTTGTCTGTTAAAAAAAACCGGTATTAAACCTTCCGGAAGAACTAAGATAAATCTAGAATAGGTATTTATTAAGGGCTTAAATAGGTTTGTTAGTGTAGACAAATTTGAAAGTCTCATTATGCCCAACCTTACAGGGAAACGCATCTATAAAGTTCCATGATTTGTCAAGAATACTTTACATTTGAAAATACGGTGATGGTAACCACGTACCATCTTAAAGGCCGTATGCTTGTTAGCGTCCAAATAATAAAAAAAATGAGAGGTGTCACACCCGGATGGAACGAAGTTCCTTTCGATTAATTAGTGAAGGTATTGTAATATTTTTTTATTTTTTTAGCTAGCCAACTTAAAAATAATAATAATAATAAAATAAATGAAAATATCTGGCTTGCTTTCTATAAGAGAGAGAGAGAGAGAGAGACAGTCAGAGAAACATGCGCACGCCGCACAGCTTACAATAGCTTACTATAGCAAAAAGTGTCGTTACAACTTTTCGTGAGAATTTTTTCCGTCTAGCCCCCTTTCACAACGCGCGATAAAAAACTTCGTTCCAAAAAAAACTTTGATATCCTGAGAAACAAGTATATACAGTGTGTTAAATAGAAAGGTAGTGCGTTGTAGTCCCACAAGGCCGATACGGCTTTTTCAAACATATCATCATATCGAGTTTTTACAGGACGCGGCTACTCTTGCTTTCTGCTAGTTAGATTATAGAAGAAACAAGTCCCGTGTCACTGAAAACACGCAAAAAAATATTTCCGTGCTGCAATAATCTTCGTGCCAAAAAACAGATGAAACAATAAAGTACCTACACAAAGCGGTGTTTGTAGCAACGATACAACTGTCGTCGCCGCGTGACGGACGGCGGACGTGTCCCGACGCCCGAGCTGCGTATTACACTATTTACGAATCACCCTGGCAAATGAAAAACTGTCACGTGATATTGGCATAGTTTGCTTAAGGCGGGGTGAACTGAAAAGTCTGATCTTTCATCATCGTAACAGGTTAATATTAAACAACTAAAGCAAGATTTTAAGCGATAAGACATCTCATTGTACTTTAAGATTTTTGTTTTGTTATGTTATATCCTGTTTTTCTTATTTCATTCATTCATTCGTTCGTGTGTTCGTTCGTTCATTCATTCATTCATTCAAGGGTAGAGAGATCAAAGTACGAATCATTATCTGCAATTAATAGAGGTATAAATTGTGATTGTTCTGAGATCTTATTTTCTTCGCAGAAAACGGCATTTCGAAGTAGGAGTATTCCTTTCAAAAGAGCCGTCAGGGAAGTTCTACAACCATATCTATGTCTGCCGTCTGTAATACCTGCATTTCTGCCGGTGTCAGTGAAATTACAGGGACATGAGACTTTTCATCCGCTATGACTCAGGGAGGCAACGCGCGATACCTCTGGTATTGCAAGCGTCCATAGGTAACCTTACATAGTCTTAATTATATTTGCTATCAAAGTTGAATAAAAAAAACATGTTTTTCCATAACTTAAAAATAAACCACCTATTTTTAAATGTCTCATTATCTATTCTAGGACATCCTGAATGCTTACTCTGTATATTTATAGATAGAAATATAGACCATTCTTTATTGCACAAAATAGTGGAACTTAATGCTAAAAAGCATTCTCTTCCGGATAACCTTTGTGTATTGTGGAAAAAGATGTATTGGTAATGCACAGAATGGTTAGAAAAAACTCATAATATCTAGTTTAAATACATCTACATAATTGATATATTTAAATACTAAGGACATAATCCTACTACTATTATAAATGCGAAAGTTTGTGAGGATGGATGTTTGTTACTCTTTCACGCAAAAACCTACTGAACGGATTTTGATGAAACTTTACAGTTATATAGCTTAAACATCTGAATAACACATAGGCTGCTTTCTATCCGGGTACCACACAGGCGAAGTCGTAGGCAGTGGCTGGTATAATATAAAATAAACTGATAAATAGTAAGTACATAACACATACAAATATAAATGTAATTTCTTTGTAATACCATGTACTCAAATTCGCTTTGTCCACTACATGTCTGCAATTTCACGTGATCGACGCTAGTCCTACTGGCCGCGACAAGCGAAAATCCATCTATTCATACTCAATTGTTCTGTCAACCGGGATACGGTTGACAATTTGACAGTTCCATTCATAGCAACATCACTTATGAAATGGCCTTTATCATTATCATCAAAGTCGCGCAGTGCGACCAACGCCTTCCATCTGCTCACTCAATCTTTATAAATATCTTATATCTGTCAGGTCTTCCTACACTGCCTCATTCAATTCCAATGATTTTTTTATCCTGATTTTTATATCGGCCGTGTTGGCCTAGTGGGCGATACCCCGACTTCTGATCCGGAGGTCGTGGGTTCGAACCCGGTCGTGCAACAATGAATTTTTCCACACGAAAAATTTATGTGCGCATTAGCACGTGCTCAAAACGTTGAAGGAAAATATCGTGAGGAAACCGACATGCCCTAGAACCAAAAATTCGAAGGTGCCAACAGTTAGTGTTCCAATTAGCGGCGATGGGCTTGCAACCTCTCACGTGGAATGCTTTCTACTTGCAAAACGCGGGCATATACCAAATGTAATGTTTGGACGTGCCTCTGACTACCCCCTACTTGGTATCCTCAAAGATCTTCTCACTGAGTATGTATCTGAGGATGTCCACCATGGGGAAAACAGTCGTGAGCGTGTTTGTTTTATTTTTATAAATGTTTGACAGTAATCCAAGTAAAGTAAAATGTTCGGTGAAATGCGTGTTATTATTTTGCATACGGTCGTTTACCGGTCTTCGTGGTATCATGAAGGCTTCGTCTGAAACCCAGCGCTGCACCTAACCTTTTAAGTATTGGTACAGGATAATGTTGAGACGGGTACCTATTTGACCCCACGCAATACTAAATTAGGTATAGTTAGTATGTTTTTCGATTCGCTTTATTTTATTTTAAGTATCTTGTGTATTATTGGAACGAAGTTTTTATCGCGCGTTGTGAAAGGGGGCTAGACGGAAAAAATTCTCACGAAAAGTTGTAACGACACGTTTTGCTATAGTAAGCTATTGTAAACTGTGCGGCGTGCGCATGTTTCTCTGTCTGTCTCTCTCTCTCTTATAGAAAGCAAGCCAGATATTTTCATTTATTTTATTATTATTATTTTTTTTTAAGTTAGCTTGCTAAAAAAAAAAAATATTACAATTCCTTCACTAATTAATCGAAAGGAACTTCGTTCCATCCGGTGTCCCTTGACACCTCTCATTTTTTTTGTTTAACTTTTGTGTTTTATATGGAAAAATAAATTGATTTTCTTTCACTTCTTTTTTCATATTATTTTTGTGGCACCCACGTATTTTAATTTTGCCAAGCACCTTCTACAAAAAAATCAGCCAATTGCTAACTATGTCAATCGAATCTTGATAACTCGTACTCCAGAGACTCAAGATACAGGCTTGCACGCCTAGTTTGGGTCTCGCAGATAACCATATTAAAAAACCTTGGGCATTACTCAATAATCTGTAAGTATATATTATCCGCTATGTTTGCGGAGGCAAACGGACTGCCTCTCTGCTCTGCAGAGTGCGGAGCAGCACCAATACCATCCTGCAGGCAATAGCAGATAAGCATGACTCACCCATAATGAAATCTTTCATTCGGGTCCTGATTTAATAGTCTCACAGAAAGCCTATTGAATCGGGACACAAATGATTGACGATGATATTATTGAATTGAAATGTATCGAATGAATGTATGTATTTTAAATAAGGAATTGTACTAACATTATGACATTATGTAACTTACTAACAAATTATGGATCAAGTTATGGTAAGTGGTTACCGTAACCTATGGACACAGCGTCTGAGGTATCACTCGCGCAATTCCGACCCGGGTGAAAAGTTTCATAAATTTCATTACTAACCCATTCCCTTCAAACGGGAACACAGTCAGTGCGGGCGTTCCTTGGATTTCCTCCTTCCTTATATCGTTGTAGCATTTTTTTTTAAGTCTATTCACACTGTATTGTTCGGTTTGACAGTGATAATGAGTGAATTAAATAAATAAATAAATAAATAAATAAAGCTGGACATTTTTCACACAGCATCATCTAGCCCCAAAGTAAGCAGAGCTTGTGTTATGGGAACTACATGACTGATATACTAATTATATACTTTTTTTTTTGTAAATACATACATATTATACATAGAAAACACCCAGATCCCGAGACAAATATTTGCAGATACAAACATTTGTCCCGCGCGGGAATCGAACCCGCAACCTTCTGCGTCTCAGGCGGGCCTTCGCCCACTGCGCCACAGAGGTCGTAAGTGTAATTTCACTGTACATCGCTATAGCTGATGCGGTAGGTGGCGCAGTAATTGAATTTTGGATAACAATGACGCGCCGTTATCAGGTAAGCTTTCTGGGCATGCAGCCAAAAGGTGGTTTCGGATAGTAATTGGCCTGAAAGAAATGAGACACGCTGACTTGTTATTTTTCTTTGTCGTTAGTCTATTGTTGTCAATACTATTTATCGGTAATCTAACCGATAATTCTTGAGTGAAAATGGTCACCAAATAAAATAAGAAGAACGAGAGAGCAATTTTTAATCTTTTTTTTCTTGACTTAAATTTAGTAGTATTTATTTTCTTATCTTATATCAATAAGCAAATGGTGGAAAACAATAAAAAAAACTATACATATAAATTTATAAATTTATGAGCGCATTACCACGTGCTCAAAACGGTAATAGCTTTAAATTGAATTCAGGGAGCCACTTAAATAAAATAAAGATTATTAGGAACATAATGGCGAAACAAAAGTTTTGATCGAATTTATGAGATATGACCTTAGAACATGCGATGCGATATTTAAACGAGCATGTTAACTCCTGGTTAAACTAATAAACCGCTTTTTCAAGATGTCGAAAGTTACAACCAAACCTCACGGTGCAATGCGGCGCTGTTCCAATCCTATAACAAAACAAACACGCTCACGACTATATTCCCCATGATTGACATACTTATTCAAAGTCAATAGGTTATTATTCATTGAAATCACAAGTTTCATATAGAAATTCAACTTAAATAAATAAATAATACTGGACATTTTCACACAGCATCATCTAGCCCCAAACTAAGCAGTATACCAGTCATGCAGTTCCCATAATACAAGCTCTGCTTAGAGCTTGTATTATGGGAACTGCATGACTAATATTTTTTTGTAAATACATACATATTATACATAGAAAATACCCAGATCATTAAATTGAATTCACTACGAACAAGCCTAGAAGAATCAGGCAACAAACTCTGCTTGGTAATTTTTTTGATGATCCTTCATTCAGCTTTAGTGTGGTGCCAATCGAACTATGCAGATCTTTGAGGATAGGATAGGGGGTAGTCTGGACCGGGTTCGAACGCACCTGTTGCATCTGTATTTTGTAAATACCTACTGTTATATATTTGTATAAATAAATATTACTTATTAGATTATTTCTAATAGCTTCTATAAGTCGCAATCCACAAGATTCCGTTATGATATATTTAATAGCCGTGTTGGCCTAGAGGACGGTACTCTGACTTCCGATATAGAAGTCATGGTTTCTAGCTTAGACGTGAACCAGGATTTTTCAAAAATGTGATGTGCATTATTATGTCATTATGTTAGTGTTCCAATAAGCGGCAATGGGCTTGCAATCTGCAACGTTAAAGAAGACTGATTAGAATGACGCATGGTAACGAACTATAACATTTTCAGATTTAATCAAAATCCGTCTAGCCATTACGAAGATCCTCGTGTTCAGATATTTTTGTAAATAATTTTCGTTATCAATAAATCAATTTGGATGAAATTTGAAATATTTCGTAACTTATCATTACACAGAGTCTAGTTTTTGATCTGAAATCGCGCGAGCAGAGGGTAGACGAAGTTATTAATCAAAATTAAGATACATTAAAAAAATATATTCCCTGTGAATTATATCATCAGATACAGTTCAGAAGCACGTCCAATCATAGATACAATCTCTCTTTTCATAATAATGATTAGTCTAACAAACCTTAGCCCAAATTACTTTTAAATTTTAAGAAGGGGTGCTATTTAATACAATAAAACCGAATGTGAATTTTTGAGCTCCTACACAAGTACAGAATACCGACTGAGAATACCAGCAATTAAATGATTACCGATCGGTATTTCGCAACTGTGTGTCGCATGCGTAATCGTTTTTATATAAAGTACTAAAATAACAATACGATAGTTAATGCTATCGTGATGCACGCGAGCGCGCAATACCGACTGATAATACCAACAATTATTTTACATACATAAGTGTGAGATCAATTGGAGTAGATATATAGACAGATAACTTTATATTGTACACCACATAATATGTTGTTTATAAAAAATTTCAAACACAGCAAATAACAAGCTAATCGCGGGAGTACAATGGGACGTATTATCGCTTATGAAGGGGTATCGTTCACAATAAACGTACTAAAGAAGCTATAAGGTGCAGGTTCAGAGTACCGACCGATTATATAGCTATAATTCAATTATAAGCGGGCATTTTGGGTCTTTTAAAAGTACATAAATACCGTTAAACATTTTCGTGAGTACATATTATAAACAACATTAAACTTGGCCCATAATACCGGATGGTAATCGCTGAGGCACATGCACGGGAAAGCCAATTTAACTAAGCCCAAATCTTCTTTTTTATATGTCAAGGTTTTATATATAAATTAATATTACCACAACATTATCTAGCCCCAAAGTAAGCAGAGCTTGTGTTATAGAACTACATGACCGGTAGTCTCGTATACTTTTACAAAAAAAAAAATACGTATGAATAATATATTTTTAAATAATATATTTTTTGTATATACGTATGTTATGATACTTAGAAAACACCCACCTCAGTCATGTAGTACCCATAATACAAGCTCTGCTTAGTTTGGGTCTAGATGATGCTGTGATTTTCAATTTATTTGTCGGCTCTAAAGGTAGACCTTTAGAGTTTTTTTCAGTCATAATATGGGCTAATACGGGTGTTCATACAATAAGAAGATTGTTCACAGTTTATTAAATTAACTAACTTTACAATTCGGTAAGGTTAACTGAGCAGTTACGTCACTAAAACTCACTACAGACACTTTACTATGACGATGGTATAAACGTAACATGAGGACAGTTCCGAGAGGTCTTCACTCTGTGGCGGTCGGGCTGAGAATGTGCTCCCGAGTCCGTCGAACAAAGACACCTCACACAACAAAGTGAAGTTTGCCGAGAATATATATAGAGGGCGCGCTTGCGTTCCATTTAGAGCCCGTGATCATGACCGGATGTGACATATTTATCACATACCATACCCTCTATTTCATAATCATTAATGCTAACTTAGCAAGCCGCTAAATATAGCCCTGTCTTTTTCTAACACTAAACAAAGGATATTCGCTAACTTAGCAAGCCGCTAAATCTAGCCCTGTCCTTTTCTAATACTAAACAAAGAATAGAGGCAGGCAACTTTTAGCCACGCTGCTAAAGATAGCGAGTGATTATGAAACAGAGGATATATCTACAAGTACGCAGCATTTGTTTCTAAAACTTGTAAAAGTGTGACACCAACGTTACACAATTCAATGAAACGTATGACGTAAACAAATTATTGTCTCCAGCTCAGCGCAGCATGGCTCCAGAATTTGCATAGAGAGCGGGGTTTAGCGGACCTTTGTTAACAATTCCTGCCCAAGAAAATTGGTTCTCTCAAGTAAATAACCGTCTAGGAAATATGGTAAACAATCTAAATTTCTTAAAGGGAATATTGTATTATCGTCTATGGCCAAAAACAAAGGCAACTTTGCTTTCTGAGCTTTTAGGTAGCCCGAAGGCTTCTAACGTTATGGCGTACAAATTTTATACATAATCAGCTAACTTAAAAAAAGGAGGAGGTTCTCAATGCATCGGTATATTTTTATCAAATCCAAATTCAAAGCATATAATGCGAATATGGTTATACAGAGATCTTAAATTTATAATACCATATATAAATTCACAGCATGCAAAATATAGTCTTAAATCTAGCCATTAATCAAAAAATTTAACAATAAAAATAAAAGTCATTGAATATCGTAATTAAAAATAATAATTCATATACCTACACGATTGATCTGATTGGTACGCGATATGCGATATGAATGTGTGTATGTGTGATAACACACACACACACACACATACACACACATCAATCAGATAGCTTTGTTATTTTACTGTAACACTGTAAACTCTTTAGCTGTAATTATATTATTATGTACATGTTTTTATTATGAGCTGTATGACGCATTTACCTAATATCTGGCGGAGGGTATAGGTATACCATCACACAAGTTTTTACGTAGTTTGGATACCTAAGTTGTCCCCATCAGGAACAGTATTAATTAAGTACCTAAACTGTTGTACAATATGATATATTTGTGAAGTCTGTTACAGAATAAACTATAAGATAAGTTTATTCTGTAACAGACTTCTCCAATTTTGTACCGATTTTAATACCCAAATTTGGAGAGGCGGAGGGGTCTGTAGGACTCGACTCTGACACAAACCAACATAATACCTACTTAAAACCCCATCGATGTTACTTTCTATTACCGTAGTGCAATGCATCATCAAACCATTCACCTAAAGACGAATTGTTGGTCCTGCATCGGAACTTGACAGAGTCACTGGATCTCGATTAAATTCGACCGCAACTCGGTTGGTAATTGTCCGTGCTTGGTGGACCCCTCATCCCCCAATGAGGGAAGGGGGATGTCTCGGAAATTTCAGGGTATATCCAGATGTGGAAAACCTGTACAATGTAGGAACGGGGCTTCCTGCACCCGAATCCTGTGGATTTCTGTCGAGCGGCAGAAGGCGATGGATATATCGCCTCCTCCTTCCTGCTCTACGCCGATGGCACAGGTCAGCGAGAGAATTGTCCTCTCTGTACCGCTCCGTAAACGAAGATGTTATCTCACAGAAGGATACCACTGCCTCCCAGGATCTTTCACTGTCAAGCATGGATGTAATCAAACTCCCGCCCAACAGCTGATATCAATACCTGCCACTGCGATGTTCACGCGATACACACCTCAAGTATAATGATGCGCCGTTTCTTCGGGGTCACCGCAGTGCTGGCAGGCTGTACTCACCTCCCTCTTGGTGACTTTGTTCAGATATTGTCCAAAAGTGTCCGGATAGTACCTGAACCTGTCCATAAGCGAGCAAGCACCTACTCCACGAGCACGGAAAGCATAGCATCGATAGTCCTGTGGCCTTACCGAGCGGACTCCAGCTCTTCAGCCCAGTTTTGTGTTGCAGCCTCCCAAGCGCCCGCTAGTCCTGCTTTTTCCGGTACTTTCCTAAAACCACAGCTTCCATGCCTCATGGCGGAGACCCGTCAATAAGCCACAGTTACTTAGCCGATCTGTGAAGAACGAAAATGTCTATACGTCGTTTGAGCGAATAATGAAGAACCCCTTTATGTTAAACTGCACGAAAACTAAGTGAAGTTGAGAGTAAACAAGAATGCCGTCGGAGATAAAACTTGGGTAATATACTCCCCACGCTTCAATATAATTGCAAATGGAGCGTGGAGCCGTTCCTTATTGACGGATAGTCCCCAACAGTGCAAAACTATTACAGGCACAAGTCTTGGGATGCTGTCGGAGGAAATAGATCAAGTTTCCTTAACACACCGACATGACATTTTTTTTTAATTAACATTTAACAATCCTTTCTATCCTCCTATTTCTAGTGGGATCCGTCCATGGTCAACGAGCGTTTTATTGAAGTAAGTTCATGTTCATTCCAATTGCCCAGTAACCGCCTATAACAATTGCATTACCTCATAGGCCACGCGACGTTCCCTGAGGTAACCCTCAGACATAATCGGTGAAATTATCTTGTGACTGTAATTTCACTGGCACCAATTGTGGAACACAGGCAATGCGAGTATACAGAGCTACAGAACGGATTTTAATGAAACTTTAAAGTAATGTAGCTTATACATCAGAATAACATATAGGCTTCATTTTATCAGGGTATCACGGGTTAAGCCGTGGACAGAAGCTAATAATCAATAAAGCTTCATTATTTTTGTGCTTACAGTTATTAGGTGCTTACAAGTATGTCATCTACCTAATAGTAAGCTTGAGAGCCTGCTCCTAGCGCAAACTGATGCGTCAATGGAAACGGTGGCGATCTTGACGCAAACTTTGACGAGCACTAGACAACCTTTTCTTTACTAAAATCATTATAATCAAGAATAATTTCTTTTTTATTTTTTAATTGAAAGATTGAAAAAACACCCTGCTTTTCAACCACTCGGCAAAATATTTATTTCTCGGCGACGTCCTTTCCAACCTCAAAGTGCTATTTAAACTCTTTGGTTTGAAATACCCTCACCGTTATAATTTTTTCCTCCCTTATGGTAAAATCTAATATTATTTATAAGTAAACTAGCTACTGAATACGGCTTCATCTACTTTACCCGGATAGAAAGAGCTCTTATCGTTAAGGCAGCGTTCGTTATAAAACTGCTCTCCACGAAGAGCCTTATATTTTAACGGAAATACAGTCTATGTTCACCCTGAAAATCGATTCTAAATATTAGTGAAATATTTTATAAAATTGGATTAGAAGTTTCGAAGTTTATTATTATAGATTTATGCGGATTCACTGATCTCAACAACTTGAAAATGCTTCCGCTAAACAATGCACTCTTGCACCAAACCAAATTTCAAAGTTTCGTTTCAGACATTGTTCATACTTGTTGCTCAAAGAGTATTGAACTAACGAGGAGTAAGTAATATTTGAATATATTTTCTGCAAGATCTTTTAGCCGAGTAAGTAATGTATTTTACTTACATAACTATTTAATGAACAATATATTTCAAGATATTGCAACTATACTGCCTACGCCTGAGAGGAATACTACTGAATGTACGATTTATATGTATGTAATAATTATATTACAATCTAATTAATATATTAAGACCTCTGTGGTGCAGTGGGCAAAGGCCCTCCTGAGATGTAGAAGGTTGCGAGTTCGATTCCCTCCGCGGGATAAATGTTATTATGAAAGTATTTAAAAATATATATATTTAAGTAGTATATCAGTCGGAGGAATAATAGGAAATTTATATATTTCCTATTATTCCTCCTAGAGTAAGGGAAATATTTATAAAGTGTATACAATGCATTAAAAAAACAAATAACCAATAATAATTTTGAAAATGAATAAATATTAAGGTCTAGCTTGTGCACGCGGCTTACCCCGCGTGTAATACTGATAAGTGTACAGTCTCTAGGCTTCAAACTAAGTCCATATCAAATTTCATCAGAAACGGTTCAGTGGTTTAGCCGTGAAACATATAGGATTAAATTAATATTTATCGTTATATTATGGCCAAATCACACCATTATAAATTGTAGACTATGATGTATAAGCTATATATTACTGTAAAGTTTCATCAAATCCCGTTCAGTAGTTTTTGCGTGAAAGAGTAACAAACATCCATCCTCACAAACTTTCGCTTTTACTTTTACTTTTGACTGCGCGATTGAACTTTCATACTAATCGCGAAAATTTTGATAGGTCGGTTGTAGTATTTATTGTCTTGAACTTTGTCGTTCGCTTTAAGGTTTATGTTTACAATGTTTTGAGTGAATCGAACCAGGGAATAAAAACTCACTACTAACCTAAGTAAGATTACACACTCCCTAAGGTTAATTTTGAGAAAGTGAAAAATATGTTTTGCATTATTTACTTTGAAATATATTTAAACCGATCTTGGAGCAAATCTAACAAAGGAATACAATTTTATATATAAACTACACCACCCTGTTTAACCCCTTAGGGGTTGATTTTCTAAAATTAGATTAGCCTATGTGTTACTCCAGAACCAAAACTATCTTTATGCCAAATTTCATCAAAACCGATTTTGTAGTTACGGAGATACATGGTAACAAACATTCACACACACACACACACACACACACACACACACACACACACACACACACACACACACACACACACACACACACACACAAGCAAACACACGCATTATTCGTTGTTTATTTTTCAGCATGTGCCCTCTTGGTGTCGCATTAAAAAGCAGACTTTTTATAATTCTAATTACTTCAATTATATTGTTAAATTCACACTTTCTTCATTGTCTTTGTGTTGTTCGTGTTACGTTAAGAGTGTATATTTGAATGTTTACCCTGTATTACTCGTGATAGCGAGCTGGTATGATATGAGAAGTATTTTTACCTATGGGTTCATTTCTTTTGACTTTTAGTTCTAATTTACAATAGGCTTCTTTTGTAATTCAGTTGGCTTCAGTTTGGGTGTGTGTTCTTTGGCAAAAAACTTCACATTTTGAAACTGCAGAGGAAAATACCTACATTTATATCGGCTCAATAACGCGTATTTAATACTATTGTTATTTGAACAGCAAAATTGTAAATTAATCCGCCTGATTCGAGCAATGAGCTCAATTAATGGAATGCACCTGCTTTAAATCCTTTTGTTGAAAACCAATTGATTTGGAATTAATGACAGATTTGGACTAAATTTCAGGTTTAAAATTAAAATAATCTATCACTCAAAATATACACAAAATACAATATTATTATGTTGTATAATGAAAATAACATATCGTTTGATATCCATAAGCTAGTATGTAATGATATCTGTGAGATAATGATTCGTGAGATTTCAAAAAAAAACTTTTCCTGGTAAATTATAAGCTTGGTAGACATTTTATACAGCCTAGTTTAGCTTGAGAATAAACTAATGTATTAATATAATATACTGTATATGAACCTAAAGATCCTGAATGAAAGATACAAACTATATTTGACATAATTTGTTATGTCTAACAAAGCCTAAGTCTTAATAACACATATGGATCATGTTATCCGAAATAAAATGAATTATAATTAATATTAATATAATTTCGATCCGGACGTAATGAATAAAACCTTGTGAAGGTTATCCTTCTAAAAACCATCACAAAAATATCCTACTAATATGATAAATACGAATGTTTGCATGTTTGTTGCTAATACTTTTTGTAGGATCATTGTGGGTCATTAAGACTACGTCGTAAATACCATTTACTTGTCTACCTAACAAAGACATGTAAAAACGGTTTCTTCGCCAAAACTTCAGATAAATTATCAATAAAACTTGAACCGTCATATAAAAATAACAACTTCGATTTTATTCAAAATCTTAATAATGAGTTGAGCCCTTAAAGGCATTATCTAGAGATTTAAGTTCAACATTAAGTAAGTACTTTGTAAAGTAAAATAAGGACCGTTAAATTTGCCGTTTATGTATATTTTTATTGGGTAGTACCCTGACCTTATACAGTTAAGTCTTACGAATATAGTAACATTAAAGAGACGTAGCATAAAAAGCATTAGATCTTTTAATCTTCTCTAATGACATAATGGCCTTAAAACTTTCTTGAAGTCGTAAAAACGAATAACAAAAATGGAGACGGTAAAAAAAACGATTGCAATATATTAAGCCCTTTTGAAGATGAGAGCAAAATCTTACCCCAAACGTATACTTGCATCGTGGGTAAAAAAAACAATGCCCTCTCCTGACAAACAAGCATTGGTTAACAATCCGAGAGTTTATTCGTATAACGGAAAACATAATAAAAGCGAAATTTCCATTCACACGCCGTTAAATGGTTTGCAAAACCAACGAAACCGCAAAAAAATATTAGAAGCAAATACCGAGGAAATATGCCACACAGCCGAGCTTAGACAACACAACTGTTGAAAAGATAAAAGATAATATCGATAATATTGTTCGCAACTTTTCTCAAAACAAATACGCTCACGACTTTATTTCTCATGCTGGATATCCTCAGATACAATATAAAGTGAGTTTATGCTGAGTCCCATGAGTGGTTACTTACCTCATCACTGTACGTGTACGTGTACGTGTACGTGTACGTGTACGTGTACGTGTACGTGTACGTGTACGTGTACGTGTACGTGTACGTGTACGTGTACGTGTACGTGTACGTGTACGTGTACGTGTACGTGTACGTGTACGTGTACGTGTACGTGTACGTGTACGTGTACGTGTACGTGTACGTGTACGTGTACGTGTACGTGTACGTGTACGTGTACGTGTACGTGTACGTGTACGTGTACGTGTACGTGTACGTGTACGTGTACGTGTACGTGTACGTGTACGTGTACGTGTACGTGTACGTGTACGTGTACGTGTACGTGTACGTGTACGTGTACGTGTACGTGTACGTGTACGTGTACGTGTACGTGTACGTGTACGTGTACGTGTACGTGTACGTGTACGTGTACGTGTACGTGTACGTGTACGTGTACGTGTACGTGTACGTGTACGTGTACGTGTACGTGTACGTGTACGTGTACGTGTACGTGTACGTGTACGTGTACGTGTACGTGTACGTGTACGTGTACGTGTACGTGTACGTGTACGTGTACGTGTACGTGTACGTGTACGTGTACGTGTACGTGTACGTGTACGTGTACGTGTACGTGTACGTGTACGTGTACGTGTACGTGTACGTGTACGTGTACGTGTACGTGTACGTGTACGTGTACGTGTACGTGTACGTGTACGTGTACGTGTACGTGTACGTGTACGTGTACGTGTACGTGTACGTGTACGTGTACGTGTACGTGTACGTGTACGTGTACGTGTACGTGTACGTGTACGTGTACGTGTACGTGTACGTGTACGTGTACGTGTACGTGTACGTGTACGTGTACGTGTACGTGTACGTGTACGTTTCACGGTAAAGGCACCGACTAAGTTTCGACTCATTCCGAGAGACTTCATCAGGTTGAGTGATTAATTTATGTACATATCAATTCACTCAAAACATGTGTATGATAAATAAATTTTGAGTAAAATTGAGTGGACAAATCCATTAATGCATGACCGGGTAAGAAACCAATACCTCCGGATCGTAAGTCGGGGCCAACACGGTTCTTTTCTTCTTTTTTTAGGAACCTAAATATATATTTTTAGTATATAAGATGAGGACTATAATTATTGTGAACATGAACTATAACTACTGCTGACGTCTCATTGACCAAGGCTGCGTTCACACTGTGATGTTTTTAAAGACACCACACTTGGTTATGTTCCGAATATTATGTTGTACTAAACAGTTTTATCGTTCATCTAGCCGAACTATTCGGCCAGATATCAAATTAGAAAATAGCACAGCATTGTTTGAGAGGAATTATGAAACTCTGTTTACAACTGTATTTTCTGTTCTTTCTTTGTTCATTTCCTTGTTATTTTTGTTACTCTGACCAAAATTGAGACCGCGAAAAAGGCTTTTTGGCTTATTGAAAGAAACAGCGTGGTGAAAGGGTTAAGTGTCTCTTTCAAAAAGTCCTTTTACACGCGATGTTCTTTGTTATTTAAGAGCTCGATGGCGCACGCAAGACGTTCGATTCCCGCAGCGGTACAAATATTAGCATGTTCTGGTGATATTGGTTTCAGGTCTGAGTGTGGTACCACGTTACTCGTAGACCTGATACTCACGACACAGGGAATTCTAGTGTGGAGTCAGGTTTAGCAGTTACCATTTTAACGGATTACCGGTTCACTAATTTATAATGAGCGCTCACATGCTTCGGAGGGCACGTTAATATGTTGACAAGCTCATTCTCCTATACCAAAGACCACATTAAAAGCACCAATAGACCGGACGCAATTAAAAAAAAGTATCTTACACATCACAATGTTGTCGCTTACAAGAACCTGTTATTTCATCTCAGCAAAAACTGCAACAAATAAGTTAATCACAACTCTTTATTTCATACAAGCTAAAAGTTATCCAGCTGGAATACTGACGCAATTTAATTATTTTACTCACCGCGTTCTAACTAAGAGTCATAATAAACAATAGAGCACTTAGCCAAGCATGAACCGTTAGCAGTTGATAGTGTTACAGCTTATAAATAAATATTGCTGATCATTTTTTCACACTACTTCATCTAGCCCCAAACTAAGCATAACTTGTACTATAGGAACTACATAACTAATATAATACATATTAACTTTTTTTTGAAATACATACATATTTTGCCAGACCCAAAACAAATATTTGCAAATTATACAAACATATGTCCCACGTCGGGAATAAAACCCGCAACCTTCTGTGTCTCAGGCGGGCCTTCGCTCACTGCGCCATAGAAGTTGTCTTATGTCGTCCACGAGTACTAATATTTTTTGTTTTTTATTATAGGATTTGTCACTAAACGACCACATAGTAAACACAATTATGATTATTAGTTTATAAACGGAACTGTATAAAATATTGAAAAAAGTTCTAATCAATACAATTCTATTATAAAAAAAGCTTTTAGCTTCACTCCACCTCGTACTGTTTGTTTGTAAGGGACGCGACTTCTGGTTAATTTATATATTCTGAATAATGTTACTCTGAGAAAAACGTAACAAAAGGTAGGATGCAATTTTAGATTTAATATTCGTGTTTTTTATTTCTGTTTATTTGCTTCGATGGATTCTGATCATTAGGTACATTATTATGTACACTATAATTATATGATAAATATATTATTATAGTGTACATATAACACTTTGGGTGTTTCACCCTGTTTGTGCAGTTTCTTACTGTCGCCTGATTCTTCTTTATTTATATTATGTACCTAGTAGCTTCTGCAAACGGTTCCTCTCTTTGGTTCCAACGGTAATCGTAGTTCCTGATACCCACGACACAGGAAATCCTAATATGTATTCAGGACCATGTATTTGTCTATTGGCTTTAGATTAACTCCATAGAAACTTTCGACCACACTAAGATCGTTTGGGCAGACCAATTGTTTTTCCAAACCTAATAAAATGTAGTGAACTTTATATTCTCTAACCTCTAAGTCGTACATACATTCACAATTTTCTCTTCTTTTGGGTAATTTGAGGTATATTTTTTTAAGAAAATATTATGTTTTATTAAATAATATAAATTCATGGAGTGTACATTTATTCATACAACTATGTACAAATAGGTATATACAAAAATACAGATGAAACAGCTAGCTATCTAAAGACTATATATATATAAATATACTACTATATAAATAAAGCTATATAAAAAAAAAAAATTCATTGTATTTACATTCAACTTGCTTACTAAGAGCTATGATAGTTCTTCCATATAACGTACCGTTTGATCGCACTGCGGCTATAAAAGAATAGCCACAGTAGTCTCAATTTAACACAAACGCGTTGGATTGAGACTACTGTGAGTCACTATTATTTTACTGTGCCCCAAACCATGACCTAGCAACATAAAAAAAAAAAATGCTGGACATTTTTCATACAGTATCATTTAGTAAAGGCCTCTTCTCTATTACGCCACTCCTGGCGGTCTTGTGCCAGCCGAATCCACTGCTCACCTACTGCCCTCACAATATCAGCTGACCAGCGGGCAGGTGGTCTGCCTCGAGGCCGCCGCATATCCCTCGGCCACCATTCTGTGACTGCTTTTGTCCATCTGTGGTCCTCCCGCCTTGCCAAGTGCCCTGCCCATCTCCACTTGAGCCTCGCTATCCGTATACCTACATCCTCCACTTTTGTGAGACGTCTAATCTCGATGTTTGGTATACGGTCCACGAGATGGATTCCTAGCATAGCCCGCTCCATACCTCTTTGAGCAACTTTAATGGTATACATGTGCTCATTAGTCAGGGTCCATGTTGCGGCTTCGTAAGTGAGGATGGGCAAAACACATTGGTTGTACATCCTGGTCTTAAGACATTGGGGATATTGGATTTAAAAACTTCCTCCAGTTTTCCAAAAGCAGCCCACCCCAGTTGGATACGCCTATTTATTTACCTCTTTTGTGAGCCTCGGCCAAAGGATAAACGATGCCCAAGATAAATGTACTCATCTACGGACTGTATTCTGTAGTTCTTTATAGCGATGTTCGGTATGCTTGACAGATGATTTGTCATTACCTTGGTCTTGGACATGTTCATCCTAAGACCGACGCTCACGGAGGCCTCATGCAGTTCGATTAGCATGTTTTGGAGATCTGCAGCGGTCTCAGCCATAAGGACGAGGTCATCGGCGAAACGACATATGTATAACGGGCCATTGATTTTGATACCTCTCTCTACCCAGTCCAAAGTTTTCATGATGTCCTCGAAAACTACATGACCGATATATTTTTTTTATTGTAAATACATACAACTTTACATGGAAACACCCGAGACAAATATTTTCAGATCATACAAAAAAAACCCGCGGCGGGAATTGAACCCGCAACCTTCTGCGTCTCAAGCGGACCTTCGCCTACTGCGCTCTATATAATAGAACTATACACTTTTCAATAGACACTTAATTTGCTCTAAGCAGAGGGGCATACGTCAGCGTAGTGTTGCAAAATTGTTTATTAATTAAATTTACATGGATGACGTCATCGGCAGCCACTTAAATGCCAACTCAACTCAATCCACCAATGGAATGAGCACGCATGACAGCACGCTCTGCTCATAAGTCAAATATAATGTTGCCAGAATTGTGAATTTATAATTCACTCACACATACAACAGCATCGTTCACTTGTACAAATGTTTTTTTTTTTAATTTATTCTATATGTATATTTTTTCTATGATATTATTTAGAAATATTTTTAAAAATGATCGCGAAGCCGAGTCTTTATAAAGGATCACATTATTTTTGTAGGCTGTTGATAATAACGACTAAAATTAAATGAAAATACTTTAGTCCCCAGAATCTAACTGATACACTATATTTTTTTATTTTACTTTTGACAGAAGTAAAAAAAAAATATTAAGAGTGGCCGGAGCCCTGCCAACAATTTGTTTTGCGAGCCGCTGAAAGGGGTTCCAAATAATTAATCACCTTTATATGGAGCGGTTTACATTTTTTAACTTTTACCCTACCTATTTGGGTTTTGAAATTAGGTTCAAATGAACTTGTGTTTATTTATGAACATTATTTGTTTG
This sequence comes from Perizoma affinitatum, assembly GCA_961405105.1. Classification (NCBI taxonomy): domain Eukaryota; kingdom Metazoa; phylum Arthropoda; class Insecta; order Lepidoptera; family Geometridae; genus Perizoma; species Perizoma affinitatum. The sequence continues at coordinate 10,212,823 of OY560206.1, forward strand.
AGTTCAGAAAAGTTTCGTTGCGTGGTTGAATAGGTCACAGTATTTGGCTTTTTAATAAAAAAGATGGTAAGAGAATTAACTTTCCTGAATAAATAACAAAAAAAAATGGATGTAGGTATAGGCGGGAATTCAATTTTTGGCTGTCTGGGGTACGAGTAACCTTATCAGGTTTCACGTACAGTAGTACTGTAATAGATTCATTCGTGTACAATTTTTTTTTTTTTACAAATATGGGTTCTATACAAAATTTTATAAAATAATGTTGTGTCCTCCATAGTCTACTTAGCTAGCATGCAAACTTAAATCTATTTAAAATTTAAACATTTAACTATAAGTTAATTAAACTTAGGTATATAATCTGTGGCAGAATACGCAATAGTATTCCAAAGATTTGTACTAAGTAGTTACCATTCTTACGCGAATGACGTATATGTAAACGCGGCATAATAGTTAGTTTTTAGTGATTGGAAACTTATGGATATTTTTTTGTTTGCGACCTCTTTAATTGAAACACATTAAAAAACAGAATTTTTTTTTTGAACCTGTATCACTGCTGGGAAAAAAAATGTCAATTTTTTTCATCCATCCCTGTCTCTGGTTCTTTCTCGTGTGAGTACAGATCGAAAACAGAAACAAAAAAAAAATATATCCAAAATTATGTCATGGAGACTGGTCGAAGCGACGTATGGACAGAGAGCTGGCTTTTAGCTCGGTCAACGCTTTCAGCGTGGCCATAAAGTTAGCATTTAGAGAATTCCGTCTCGTAGTGATCTAGATCGGATGCTCCAGACTATCCATAGATAATCTTTAGATAGCTGTTTCATCTTTATTTTTTATATACCTACTTATAAACGTATTAACTAAGTACCTATTATTAATGTTATCGCGCACCACTCTATACAAAATTATAATATATTTGTCGAGTCTCAATATTTCAAGTTTCATTCACCGAAACAAATTATTTGATTTGAGTTATTTTTTTTTATGTTTGAACGCTCAGCATATCAATAACCTTTTCTTGGGGAGGTCAACAGTTTTTGAAATACATATTTATGAATTAATGTGAAATGTTTTAACAGTTCTTCTCAAACAAATCGATCGTTTATGATACTGACAGGCGAATGAAAACTCTGTTTTGTTGAGTTGATTGATTGAATTGTTAGAATGTTTATTTTTTCTTAAATTTTAAGAGCTGAGATATACTTGTAAGAGGTGCGGGACCTCTTTGGTGGGTGTTATAGTACCATGGCACTCCTAATTTTGGTATAAAAATGTATATAAGGAGTATATTATCAGTCATGTAGTTCCCATAACACAAGCTCTGCTTACTTTGGGGCTAGATGATGCTGTGTGAAAATATCCAGCATTATTTATTAATTTTATTACTGAAAGAAGTAGTTACCTAAGTCTTATATAAACCTACGCCCTACATATTTAGTACCTATGCATAAAATGTAGTTTATTTTTTTACAGATCGTTTATATTTCGACGACATCGGTGGCGTGGCGGAAGAGTAGTCAGAACCGACGCAAAAGTTGCCTGTTCGATTCGCTGCTAGAAAAATGGTTTCATGTTCTATAGATATTTCTTCCGGTCTGGGTGTTGTGGTAGAAATATAAATATATTAGTTTTGTTATTTATTTCTACGACATAAGGAATCCTACTGTGGGGTTTATTACATTTGGCATATGATTCCAAGTTCTGTATCTCAACTAAATTACTTAACAAGAGATAAAATAAAAATCAAACAAATTCAATTCAATTAAATTATTTGATTAGATTCTCCGTTTTGTAGATAATTAGTAACACACAATCAAACAAACACATCGGCACAACGCATATACGGGCGTATGTCGTTGCCGTCGACTGTCATAGCGAGTATGTAATATAATCTTCCAACACATACGCCGTGTAGAAACGTCGTTTTATGCAAGAATCTACAACATCATTACACAAACGTACCTTTGGAATGTGTAATTGTGTACTGACAGCTATGACACGGGTGGGGTGACTGGGGTAGTTGCTGGGGTAGTTTGGTAAACTAGGGTAGCTTGGGTAGGGGGTTTGGAAGGGTAGCGGTTTTGATGGAACGCGGATGTATGTTCCAAGCGATAGACGGTAGCGAACAGCTATGAGCGATAACAGAGATTTTAACCATAGAATAAAGATTTAATAGAAAACGAGCCACCTAATAGAATTTGATTCGGATTCCTTGTAGAACGTGGATGTAGATTATTTCAAGTGATAATTATTAATATGTAGAAAAGCTAGGAACGATAACAGAGCGATTTTACCTCAGAATAAAGATTAACTAGAAAGCGAGCCTCCAAATGGAATTTGATTTAGAGTTTTTGTGGAACGCGGATGAATTTTATTTTTAGCGAAAAGATAAGTGATACGTAGAAAAACTATGAGCTATAGAAGAGCTTTTAAACTTAGAATAAAGATTAAATAAAAACGAGTTACCATATGGAGTTCGATGCGGACTTTTTGTGGAACGCGGATGTTTGTTTATTTCAAGTGAAAAGTGACACGTAGAAAAGCTATGAACGATAACAGAGCATATAACCTCAAAATAAAGATTAACTAGAAAGCGAGCCTCCAAATGGAATTTGATTTAGAGTTTTTGTGGAACGCGGATGAATTTTATTTTTAGCGAAAAGATAAGTGATACGTAGAAAAACTATGAGCTATAGAAGAGTTTTTAAACTTAGAATAAAGATTAAATAAAAACGAGTTACCATATGGAGTTCGATGCGGACTTTTTATGGAACGCGGATGTTTTTTTATTTCAAGTGAAAAGTGACACGTAGAAAAGCTATGAACGATAACAGAGCATATAACCTCAAAATAAAGATTAACTAGAAAGCGAGCCTCCAAATGGAATTTGATTTAGAGTTTTTGTGGAACGCGGATGAATTTTATTTTTAGTGAAAAGATAAGTGATACGTAGAAAAACTATGAGCTATAGAAGAGCTTTTAAACTTAGAATAAAGATTAAATAAAAACGAGTTACCATATGGAGTTCGATGCGGACTTTTTGTGGAACGCGGATGTTTTTTTATTTCAAGTGAAAAGTGACACGTAGAAAAGCTATGAACGATAACAGAGCATATAACCTCAAAATAAAGATTAACTAGAAAGCGAGCCTCCAAATGGAATTTGATTCAGACTTTTTGTGGAATACGGACGTAGTTTGTCTCAAGTGAAAAGCGGTACATAGGGAAGCGATGAGTGATAACAGAATTTTAAAGTAACCAAATTCTTTTGTAACTCTAAAATAAAATAAATCAGAAAGTGAGTCGTGCGTGTTACCAAATGGGGCCCAATTAGGACTCCTCGTGTAACGCCGATGTTGTTTCAAGTAATAACATATAAAAATGTTGAGCGTTAACAGAATTTCAAACCATTTTGTGTCCATAGGTAATAAAAATATGAACCAACTTGTTGAGCAAAGCGCCATTGACACGCACCATGCTCACACTAAATCTAGTTGCAGAGAGTATTGATTTATTCCACTGTTTGCTGAATCAATTTGTAAATGCTATCCTTTATTATTTGAGTTATTTTAAAAAAATAGTATAAGTAAATATGGACTACACTGTTGTCAGGGAAGCCCCTGTAAAAATGGTTATAATTTGATATAAAGAAATAAATATATTTTTTTGCCTTAGATTAAAGGAGTTTCGATCAGGGCACCTTAAAGTTCTGTTATCGTAATCAAACCATTTTATAACCTTATAATAAATATACTTCAACAAAACTCTTTAAAATATTAGTGTAGATATAGAGAAGATTTCGTTCACACAGACGGGTACTGGTAATAAAATCTAAAGAGGTAAAAGGAGACCGGTGAATTTGTCGCATATTTTATTTTTAGTACCTTTATAGTACATTCTGAAGCTGGTTATAACTGGTTAAACACGATATGGACTATAGGGTCTAGAGACCATAACGTTGGACCCTCATAAAATGAAGACTAGACAAGGCTTTATCTTGCGGTAAAAAATAATCGGTGAAATTGATGTGACGAAACTTCGAAGGTGAAAGCGAACTTCTTTGGACAGATATTTAGATTGTTTTGGTTAGAAAACTATCGTAAATCTTCTGATAATAATCATTGTTTTGTAACAACGGGATTTTTTATTTAAAAGAGCAAGAGTGTGTTTGTGGCATTTATCGAAAAATATATAAAAAGACTATCAGCATGTGTGAAAATAGACGTTAGCTTCACTGATTATTCACTTTACACCTCTTCATCATTGGGATGATGATGATTACTGAACTTTTTAACAGCAATTTAAAAAGTAAAAAAAATATAATTAGTGTTACCCTAGGGTATCAAAGTACATATATATATGTAAAAAGTGTCTGTGTATAGTAACTATACACAGTTCTGGTGTATAGTTACTATATATATTACTGTTCTGGTCCAAATAAATATATATTGTTTACCTTACTTTACGTTTGACTAAATAAAAAATCAGAATTTACATTTTATGAATAAAAAACAATTATTTTTATCTGATTATGCCTACAGGCAATCGCATTTCTAATAGTTAGGAGGAAAAAAAAATATATGCTATAAATTCATTGATAATAAATAATTTAATTCATCATTCCTCGATTGGAACCTACCAAAGTTCATGCTGTTCAGTTCTGTGCTGTTATGAATGAAGCAACGCTTGAACAAAGAAGAATCCCTAGCAATAAAACGGCCGGGTTTTCCAGAAGTTACCATTAACATCCGTTTCCATAGTTTTGTAACTTTGTTAGGAAATGAAAGTTTTAAATGCTGAAAACAGCAGCAAAACAGGAAAAGTAGTTTAAAACAATTCTAGGAATCGCCCATACCCATAAAAACTCCTGGCTATGCAGAAGGCTTGAACGTATATCGCTGTTTGTATGATCCTTATAATTCTTTATTGTAGATACACTGAAATATAACACAAAATATTAGACGAGGCATGTACAAAGGCGAGCTTAACCCAAAAAAGTGTTTTCTTCTTCCAGCAAACCTTTGAGGATAGACAACTGATAAAATTGGTTTGTGTACAAAGTCAGGAAAGAAGAACTATAATTCTAATAAAAAATATAATTGGGTCTAAAAGATATATAAAAACTTGAAAGAACGGAAATATTCGCAGAATTTTTAAAAACTTTCGCGAATATTAGCACCCTCCTCCGAACAAAAATATATTTATTTAAAATACCACTATATATATTTAATATATTTAATAAACTACATATTATACATACCTAGTATTCCTTGATCCTTGTGAATTCAATGAATTAAAACCTTTTGACTTTGAATTTGATACTTTTTCATATCAACCTAATCACATACTAAATAACAAACAAACACGCTCACAACTGTAGGCATTGCTCATATAACTTACCTCAGATTTATTCTCGGTGCATATATCTGTGATACCAAAAAGTAGCAGTCGCCAAAGGCACGTCTAAGTATTATAAATTAATTAATTAATTAATTATTAATTAAATTGCAATTTAAAATTTTGTGGGCTGCATTTTGACCTTCATGAATCTGTACCTAAGGGAATTGTATCGTCTATTGACGTTTCCGGGATCCGCCCGAGTCGCAGTCACCACGTGTTAGATAATTTATGTTTCTTTTATACCCAACTCATATCTTACAAATAGGTAGAAAAGACCGAAAGTCGCAAACGGTCACGTGGAATAGTACAAAACAAAACGTGGGCCATGTGCGAAATACAATCTATGGCCGTGCCTCTGTCTAACCTTTCTTGGTAACGTGGTTCTGTAGAAAATCGTGATTAAAGTCGTGAGCGTGTTTGTTTTTGTTTTTATTTCGTCATTTTAAAGTGTAAAAATACTACGATCTCGTTATTTGACCGTAACATATTTTTAAAAATGTATTTGATTCATTGGGCAGATGAAAATTTAAATGTTGGTAAAATCACTAAAAATGTATGTTAAAACACTGAAACTGACAACAAAATGTATTTTGTTGAAAAATAAGGAAAAAGTCCCTTGAGACGTGTTGGCGTGAAAACTGATGAATTTTTCTTCTTCGCTTGCAAAAGATATTTATTTTTTACTAAACACGATTTATTTACTATGATTTATGTATCAAGCCATTTAAGGACATATGGGTCTAGTACGAGATACCCCAACTCCAATCCGGAGCTCGTGGGTTCAAACCCGGTCGAGCGCCAATGTATTATTCCACTCGAAAAATTTATGTGCGTATTAACATGTTCTCAAAACGTCCTAGAACCAAATATTACCTTAAGAAATATATAAATAGATATTTTTAGGACGATAGGACGTGCCTCTGACTAACTTATACTTACTTTCCTCAGTGATCTACGCACTGAGTATGTATCTGAGGTTTTTCATCATGGGGTAAACAGTTGTGAGCGTGTTTGTTTTTTTTGACGGTCAGGGACGAGATTAAATCGAACGTGACAGTATAACCGATATCAGTAGTTTTGGATATTACCCCAAAAATACTAAAACAAACATAATATTTTGATTATTTTATTTCAAATGTTATTATAATTCAACTCAAAAACTTACACGAGTGTAGATTTATAATGGCTTTACAGATTTATTTACTCCATACTCACGTTAAAATACCCACAGAACATAAATCAAACAGGTCACCGATTTTAAACTATAGACCCTGTCTCCGACAGGACTTAAATTGACAAGGGCCATATTTCACCCGGACGAGTTGACCCGGACGTCCAAAACACCAGTGGGCATACTAAGACTATTAGTCAGTAACTGGACCCGGATAATTTACATTTTTATACTATTTATTAATTATAATGTTGTTTTTTTTCATAGTCAACCTTTGTTAGATCAGTGATTTAACCAGATTAGGGTACGGAGAATGCGGTTGGTGGTGTGACCACCATTTGCAAAGAGGAATATACATCTGATCCACTTGCCCAGGGTCATACGACCAACAGTTGTTTGTCGGACGTATTATATTATACTAGCTTCTGCCCACGGCTTCGCCCGCGTGGTACCCGGATAAAAACAAGCCGTTGTGTTATTCTGATGTATAAGCTATATTACTGAGAAGTTTCATCAAAATCCGTTCAGTAGTTTTTGCGTGAAAGAGTAAATAACATGCATCCTCAAAAACTTTCACGTTTATAATAGCAGTCAGAAGGATGAATTTGCGTGAAAACTCTGATCACGTGATCTAGAAACTTCGATGCAGTGCCATCTGTGTAATGACTGTGGTAGCTCTTCGATGATGTAATGTAATGTAGTTCAATCATACGGCGAGAGAGGTCGCTACATCGGTACGATGACCCTTAAAGGACTTAGTGATAGTGAAAGAAACGGTGTGGTGATTGGACTTTTAACCTGTTTTATTACAAAAACTGTCGTGAATTCAATCGTTTATATTGTAAATGGGGAATTTTTAGACTTAGTTTCGACTCATTCCGAGTGTCTTCATCAGACCAGGTCACGGTGCGTGGTCTTTTTTTAAATCATCCATAGGTTTTCCTCTGGTTGTGTAAGCACCCATAGGTTTTTCTAAGCACTACTAACAGATTTTTTCGCCAAAAATCCATTGTTGCACGACGGGGTTAGAGCTCACGACATACGGAGCGAGAGCCGGGAACTCTAGTTACTGCACCATTAGTGTTCCTTAGACTATGGATTGTACGCTATGTTATAAATGGCACGCATATATGAATAATCAAACCCTGAAAATCGGAAAAGTTTTAGTTCAACATCAAAGGTTTTAGTTTTGACACGGTCGGTGGCTTCATTTTGCTTCGAAACTCGTGTCTAGAAGCTTAATAGATCTAGCTACGGGGTAATTCTGACTTTTGGAAGTTTATTTCCAGTTCGATTGCCAAACTTGCCGAAAGAGTGGTGTAAGTTTTGATTTAAGTTCCACTCTGTTTCACTTCTGTTAGAATCCGTGATTGCTTTTATGATGAATTTTGTTGGTATCCACGCATTACAAATATATGCTGAAATAAATAATGCTGGATATTTTTCACACAGCATCATCTAGCTCCAAAGTAAGCATATCTTGTGTTATGGGAAATACATGACTGATATACTATTTTTTAAGTAAGTATTTTGTAAATACTTATTTGGGCTATGTGTAGGTTAGGATAAAACTATTATAGTTATGAAAATAATTTTCATGGTAAAATACCCGTTTTTTAGTTAAAAACAAATCGTCGGTCTCATTAATAAACGTAGTCAAGTTGAAACTCAAGTTCTGTCGGATCTAAAACCAAGGTTTAAATATACCTTATCAAAAAAAGAGTATTATTGCAAAGTTACTAAGGTCTATTATATATAAAATAAAACCGCGGGATGTCCATTTGATTTAAAAAATACTTCTAAACCAAAATAAAAAAGAAACACATAATTTTGTTTCGCTGCCAAAGTTAAGTTTTCAAAATGAGGTTGAGATAATATAGAAATAAACTAGAACTCCCTGGTTTATCTTTTAGCAATTATTTTTGGACGAAACTATTTTTGAAATTTCAAATAGACTGTGGACTATTATATTATAGCATTCAATTTTTAACCTTGTTTCCTTTGGATAATAATTTGTGTTGAAAATCAGGAATCAAAAGTCTGAAAGGTAAACCACCGAATTAAACCTTTCGCAATCAGACCCCGTTTGTTTATTTATTTCTTTATTCGAATGCAACAGCTAGGGAAAATATGAATTTTAATTAGGAGGCGAATATCAGACAACCCTATTTTCATAAAATATTGTGGAGTGAGTTAAAATTAAGTAAGAAGGTAAATACTTGATAAAGAGAATAGTCTTAAACTGCATTGTCTGGTTCTTATTTACCATCTTTTTGGCGATACCCCGACTTCTGATCCGAAGGTCGTGGGTTCAAAATCGTGCACCAATTCCTCTCGAAAAAATGATGTGCGCATAACTACGTGCTCAAAACGTTGAAAAACATCGTAGGAAACCGACATGACGTTGAACCAAAAAATCGAAGAAAAAATCGAGGAAAAAGTTTCAATAAGCGGCGAGGCTAACTTGCAAAACGGGGGAATATGCCTCTGACTACCCCCTACTTGGTATCCTCACAGATATTCTCAATGAGTATATAGATCTAAGTATGTCCATCATGGGAAATATATTCGTGAGCGTATTTGCTTATTGTTTTTTTTTAATTATATTTTATTCATCACTGGCAACACGCACTGGCGTATATATTTTTTTTAATGCTGGTCATTTTTCACGTAGCATCGTCTAGCCCCAAACTAAGCAGAGCTTGTATTACGGGAACTACATGACTGATAAAATACTTTTATAATTTTTTTTGTGAATACATACTTACAGACACCCAGACCCGAGACAAAGATTTGCGGATCTTACAAACATTTGTCCGGGAATCGAACCCACAACCTTCTGCGTCTCAGACGGGCCTTCGCCCACTGCGCCACAGAGGTTGTCATTTTCTAACATGTTAACAAATAAAATTCGTAGTAACGATCGTTTTCATAACATCATCCATTATAATAGACTCACACCATGTAAGTTCAGATAAATGTAGTACCGACTATACAAGGAAGTTAACGCGTCAAAACAACGCATTAGTATTCGGATATCGCTGCACCTAAATAATTGGAGCTAGGGACGTTACAGACGAAATACGGATAAATAAAATTCACAAATTGATACAGACATTTTTGCAACATTCAATATGACGACCTCTGTGGCGCAATGGGCGAAAGCCTGCCTGAGACACAGAAGGTGGCGGGTTCGATTCCTGCTGCTACTAATGTTTGTTTGATTAGTAAATGTTTGTCTTGCGTCTGGGTGTTTTCTTTGTATAATATGTATGCATTTACTATAAAAATGTATATCAGTAATGTAGTTTCCATAATACAAGCTCTACTTAGTTTGGGGCTATATATGATGGTGTGTGAAAAATGTCCAGCATTATTATTATTATTATTATTAAGATACATGTTTGTAAACAATTAATTTGTTATATATACTGTTAGCCTCCAGTAATGCCGGCAATGCGAACGACCGGCCGGCTTTATAAACAGCAGCGAGATTGGCGCAAGCTCCCCAAGCAAACCCTCCGTTGACCAAGACACGTACTTGGTGACCCCGATGACCCCATCAGCACCGCTAATGCGGTGGTGACGTCATCAAGTCCCGCCAGAGTAAACACTGCACAGATACACCGAGCCCGCCGGCGGGCTCGACGAGTCCCCACTTCCGCCTATTCACGGTACAGACGTTTCTCTCCAGTTCCTCCCCCCCTGGCAACGGCCCAAGCCGAGGTCCGTACCTAAGTGGTGCCCTTGTGCTAGTTGCCCCATCCTAACTTTTTATAGGCTGAGCGCCTTTTGCGCTCGCCGTAGTCCGGTGACGCTGTCCAAGGCCATATGCGGCCCTGCAGCATTAAAGTCATTTCAGAAGAAAAAAAAAAGCGCAAGCTCTCTTCTTTCAAGACTTTGCGCTGTACGGACGTATTTTTTTAATGTTGTTTTAACGCTAAACTATTGGATTTTTTTCTTTCTAAATTCTAATAATAAATCACATAGGGGTATTGTAATTTTGTTTAAATTAGCTTTATTAAAGATCCCTAATAATATATAAAGTCATACCTTTTTCACGGAGGGGTATGCAGAGGACGGATTTCCACTTGCTACGATCCTGGCATACCTGTATCGTTTCATTCATCCTCTTCATAATTGTTTAACAAACTCGTCGGTTAAGGGTACCCTTGACTGGTCTGGATTTGCAAAATATTTATATGATATCTCAAAATATAAACACGGAGGTCACCTACCACGAGGTGTATTTATTTTGCCATGAGTTCCGGTCTTAGCCTTGTCTAAATTCTTTAAACATTTAAAAAGAAAAAAACAATTTCGTTCTTCATTTCACCTGACTCCTGAATCCATTTATGAATTGCGATAATTTTTCACAAATCTCTTGCACCATTTCATTGAGGATGATAAGTTGTTTTTATTTTCCGTGTTTTCAGTTGAGCGGTTTATCAACGGAATTTTGAGAGTCGTGGCTATGGTTTACGGATTAATCCGTTAATTCCACAATCACTACATCACTTACCCCATAATTCAGGGCGTACAGCCGTCTGTGGTCGGGCGATATTACTGGCGTTATTCGAATGCCGGTAATTTTGGTATTAGTGATAGATAAAGCATTTGAATATTCATTCTCTGTCAAAATAATTAATGGATCAATAGCTTAAGGCTTTTAGACAACTTTCATACACGAATCGGAATATTTAATTTTCTTAAATTCTCTGTACCGTTTTTATAAAAACAATTAATTATTCGTTTACCCACAGACTAAAACGAAAGACTACAGTAGACTACTATAGTAATATATTTTCCTTGTCTTCTCTATTTAATGTAATTTATGTATTTACTGTGTTTATTTACCTTCTTACATTGTTTTTACTCTTATAATTACAATTTAAATATTAGTAGTCCAGGAGTTTGTCCGCGTTTGTGAGGTCATCTTTCGTAGGCCCTGTCTGGAAATCGCTGCTTCTCATTACTGTGCGGAGCAGCACTAAGCGGAGACGGGACCTGATTGGCCCGCACGGCACAGATGGGACAAGCACAAAAATCTTCTCATTGTCAATATGTTTTTGGTAAAATCTTATTTATAGTGTCCTCTCCTGCCTGTGCTTTGTTGTTGCCAAATAAATACATATCTTCTTCTTCCTCTTCTTCTTAATAAAGTGCACAAGACGTGTTGAAACAAACTATATATGATATTAGGGTCCCAAAAATGTCTGATATCTCCTAAAACTAACATTGGGGATCCTTCAAACTATTTTTTATTGGTAGTTATAACCACATTATAATACTATGTATATCTAATATTACTATGTATTTCATAGATCTTAGCTTCTTTGAAGTCTCCTAATTAATTTCTGAAAGTTTAATTATTTCCTATCATAATTAAATATATTTATGAACCTTCACTAAATTATCTAGTGATATCGTGTGAGGTTATTATTTTATAATGCTACTGTTTGCTTAAAATCTTTCTCCTAAATACAAAAGTTAAAAGTCATGTATCACTGAATAATTGCTCATGAACCAGTCTATTTAAACCGCAAACAATGGACGTCGCATTTTGCGGTACAATAACGCTAATCTAAATTCATTTAGCGTGCATTCGAGAGAATGGAATAGTTACTAAGTAACGCTAAATTATTAGGTAAAAGCGTGTTCACAAATATAAACAGCTTTTGTAAGAGCTCTGTGAGACACACAGGCTTAAGGTTTGTTATCTTATTACCTTTTGAAAGATTTGAAACGCCAATTTCAAATCTTTGATAAAGTCGTAGTCTCGTCGGCCATTTTGATTTCGAGGAAATCAGAGTCATCGGACAGGGTGGTGCTTCAAGAACATTGTCAAGGTCAAACCTCAGGGTGTGAGTATTAGAAAAGTTGGCATAAACTATGAAATAAGACCTTTACACCCAGGCACTAAGTAAACATATATGAGACGTTCTGTGCTGTAAAGCGCAGTGACCACCGTGGAGAGAAGAACACGTTTTTGAACGAAATTGCCATTGTGAATTTTAAACAAAGAAAAAACACATTTTTCTGGCAAACCCACTGACGTTCTGCAACTAGGTACCAAAAATAATGATTAAAAAAAAAACACGAAAACCTTTATATTGCCCAAAATTTACTGCCACCAACAAAAACATGGACTTATTTTCTCACAATGCAAATAAACTATACGAATACATTTTAGGCTTTAAGACTATACAACGCTATTCTCCTGTTCTCTTCATGACGTTTCGTTTACTGTGTAACGTGTGGTCCTTCCTCATGATACAAAACCACGATAATTTCAATTGTTTGAAATTCTTATTTATTTTTCAATTGTTTGTTGTCGTATTTGTCTGTGTGTCTCATGTGAAATGGGGTAAGATTAGGTTTAAGCTATTGTTAACACAACTAACATTTATAGCCTGCGTGCTTCACATATAGTTTACTATATAATGTACCTAAATAAATACATTAAAATTATTACACGCTCGTGATAAATGGGTTTGCTGTAATGTTAAAGATTCGTTATCAAAGAATTGCCGTTACCGTAGTAGCTTTTCTATGAAACTAAATAATGGAAAATAAATGCTTATTGCTGTCTCGAACAGATATCGTAGGTACAATAAGATATCTGTCGATATCTTGACGACCTCTGTGGCGCAGTGGGCGAAGGCCCGCCTGAGACGCAAAAGGTTGCGGGATGGATTCCCGCCGCGGGACAAATGTTTGCATCTGCAAATATTTGTATCGGGATCTGGGTGTTTCTATGTATAATATGTATGTATTTACAAAAAAACCAGAGTATATAAGTAGTATATCAGTCATGTAGTTCTCATAACACAAGCTCTGCTTACTTTGGGGCTAGATGATGCTGTGTGAAAATGTCCAGCAATATATATATTTTTTTTAATAATTTTCTATCGCTGTGTTGGCAAGTAATTAAAAGCATAATTCTGTTAAAACAGTATCATAGATTATGCTCTGTTCCTCACACATGGACTTTAATTTACCACTGTACTCCTTGTTCCAGTTTCTAGTAACCACGACAGGAATAAAAATCCTCCAAATCCTAGTTAGGAGTTCGAACTATGTACAAGTATGTATCTGTTAAAAAAAACTATATGGGGAGTTCAAACTATATGAGGAGTTCAAACTATATGGGGAGTTCAAACTATATGGGAAGTTTAAACTATATGAGGAGTTCAAACTATATGGGGAGTTTAAACTATATGAGGAGTTCAAACTATATGGAGAGTTCAAAGGATATTGACAAAGATAAAGAAGCTTAGAAAATATCCGTGAATACCCTAGTAATGATGAAAAACTTAAGGTCCATACTCCGTACATCATCAGTTTGCAAACCACCTATGGACGGTGGGTGGTTGTTTGCATTGCATACATTTGTTCCGGGTCTGGGTATTGTGGTACCACGGTACTCAAGAAGATGACAAAACAGGGACTCCCAGTGTGATACTAAGACCAGGGACCTAACCATCAAGTATTATCGCGATTCAATTCGGGCAGTGATGTCATATCCGGCTTTGAAAATGACAACTGACAACACTATAACTATAAATAAATAAAATAAAAGTGCATTTACAAACAAACCTTACTCTAAGTACAATATAATAAAAATAGTAGGTATTGTGAAAAGGTATGTCTGTATGTAAGTAAAAAGGACTCGCTGTTTTCAGCCTCGCCTACTGATGTAGTTGCTGAGAACGCCATAGCATCCTTAAAAAAATATGATTATGATAATCGCAAGAGGAAAGTGACATCTTTGCATGAACTGAATCGCTATAAGACTTCATGGTTAGGTCCAAGTACTATGTAATTTTTTTCACTCAAAATAAATATTATAGTCTTTTGGGTGTTTATTTTATTTATTTGATTATGGAAATCATTAAATCACGGTAATTTCAATGCTATGAACACCGATACATTTTATTATTCAATTGTTTGTTGTCGTCGCATTAGTATTGCCATTCAGCGTGACAATGCGGCCAGTATTTTGGGAACGCTTCCGCCTGGTAGTGATCTGGATCAGTTGAGCTATCTATCGTTTGCAACGGTCTTTAGATAGCTAGCTGTTACATCTGTATTTTTGTATATACCTACTTGCACATATAGTTGTATGAACAAAAGCATTCCTGGATATCTTAGTATGGGATTAGTATTACTTCACCGCGTAGGGTCAGCAGAATACCAGCGATAAGTAGGTAGCCTACAACCTAGCATTATGCTGAGCTGATAACTTTTTGTGCGACATTTAACTGTCTGTCTGTCTGATAGATGGTTTAGTAAGGTACGTAGGGAATTTCTGTTTCAGTTTTACTTTAAAGTAAGTAGGCTTTTATAATTGATAATTGTTGTTTTTTTAGTCGTGCTAAATAAATGTTTTATTCATTAATTTAAATGACCTCTGTGGCGCAGTGGGCGAAGGCCCGACTGAGACGCAGAAGGTTGCGGGACAAATGTTTGTATCATCTGCAAATATTTGTCTCGGGTCTGGGTGTTTTCTATGTATAATATTTATGTATATGCAAAGTTACATAATACATAAGCTCTGCTTACTTTAGGGCTAAATGACGCAGTGTGACCAGTATTATTTATTTATAATTGATTGATTTATTTCATTTTCTATGTCTAGCAATAGAATTTTACAAGCTGTTGGTTATAATGATGATGATGATTTCCCATCAGAAATTTGCATTCAATCTCTCGATATTACCAGAGACATTAATCTAAATCCATTACCAGTAATGTTAGTCATTAATAGTGCGCTATGATAGATCGGCACCTCAGATGCTGATTATGGAAATTTGGTTGATGTATATAGGGGCATTTATTATATAAATGGGCATTAATTAAATCAAAAATCGACACTTAAAATATTTGTAAATGCCCTAGAACCAAAAATTCAAAGGCATATTCCAACAGTTAGTGTTCCAATAAGCGGTGATGGGCTTGCAACTTGTCACGTGGAATGTTTACTACTTGCAAAACTCGGGCATGTACCAAATGTAATGTTTGGACCTGCTCTCACTAACCCCGACTTGATATCCTCAAAGATCTACTCACTGAGTATGTATCTGAGGATGTCCACCATGGGGAAGACAGTCGTGAGTGTGTTTGTTTTTTTGTTTGTTCTATTTTTACTGAATTTAAAATAAAAGACTTTTCGTGGTTAAACATTTTATAACGTAAGTCGACAAAAAACAAAAGAGCGAATGCGTTTCTTACGAACGCTGCTAACGGTAGGAGCTACTTTTACTTTTTAATTTATCCAGGTACTACGCGGCCAAAGTCGTGGTCAGTAGTTAAAAAAACTGGACAAGTGTGAGTATGACTTGTGCACCGAGCTTTCACGGTAACAAGCTTGCATTTTTACTAAAATAATCAAACATTACTCGAGTTCATAAACATAACTCTAACGAAAAGATATTCATATTGAAATACAAACTTAATTTTGTTGTTAAAAAATGTTTATCCCATCAATATATGGGTGGTACTGGATATTTTCTATGTATAATATGTTTTTATTTACAAAAAAAAGTATATAAGTAGTATATCAGTCACGTAGTTCCCATAATACAAGCTCTGCTTAGTTTAAGACGTGTGAAAAATGTCCAACATATACGACACGGTCAATTCTCAAACTGCAGGTTTAAGTTTGTAATCGCTTAAAAATATTTTATTATATGATAAAACTACAATTTAAGTATTTTCGGACTTAACATGCGCTGTGAGACATTGCTTCTTGCCGAATTTCATGATTCTAGGTAAACGGGAAGTATATTATAGGTTTTAATGTATTTGGGAGTATCAAAATATGTCCCATAAATACATAAATATTGAACATCGACATTTATTAAAATGTCATCATTATCGACAGCCTTTAGAAGTACATTGCTACGCGATAAGACCGCCCATTGTACTTTCTTTAGAGTAAGATTTTGTTCATTAAGTTATTTTGTTAAAGATGCACAATAAAGTATTATCATTCATTCATTTATTCATTTCATTTCATTCAATCATTGCTCGTTATTGGCCAATAGTCAATGACGTCGATTACCTTGTAAACCAACAAAATATAATTAAACTTCGTGTTTATAATCAGCACGTTTTGAAATCACGAATAAACTTGATTGGAACACTTAAATCCGACTAATTTGACAGCTCTATTTTTTTTATTACTGTTATTAAAAAAACGCTAAATACAAAATTAAGTTTTGTTGGTGTACGAGAGAATCGACGCCAATGTGTAATTTTATAATTTTATTAAATTTGATAGTTTTTAGGTAGGCACTCTAGTATTGGTAAAGGAAACTGTGTGTTACCTATCTGTTCCTACTATTGCCTGCTTAGTTTTCATAGACTACCTAAGTTACTACTGGTAAATTTGGAAAATCATCGCTAAATAAAGATTTTATGATTTTTATCAATCTAGACTACCTAAGTTCCTATGAGTACTTGTAAATTTGAAAAATTTATTAATGTTTTATGATTTTGATCTATCTATTAATCGCATAAAGTAGAACACGTTTACTTCACCCACTATACAGGCTTCCAGACCTAGTGTGGGGAACAGAGATAAACCGAGGTACTTACAATTTTTATTGATTAGGATTTGTTCCTAGTGCTATTTGTCCGTACCATGTAAACATTTGTGATTATTATGAAGTTAAGTAATAATTAGTCATAATAATTGTATTACTGGAATTGTACCAAACTGTATTTCGGAAAACATAAATAAAAAAAAATATCTTATCTATCTTATCTTAAAGATTTTAATAGCAGGAAAAGTAAAATTAATAACAGAAACCAATTAAGCAAATAGTACGACCATTTTAATCAGACCAAGAACCCATCCTGATTAGTGATTGAAATAAAAACACATTTATTATGATTTACACATCTATTTATCCAGTAAACAACTCGGTCAATGGGACCATTATATTTTCACGAATAGATTTTTAAGTTATATATCATTGGTATCTCATTTGATTTCTGTATAATCATCAAAAATTGCCATCTTTGGTAGGCTATTTACATTTTAGTATTTAATCTATAAATTAGTTTTCAATATAAAATGTCTAAACAAATAGGTTTGTTCCCGATGCTACGTTACCGACTTCGATATCTTTGGCATTAGCGAGAACATTGAACTTTATCGCGTTATAGTTTTTTATCGACTATAAAACTGTGTAACTTATAAAACATTTTTATTACGTTTGCTGATCGCGAAAGTTTCAAAAGTACTACCTATTTGACTAAATTATGATGATCCGAATCCCATGATTAACTTCAATTTTTTTTTATTACACGCTCATCGCGTGTTGCTGCCATGACGGCATAATGACTGAAACTTGTTCACTAGCTATATATTGACATAGTATACGCAAAAAAATGTGAATTGTTTTGTTTACCCGCAATGTAAGGAGTCCGTTTATGCATTTGCTGTTAGAGGTTTTTATATGTGTTCCTTTTTTTGTTGTAATTTTCTAAACAAATTATGTACTTAAAACACGGTACGGTATTCATCGAATTTGGAATTCAGTTCAATTCAATTTACTCAAAAGGCACATTCATTATAGGTACAATCAAATACAATCAAAGTTATGTAATGTCAACAATTAACGTACCAAAAATATGATTTATGTAAATAAATTTAAAATAAACATGTCAAAAATCAAAATCAAAAAAAGGATTGGTATAGTAGCAAATTTAATACATTAATATATTCCAATTCATTAATAATTATTTTCTTTCTGACCACAAATATTGTGACATAGCAGGCTCAACCGGTAACAGAAAAACAAACAAATAGAAAAACCTTTGACAGCAAACGCATATACGAACTCCTTACTTTGCGTGTAAACAAAACAAACCATATTATGACATAACTATCATAATATTATGCTTAGTCTGTCAGTTACTTTATGGCAAAACATTTTAAAAATCTGTCGCAGTTCATTAATAATGAATTTTTAATTATGGTCAATCTCGTATAGGCAACACAAGCTTATGTTTACTGCGCGTTTCATAGCCGTGATTATAACAGTCCCTGTTGTAATTATTTATATGTTTTCTAGTGTGTATTATATTTATATAAATGTATAGCGACGGCTTAAAAAATAACTTGTAGTCACTATTTACACTATTATAAAAACACGTGTTTATAATAAAAAAAAAATTGTTCGGGAAATTATTTTAGAAATGTATACGCACAATCAGCGGTTGCTGATGTGCGTGGGTTTGTACGTGGTAGACAACTATGTGGGCGTCGGCCTAGACTGATGATTTAATCCTCGCCTTTGAGGCGAGGATTAACCTCTTTAGTGAAGCGAGAGCCTTTCGTAACAACAACAGCCTATGTTAATCCGATGATATTATGGATATCCATATGTCGCCAAACTAGTATATATATACTAGTTTGGCGAAATTCACAGTGTACTTTGTGATTACAATGTCGTTCTGGTTTTCTTACTGTTAAGACAATGTGATTGTAATTTAAAATAAATAATTTAAAAAAATAAGCAAAGCGCATTTATCTCTACGAATTATATGAAACCTGGCGTCGATTATCGAACCTAGTCGAGCCCACGTCGCAGTTACTACGTGCAACATATTTTTTTTTTAATAGTTTGTATGTATTCTCCTTTTAAGGCATAACGTAGCTGTATTTGGGTATAACTGCACCTACTATATTATATACTTATCTCGTAAAAGCAATGCAATCTTAAAACATAACCCCAGCCGTAAAATAATTCAAAATGAATACTAAGTTGATACCTGAGAATTAAGTACTTATATTTATTGCCAGTAAAAATAAATACGGCTTCTACGGCGTAGAGCTTCTACGACGTAGAACCTCTACGTGTTTTAATTAAATATCATAATAATAGAATTCTATTATCATCCTGAAACCTATCAAAACAATCTAAAGCGTGTAAAAGTAATTCTAAATAAATATCAGGCTATAGAATTATGTATTTAATAGGCTCATCTCAAGTGACTGTATTCATAAATCAACGTCTAAACTTTCCTGACTGATGGAGACGAGATATAACGAGGTTGAAGAGTAATCGAATTTGGGAAACACCTTTAGTGGCGAACATAAATGTAAAAACTCGTTGATATGTTCAGACAAATATTCAGTGATCCAGAATACCCCCTGTATTCCAGTATTCCAGTTAGGGGGACTACCCCCTAACTGGAATACTGGAATACTACAGAGAGAAATCAAAACAAACTTTGCATATGCCTGAGTTTTGCAAATAGTTAAAATTTCACGTGACAAGCCCATCGCCGCTTATTGGAACAATTAAGTGTTAAAATTGGTAGATACTTGCCTTCGATTTTTTTAATTCTTGAGGTTGGAGCACTTGTTAAGCGCACTTAAATTAATTATTGGTGCACGACTGGGTTCGAACCCACGATCTTCGGATCGGAAGTGGGAGTACTGTCGGAATTTATTTGAAAGTCTCCATGTAAAAAAAATACGTCAATAATGTGTTGCCATGTTGTATCGTATCATAAATATCATATTCATATCGTCTGACATAATATACATCGACGTTTACAATCTAATTGTATCATGAATAGACCTTCATTTGGCAAAATCTCACCTGGTGGGTAGTTATGAATTAGTCGACAATTTGAAGTAACACGACCTCTGTGGCGTAGTCGGCGAAGGCCTGCCTGAGACGCGGAAGTTTGCGGGATCGATTCCCGCCGCGGGCCAAATGTTTGTATCAGCAAATATTTGTTTCGGGATCTGGGTGTTTTCTATGTATAATATGTATGTATTTACAAAAATGTATTTAATATCAGTCATGTAGTTCTCATAACACAAGCTCTGCTTAGTTTGGGGCTAGATGATGTTGTGTGAAAATTTCCAGCATTTATTTTATAAGAAAGTCATACAGATACAGTTTTTCTTGAAGATATTCAGATTGTAGTTTAAAGGAAAGTCAGACGATGGTAGCGTATTCCATTCCTTCACCATTCTCAGTATCAAAATTCTTCTTACAATTTTCTACACATTTCTACAATTATTAGAAACCCCAGAGGATATTTCCTTGATCTGAACAACTTCAAATCCTATTAAAAAGTTTCAGGTTGAAATTAACACTTAAGATCCCAACATACCACAGTTGGACGTGAGTTGAACCGAGTTTTATTGCTAACTTTTGACATATTAAATGCTTTACTAAACCGGGAAATTTTATCGAGTAAACTACGTTAAGTTTGTTTGAATTTATTTTTTAAATCATCGTGTCATTATCATCATCAGCCAACATCAGTCTACTGCTGGGTAAAGGCCTCTTCCAATACGCATCACTGAGCCCGGTATTTAAGTCTTCTGATCCACATTCTGCCGTCTTTCTTAAAAAATACTAATATAATTATTTAGCAAACTTGCCTCACAAAGGTGTAGGAGGGTGTATAAGTTTGTATAAAACGCTTATGTTTCTGACTGGCCTAAACAATAAACAATACGTTCTAGAAGTATGAAACTTTCTCTTATCATGTAGGGGTGCACTAAGAAAGGAATTTGGAAAATTCTACCTCTAAGGGGATGAAAAGAACTAATAACATTAGTATGAAAATCGAATTCCTTGAACTTAAAAACAGGAAACTTTGCATAAGTATTCTTCAATGAGAATGGTAAAAGTCTGATCGATAATTGTTATAATTAGCCCTTAGCCTACCTATATGCACTTTGCATGTAATTATTTAGTTCAGTTATTTCTTGTGTAAGCTGGAAGTTTACTTAAAATTCATAAATAAAATAATAATTATTTCCCTATCCAATAGGATAAAGATGAATTTTAAGGAAAAAATCGCAATATCTGTAATTCAAAACAAAAAAAAAACAGTAAATATGGCTGCATTAACGATGTGCGCTGTCTAAACGGTTTGAAATAAATGAAATATAAAGCAAAAATGTTGGCTTTTAATAGTTTTACAAAAAAAGTCCGCGACACGTTAAAAATGAATCAAATATTACAAGATTAAGTTTTTATATTGTTTTCAAGTATTCTCTATGAATTCTAATAAAAACGAATAATATAGACATTATGAAAATTTTATGTTAGTAAAGTTTGTCTTTTATTTCATTCGATGGCATAGTTTAAGAGATAATGTGAAATGAAAACATGTAGGTATAGATCGCTAAAGAGTATAGCTATAGTAGGCTGGCAGTGCGATGCAAGCAGGAAGGGTGGGAAGCGGGGGGCGAACCTGCATGAGGAATGGCGGGAAGCAAGGGGTGAACCTGCATGAGGAATGACGGGAAGCAAGGGGCGAACCTGCATGAGGAAGGGTGGGAAACGGGTGGCGATGGGCGAAATATACTCATATATATATACGTCAGCGCGAACTAAGTCGCGGGCGGAAAGCTAGTATAGTATTGTTGCAGATTGCAAAGGGTTTAGTGTCTCATACAGATTCTGAACACGAATCGCTAAACTGTCAGACTGAAGATCTTGAGCGCTAGTTGAGATTTGTTGCCGTTGGGGAATGGTTTGTTATTGTTTAGTAGGGGCCAATGGAATTGAAATATCCATAAAAATAATTCATGTTTCAGGAAAAATGATTTGTTATTGGTTAGTAGGGACTAATGGAATTGATATGTAAAGAATAATAGTTCATATATTTCAGGCAACACAGTAAAACACGTATGAGTAGGTAATTATGCTTAAAGTATAAATAGTAACGATGAAACACAAAAAAACAACTACTAACACATTATATCAGCTCCTTGCGTCACGGGTAACAAAACAGCTAAGCTGATTTAAAATGTTTTTTTTAATCTTATTGACAACCTCTGTGGCGCAGTTGCTTATTTATTTTTACTGGCAATAAATTGTAGGTAGGTACATACTTAATTTTGATACCTAAAAATTAAGTATACTTAATTTTGATACCTAAAAATTAAGTATGTACCTACTTAGTATTCATTTTGAATTATTTTACGGCCGAGGTTATTTTTTAAGATTGCATTGCTTTTACGTCATCAGTATATAGGAGGTGCAGTTATATACCCAAATACAGCTACTTTATGCCCTAAAACGAAAATACATACAAACTTTTAAAAGAAAACTTATTCATCTTGCACGTAGTGACTGCGACGTGGGCTCGACCAGGTTCTATAATCGACGCCAGGTGTCATATAAAAAATATTTGATTTTTTTTTTTCTATCCTGTTCACTTTTTTATTTATAGGAATACATTGTACAAGTAAATATATATAAAATACAGATGAAACAGCAAGATATTTATTGACATTCGCAAACAATCTATAGATAGCTCAACTGATCCAGAGCACTAACAGAAGCGTTCCCAAAATACTGGCCGCACTGACACTAGAATAAAAAAAAATATATTACAGGAACTTGAAATCTGAAAAGTTTTCAAAGAGTTTAAACATGAGTACGTAAGGATTAAATCTCTGAAGATTATTTGAAATGATGTTATCCTGTTATAGATACAAGATGGTAAAACATTTAACTGTTCAATTCCTAAAGAAACTTTTTATGTCTTGTGTTAGATGATTTTTATGGTTAGGGAATTTTTGGAGCAAAAGTTCCTGCCATGAAATATAATATTAAAATACTTCTTAACAAATTATACATTTCAAAGTTTTAATGTTCGTTAAACGCTAAAGTGTGTAAAAATTGTGTTTGGCTTTGACTGAAGACTATTTTTATTATAAAAACAAACACGCTCACAACTGGATTCCCCAAGATGAACATCTTCAGCTAAATTCAGTGCGTAAATATATGAAATATACTAAGTAGGAGTAGTGGTCAAAGCTACAATTGGCACATGCCCTCATTTTACAAATAGTTAGCATTTCACGTGTTTGGTTGCAAGCCCATAGCCGCTTATTGGAACTCTCATAAAAGGCATATGCCTCAAATTTTTGATTCTAGAGAATTCTGGTTTCCTTACGATGTTGTCCTTCACCATTTTGAGCACGTTGATAAGTATAACTTAAGCACACATATTATTTAATTATAGTAAAATGAATAACTATGTTAAAAAACAACATAGGGGTTAATGTTAATTAAAAAAAATTACCTACCTATCTAACTTAATTTTATTGATTAAACTATTATTTTTTTCTATGTTATTTTACACTAAGTCAACTTACTTTGTATTTTGTTATTTATGTACAATAAAATTGTCTGCGAAAACTTGTAATAAATTGTTAGCAAACATGCACTGGTATATCCAGGCATATCCACTCCTATATGTTCTGTGCCTAGCTGTAAGTTCTCCCAAAATTGAATTACGAATAACAATATATTATCTGAAAATAACTACTTACTTAGTTACATAACTCAACTATGTAATTATGTATCTCAAAAAAATGATATTCTAGACGAAATCATAATCGTTGCTACTAAACATTTTAGAAACACCTTTAAACTACAATATCACAAACCTGCAAAACAAACTTTGTTCCAGGTAAGTCCATTCTTACCAACCATCATGCCATCCTTGCAACAACCCTGTCGCACCAACATTTACTTCAACTTTACAATAAGTCCTAGCTCGGTAAGTCATGGTTATTCCGACAGGGTTCTATTCTGGCTTGTTTTTACAAAGCATGTTGGTAACGATAGGAATGAGCGTGATCGTACTCAGAACTTTGGCTCAATTGGGGCAAATAATATTATAAGTTAAGGTGATAGACGAATTCAAAATACGTCACCCTCACTCCAGAAAATACGAGTAGTGCGAGAGAGACAATTTGGGTACACGAGCCAAAAAAAATACCCAATAGACACATACATAGTCCTGACCCCAGACAAGGAGTTCCTGTGTCGTGGGCATCAGGAACTACGAGTACTGTGGTATCACAACACTGAAATCCGGGACAAATGTCTACAGAACTTACAAAAATTTGTCAAATTCATCAAACGGCGTAGAAGAATAATTAGAACATTTTAATTCTAAACAAAAACACTTTTCCCTCTAATCTAAGTACCGTGATTTCTTTTAAATCAAATATTTGTATTTTTTTTTTTCAAGAAATCAATAATGTTTTTTCCTTTCGAAGGATTGAAATTAAACGGGTTTTGGAAGAGCTGTATAATTTTATCGAGTCAAAATATTATTTTATTATTCGCGATGTATATGCGTTTGACGTAAGAAATTGATATTTATCTCCGAAACGGCTTAATTTGTTAAATGCTGTTCATCGCAATTGGTTTGTATGTCTCCACAGATGCATATTAGTTAGATTTATCATCACAAGTCATAAGGGGCGCTGCAATGGACATTGATATTTATTTATATATCATGAATAGATCTAACAGATAAATAATCCTGGTCATTTTTCACACTGCATTATATAGCCCCAAACTAAGCAAGGCTTGTATTGTAGGAACAACACAACTGATATTTTTTTTAAGACATGCCTGTTATATATAAAAATGTTGCAGATGTCAATAGGCGTCGGTTACCAGGTGGGCCGTTTGCCTGTTTGTCTCGATATAACATTAAACTTGTGAACTAAGATACTGCCCACACCAGCCCCATCCTGACTACGTCCACTGTAATGAATGATTTATTTTGAACACACGACATGCAATTTTAAACGTGATGTGGGAAGATGTGCCTGCTGTTGAGGATACCTTTGCCTTAAGGGGTTGACCCTTGTTTATAAAAAAACTGGTGGTTTTGTAGGACATGGGAATATAATTTGAAACGAAACCAGTATAAAAAAGAAACATTAAAAACTAAGTCCAGGTTTGCTGGAAGAAAACTATTTTTAGGGTTAAGCTGGCCTTTTCTTTCTGTATATTGTAAGTGTTAATTTGTGTGAAGCCGTGTTGGCCTAGTGGGCGATACCCCGACTTCTGATCCGGAGGTCGTGGGTTCGAACCCGGTCGTGCACCAATGGATTTTTCCACTCGAAAAATCTATGTGCGCATTAACACGTGCTCAAAACGGTGAAGGAAAACATCGTGAGGAAATCGGCATGCAAAAATTCGAAGACATGTGCCAATAGTTAGTGTTCCAATAAGCGGCGATAGGCTTGCAACCTGTCATGTGGAATGCTTACTACTTGCAAAACGTGGACATGTACCAAATGTAATGTTTTGACGTGCCTGATTACTACCCCCTACTTGGTATCCTCAAAGATCTACTCACTGGGTATGTATCTGAGAATGTCCACCATGAGGAAGACAGTCGTGAGCGTGTTTTTTTTTTTTTGTAATTTATGTGTACTACAAATGAAAGTCACAATCTTCGGATCCGTAGTCGAGGCCCACGAAGCCAAACCGACTAACCAGCGTTAAAACAACTTAGTAGAAGAAGATAATAAAAATACTAACTATCTGATATACATAAAGAATAAAATTATAATATAGTATAAAACGATAAAAATAATAAACGATAATATTAAAGTAATAAAATACAACTTAAAATAGATAAAATATAAATAGGTACAACTTAAAAAAAAAAAAAAAAACCCACACAAAAGGAGAAAAAATATGCAAATTACTAATTATTCTGTGCATGTATACTCAAGCCACATGCCACAGTTATTCCTAATGAACTAACTCATTCTAACAGGGTCTAGACAAATACCTCACGCATAGTTTTCCTTTCACGCTAATGCAAATCTGTCAAGGAAATACTTGACCTTACTCACGTGACATTTCCACAGCTAATGCCATTCCCATACAATACAATCTTTCGGCAGGCGTTAACGCCAACAAAAAATATTCGTCTAGTATTTGGTAGCTTTGATGATTTAAATTTTGTAAAACTTTTTTGACAGTATATTTTAGGGATCGATAAAATATGAAAGCAATAAGGTTTTAGAATGGTTTAGCTGAAGATTTATAAGGCATTTTGGGTGGAGTCTATTTAGAGATATCACAATACATTATTTCGAAAAAAACGGCCTTCAATCTTCTCAACTGAGGTCAGACAGACAAATCGGTAAAGAATCGGGCCGTCTCTACCAAATTATTGACTTTTTTGTTGGCGTGGCGGTCGAGTAGCCGGCTGAGACTTAGGAGGTGCGGGTTCAATGAGAATTTTTGAACGTTATGTTTTCATGGTTCTTGATACTCACTATATAGGGAATCCTTGCGTTATAATTATTTATACTATATATTTTTTATATACATTGAACCAACCAATGTATTTTTTAATGTCTCGTTCTTCTTAATGAATAAAGGAATAATGATTCACCGTAACATCTGGGCGATTTGAGCAATCTACAAATCTCCGGTCTGTGAAATAACCAAATAAAATAAAATACAGAAGTGAACTTCAACAAAGCACTTTGTAAATCCCTTTACCACGGCCAGAAGCCCTAAATTTCCAGAAACGACGCAACATGCCTTGTAATTGAATCCAACACTCATCATAATTACTTGGCCAACTTCAGTATATCAAAGACCGGGCCATTCTCGGAAATGAAAATACGTCTTGATTTCAAGTCAAAACTGTGACAGACGATAAATAGATTTTCTGTTTCTAACACACTACTATTTATTTTGTAAGTCACTATTTTGTCACTATCGGATATACAGGATGTAATCGTTAAGTGTGCACAGGCGATTATTCCGTAACTATTTGTAATGTTTGTCTCTGGTCTGGGTGTGTTCTATGTATAATATGTATGTATTTACATAAAACAAATGTATATAAGTAGAATATCAGTCATGTAGTCCCCATAATACAAGCTCTGCTTAGTTTGGGGCTAGATGGTGCTGTGTGAAAAATGTCCAGCATTATTATTATTATTAATAATATAGTAGGTAATAAAAATAGTTGGTACAGTGAGAAGGTATGTTTGTATGTAAGTAAAAAGGTCGAGGACTCAGCCACGCTGTTTTTCAGCCCCGATGATGTAGCTGCTGACGTCACAGCTACCACTAACTAAATCTACAGGGTGTAATCGTTAAGTGTGCACAGGCGATTATTCCGTAACTATTGCAGATATCAAAAAACTTTAAACTGATATCGAAAGTACTTTACCTAATGAGTAAAATGACATTAATAACTTTTTAAAAATAAAACGAGAAATATCCAAAAAAAATACATTAATCACTCCCATACATTTTATTTCTTAGTAAGTACAAAATTTTGTGTTCAAAGCATATGTTCGAAGTGACGTCCACCTTGTGAAATACAATGACGAGCTCTATTTACAGTTTCTAAATGAACTTTCCTTAACATTTGCGGAGTAATTAAAGCAATTGCACGACGTACACGATTCTGTAACTCTTCTAGGCTGTGTACTCTCTCAGCGTACACGTGGTCTTTGACAAATCCCCATAGGAAGAAATCACAAGGCGTGAGATCCGGGGATCTGGCAGGCCAAGGGGTTGCACTATTATTGGCTATTAAGCCATTATAATTGTTTCGTAAGAAATTCATTACAACATTTGTATTATGTGCAGGTGCTCCATCTTGTTGAAAAATTATCGACCTTCTTTCATCGTCTGGAATTGGTTCTAAGAGACTTGGCATATCGTTTTGTACAAAGGAGAAATATCTCTGTCCATTTAAGGTTCCACTGTAAAAATATGGCCCAATGATCCGATCTCCAAGAATACCACACCACACATTAATTGAGAATCGCACCTGAGCTCTAACTTCAGTAGTTAAGCGAGGATTGTCAATTGACCAATAATGCGAGTTTTTTCTATTGTAAATGCCGCAGTTTGAAACATTACTTTCATCGGTCCATAAAATTGACCTTACATTGACATAATTATTGACTAGCCAATTGCAATAGACCAGCCGACGAGCAGGATCATCATTGTGCAGCGTTTGAGTAGGTTTTATCTTGCTATTTGCTTTGAAGTTGTGTTTTTTTAATAACTTGTGTGTACATAATTGTGGGACACTGGAAATGATCGGGCCACTGAACGCGTTGATTCTTGTGGATTATCTACTACGTAGTTAATAATATTGTTATCTAAGTCATTATCAAATTCCGGAGCTCTTGTTCTCGAACCTTTTTTTCTGTTAAAAGATCCATAATTTATCAAATTGTTATCCAACTTACGTAAATACGTACCAGAAGGAACTTCTCTATCTGGGTACTCTCTTCTGTAGGCGATAATGGCCGCCCTATTCTGCCGTCCTTATCATAAGTGCAATAACTCGATTTTTGGGCCAAACAGAGTTATATACATATTCGTGATCAGCAAAATGAGATCTACGTTTTCTTCTTTGACAGTTTTTACGTATCTAATACCATTCCCGTTTTTTTTTAAGCATAACCGCAATATATTAGGGATTTGGTCTTGGTTTACTTATCAAGAGTGAAATAACTTGAGTTGTGGCAAGGTAAGCTAAAATAATTCATTATATTACTAACGATAACTGCAATAAGTATGGTTAATTTTGTGTTTTTTAGTAAGAACATTCAAAATGAATAGCCTCATTTACTAGACATAAGTGAAATAACTATGAGTTGAGTATGAGCATTCAGATCCTTTTTGGTACATAAACGTGACGCAAAACATGGCAATTGCGACTGGAAAGAATGGGATTTCCTTCAAATAAAAAATAAAAAAAAACCAATCATTTCCTATTGTTCCAAATAAAAGTTCTGTAAGAGGGATAACCAAAGAGCGCAAAGAACGAATCATAGCAGATTTGGTACCTTTAATGCCTATAACCAGGAGAGCATTCTGGTTAAATTTACCTGAATCTTTCAGGGTGCCAAACTGAAATTAAGCAAAGTTTAATCTTACTTTGTGTACTGAAAATTATTGAAACTGTATTTAGATTTTTAAAACTTTGATCTCGTTATGCCATAAATAAGGTAAAATACCTAAGATAGTTTCCCTGATTGTTTTAAAAACAGGTATTAGTGAGATTTGTTTTCTTTTTAAGTAGATTCTTATTTCTTAAGTTGATTCTTATTATTAGTGTTAAAATTGAGATAATTTTATTAATACATAAATATGACTTTTTAGAGTTAAGCTTGCCAGACTGATTAAAGCTGATCTTGTTGTGCCTTATTACATTAATGTTTGCATATACATACTTAAGATAGTACGGCTCATTGTTATAAAAAATATTAGTTGTTTAGAGTGGTAGTGAGATTTCTAGAGTTAACTTAAGTACTTAAAAAGTTTCATAAGTTATTATTCCTTACTTATTATTAAATTGAGACTATTTTGCTACTAAATAAATATTACTTTTTAAACTTCTAGTAGAAAGAAGTTTTTTACACTGATTAGGTAGGTATGACATACTTTAATTGGAGTATGACAACTGACATCTAAGCTTGTTTTACTAATGAAAACCGAAATATGTCAGACGCTTATTGCACTAATCGGTTGAATATACTAGAAAAAATAGGAATTACCTGCTACTCAAAAGTAAAATTGCTAATGATAAGGGAAATAACTATACTACTTATTTCGGTTATGACTAGTAATCATTCTGTCTATTTATATTAAAATCCTAAACATAAGTAAAATTCTGTGATTTTAAGTAACTTAGTTAACACTTTTACCAATTCAAGGTACTACATAATATTCTATACATTTTTATCTATAGCCTTGTGAAAGTTTCAAGTCGATACCTTGTATAGAAATTGAGATACAGGAAAAACAAAAAAAAAATCTTTAGGTGCGTTTTTCTCTAAAGTAGCTTTGACCTAGTTATTGCACTTATGATAAGGACGGCAGTATTGTTACAATCATGTTTGTAGTACATTTTTAACATGTCCCTCTTTTCTGTATTGGAATATGCCATTTTTCAATCAATAAATGCAACAATCACGATTATTAACGCAAATTGAAAAATACAATAAATTGGCGGGAACGAGAACCCGCGATAAAGAATTTGAATTTAGAACGAACACCAAAGAGTATCTTTCTTTTTGTTTTTATTTAGTATGTTGCTTTTCAGCTAGTTCAAATCAATACAATATTGAAACAAGGTTTATTATAAATTTGAAGTGGTAAGATAATTAATCTACACGTGTATCTACTTGAAATTCATTAATACCTTCATATCGTACATAATTATAAAATGACAAGGGTAAAATGAGTAGGTACTATTCCACTTAAAATAAGGAAACTAAAACCTTTCTACTATCTCATACTAAATGTATGGGAGTGATTAATGTATTTTTTTTGGATATTTCTCGTTTTATTTTTAAAAAGTTATTAATGTCATTTTACTCATTAGGTAAAGTACTTTCGATATCAGTTTAAAGTTTTTTGATATCTGCAATAGTTACGGAATAATTGCCTGTGCACACTTAACGATTACACCCTGTATATTTAGATATGCAACGTTTTGTCGATGTTATTTTTGGGTTAATTGCAGTGATAGGCACAACACTAAAGCTGAAAGAAAGTTTGTTGCCTTGATTTCAAATAAAAATGTAAAAGACGACAAATATATGTTCTCTTTCTAGTACACTACTATTTGTAAGTCACTATTTTATCACTATCGGATATATATTTAGATATGCAACGTTTTGTCGATGATATTTTGGGTTAATTGCAGTGATAGGCACAACACTAAAGCTGAAAGCAAGTTTGTTGCCTTGATTTCAAATCAAAACTTTAAAAGACGACAAATATATGTTCTTTTTCAAGGACACTACTATTTGTAAGTCACTATTTTGTTACTATCGGATATACCTATATATGCAACGTTTTGTCGATGTTATTTTTGGGTCAATTACAGTGATTGGCACCACACTAAACTTAATGTCATATAAAAAATAAGTTTGCTGCCTGATTCTTCTAGGCTTGGTGAACGCGAGCAATCGGCTTAAATTAAATATACATAGTTCACGTTTCTAATTATGATACTGGACATTTCAATAGGTTAATAAAAATCTACTGACTCGGGTACAAACATTATCATCTTGTGACTGACGTATGTAAGGAGATTTATTTATCTCCGAAACGGCTTATCCGGTTAAAATGAAACATTTCAATTAACTTTAATATGGCTTTATTCATTGATATTTAAAATATCATATCGATGCAATTCTATGCAATCGATCTGTATAACTTCAACGATAGTTTTAAAATCGATTTTATCGCTAAAAAACACAAGGGCGCTGAAAAATACCCCCTCGTATATGACGATGGAAAATACCTATCGTCTTAAATATTTGCAAAAACTAAAATGTTGGACTATTTATAACTGACGCAACGTATTTTTTCCCATTTTAATGTTGGTATTGTTGTTTCTGTTTCAAGCATAAAGAGTCCCTATCCTGAGTTAAGCAACATGTCCATACGGTCACCTTATCGACATGTCGTAGATTGTAGATTACGTTCACCGTTTCGACATGTTTGCAACTCAGAATAGACCCTCGTAAACAGAGTATCGCGGTGTTGCCTAAAGTTTTCAACTAACAGGCGAAGAATCGAGACTGATTCGCTGAGCTTTTCATCGAGCGTTATGAAAGAGGAATATAAATTGGTATATTCTGAAGAGATTAAAGTTTGCATCAAATGTTGATGGAAGTATTTAATAATTATAAAAGCATTGAGAAGAGCTCCTTATTAAAGAGTACTAACAAAATACCTATTTTTTCCACCAAGCAGGGTTAATTTACTATCCTATACAGGGAGCATAGGGGTGGAAATAAAATATCAGGTTGTATCAGGTCTTATAAAAGAGCTTTAAATGCACAAAAAACTAAACCTATTTTGTAATATCTATATACAGTTTACGTGCACAGTGAATTTACACGGTTTAAAAATGTCTGCTGTACTAAGCTCACATAATTTATATTAGTAAAGATACTTGTAACCATTGCAAAACCATAGAAAATAAGTTTTAAAAAGTGTAGTAGTATGTTATAAATATTAATTTTGTAAAGTAACTCCTAAATGCGCCACAGTCTGCTGAGTTATGTTTAATGTTATGTGCTATGTATTAGACTGTGTCTAGTTATTGTAACGAACCAAAATGATTAACGTTACATTATATGAACATAGGAAACATTAAATACAATATTATTAAAATATTTTGATACATAAATGTAAGTATCACTATCTAGTGTAGATACATGAACAGATCGAATCAGCGAGTAGTTAGAAAATATGGTTTTCTAAGTAAGTAGGTAAAGAAATATACCTAGAGTAGGTAGTGTAAATACAAATCAACAGAGCGCGCGAAACTGTAGGCTATTCCATGGGTTTTTTCCACGACAGGCAAGCGGCGAGCTAAATATAATTCGGGGAATTTTGTGTTAAAGAATACCTACTTTGCCTTGCAAGGACGGACGCAGGATCGAAGTGCGGGGGAGCACGAGCCCCGCTGAGGCGACGTCGTGTAGTACGGTTAAATTATCTAATCATAGTGAATATTTATCAATATTTATTCGGTGGAGAACATTGAAGAAGTACTTGATGTTTTTACCAGAAAATATATAAGAAAATTATCATTATTACACATAAATGTTGTCATAAAGTTTGTTACAAGTAATTTTTATTTCTTGTTGTTTTATATCAATGGTAAATATTAATTCTCGGCGACATGGTGCAATAATAGAGCAAACTCATCTTACTTGCTAGGCCCGTGTGCCCATCTAGTAATAGGTCCTAGATTCGTTTCTGGCTAAAAGGGGCGGGGCGGTTTATTATTATTAGATGTGGATCGAGGATTCGCTTTTGGACCTTGGGACGACTGACAGCGTCACGCTGCAAGTTGGTAATTTTATTTTGTTTTGTGAGTGCCGGGAGACTCGTTGTTCTTTTGTGTTTGTTTTGTGATTTCGTACCGTATACGAAAGTAAAGTAGAGTGTCGTTTAAAGTGGGGAGACAGTGTACTGGTGAATTGTGTGGCTTCAGATGTTACACGTGTTTTGGTACAGGTACAGTGGTGGTGTTTGAAGCTATACAATTGATTAGTGTGACTAGTCTGGGGAAAAGTAAATTTCAAAGTCAATTCTGTAACTTCAGGGTTTAAAAATATAATTGTAACTTTTAGTTCAAATCCCCGTGCTTAGAAATCCAATACTTGTATTGGTATGCAGTCTGGAGACGGCAAAATATTTGAAGTCGTGGCATTACGAAAGCTGTATTCCATCTTGTTAGGTAGACTCTGATACTTTTAGAGCGAGTCAGAGGATCGATTATTCCCTTGAATCGGGATCGATCAATTGCTCTCTTGATTTCGATGGTTTGTTGTCATTATAGTGGGGGTCTTGTCGAAGTGGGACCGGTCGAGCTTTCGAACCCATTTTTTTGACCACGCTTCATCATTTCAAGTCTATCTTTATATATTTATTTATTCCCTCACTTATATTAGGTGGCATTTGTCTCTCATCCCTGGACTTCGGTCTGCAGAGATATTTGTCTTAGGGTCGGCCTAGGGTTAGGTTCAAAGTCGAGAATGCCAACTCGCAAGCTTTAGTCTAGATCTAGCTAGGTAACTTATCATTGCACCACGATAAGTGACGTCACGATTAATAGTAAATGTGGAGTTCTCTCCCAGTATTGCTTTAAACACACACCCAGCTAGTTGAAAGGGACGTAAATAGGTACACAAAACAGGTAGGACGTAGGAACGTACGTAGGAACTTTGGTAATGTTAGACAGTAACATTAGATTCATATGGGGAATATAAGGATAAAGCAAATAAAACACCATTGTAGTGAGGTTAGTGAATAGGTCAAATCTCTGAAATACCTAAACCTAAATATTTACCTACCTAATATTAACTGAACTATTTTACTTTTGCTGAAAGAGTTGGTGAATTTGTCTAATAAGTATGACTGGAACAGTAGTTCCTTACTTATTATTGAGTATTTCTTGACCAGGAAACTAAGTCTTAGGGAGAACCCGTTGGATTACAGATTATAGATCTAATGATGAATAATGGTCTTATTTATATCTATTTGCTTCAACCTCCGAATGTGAGGAATGATGATTTGTCTAACAAGACTGGAGCGGTGGACTCCTATTACTAAGAGTATTTCTTGACCAGAAAACTCTATTTACTTCAAATATTTGCTTCAACCTCCGAATGTGGGGAATGATGATTTGTCTAACAAGACTGGAGCGGTGGACTCCTATTACTAAGAGTATTTCTTGACCAGAAAACTCTATTTTCTTCAAAGTCTTGAGGGTAGCGCATAGACATTTCAGCATTGTATTTGCTTATCTATCTACAGTAGTGAGACCAGAGTTTATTATTACTTTATAAGATAGTAATCTACTAAGTTTTATAAAACATAAAAGTTTTGCTAAATATGATTCTTATAATAACATTGCACAGGTTCTAACTTGTTTACCTAAAATTATGCTTGCTAATTAGAGATAGGATGCCTACTATTTGAGTGGTTTATTTATAACATTATGGGTATGCCAAGTAGTTTATTTGAATACTATTAAGATTAGTCTTCCCTATTCTAACAAAAGGGAATTGCAGATTCAAATTTAGGTATCTAGGATACAAATAGGCTAGGTAGGAAGAGTGCCAAATAGGATTTGCTTTTCTCTAACTATAGGGAATTGCTAATCCGCAGATAACAAGAGGATTGAAAGAAAGAGATTGTTTTGCAAACATAACCAACATAATGTAAAGTCCTTTGAATGTCAGAGATGTATGGCCAAGCAGAATTTGATAAAAGATTATGTCCTCTAATCCCTAGCTGACGGAACATACAGACTGAACTATTACAAAGTAAATTCATTAACACTCCCCTATTATAGTTATGGTACTGAGTGCCTACTATACTTGACTGCGGAGGAGGAAGTCCAGTTTGGAGACGAATTCCACTGCATAGCGCGGTGGCGGGGCGCATGCCAGAGCCGCAATTAGATTCAGTATGAAAGACTCCAGAACATTCGATAATTGGTAGAAATCTGTTTATTATAGTAGGTAGCACATAGTTACTATATTTAATTATCAAACAACTAAATAGGAAGATAGGTAGTCTAAATTTAGGATGTATATATAGGTTAGGAATATCTATTTAAGTAGGTAGTTATAGGATTTGTCTCATAGTTCCTCAAAAGAACAAGGATTATTACGGTTCTCATGATGATAGGATCCTACCTAGATCACTAGACGATACACGTGGCCAATTTTATGTATCACAATAAACCAACAGTTAGATTAAGTTCAGTTACGGTTAGTTAAATTAAGCTACCACTAGTCGTTTAGAGGGGGGGTGTTACAATAATGGTACCGTGACAGGATTTTAGTTTAGTAGTGCAAGTTGGACTTGCACAATTTGTTGTCGTAGAAAAAGGAGAGGCTTTGAGACAAATTCCTTTAAGACTTAGGTATTTGTTAGACATTGATATAGGATAGGAAGAAGTTTGACGAATAATAGAGGTTTCTACCTAATTATATTGTAGTTATACGTAGGTAGTTCATATTTCATTACCCGCGAAATAATTTGGTCAGAATAGGTATTTACATAACTATCTAAATAGATCGATTTAGTTCTAGCCAGGAAAAAAATGAACAAAGTCAATTTTACCTGTCGGACAAACTCGTATTAACTACCTACAGGTAGTTAATAAGGTGCATTTTTGAGGAAAAAAATATTTGCTAGCTGGCGAAACTAGGTCAAATATTATTCGAATTTGAGCGAGCTAGTGATGGGACATGTTACGATGATTTTAGTGTTGTTTGTTAGTGAATACTAGTGAAACTTTATGGTGGTTTTTCATGGTTGGAATTTAATAAGTTCAAGTAGGACTTTACAAGTAGACAGGACAGAGAATAAATATGTAGGTATGTTTAGGGAAATGTTTGTTTGTTATAGATTATTGCTAAGAGAATAACCTAATTAATAAGATAAAAATGTATTATGGTAATAAGTAAAACCGTGAATATTTTGATAGAAGTGACTTCATTTTATTAGAATGAAATGAATATCTAGGAGCAGATAAGAATCTACCCTAAGTCACTATTTACTTATTTATTTTAGTACATGGGTAGTTTAGATAACAATCAATATTAGTTGAATTATTTATTCAAAAATATTTCTTGAGTGTGATCGATAATAATTGCATCATATTTCATAGCAGTAGGACGTCACTAGTTGCAGGGAGGATTCTCGAAGGAGACTAGGGGCTGTTGGTGTCACGATGCATTTTTGAAATCTAAGTGAATTGTGGGATATTATTTAGGAATCAACAACATTGATTGTAGAATGTAAGTGTATGTAAGTGTTTATCTTTGATTTTAAAGTCGTGTTGTTCTACTTAGGATGAAATTCATTTTATTGGTTAGTTCTTGTGATAGGTTATATAGATAGATGGATAGAGGATGCTTTATTGCAAACTAAATTAATAATACCTACATCAGGTTAGACAAGTACTTACCTACTACAGGCTTTTGCATTGGTGGATTTGTCGTTAGATAGCAATCTCTACCAGACAACCTACCTGCTTAGGAATCGATTTAGTTTAGTGGAGAACCATTGTAGGAGAAGTAACTTATAGGCTCGCCTACATGAGGAAGTAGTTATCTTTAGATTCTCCTCGAATTATCTAGGAACAGTTAGATACATTTTTTAAATAAGTACCTACCTAGATAGGTAACTATCTAATTATATATAATAATTATATAATATAATATGTCAAATTATTAGTAGGGCCAGGTCGATAGTTTTCTATATTAATACTTACTTAACTTATCAATCTAAGGTCATACAAAATACCTAACTACGTTACAGGAGTTGTTTGTTTTAGAAGTAGGTTAAGTCAAGCTATTGGTTCATGTCATAGGTTCTTTTTAGGTTACTAGAATGAAGGAATTTCACAGTACCTAACCTAACTAGACAGTTGTAAATGTAAGTAAATGGATGTTTAGAAGGTTGAACTAGTGTGGTGAAAGGATTTGGCACTTCCATAGAGCTTTGTAGTGACAACTGTGTTGTATGTAGGAGTTACCTTGCTTATTCATAGTTGCTACTTATGTAATCTGTACATAGTAGTTTTGTAAAGAAATAGGTAAATTTTACCAACTTAGTTGGATTGTATTACAGTCAAGGTAGAAAGAAAGAAAAAAAAAAAAACTAAGTTTTTAAAGTTGCGGGGGTCGTATGGATTATATTTGCATCATTTTTGGAATATAGATTGACAACTGTGTTGTGTTGTAGAAGTTACCTTGCTTATTCATAGTAACTACTTATGTAATCTGTACTTAGTGGTTTTGTAAAGAAATCGGTATATTGTACCAACTTAGTTAGGTCAGGTTAGTCAAGGTAGAAAGAAAGAAAAATAAAACTTAGAACTTAAAGGTTGCGGGGGGTCGTATGGATTATATTTGCATCATTTATGGAATACAGATAAACTTCATCTCTACGATTAGAATGGGTTAAATTTTATTGAGATTATTTAATTTTATGTTTAGTGCAGATCATAAGTTGTAGTAATACCTAAAAGGAATTATTTATACAATAATTTTGTTGAGTTAATTGTAGTTTAATCTTGAAATATTAAATTCTTGACAATATTTGTGGATAAGTGATAGGCGGGGCTGGATGCTTGTAGTTTGGTTTCCGAAGCGAGGTGAAAGTTTACTTGCTGTTGTTGTGTTCTTGATTTAACACATGTAGTCTTGTTTGTAAGAGTTAGCAACTACCATGCGGAGCAGTGTTCTGAAAGTAAAGAAAAAAAAAAAAAAAAGTTGTCACAATTATAAGAAGCCGTTATTTAGGTTATGTTGAAGGAGAGTTTCAGGTTTATCAGGGTTTGCCATAATCACAGATATACCCATAATATAGACGTATTTTGTATAGAATAAAGTTTGTGACAGTAATTGATAGCTAACCCCGTCTCATGGTATATGTAGTTTTGACTTTTGAATTAATTGAATTGGCCGATGAATATTATTTTCAAAATATAAAAACAGTTGATAGATTGTTTATTCAGGAATAGTGAGGAAATTACAGGTTAACTTTCATACAGAAATGGATTAGAAAAAAATAGATAAATAAATCCTAGGACTATCTGAATTGTAATGTATGGTAATCAGCAATTTGGAATCAGTTTCAAGGAGCAATTTTAGCAAGTTATAGAATAATGATAATATATACTTACTCAAATACCAGAATGTTAGGCAAGTCCATGGGTTAGTCAATATTCATTCCAGTTATTTTGTTGTGATACTGGCAGTCATGTAGAGGATTGATTTTCACCTGGAAATTGATATGAAAGTGTTAGAAGTTTTGTAATATCTTTTGTTACATACGGAGAGTTTAAAAGAGGAAGAAACGAATTATCTTTGCATAATAAGGACACAATTAGTTTACTTTATAGTTTAGAATCTTCTTGAGCGGATATTATAAAAGTTTAGATAGGTTAGGAATGAAAACACACTTACTTTGATTGGATTGTATGATTTTTCCTTTGAATTTGGAGGGTACCGACAGCAGGTAGATTATGAATACACGGCGATTGATTGATTAATTGAATTTCGGTTCCTTGGGTTAGAAATAACTAGGTTTATTATTGTTTTGCCGAACGGTTGTTTGTTTACAAATTTGCAATGCACAGATTAAAATAATAGTTACACTTTAATGAGCTGCATTGAGTAAAAATAAAGGATGCACAGATAATAATTAGTTATGAGAGCGTAGTGGGTTTGAACATTTCGAAATCCTTAGCAAAGAGCTAAGATACTTATAGTAACCTTGTCTAGAACCGGCTTTGTTTAGCAAAATAGACACGGAAGACAAAAATGTTTAGTAGAGTGAAGTTCTTGTTTCAGCCTGAGTAATTTGCAGGGAAAGTAACTAGGTACATAATTATAGGTATTATATTTATAGGTTGTTGAGAATATCGTGTTTGGTTGAAATTGTCACAGATTAGTAAAATAGTTACATCGGTGAATTAGTAAGGCAGTACAGAAGTACCTTCTTTGATAATCCTAGATCAAAATGAATCTGATTAAGTGATTATAGTTCATGTAATTCTAAATAGTTTACTGATAGACTCCTACAGCTAAACAAAATGTTTACAAGACAAAGACCAGAGATTAGAATCAAAGTTTCTTAGTGTTCATTTATGCAGATAGGTAATTAACAAGTTATTGTAGTGAGTGCCTACTTTAAATGCGAAAGCAAGACAAAACTTGCTCACGGACGGACGATCACGGATAGGCATGTAAAGTGTGTGGAATTTTGGGGACAATGGCAAATAGGGTAGTCAGGGCCACGTCCAAACACTGTATTTGGCACATGCTTGATTGTGATTTGTTGACATTTTAGGGTATCAATTTAAATTGCTTATTACTTAACTGATCATTTGAATCTACATAATTATAGAAATCTAAATACCTATATATTTTCTAAGAAAGTAGGTATCGTTAAGGTAATCATAGTAGCTATTCACGGAAGGGCGGTTTAATTTATATTATAAGCTACCTGTTCTATAGAAAGGTTGGTTGGTAAGGCAGGAAGTTTATTTATGTATCATGTCAATTTCATTTCAACATGATTACCTAACTTAAATAGTTAATTAGTTAAAAGTTTAACAAAACTTGCTTCATTGTTTAAGCATTGTTTAAGCAAATATTAAAATAAAATAAAATAAAATAAAATAAAATAAAATAAAATAAAATAAAATAAAATAAAATAAAATAAAATAAAATAAGCTATGTAGGAATTGTGCGAAATTAGTAAAGTTGTCAAATATGTTTGTGTACGCAATATTTAATATTTTAATTTATGAACTCACTGGATATTTCTTGATCACTCTAAAAGGTAATGTAGGTAAGGTAGAATAATAGGAATTATTATACGAACATTGGGTTCAGGGAACTTTGGTACGATATTACAATATTTTAAATGGGAAGATGCTAGAAGTTGTTAAACGTTTCACTGGTTAATGATATAGGGTATCACAGAATATGTATATGATTTTGAAGGTTAGATTTGCGCGAGGAACGTAATCGTAATGACTATTTTTATGCTACTTTTAGAAATTCGGATGGGTTAGTTGATGGTAATAGAGGTATGCATCAAGTACATTTTCAATGACAAACATTGTATTCATTATTAGTAGAAGGTTTTAGGGATGATACACATACGGACGAAATAAAAGTAGTTGATAAAATCGGTGTTTCAAATAATTATTTCAAAATAAATTTTTCTAAATTGATATTTTGGAAATTCGGCTTATTTTTTAGATCAATTTTTGCATTTTCATGGGTAAATAATGAAATTAAAAAAGTACATGAAGTCCTAAGTTGTTTACATTAGGTAATGTTTAACTTATTTAAAAGGATAAAGGAAGATCAAAATCTTAAATTGTCATGAGACTAAAAAAAATACAGAACTGAAACTAAATTATTAAAATAAATAACAAATAATCTAAAGCAAAATTTTATTTAAGGTTTTAAATCAAATTGATTTTATGTTATGGTAATGCAAAAAGTAAAAAAAAAGAAAAAAATAATAATTAAATAATTAAAATCAGATATTTATCTTAGTTATACAATTATGTTTGCTTATTTATTTTTGTCACAAGAGTTTCATACATAAAATATAAAATAAATATCTCTTAATTTTTCAAAGAATTTCACATCTATGTTGTTCATTGTTTTTGGAAAATTTTAGAAATGAATATTTAGAAAATTTGCCTACTCGTTGTCACAAATTCAATTGGTAGTGCTACTAAGTATGATAGCGAGAAAATCCATGAATGTTAAGGAAATGTTCTGATGGAAGTTAGTGATAAAAAAAATTGCATTAAAGAATGAAGAGGTGAATGATGAATAATTGTTATGGATGTTTTGATATTAAACTCGGTATGGAGGATTATGCTTAGTTTAGCACTTTCCAGAATCTGGGACGGTTTGATGAATCTGGAACTTTATACTTGCACCTCAGAAGAATATTATGAAGGAATGT
Organism: Perizoma affinitatum; assembly: GCA_961405105.1. Lineage (NCBI taxonomy): Eukaryota > Metazoa > Arthropoda > Insecta > Lepidoptera > Geometridae > Perizoma > Perizoma affinitatum. The sequence continues at coordinate 10,254,243 of OY560206.1, forward strand.
TTTTGGTGTTAGGTTAATAGATCAAATTCAGGTTGCAAGGATCTGAGATCGAAACAGCAGTGACTTCATACTGACTTCATAATCATTCTCACTATACATGTTAGGTCCGAACTAAGCACACTGCACAAACTCCGAATGTTGGGTTGGTTAATGGTCTGATCTGGTGCTTAGCCGGGTGCTAGAGCATCCGTCTTTATGTGGAAGGCTTTGGGGGCGGACCGTGTTGTTGCACAGTGGTGTAGGAATCCTCTAGGAGATATAAAGTAAATCAGTCCGGAACAGGCCTACACCATATCATTAGGATTGACCTTGCCTCACAACCAAGGTTCTGTGACTCGATGCGTGACCTATTATCTGGCAATAAGGATAAAGGCTTATGTTCGAAACATCATAACGCTTAGTTACTGGACGGAGTAGTGACTGACCTTTCATTCGGTTTAAACACACAATACACTTTGAAAAGTATAAGGTTAAGGTTCAACAAATTAGAGTTGCAAATAAATAATTACAATACTAATAAAGAAAATAATAAAATATGTGAATAATAATATTAATTATTTAATAATTAAAAAAAAATAATAATAAGAAAACAATTTAAATATATATAAAAAGTGGAATATTTACGTCTTTGGGGAAACTTTGCGTCAGTAGGGAAATCCCACTTGTGCAAAGTTTGGGGGTCGAACTGTAACGAACCAAAATGATTAACGTTACATTATATGAACATAGGAAACATTAAATACAATATTATTAAAATATTTTGATACATAAATGTAAGTATCACTATCTAGTGTAGATACATGAACAGATCGAATCAGCGAGTAGTTAGAAAATATGGTTTTCTAAGTAAGTAGGTAAAGAAATATACCTAGAGTAGGTAGTGTAAATACAAATCAACAGAGCGCGCGAAACTGTAGGCTATTCCATGGGTTTTTTCCACGACAGGCAAGCGGCGAGCTAAATATAATTCGGGGAATTTTGTGTTAAAGAATACCTACTTTGCCTTGCAAGGACGGACGCAGGATCGAAGTGCGGGGGAGCACGAGCCCCGCTGAGGCGACGTCGTGTAGTACGGTTAAATTATCTAATCATAGTGAATATTTATCAATATTTATTCGGTGGAGAACATTGAAGAAGTACTTGATGTTTTTACCAGAAAATATATAAGAAAATTATCATTATTACACATAAATGTTGTCATAAAGTTTGTTACAAGTAATTTTTATTTCTTGTTGTTTTATATCAATGGTAAATATTAATTCTCGGCGACATGGTGCAATAATAGAGCAAACTCATCTTACTTGCTAGGCCCGTGTGCCCATCTAGTAATAGGTCCTAGATTCGTTTCTGGCTAAAAGGGGCGGGGCGGTTTATTATTATTAGATGTGGATCGAGGATTCGCTTTTGGACCTTGGGACGACTGACAGCGTCACGCTGCAAGTTGGTAATTTTATTTTGTTTTGTGAGTGCCGGGAGACTCGTTGTTCTTTTGTGTTTGTTTTGTGATTTCGTACCGTATACGAAAGTAAAGTAGAGTGTCGTTTAAAGTGGGGAGACAGTGTACTGGTGAATTGTGTGGCTTCAGATGTTACACGTGTTTTGGTACAGGTACAGTGGTGGTGTTTGAAGCTATACAATTGATTAGTGTGACTAGTCTGGGGAAAAGTAAATTTCAAAGTCAATTCTGTAACTTCAGGGTTTAAAAATATAATTGTAACTTTTAGTTCAAATCCCCGTGCTTAGAAATCCAATACTTGTATTGGTATGCAGTCTGGAGACGGCAAAATATTTGAAGTCGTGGCATTACGAAAGCTGTATTCCATCTTGTTAGGTAGACTCTGATACTTTTAGAGCGAGTCAGAGGATCGATTATTCCCTTGAATCGGGATCGATCAATTGCTCTCTTGATTTCGATGGTTTGTTGTCATTATAGTGGGGGTCTTGTCGAAGTGGGACCGGTCGAGCTTTCGAACCCATTTTTTTGACCACGCTTCATCATTTCAAGTCTATCTTTATATATTTATTTATTCCCTCACTTATATTAGGTGGCATTTGTCTCTCATCCCTGGACTTCGGTCTGCAGAGATATTTGTCTTAGGGTCGGCCTAGGGTTAGGTTCAAAGTCGAGAATGCCAACTCGCAAGCTTTAGTCTAGATCTAGCTAGGTAACTTATCATTGCACCACGATAAGTGACGTCACGATTAATAGTAAATGTGGAGTTCTCTCCCAGTATTGCTTTAAACACACACCCAGCTAGTTGAAAGGGACGTAAATAGGTACACAAAACAGGTAGGACGTAGGAACGTACGTAGGAACTTTGGTAATGTTAGACAGTAACATTAGATTCATATGGGGAATATAAGGATAAAGCAAATAAAACACCATTGTAGTGAGGTTAGTGAATAGGTCAAATCTCTGAAATACCTAAACCTAAATATTTACCTACCTAATATTAACTGAACTATTTTACTTTTGCTGAAAGAGTTGGTGAATTTGTCTAATAAGTATGACTGGAACAGTAGTTCCTTACTTAGAGTATTTCTTGACCAGGAAACTAAGTCTTAGGGAGAACCCGTTGGATTACAGATTATAGATCTAATGATGAATAATGGTCTTATTTATATCTATTTGCTTCAACCTCCGAATGTGAGGAATGATGATTTGTCTAACAAGACTGGAGCGGTGGACTCCTATTACTAAGAGTATTTCTTGACCAGAAAACTCTATTTACTTCAAATATTTGCTTCAACCTCCGAATGTGGGGAATGATGATTTGTCTAACAAGACTGGAGCGGTGGACTCCTATTACTAAGAGTATTTCTTGACCAGAAAACTCTATTTTCTTCAAAGTCTTGAGGGTAGCGCATAGACATTTCAGCATTGTATTTGCTTATCTATCTACAGTAGTGAGACCAGAGTTTATTATTACTTTATAAGATAGTAATCTACTAAGTTTTATAAAACATAAAAGTTTTGCTAAATATGATTCTTATAATAACATTGCACAGGTTCTAACTTGTTTACCTAAAATTATGCTTGCTAATTAGAGATAGGATGCCTACTATTTGAGTGGTTTATTTATAACATTATGGGTATGCCAAGTAGTTTATTTGAATACTATTAAGATTAGTCTTCCCTATTCTAACAAAAGGGAATTGCAGATTCAAATTTAGGTATCTAGGATACAAATAGGCTAGGTAGGAAGAGTGCCAAATAGGATTTGCTTTTCTCTAACTATAGGGAATTGCTAATCCGCAGATAACAAGAGGATTGAAAGAAAGAGATTGTTTTGCAAACATAACCAACATAATGTAAAGTCCTTTGAATGTCAGAGATGTATGGCCAAGCAGAATTTGATAAAAGATTATGTCCTCTAATCCCTAGCTGACGGAACATACAGACTGAACTATTACAAAGTAAATTCATTAACACTCCCCTATTATAGTTATGGTACTGAGTGCCTACTATACTTGACTGCGGAGGAGGAAGTCCAGTTTGGAGACGAATTCCACTGCATAGCGCGGTGGCGGGGCGCATGCCAGAGCCGCAATTAGATTCAGTATGAAAGACTCCAGAACATTCGATAATTGGTAGAAATCTGTTTATTATAGTAGGTAGCACATAGTTACTATATTTAATTATCAAACAACTAAATAGGAAGATAGGTAGTCTAAATTTAGGATGTATATATAGGTTAGGAATATCTATTTAAGTAGGTAGTTATAGGATTTGTCTCATAGTTCCTCAAAAGAACAAGGATTATTACGGTTCTCATGATGATAGGATCCTACCTAGATCACTAGACGATACACGTGGCCAATTTTATGTATCACAATAAACCAACAGTTAGATTAAGTTCAGTTACGGTTAGTTAAATTAAGCTACCACTAGTCGTTTAGAGGGGGGGTGTTACATTATATATAGAATGTGTATTTTATTATAATAAATAAAGACCCTTTAAATAAAAAAACTGTGAATTTACAGTTATTTAGCGGCGATGGGCTTGCAACCTGTCACGTGGAATGCTTACTACTTGCAAAACGCGGGCATGTACAAAATGTAATGTTTGGACGTGACTACCCCCTACTTGGTATCCTCAAAAGATCTACTCACTGAGTATGTATCTGAGGATGCCCATCATGGGGAAGACAGTCGTGAGCGTGTTTGTTTGTTTGTTTTGAATTTACAATTCGAACATAGCGATATTTCAGTTCGCAACGGACTACAAGTAATATTAGAAAGTATAAAGTAGGATAGGAAATACAATGCTTTATTCGAAACCACTACAGCACTTCTGGTAAATAAAATAAACTTAGTAGAACACAACAATATTACATTTTGCAATAGTCTAGTTTGCTTGTATTGTGTGAGTGCCTGCGGCGTTGCTGGGAATTGTTAGAGATGTAAGAACAATCTTCGCTATATATAACATAGGTATCTAACATTTTCATCAGTCGAAATGTAGAATTATTTGCTATGGACGATGGTTTTGGTGGCGTGGTGAGTAGTCTGCTGTGACGCAAGGTTCGATTCCCGCTGCGGGACAGCGATCTTGTGGCTTAGTTGTTATAACGCCCGCGTACCAAGCGGGAAGTTGCGGGTTGGAGTCACGCCACGGTTGAATTTTAGGGATATTATTGAATATATTTTAAAGTTTATTTTGCATACAATGTTTTGAAAATATAGACTGAGACCAAACAAATAAAAAAATGGTGAAGCGCTACAGAAAATATATTTTTAGCATGAATGTGTTTTCTTTGTTGAAATATTTGAAAATGTAAATTGGTTTCCATAACTCTTCATCAGAGGTGGAAGATCTCCCCTTAGTCTCACCCCTTTCAACTACTCCGATAATTATTTAAACACAAAGTTACATTCTAAAGGAAGGCCCCTATGTACTTACCTTCTTGAGCAGATGCACTAACTCCTCTGAAGATTAGCCAACAATTATGTGGCATTCAGATTCCACTGCTCAGTCTTACCAAGAACTAGGCTATTGCGTACGGCTTCGCCCGCGTGATGAAAAGTAGCCGATGGAAAGTAGCGGTAAGAACCGTTAAAGCGTTTCATAAAAAATGTATTCGCTCGACTGTTTTCTCGACAACTTACATTGCAAAATTAGTGTCCAAGAAAAGCCCTTTTATTTTAACGGGGTATGAAATACCTGAGACCTGAAAGATTATTCTAAGTATAAAAAAAATAATTTATGAACACGAATAAGTATGTACTTTCGAAGATTAAATCCTATATCCAAACTTACAAACTTTATTTCCTTATAATATTAGTGTAGATAAGCATAAATGTACATAAGAGAATACAGTCTTGATCGAAAAGTAATAAAATATTCTGTGTTAAAATTGATCCTGGTCTCGAGCGCCAGACAAAGCCTTCGGCGATAGCTCCTTTCATTATTATGTCCAGACCAGTATCACACGAGTATATCAGCAAACAGAGTATTCACTGATTCAAGAAAAATCAATTTGTTCGCTACCTTTCGCGTCAGGTGTTTGTAACATATTATGCTGAGCTGAACAGACAGTCTTACTCAGACACGATGAGATGAATTATTTAGTCGTATTGTTTTTTTTTCAACACTTAAGGGAAATCCCTCCCCTACCAATCGACCTCTTTAAAAAACAAATATTCATTGCATAAGCACAGCGACATCTCTCGTAAATTGTATTGTACTAAATGTTACTTTAGTTATTGAAAAGATTTTGATTTCTAGAATTTACACCCTTCTATTTTACATGTCAATTCGTCTATATATTTTATATATAGACGAATATTATTACGACTATACCACGTACTTAACTATTCTCTTGCTGGTATGTGCTATAGTCGTAATAATATTCTAAAATGATACCCAACCACGATAATAACAATTCCATTAAAATACGGATTGTTCTGGCTGGTTTATGATAATAAAAAAAAAATACAGACTGACAGACTGTATTTTTTTTATTTCAATGTTGATGTATGATGTATGATGTTACATCGTCCTGACCTCACACTATGATTCCCTGTGTCGTTAGTCAAAGTCAAAGTCAAAATTAATTTATTCAATAAAATCACAAGGATCACTTTGAAACGTCGGTTTTATCTACTGCCTGTTCTTCCGCGTCCAAGCCAGGAAAGAAAGGCAAGAAAACAAGGCTGGTTATTCTTTTTAATGATCCTTATAACAACGAGTTGGAGCATTTTCAATCCCACGAGTTTTTATCATCGAAATAATCAGATATTTTATAGTATGACTTTTTATAAAGTTGTTTTTATCACATTTTTTAATTGACAATCTTTGTTTGTCTCTTGATAGTTTGTTATAAAAAAAAACTATTTTTGGTAGTATTAGGACTTACGAGTACCGTGGTATCACAACACCCAGACCCAGAACAAATGTCTGCCAAACATTATGTCCCGATATATAGATAGAAAGAACCCGCATCTTTTTTCCACAGCGGGGATGAAACACGCATCTTTTTCCCGCAGCGGGGATAAGACCCGCATCTTTTACCCGCAGCGCGGATAAAACCCGCATCTTTTACCCGCAGTGGGGATAAAACCCGCATCTTTTTCCCGCAGTTGCCGACTCACCCGCTTCGGCTTTGTTCGACTCAAAGAGTTTTCTTTCTGGTGGCTTATGATATTAGTGTGATGGTATATGCCAGTGACGGGGCATAGTACATTTGCATTTTTGCCTAAAGAGCTGCTTTTGTTCAACATTTTGAGTGCGAAGTACGATGTCTCGGGTGTCACGGTCATGAAAATATGTAAATCTGCGGGCTCCAACTTAATTTAGCTGTGAAAATTCCCATTATTTGGTCCTTCCTTAGTATTGCCAAAACGGACGAATTTATTTGTAAAGCCAACCTATAAATGCTAACTAGGGCTCGATCGCTATTATACGAACTTACTTAAGAGGCCAGCGGATGATGAATTGCCCATACAAACGTAATACCAAAATTATTTGTAATAAGAGCTTATTTCCACCATATTATGATTTTATTTGTATTCGAATAGTATTTATCTAGGTATGTGGATATATATTTTTTTCAAAATACTTGCCCAAAATGATAAAGAATCGCATTTTGCATATTTTTACGTCATACATGACATGTTTTCATCTTATTTGTGTCGTATTAAAAACTATAATATCTTACGTATTGTGTGTTTATACCTTATCAAAAGGTACATATCTTATATTGTCTAGTTACTGAATAACAACACGATGTGAAAAATACAAGTTTTCAGTCATCATTTTTGGTATTACGCAACATCACCAACTTTATAACAAATTCTAAACGGATAATATTGATTTTTGCATCACCCAAAAAAATATATTTTTGGACGCGCTTCGAATTGAAGTTGCGAACTGCGTTTGCCGCATTCTTAAGCAAAATCACACCCGATCGAACGGTACCTTGTATTTGTGAGTGAAAAACACATTTTCAAGGTTGAGACCATTAAATCATGAGACCATTTTACTTATCGTTAAGTGTCCGTGTTAATTCAATTTGTAAAACAATATTACACTACGTTCTGATATCTGCTTGGAGAAAATGTAACCATAAAATTCCGGGCGGGTGAGGTATGTCGGTTCGGGGGGAGGCCGTTCTGTATGTATAAAAAAAAAATGTTTTCAGTTAACGACAGCTGAAAACCCACATTGTTCGTAGATTTCCAATTACCTTACCTAATTACTTATCTCGTTGCTATTTAGTACTTAGGTATCTGTGGTCTCGGAGACTGGTCAGAGCAGACCGTGGTCCAATCAAGAGAAAAATGTCCACGTGTCATCTATAGGATATCAACTTATCAGGAAAATTATATCCATACAGGTAAGCTTGTAGACGACAAAATCTCGATATTTTAATTTAATAAGAGCAAGTCTCTTGATTTTTTTTACTTTATTACCTAAATGTAACTCGTACCTAGATTCAATTGACACAGTAAATGCGCTAGAGACAGTAGCGCAAATCATGCCTCGTTTAATTCTGAAATTTTGAAAGTCTTTATTCATTTTAAGCTTGTTCTTACTGGAAATGATTATATTTGCGTAAAGCTTGTGCTTGGGTTGTGCACACTGGACATGATTCCATTTGCGTAAAGCTTGTGCTTGACCACGCAGCACAAGTAAGAAATAGGAACACAGCTCTTGCCAACCCATCCTTCACTGACTTGGCGAACAAATGGTCCATATAATGCCAAATTGCTCAACTAATGGCCCGTTTCGATTTCGCTGAGATGACACACCTGATAAATCAATCCCGATTGTTTTAAAAGTAACGTTGTAAGTACTCTGTAGGTGTTTATAACAAATATCTAAACTATAATTGAATTCATTTTGTAAACCAGGAATTTACCGTTCTATCAGTGAATTAACCACAGTACGGGAATTTTAAAACGGGAGTTTAAAATTCCCGTTTTCAAATATGAATCATCAAATTAATGATTTAAATTACACAGATACCTAAGTTCTAAATAATAATATCATAAAATTAAATTATAAAAAAAATCTAGTTATAAGTCAATGAATATTATAATCATCTTCAATTCATATATGTTAGTTAAATAAAAATAACCAAAAATCTTTTTTTGGTTTGTTTATTTATTATATGAAGCTTTCAATCAGTTTTGCTTAGGAATCCAAAAGTCTCAAAGTGGTTAGGAATATGCTAAACATAGTAATATCTTCAAAGATATACGCACTGAGCATACTCAGGATGTCCATCATGGAGAATCACATCATGCAGTCGTAAGCGTGTTTGTTTTGTTTATCTTATTTCCCAGACTTTGAATTTCTATTTGAGGTGAACTTATTCAAAGGAATGTGATATCAATAAATACCAAATTACATTTACTTAGAAACCACGAATTCTATTTGACTACGATTACCTACACCTGACATAGCACTAATTAAAGTGAATCGGCGCTAAGTCGGTAAGATAATTACTAATTAGCAAAAGCCTCATTTTCGTGGATATCACGTTCTTAACACAGACTATACAAATGCAGACGTAAACGGATTCAGGGGACTAATTTTTGAATATCACGAGTGACTATCACCAAAAAGCTGATAGCCACTAATTTATCAAAGATCGTATTTTTGTAAGCTGTCAATGCATTAGTCACAAATATTGTCTACAATTTTTACAGCTATCAGAATTATATCATTAGTCATCATCATCAGCATCTAGCCTTTCAGCAGCCATAGTTAGGTTTCATCTTTAAAACGCCATTATCAGTACTGATTCCCGGCTACGCTATGTCGTTCGACTATTGGGCGGGTCATTTGCATCTTGGTCTTCTAACATCTCCTATCAAACTACTTAATGTTTATAAATAAAACCGAATGGCAAGGGCCCCATACCACATAACTAAGTATATATGAGATTGACGAAAATTTATGAAAATTTTAGCTCACAAAACTAATCGATATTTTTGTAAGTGGTTTAAGATCATCGATGATATTCAAAAATTGGTCCCGCTAATCTGCCGAGTTTGTTCTATAAATAAGTTGCTAGTTAATTAGGAGTCTAATATTTGTCTTTGTCAAATTCAGGTTATTTCAAATCCAGTAACACTGAGTCCTTGGTTCGAAGGTGCGACGCCAACCTTAACAAGCTGATAAAGATATGGAGAGATTATGAATATAGGTACTATTAAAACGGTGCGCTGTAAAGACGCGCGCAGTTTATCTTATATGAAGTTTGACAACCACTGGACACCCATTGATCTCTTTCACAATCAGTTTATCTTATATGAAGTTTGACAACCACTGGACACCCATTGATCTCTTTCACAATCAGTTTATCTTATATGAAGTTTGACAACCACTGGACACCCATTGATCTCTTTCACAATCAGTTTATCTTATATGAAGTTTGACAACCACTGGACACCCATTGATCTCTTTCACAATCAGTTTATCTTATATGAAGTTTGACAACCACTGGACACCCATTGATCTCTTTCACAATCAGTTTATCTTATATGAAGTTTGACAACCACTGGACACCCATTGATCTCTTTCACAATCAGTTTATCTTATATGACGTTTGAAAACCACTGGACACCCATTGATCTCTTTCACAATCAGTTTATCTTATATGAAGTTTGACAACCACTGGACACCCATTGATCTCTTTCACAATCAGTTTATCTTATATGAAGTTTGAAAACCACTGGACACCCATTGATCTCTTTCACAATCAGTTTATCTTATATGAAGTTTGAAAACCACTGGACACCCATTGATCTCTTTCACAATCAGTTTATCTTATATGAAGTTTGACAACCACTGGATACCCATTGATCTCTTTCACAATCAGTTTATTTTATATGAAGTTTGACAACCACTGGACACCCATTGATCTCTTTCACAATCAGTTTATTTTATATGAAGTTTGACAACCACTGGACACCCATTGATCTCTTTCACAATCAGTTTATCTTATATGAAGTTTGACAACCACTGGATACCCATTGATCTCTTTCACAATCAGTTTATCTTATATGAAAATTGACAACCACTGGACACCCATTGATCTCTTTCACAATCAGTTTATCTTATATGAAGTTTGACAACCACTGGATACCCATTGATCTCTTTCACAATCAGTTTATCTTATATGAAGTTTGACAACCACTGGACACCCATTGATCTCTTTCACAATCAGTTTATCTTATATGAAGTTTGACAACCACTGGATACCCATTGATCTCTTTCACAATCAGCTTGCAGGCAAAATGTTGTCAAAGTTCGCCTGCTTTAGTGGACTCCTCCGTCCAAGATACGTGTGTATATGATCGCCACTACCACCACAAGAGACCGTGAAATCAAATCAGATAAAACTTTAGATTTCGTAATCTACGATAATAGTGAACATTCTACATAATTATAGTACACATTTATTTCAGGTAAGAACCTGAGAAAAATTTAAAATCAAAAACAAACAAACAAACACGCTCACGACTCTCTTCCCCATGGTGGACATCCTCAGATAGATACTCAGTGAGTAGATCTTTGATTTTTTTTGAGGATACCAAGTTGGAGGTATTCAGAGACACGTGTTCGCGTTTTGCAAGTAGTAAGCATTCCACGTGACAGGTTGCAAGCCCATCGCCGCTTATTGGAACACTAACTGTTGGCACATGCCTTCGAATTTTTTGTTCTAGGGCATGCCAGTTTCCTCACGATATTTTCCTTCACCGTTTTGAGCACGTGTTAATGCGCACATAATTTTTTCGAGTGGAAAAATCCATTGGTCCACGACCGGGTTCGAACCAACGACCTCCGGATCAGAAGTCGGGGTATCACCCACTAGGCCAACACGGCTTACTTTAAAATAATGACAATAGGCCCATAACATAAATACCTTAGAGACTAACATACATAGGTATTATAATACAAACACTATTTGTTAACACGTAAAGTCTGCGACGTGTAACGCCAGTCGCCCGCGAAAACGACGAAATAACATATTTTTCGACCAAAATTCCTCATTCATGAAGGTCGAAAGATGGGAAGTTGGAACACGGCACATAAAAGATTTAAAACCGTTATGGCGTGACTTTTTTTGTCACGCCACATCTTCACATATTCCACTATCTGTTCGAGCTTCGTGGCAAAGTGTAGTCGGGACACATACAGCAGAGTTGCGGGTAAAGCCGCGCGCAACAGCAGTTTCTGTTCGGTCGATGTATAAATAAATACATAATAATATATAATATAATATATATAGTAGCCTTTATTAACAATCTTATTTGTAACATTTCATCTTATTTCTACTTAGTACTTAGTTCAAATAAGTTTAGTTTATGAAAGTATATATATATATATTTTTTTTTAATTTTAGACACCGGTTTCTTGATTGTCTTGCTTTCCAGCATAGGCCTCCCCAAGTGTTCTCCACAAAGAACATTTTCATTTAATTAGACTTATGTTTAAACACATAAGTCTAATTAAATGAAAATGGAATGCTTTTCGATAGGCGCATCACTTGAGAACCGATGGACTGATTTGACTATATTTTGTTTTAAAATATTTATGAAAGTTCAAAATAGGACGACCTCTGTGGCGCAGTGGGAGAAGGCTTGCCTGAGACGCAGAAGGTTGCGGGTTCGAGTCCCGCCGCGAGACAAATATTTGCATGTGCAAATATTTTTTTCGGGATCTGATTGTTTTCTATGTATAATATGTATGTATTTACAAAGAAACGTATATAAGTCATCAGTCATGTAATTCCCATAACACAAGCTCTGATTAGTTTGGGGCTAGATGATGGTGTGTGAAAAATGTCCAACATTATTATATTTATATTATATAATATGAGTTTCAAAGAAAGAAACATAAGAAAAAAATATTCGCTTATTATATAAATGCTCGGCATATGCCTTTCATTCTCCCATACAAATTCGTCGATCGTAGTGGTTACTTCCTATAAGGTTGTCGGATTGACGTTTCGAATCTGTCAAAGTCAAAGTCAAAACTCATTCAAATCACAAGGATCACTAAGAAACGTCGAGGACCAAACAACGTAAAAAGAAAAAGGTAGTTGCAAATAAATTTGAAATTTGAACTATAACATACAAAAGTCGTATGTTTTAATTCATTAAACATAATTACGATTATTGAACTACCTGCCTACTTCGTGATAATTATAAGTATTCTAATATTGTCAATTATTATAATTTTGACACTTTGTATGATTATTGTCATTTTTATTTTTTATTTTGTATACCAGCCTAATTGTAACTATTAAAATTTAATAATTAATAATTAAATTAATACCTACCTTTGCAACGCCCTGACAGGACCGATATACCCAGCTAAGCTTAACCATTGTATGTAGGACATTAAGCATGAATAAATTAAATTGAAATAATAAGATTGAAACACAAACAACTAAAAAACATAATCTGTCTATATGTTCATGGCTTGATATGAGTTTTTCAAATTTATGCAACTTTTATGGGGATACTCGACATGCAGTTCTTCAAAGAATTTATCCTCCTTTGAAAGTTGGTAACAGAAAGTCAGATGCCATAAACTTTAAAAAGCTCCCGATATTCGGTGCAAAATGCAATTTGTCAAGTAAGATGAGGCACGACAGCCTTCGTTGTCAACTGTCTCGTTACAGAAAAGTACTGCAGTTTTTCCGGCCATTTTGAAAAGTCAGCCTTTTATAAGTTATCGCTTGAATTTATGATTTTTTGCTTTACAAGTTTACGGTGCGTGGACAAAATAAACTGATAATGGATTTTTCATCAACTTAATCATGATCTTAATGTGGTGCTGTGGGCGAAGGCCTGCCTAAGACGCAGAAGGTTGCGGGTTCGATTCCCGCCGGACAAATGTCATATGCAAATATTTGTCTCGGTATCTGGGTGTTTTCTATGTATAATATTTAAGTATTTACAAAAAAAATAACGTATGTAAATAGTATATCAGTCATATAGTTCCCATAACACAAGCTCTGCTAGCTTTAGGGCTAGATGATGCTGTGTGAAAAATGTCCAGCATTATTTATATATTCATGATTTCAAGAAACATAATCATGATCTTGTTTTGGATATATTTAAGAAATCAGTTTCAACTGAGCCAAAATAATAGACAAACATTGGTACTTAGCTAACCGATTTAAAAGTAAAATTGAACAAGTACGCCCCACGCACCAATAATCAATCTAGAAAAATCAATGATGTACCAAAACGGTGTCAGCTCATTATATAGGTAGCTAGACTACCTACTTAAATTTATATACATTTCATTTATTTATATTCATACAACTTTGTACAAGTAGGTATATAAAACAGCTAGCTATCTAAATACCGATCTATAGATAGTTCACCTGATCCAGATCACTACCAGGCGGAAGCGTGCCCAAAATACTGGCCGCATTGCCACGCTGAATGGCAATGCTAATGCGTTGACCCAGATAAGAGCGAGCTATCTTGTACTTAGCGCTGGTATTCTGCTGACCCGAAGCAGTGACGTCACAAATGCCAGAAGCAAACACTAACTCGGGAAATTTAGTGTGTACATAATATACTCGAATTCAGAAGGATACCTACTTTTGCATATATAACGACAGTGGGCATGTTATTGTTTGCCTGAAGATACTCTGTCACCCGCTTGTAATATAATATAACATTTGAATGGAAATTAATTGAATAATTTAACTAGTAAAAAGCTATTGCTATTACCACATTTAATGCTCAAACAAAAAAATCTTGTTTATAAAACACAATAAAAATAAAATTCAACCGTTTCACGCCGTCCTCATACTTTGCTGCTATTGGTGCGGAATCGCTGATTTACAGTGTAATGCGGTAAATCAGTAAGTCAATTGCCGCATGCCACAGAAATGTTTAGTAAAAACGTTTGAATTAAATCACGTAATATATTCAACGCACAAACCGTGTGATTACGCTAAAATCTAATAAATTAAAGTATTTTTACTTTATGAAAGTCGGTCAAATATTAAAAAAAATATACAAAGATCAGTCCTGTAGCGGGAATCGACCCCGCACCTCTTACGTCTCCCTACCGCCGCCCCGCCACCATGGTCGTTGAGATAGGAGGTAGATATTATACCGAATATAATGCTAGGTTTTGCATCTGACTACCCTTACTTGTTATTCTTATAAATATGCGTAGTGATAATGGATTTAGGTGTGCCCATCCAAGGGATTACATTTATTTAAATAAAAGTAAATTTTATCGGTTATTTTAATTGAAATCACAAGGATCTTAAAGAAACATCAGCTTTAAAACTACGTGAAATTAAAATTTTAAAATGAAGGTGACCTCTGTGGCACTTTGGGTAAGGCCGTTCTGAGACGCAGAAGGTTGTGGTTCGATTCCCGCCGCGAGACAAATGTTTATATCATCTACAAATAGTTATCTCGTGTCTGGGTGGCAAAGTGTGAAAACTTACTGATATTTGCTTACTATTTGCGCACACCAATATCCGATATATTACACGTAATTTATATTACTAGACTCTTTGGTACCGAAGCGTGTTTGTTTCAAATTGATTATTTTTATGGACATGAGTGACTGTATTCTCTCTCTACTGTGGCATCAGTCCAGTTGAATGCATGCCTTGGTCGGTATCCGCTATGAATAAATGAACCCCTATCCACAGCATATTAATTAAGCAGAAGATGCTTTCATCGCATGGCGCTTGACTGGTTGTTTTTACGCGGTGGAGCTGAAATGAGTGATAAGTAAATGTTTTAACATGAATAAAATTTCATTAGTCCATTATCTCACCTGATGTGAGATTATGGACTATAATCTTACATCAGGAAAATATGAAAATATGTCCAGTATATCATCATATACTGGACATATTTACATATTTACCCCAAACTAAGAATAGCTTGTACTATGGGAACTACATAACTGATATAATACTTATATACTTTAAAAAAAAACATACATTTTATACACTCGTGTGCAAAAAAATCGACTCAGGACGCACGATCGCAGTAAAAAAATCTCTAGCAAAAAATTTTAAGCTTCCATTTCTGATTTTAACATTTTAAAGCTGTTAGTTTTAGCTTTAAACTGAGTGGTCTACAATGTTATTTAATTATTTTTTTGGTAAAGAAAAAATATTCCATGAAAAGGAGTCTTAAACAATGAGAAAAGGTGATAATTAACACTAAAGAAAATACTCGCTTAAATTCGTTAAAATAATAATTTAATTGAAATTAACTTATCAATATTTAGTGTTCCCTCCCCTGGCCCTAATAACAGCTTTCAATCGCTTCTTCATGGATCGAATAAGTTTCTTTACTCGATCTTGTTCGATGCTATCCCATTCTTCAATGAGCGCCGCTTGGAGGTCCGATTTCGTGGCTGGTGCAGGATTTCTAGCCCGAACCATAGCGGCAATTTCGACCTCCTGTAAATACTGCCGGACGGAACCTGCAGTATGTGGACGGGCATTGTCATGCATTAGGATGAAGTTTTCGCCGATAAAACCGGCGTAGGGAACGACGTGATCCCCTAAAATCTCTTCGATGTATCGGTTTGCCGCCAATCCTCCCACTCGACCGCCAGTTTCGATAAAAACCAACTCGGTTTTTGCCTCCAGTGAAATGCCCGCCCATACCATCCAGGAACATCCTCCAAAAGCCACATTTTCTTTGATGCAGAACTGTATGAATCTTTCTCCAGGTCTTCTGTAGACTCGTCCTCTTCTATCGCTACCATGCAAGCACACTCTGCTTTCGTCTGAGAAGAGAACGGAGCTCCATTGTTCGTCAGTCCAATCAACGTGTTCTCTGACAAATCGTAGGCGGGCTGCTCGGTGGGCTGGGGTTAATTTGGGGCCAGTAGCTGGCCATTTTGGCTCAAAGTTAGCTGCCTTAAGTCGTCTTCTGACTATCCAAGCACTCACAGCCACTCCTCGCGTTTCTCTGAGCTCTTGTTGGACTTGAACGCCAGTGAGGGCCCGATTTCTCAGCGATGTGCTGACAATGGATCGGTCGGATGTGCACCTTTTTCTTCCGGAACCGGGTCTTCGATTAAAGTTACCAGTCTCTTGGTAACGACGGTAAACTCTGGAAACAGCAGACTGGCTCATGTTCAGACTGTCAATAGGGTGACCGCTTGAGCAGCTTCATCACTTGTTGTGTCCATTTACAGGTAGAATTCTTGCTTGTTGATAACGGAGATGTGTATCGGTTGACGTTTGACGGCTAACGACGGCTAGGCCATAAGGGTGGGTCATTTAGGTAACCTTTTATGTGGGTCAGTAACCCTTAATCAGCACTATTGTAAACAAGCGTAAAAAGGGTGGTTCCCGATCACAACATATTGTTGAGTTGTGCGAGCAAGAAACATAACAATATTTTATATCATTTTGAAGCTAATAATATCAGCTTTAAGATTTTATTAAGAAAAAAATATTTACGCGTTCAGTTTTTTTGCCAGTGACTTGCAACTGCAGGTGTGTCGCCTGAGTCGATTTTTTTGCTCACGCATTTAAAATACCCAGACCCGAGATAAATATTTGCAGATTATACAAACATTTGTCCCGCGGCGGGAATCGAACCCGCAACCGTCTGCGTCTCAGGCGAGCGTTCGCCCACTGTGCCACAGAGGTCATCATATAACATGGCCTTAGATATAACATGGAGGTCTTGAAGATTGAAGAGACCTAGATTGTATTTTTCAGGAAAGATTTTAAGATGATGTTTTACTTATATTTTATTAGTTTCTTTAAACTTATTAAAGCTTTGTCTATATAAATATATTAATGTTTTTTTTTATTTTTCTCCTTTGAATCATTTATAAGGACTAGATACTCCTGAAAATGTAATAGCTTCATAATAGTCTTACCTATGAAATTGCCATTTTGTATGGGAAAATATAATCCGATTTACTCAATTGTCAATATTGTTTGGAGAAATCTTAAGGCCCTGGGGGTTTCATGTGAGATACCTACCTATAACACTATATATGTACCTATAATGTCAAAGCAATAAATATATAGAGTATTGAAAAAAAATCCTTAGCGTAATAAAGAGATATTGATTGATTAATATCCTAAACAAACAACCACGACGGGATTTGAACCCACAACCTCCTGGTACGCGGAAGTAAACATCCAATAAGATATCGACCATGCCAATAACGGTCTCGTGGCTCAGTTGGTATAGCCTCCTTGTATCAAGCGGGAGGTCGCGGTTTCGAGTCCCGGCGAGGTATTATTAAAACTGTGATTTCCTGAAAACCAAGATCGTTGATCGCAAATAATCCTTACGATATTACGTCCACTTATGGCACCTATCGCCTTTAATAGACTTAAAATACCAACATCTACGGTAACTTTTGTTACAGGGATGTATCTATTCAAGGCAACATTACAAAGGCAACCGCGAAACCTTGTTCAAAATTAATTACAAAGTAAATGAAATAGCACCTCTTCATGCGAGTTACTTGCTCCAGTAACTCGGCCAAGTCCTACCTGAATAGCCTTTCAGGTGACGCGTGTCAAGTGTATGCTTAAAAGAATCCAGGTTGGCTTGGGATAGCTTCAAGTACTTTGTGTTGCACTTATGAACCGGGAATTTTTAAAAGGATTCTAAAAAGATTTTTATTATTTTTTAGTCACAACATTACTTTTTTTTAAGTGAGAAATCCATTATTGATACTTTCCGCCCCCCTGCCAAATGGATGGTTATGTCAGAATCCTACTGAAGAAAACCCTACGGCGTTCCTAGAGGCACTTTTGCCATGGGATCGCGGGTACGCACGAGCAAACCCTACAGGGCACATGTAGGTACATGTAGGCCTATTTAATGTATTACTTAAGACCTATATAAAGTATGTTATGTTCATGAAAGCAATCCTACTAATATAATAAATGCGAAAGTCTGTGTGTGTGAATGTTTGTTACCACGTATCTCCGTAGCTACTAAACTGGTTTTGATGAAATTTGGAATGTTAGATAGTTCCGGTTCTGGATTAACACGTAGGCTAATTTAATTTTCGAAAATCAACCCCCAAGGGGTTGAAACAGGGTAATAAAGTTTCTATGGTTTTTTTCATTGGTTAGATTCGCTCAAAACTCGGTGCAAATAAACTTTAAAATAAATAATAAAAATTGATTTTTTTTTCAAAACTACCCTTATGAGGTGTGCAATAAAGTTCTGAAAATTGTATGGAAAAAATATTTTCCATACAATTTTCAGAACTTTTTTTCAGGTTTCATAAACTGAAAAGTTGGTGGTTATCGAAACAACACGCGGGCGCAGCCGCGGACAGAAGCTAGTTAAAAAATAAATAAATTAACTTCCGCGAGTCTCAACATTACCAAAACAATCTAGACAGGTTTTTATCGCGTTAAAATAATTCTAAAAGTAAAAGCGCTAAAGACCCGTTTTATATTTTCTAAGGGTTTTTATCGCTTTTTAATAAATAAAAATAAATAAAAACTATAAAGACTCGTTTTTTTTTATTAACCTTAATGTTCCGCTTTTAGGCAAAGGTCTCCCATTTTTCTTTACATGTCATTCGGTCCATTGCCACCTCTGGTCAGTTGGATTCGGATGCATCCGGGTCGTCACGCCATCTTGGTTTTTCGCGGCGACGTCGTCCGTTATTTGGAATCCATCCGGTAACTAGATTTGCCAAACAACATGGATGAATTCGAGTCACATGACCTACCCACTTTAAGCGAGCGGTATTTGTGCCTAGATCAGAAATGGCAGTTTTAGCACGAAAATAATTGTTTATGATTCTATAATTTATTTAACTCCAAAAGTGCTCCTCAAGAGGCTTGCTCTTTGGCAAATCTTGGGTTGGGACTTTTGTGCTTCGGGCAATGTCCGTCTCTCTCGTATAAAATGATTGAAAAATTCAGTCTCAATATTTATAGTTGCAGTCTTTTATGGGTGAACTTTTAATCTCAATTATTACATTATTACCCGCAACGCTAGAAGGAGGTATACAGTGTATTATTTTCAGACACGACATTTATTTCCATAGTATAAAATATACAATACAAATTCTACTATTATTTTATTTTAAATACACACGAAAAAAAGACTAAAAATACAGAATAAATTGGTTTATTATTTAAAATTCTTTTACACAGGTGCTTATCCCAACTTAGTTACCAAAACAACTCTAAACAACATTTAATTTGTGATTAGTAGGTACAAAACAGTTTTCATTACCCACCCGGCAAACAAGTTAGGTTTACTAACCTCCAAATTGATTCTCTGTGTTGTGGGGTGGCTAGTCTCTTCCAAAAGTATACATAAGGTATTGGATGTCAGGTCGGTATGTTTCGCTCCAGCCCGCTTTGCACGAGCACCCAAGACAAAGTTATGTCTACGAAAGAGACAAAAACTATTTCTGTCGCCTATTCTGTCAAACAAAAGAAAGGGACAAAATATTTTTAGTCTTCTCGGCGGTAGACAAAACTGTTGTCTTGGGTCTTCATGCTAAGCAGGCTGGTACATTGGATGTATACCAGGACAAACGAACAGTAGGTAGTTGCTTTAGTTCTCGTAAGGGAACAGGGTAATCGCTACTCAAACAACTATTGTAAAAACGTATTTTTTCACGTACCGCACTATCGGTGAAGGCACCGACTAAGTTTCGACTCATTCTACTCTCCCTCCGCGTCACTCACCCTAAGACTCTCGGAATGAGTCGAAACTTAGTCGGTGCCTTCACCGATAGTGCGGTACGTGAAAAATACCGTTTTTACAATATGAATTATCAAATTCACGATAGTTTTTGGAATAAAAAAATAACTATTACCAATTAAATTTAAAGTTATTCCTACCTACGTTATAAACTAAAAATAAAACAAACAAACACGCTCACGACTGCCTTCCCCATGGTGGACATCCTCAGATATACATACTCAGTGAATAGATCTTTGAGGATACCAAGTAGGGGGTAGTCAGAGGCACATCCAAACATTACATTTGGTACATGCCCGCGTTTTGCAAGTAGTAAGCATTCCACGTGACAGGTTGCAAGCCCATCGCCGCTAATTGGAACACTAACTGTTGGCACATGCCTTCGAATTTTTGGTTCAAGGGCATGCCGGTTTCCTCTAAAAACAACTCGAAATTTAAGTAAGCCTACCGAGACTGCGTAAGTTTCCACAACCAGGCAGATAGGCAAAAGCTCTCGGAGCATAATTCCTATCATCAAATCCAACTTTTGTTATACAAATTTTAAAAATTTGACAAAAATCGTCAAACGAAATAGTACACAAATTTTTATTTTTAAGACATGGGCAGATGATAATTTTTAACGCACACCAAATTGAGCAATTATAATCAACTATTTAATAGCCTCTAAAAGAATGTTACGAAAGCGTTATTATCCATTAGATACACCTGTGCTCTTAAGCTTGTAACTTTAAATTACTAAGTTTAGGCGCTTAAAGAAAGGCGATTTAAAAATTCCAAGGCACTTTTAGTAAATTGAAGATACAATCTTAAGCAAAAATAAAAGTTGCGGTTCTTGAATTTGAAGTAATCAGTTGATGGGCTTGAGTTTTTTATTGTGTTAAAATTTACTCTGATTAGGTTGGACTTTTAAATTGAAAACTAAGCAGCACTCTTAAATTATTTAGGTATAAAAAAATGGAAATGGATTAAAAAATACAGTCAAATCCCTAATTTGACGTGATTTTTCTTATGTTTTGTGCCGTGTATAAAAAAGTTTAAAAATATGAAGTCATATTGTTTTTACCAAAGACGGATTGACCTTCGTTAAAGCATCAAAAGCTAGGAACACTACTGATGGAACAAGCCTTAATTTTTTTTGGTTCATGACATTCCAGTTTCCCATGATGTTTTCTTTCACCATTTTGAGTGCTAATGTGCACATCAACTTTTCGACTGGAAAAATCCACTACGACTAGGGTCGTACCTAAGACCTCCAGATCAAAATTCAGGGTACAACCCCCTAGGCACACACGGCTCTTGGTCTTACTTCCCACTTTAATATAAAAATAAGGTTGCATGATTGTTTCATAATTATATTCATACAGGCCGATTTTGATAAAAATGGAATACAGAGCAAAGCCGCGGGCCGAAGCTAGTTTAGTTTGGATCACAAAACATGTATACAAAGCTGTACACCATCGCTTTTTCACGTCGCTTCACAATATGCAGACGTTACATGAATACCAACAAAATTTAATTTGCTTGCCATCTTGTTTCAACACTTTGAAATATTGCTTTAATAATATCAACTCTAGACTATACTTTGTCTGCGAATCTTTCCTCGTAACTATATAGCATTATTTTAACTATATAGCTACATTATAAAAGGTTCCACTAGTTAAGTAGGTCAAACATGTAGCTACGTATTGTTTTTCATTAAAACATCTTCAAATGTTTCTCTCGCATCTGGGTGTTTTCTAAGTAGAATATATTATGAATGTATTTACATTCATAAAATATTATTATCAGTCATGTAGTTCCCATAACTCAAGCTCTGCTTACTTTGGGGCTAGATGCTGCTGTGTGAAAATGTCCAGCATATTATATGGTAGTGATCTGGATCAGTTGAGATAGCTAGCTGTTTCATCTGTATTTTTGCAATGCGCTGTTCCACCCGATGGTGATGAAGACTGTGTGGTGAGGATGGAAGCGTTCTCTGACATGCAGTTGTATAACTAGTTCTTGAGACGGTGAATATCCACACCGTTCAACTTTGCTGTGTCGGTGGAAAAGTTAGATAAAGTTTAGGTAACAATAATGCTGATGAGACTGTCGCGCTTCTGCAGTGCATCCATAATGTTTGCGGAGCCACGGGTCGATGGTTTCCACGCTATCATTCGTAAGAAAACTGCCTCAATGCTCAGCAGAGTGCGGGGCAGTTCCCACAGCATCCTGCAGGTCATTACAGATAGATATGACTTGCCAGAAATGAAGGCCTTTATTTGGGTCAAGTAGAACGTCTCGGCTGAGATAGCTCGATCAAGACACGAGTAAAGGTCCTTAAACCTTATTTTTAAATTTGCTGTCCTTGTATTTTAACATAGATCTTAAGCTCTCAAAAAAATGGTCCTAAATGTGTGACTTAATAAATTAATTTAATTTAATAATGCACGTTTGTCTGGAAAATATCGCTGTCAGTGATAAGATCGCCATTTGTAGGTCGTACCTACATAGTGTTTTTTTTAATTATAACTTCAACGGGTCTTTATCGCCTTTACCTTTTTTCAGTCCCTTACACCTTTATACAATCGAAACGTCGAAAACTAATATAATTATGTTATCTAATAGCGAAAGTTTAAAAAGTGATTTTTCATTTCATTTCATTCATTCATTCTAAGTACACGAATTTGTCGGTGACGTCATCTATCGCCCGTGTCATTAAACTCACGATCACGTGACCCGCAAACGGACAATACCGTTACTATTCAATTCGGGTTTCCACGCCATTTGTCGAATTTGATAAATGTGGTTAGGTAACCAATGAATAATGGTCAATTTACTTGATTTAAGCTACAGAATTATTATTACGAATTATTTCTTTTATTGACGTGTACTATCAAAATTCATACAGGGAGACTGGTTGCGACGCATGACCAGAGAGCTGGCTCTTATCTGGGTCAACGCATTAGCGCAATGCTTCAGCGTGGCAATGCGGACAGTATTTTGGGAACGCTTTCGTCTGGTAGTGATCTGGAGTTGAGCTATAGATCGTTTGCATCGGTCTTTAGATAGCTAGATGTTTCATCTGTATTTCTATATACCTACTTGTATATAGTAGTATGAGCAAATGTATTAATATATTGAAAAAAGCCCTAAACATTGTCATTCTAAATATACATAGTAACTAACTAGTTTTGTTTAAATTACATTTCGAAAATTGGATGTTTTAATAGACTTTGGACTTTACTTTGAAGAAATTGGTGAGGTCAACTAGAAAATGACCTACCTGATAGAAACTATTTGAAAATCTTGATTAATTTTGTTTTAGGTACCTCTCCTTCATGTAAAGTGAGGATATTTTTTTCTCGTCTATCCCATGGTTTTGGTTGTCATTTGATAACTGGATAAAATATTACGGGTGTGTGTACACAATTTTTTAATTCAGGGATCCGTTTACGAAAGATTAAGCTTTGAAGTGCTAATTTTTGTTAGAATCAAGTGTCCGTGAGTAGTATATAATAACGAAGTTAAAAGTAAAGTTATCGCAGCTAAGTAGACTTTACAAGTTACGATTAGTAGTCGACCAACTTATAAATGTACTTGGAGAAGTAAAAAGGAAATTTTCGTACAAAATCCATTAAAAATTACTTAGATAAAGTTGTTAGTTGTGTAAAACAGGTAGTATATATAAGTTTATGGGCAACTACGGAACCCTACACTACGCATGGACCGACACGCATTCGGCCGGTTCTTTTCATTTAAACTTGTTCACTTTCATAGCAGTATCACCCTTTTTCATTTTTTTTTCATATTTATTTCGCTAGGTACATTCACACTGTGCTAGTTGCCAAGTATAGTAGTTACTACTCACCTACTCATACTTGCCCACTAGCACATTCGAATTTACCTAAATAGTACTTCAAAACCAATCCTACAAATGGACTTGAGCATTCGTAACCGAAGTCAAACAGAACTAATTAAATACATTTTCGCTTGTAAATTGCTTAACTCTGATTAGCTTGTCAGTTTATTAGTCTTGTGCTTCTATGTTGTTCAACATCTTGGGTTGGTGCAGAGATACGCCGGGTGCCATATTGATTTTAGTAGGAGCTGTCAATAAATACCGATGTTGTTAAATAAATCAATAAATAATAATGCTGGACATTTTTCACACAGCATCATCTAGCCCCAAAGTAAGCAGAGCTTGTGTTATGGGAACTGGATGACTGATATACTACTTATATACGTTTTTTTTGTAAATACATACATATTATACATAGAAAACCAGACCCGAGACAAATAAAAATATGTTGTAAACATGTTCTCAATAGTAACCACGGATCGGACTACTCAGTGTAGGACAGCCCCCCGAAGGACTGATACTTTCTAATGCCGGGTACAGATTAGTGAAATGTAATATTTCTCACAGAGGTAACGCGTGATTGATACCTCTTTGCAAGCGTCCATAAGCTACGGTAACCGCTTACCACCAGGTGCCTTGTTTTACTCTTCATCGGAAACCTTGTCCCTCCTATCTTTATTGTTTATTGTTTACACAAATAAACACTTACAAAAAGGCAGAATTAAATTATTTGTACCAAGGCGAGCTTAACCCTAAAAAGAGTTTTTCCCTAATCTTGAGCTAGAGAGATGTAATTATAGAAGTAAGATCGTGTACAGAAGAAACAAAAACAGAAAAATACTTTAGTTACTTAAAGCAACAAAAAATAAATAAAAATATATAAATACGATCCTTTTTGTTATGCTGAAACACACAAAAACTTACCTAATTAATTTCCAAGTACATACTTTTTGAATATGTTTGTCTATGATTTTTTATGTCAAAAATAGAATAATAATGTATATTGTATGTGTGTGTCTATAGTAACAAATAAATTGTTATCTATCTATCTATATATTTTATGTATCTAAATATATACCATGCTAAAATATATAGATACTTTAAACTATATACCATACATAATTAAGAGAGACAGATAGTGTTCTTTAACTTTTCTTCTCCATGTTCGTTTCGTGCATAAAAAAGGTTAGTGCGGCGTCCAGACTATGAGAATTTTATAAAAAATATATTATTACCACGTGACGATACATTGCGGCTATTTGGACGGCAAATTCTTTAATTGCGTGTGACATTGCATGTTACATTTAACTAGTCTGTACCCGGCATTAAAGGTTATGGGAAACGATGGATGGTTGCCATACACCGTTCAACTGCATGCTCACAGTTTAAACGTCGGTCGCCATAATTAATGTAGGTACTAGTTACTGTTAATAAATATTGACAAACGCTAGACATAAAGGTTCTAAAGGAAAAGTTCATTCCCGAAGGACCGATGCTTTCTTAAAAGTTGTTGAAAACAGCGATGGACGGTGGCCCAAAATTGTTCTCTTAATATATCTGTCCGCTCGTAATATGTCCGTCACCATTTTGGATCTACAAGAAGCTGTCAATAAATACCGACGCTGACGATCTAAAGGTTCTTAAATTGAAACCAAGAAGGCTTTCCTACACTGCGTAGCGAAGTGTAGGAAAGCCCGAAATATTCAAGACAATGTTTGCAAAATTCTATATATTTAAGATAATTATAATTTTAAGTTTTATACGTGTGTTTGTCGCAACGCTATGAATGAAATATGAATATTGATTTTAAGATTATAAAATCAACGGTAACATCACATTTTGACAACCATGAAGACGCGGAGGGCTAGTAGCCAGCTGCGACGGGTTCGATTCCCATTGAGGGACAAATGTTTGTAGGTTCTGCAAATATTTTCTCCGGGTCTGGATGCTTTGAACCATGGTTATCGTAAATAGTTCCTAATATCCACACAAAAATATATAATATAAAAAAAGGTTTACAAGGTTTAAGTACCAATGTAAATAATTTATTTATTTGGAGATCTCATCCATCTAGCGAAATAATAAATGGTTCATACGAAAAATTGTTTTGACAGAGTCATTAATATGTCTCATCGGGTTGTCTGTCTATGTATGTAGGGTTGGATAGTTTTTCAAGTAAAATGCTATTTGATTTTGAAGGTAATAAATAGTATTTTATTAAAAAGATCTCTTTTTATCGTCCCTGGTCATCTTTCTTCTTCCGCTCTCTATATTTTCACTCGCTCATTTACGTTCCATTTCATTCATGAATCACGCTCCGTTCCTAGATGTATATGTATAAGGTCTTGTTTAGCAGAGCCGTGTTAGCCTAGTGGCCGGTAACTATCTGAGTTTGCCCATAATGGGGACTACAGTCGTGAGCGTGTTTTTAAAATAAATATTCACCCAAAGAAAATGCCCCAACGTAAGATTAACCGTGTCGTGGGTATCAGGAACTATGAGTACCGTGGGACCACAACACCCAGATTCACAGCATATAGGTACAACATATAGGTAGGTGTCGCAACGGGAATCGAACCCCCACCTCTGGCATCGCAGCCGGCTACTTGCCCGCCATACCATCGAGATCGTTTGTTTTATTTAAAAGTTTCTATTTTATTCACTTTGTATTTCAGTATTTGTTTTGCGTCAAATAAACTATTGTCTATTCTATGATAACATAAAGTAACTAAAATAGAATAATGAAACGACACACAATGAAAAAGTGTTATTGTTTCAGTGTTTCGTGAAACTCCGGAGGCGTTTATAAAATTTTCATCTAAAATGCTTTTAGAATTGTGCTGCTAGCGACTTTAGTAAACTCGTGGTAGGCTCTCTGTTCTGTTCGCAAAAGTTCAGCATACTTAGTATGAATGGAGCTACATGGCTTGGTGCCGTGGTTCCGACCAAACGTCTTTTTTGTGTTGTAGAACGGCATAATCATACCAAATAATATGCGTAAGCATAATCATATTATACATTAATAACTTATAATTTTTGTTTATTAAATAAATTGAAAATATTTTTTATTTCATTTAATTTATGGTGAAATATTTGAGAAATTTTGTTATTAGTTAATTTTAAGGCGTGTGCTATCGGTAATTATTCCAATAAGCGACGATGGGCATGCAATCATGTCACGTGGCATGCCAACTACAATGTAAAACGCAGACATTAAATGTTTGGTATGATAACAGACCTTCATCATGGGGATTTCAAGTTCAAGATGTTTAGGGGTGAGCAATTTGTCTTGTTATTTGTTATCCTGTAGCTATGTGTTATGTGTAAATAAGACTAAGCCTTTATTCATTAATCGGCTTTATTCGAGTACCGCGCGGGCGAAGCCTCGCATAGAGGCCAGTACAACTTATTTATTAGCCTTAAACATTATGCAAGGTTTAAAATAACAACCTCGACCTCCTCAACCTCTGTGGCGCAGTAGCCTAAGGCCCTCCTGAGAAGCAGAAGATTAATTAATTCCCGCCGCGGGACTAATGGGTGTAATATCTGCATATATTTGTGTTTTTATGTTTTCTGTGTATAATTGTATGTATGTTTAAAAAATATATATATAAGACATGAGTAGTTCCCATAACACAAGCTCTGCTTAGTTTGGGGCTGGATGGTGCTGTGTGTAAATTTCCAGTACTATTTATTTATTTATAAGTCCCGTCACATGGTACTGGGCCGTCTGGAAGCTCTGTGACTATGACCCAGCGCTGGTCGCTTATGAATGTCAAATTGTAATCTTTTTATGCTTTCCATACGTTTGTTTGTGCTAATCGCATTGTTTATTACGTATTTTAGAATTATCGATGTTATTACAAGTGTTTATTTTATTATTTTGGTCATAAATTGAATCTATGCAAAACTATACTAATATTATTAAGAGATAAGTTTGTTTGTATAAAATAATGCTGGACATTTTCACACAGCATCATCTAGCCCAAAACTAAGCAGTTTCTGTTATGGGAACTACATAACTGATATGCTAGTTATATGCATTATTATTTTTTAAATGCATATGAGTTATTTCATATAATACATAGAAAACAGCAAGACCCGAGACAAATGTTTGCCGAACATACAAACTATTGTCCCGCGGCGGGAAGCGAACCCGCAAACATTTGCATAACAGGCGGGCCTTCGACAACTACTCCACAGGTCGTTGATTGAATATATGTAGGGGATATTTTTTTTTTATATTATAATGGACTTTGGACTTTATTTTTTTCTGATTAAATTTAATCTTTTTATGGAGACAAAAACGGAAAAACGGTCGAGCGAATGTGTTTCTTTTAAGAGCTACTTTTCATCGGCCGTCTTTGTCTTCATCCGTAGTTCCAATCCAATCGGTAAGAGGTGTGTCTGGTATTTTTGCTGATTTCTTACAAATACATATTTTTCAATCCTGAATAGACCGTTTTTTTTATATAATCTCACCTAAATGTAGCACATAATAAGGCCGACGATGAAGCACATAAAAAAGTACATACATATATTATCTCTAACAAAAAAATAAAAGCTAAATACATTTTATAACCATTCCTTCTCACCTTTCTAGGTGTGAGGGTAATCGCTGATTTATGGGTTTATATCGCGAACATTTATTTGCAAAATAATATTTTCTCTCAATATATTTTCATACCTGGTTTATGGGTTATATACAGGGTGTAATCGTTAAGTGTGCACAGGCGATTATTCCGTAACTATTGCAGTTATCAAAAAACTTTAAACTGATATCGAAAGCACTTTACCTAATGAGTAAAATGACATTAATAACTTTTTAAAAATAAAACGAGAAATATCCAAAAAAATTACATTAATCACTCCCATACATTTTATTTCTTAGTAAGTACAAAATTTTGTGTTCAAAGCATATGTTCGAAGTGACGTCCTCCTTGTGCAATACAATGACGAGCTCTATTTACAGTTTCTAAATGAACTTTCCTTAACATTTGCAGAGTAATTAAAGCAATTGTACGACGTACACGATTCTGTAACTCTTCTAGGCTGTGTACTCTCTCAGCGTACACGTGGTCTTTGACAAATCCCAAGAAATCACAAGGCGTGAGATCCGGGGATCTGGCAGGCCAAGGGGTTGCACTATTATTGGCTATTAAGCCATTATAATTGTTTCGTAAGAAATTCATTACAACATTTGTATTATGTGCAGGTGCTCCATCTTGTTGAAAAATTATCGACCTTCTTTCATCGTCTGGAATTGGTTCTAAGAGACTTGGCATATCGTTTTGTACAAAGGAGAAATATCTCTGTCCATTTAAGGTTCCACTGTAAAAATATGGCCCAATGATCCGATCTCCAAGAATACCACACCATACAT
Organism: Perizoma affinitatum; assembly: GCA_961405105.1. Classification (NCBI taxonomy): domain Eukaryota; kingdom Metazoa; phylum Arthropoda; class Insecta; order Lepidoptera; family Geometridae; genus Perizoma; species Perizoma affinitatum. The sequence continues at coordinate 10,283,646 of OY560206.1, forward strand.
TAATTGAGAATCGCACCTGAGCTCTAACTTCAGTAGTTAAGCGAGGATTGTCAATTGACCAATAATGCGAGTTTTTTCTATTGTAAATGCCGCAGTTTGAAACATTACTTTCATCGGTCCATAAAATTGACCTTACATTGACATAATTATTGACTAGCCAATTGCAATAGACCAGCCGACGAGCAGGATCATCATTGTGCAGCGTTTGAGTAGGTTTTATCTTAAATGCTTTGAAGTTGTGTTTTTTTAATAACTTGTGTACATAATTGTGGGACACTGGAAATGATCGGGCCACTGAACGCGTTGATTCTTGTGGATTATCTACTACGTAGTTAATAATATTGTTATCTAAGTCATTATCAAATTCCGGAGCTCTTGTTCTCGAACCTTTTTTTCTGTTAAAAGATCCATAATTTATCAAATTGTTATCCAACTTACGTAAATACGTACCAGAAGGAACTTCTCTATCTGGGTACTCTCTTCTGTAGGCGATAATGGCCGCCCTATTGTTACAATCATGTTTGTAGTACATTTTTAACATGTCCCTCTTTTCTGTATTGGAATATGCCATTTTTCAATCAATAAATGCAACAATCACGATTATTAACGCAAATTGAAAAATACAATAAATTGGCGGGAACGAGAACCCGCGATAAAGAATTTGAATTTAGAACGAACACCAAAGAGTATCTTTCTTTTTGTTTTTATTTAGTATGTTGCTTTTCAGCTAGTTCAAATCAATACAATATTGAAACAAGGTTTATTATAAATTTGAAGTGGTAAGATAATTAATCTACACGTGTATCTACTTGAAATTCATTAATACCTTCATATCGTACATAATTATAAAATGACAAGGGTAAAATGAGTAGGTACTATTCCACTTAAAATAAGGAAACTAAAACCTTTCTACTATCTCATACTAAATGTATGGGAGTGATTAATGTATTTTTTTTGGATATTTCTCGTTTTATTTTTAAAAAGTTATTAATGTCATTTTACTCATTAGGTAAAGTACTTTCGATATCAGTTTAAAGTTTTTTGATATCTGCAATAGTTACGGAATAATCGCCTGTGCACTCTTAACGATTACACTCTGTATATGTTTAATATCCACCCATATAAGACGTATTCTTTCCAGACACTGACATATTTTTGTGTTGGTTGGATCAATATTTTGAATATTTAGAAATCAAAACTATAAGTAGTATATCAGTCATGTAGTTCCTAGAACACAAGCTCTGCTTACTTTGGGGCTAGATGATGGAGATGATGGTGTGTGAAAAAATGACCAGTTTTATTTATTATTTTTAATTTTTCTAAAACAAATAATAAAACTTCTTTATGATGGGTATCTTCAGATAAATACTCAGAGCGCAGATATTTGAGGATCCTAAGTAGGACAGTAGTCTGAGCCACGTCCAAACATTAATTAAGCATATTCCCGCGTTTTGCAAATAGTTAACATTTCAAGTCCATCGCCGCTTATTGGAACACTAACGGATGACAAATACCTTCACATTTTTGGTTATAAGCCTTAAAGATTTCCTCACGATAATCTTCGCCGTTTAGAAAACGTGTTAAAACACACATACATTTTTCAAACGGCAAAACGAATTAAAATAATATATTTTCTTTACTAATAATAACTCGAGTTTAAGCTCAATGATGCATACCTCAGAGAATAATATCAATTAAAGTAATTATATTAATTTATTATCAAAGGATTTTAACTTGAAATTATTGCGTCTATATAATTATCATGCTTTCATGGAATCTGAGAATGAGCTGTTGAATTTAATTCAATGTTTATTTTTATTAAATGATCGTTTCACGTATTAATTCAATCATTTTAATACAATGAATACAAAAGTTATAAATGTATTTAATATTTATTTTATTTAAAGATCACTAACTTTTAGTTTCAGTTTCACCAACAAAAAAAACGGACGGTCAATTCTAACCATTGATTATGACGACAAATTCCCATGAAAACATGTGTCAAAGAGCTTTTATAAGGAGGATAACCACAGGTTTATTGTGTTGATGAAACAGGCCGTAATGCATACCAAAATAAATTTTAATAATGTTACAAAAAAAAAACCGAGCTTTATTATAATAATAGGTTGAAGCATGCAAATATTACTGAGCAAGTAACATAAAACATAAAAATAGAATATAAAAATAGAATTAATTTACTATACAAAAGGAAACTTAGATAACAGTTGGAAACATTTATAAAGTAAGGATTTCCGCGATACAGGTTAGCCCTAGTGCGGGATCCATTGTAATATTGTAAACCGTTATTGATATTCTGAGAAATATAAAACAAAAAAAAACGTCACAAATGTCTTCCCCATGGTGGACATCCTCAGATACATACTCAGTTAGTAGATCTTTGAGGATACCAAGTAGGGGGTAGTCAGAGGCCCGTCCAAACATTACATTTGGTACATTGTTTTGCTGAGAAATAAAATATTTGGATTTCTATTTGTAAAGTTATGTTACCTATGAAATGAAGAGTTTGTCGATTTCTATTTGGCTTTCTTATACTACCTCTGAGAGGTTTTCAATAGTATCAAGGGTTTGTTGGAAGAAAACTGTTCTCAGTGTGCTTTTGTACACGTCCTCTCACTCTAATTATAGGTTTAACGGGTCTTTATCGCGTTTACGTTTATTATAATTTTCCCGACGTTTAGACTGTTTTGCAATAGATGATACGTAAAAATTATAATCATGTTAACTAATCGTGAAACTTGTAATTTTTGTGTAAAAAGAACAAATAAATTTTAGATATCTGCTGATAAATAAATAATGCTGGACATTTTTCACACAGCATCATCTAGCCCCAAAGTAAGCAGAGCTTGTGTTATGGAAACTACATGACTGATATACTACTTATATTTTTTTTGTTAATAAATATATAGGTACTATACAAGTAAACACCTAGACCTGAGACAAATCGCGATACCACCGCTCTCGCGCCTGCGCCCGCGCCGTCCTTGCGACACAAACCTCTCACCTCTTACAACACCCACCAACATTACTCAATTATTACATTTTTGATACTAACTGTGTAGTTCCATCTAGCAAACTGAAAACTATTAACACATTGTAAATAAGAATTAGCTCTACTCTGGAAGGTCACGCGTCGAATTTTGAATACACGAAGGGCCCCGATTCCCCACGGACCCAGAATTTCAACCCTAAAATTCTCACCCAAATCAGCCGAATAGATTAAATCGATTACAATTACAAATTAAGTTACTGAAACATTATTTGTTACTGCCCACGGCTTCGCCCGCGTGGTATCTTTATAAAAAGTAACCGATGAAAAGAACGAAACGCAGCGTTCGTGAGAAATGTATTCGCTCGATTATTTATGTCAACTTACTGTGCAAAATTGGTCGTCACGAAAAGTGCTTATTTAAACGGGTCTGTTTCCATTCCGAAGGTCCATTCTAAATATCCAATATTCATATTTTTTTTTGATATCGTATGACTTGATTCAGCGATTATCCCCGAAATCAAAACTTAAAAATTTTAATAGCTACTGTCCCGGTCTTCGCCCGCGTAGTCGACGAAAAAGTAGCCAAAAGTACCTAGTACATTGCAAAATTGGTCACCACGTCAAACCCCTTAATTTTAATAGTATAATATAAAATTGGTCGCCACGTCAAACCCTTTAATTTTAATAGTATAATATAAAATTGGTCGCCACGTCAAACCCCTTAATTTTAATAGTATTATATAAAATTGGTCGCCACGTCAAACCCTTTAATTTTAATAGTATTATATAAAATTGGTCGCCACGTCAAACCCTTTAATTTTAATACATACATTCTACAAATTGATTAAATATATTTTAAAATGAGTAGTTTCGGAAATAACCCTACATCCTAACACAAACATTACCTCATTATTAATATTAGTGTCGATAATTGTTTATGAAAATGTTATCAAATATTTAATGTAACAATACTGTTGACGCGCATTTCAAGAATTAAGCCCTAAATTTTAATCTCTGTCTTCGTTCACAATAAGATGCACGTGATTTTAATGCGAAATTGGCTTTTCTTGATCAAGTTAAACGTTTCAGAACGTTATTTTCTTTGATGTTACACAGATAATGCTTACAAATAAGATTAAAACCTTTCACAGAATAAAGAACGTAACCTTCTGTAACCTCGTGTTTTAGATGTCAAAACTATTATTTATTCTGTGTTAAGGGCAATGGATTCATCCGATTATAGATAAGAAATAAACTAAAATCCACTGTAATCGAGATCTAACGAAAGTAACTGTTATTTTTTGTCTGGTGCTGACATTTCGTGATTTCATTTTGAGAGAAGTTTAAGAAAATATATTATTTAAAATATGATATGTGTATGAAAGGATCGTCAGGTATACCCCTTCACCACACTTGACCTTTTCGAAAGCAAGGATGAAAAGAAGCGAGCCTGAGTCCTCGACCTTTTTACTTACTCACAGTCAAACCTTATAATTTTAACACCATCAAAATTATTCTACCTAGGCTAGGTATGTTTATTTCAGTGTGAGTAATTACATAAATGCCTTGTTTTTTTTCACCATTATTTATATTTCCCGATTCAACCGACTCCAAAAAAAGGTGATTCTCAACTCGGGGTTTATGAACTATATTGTTTTTATAACATCTATTTACATACTTTATTAACTATCACGATTTTTTTTTTTACTTTGCATAGAAATCCCGGATTGGGTTCCTGAATAAAGTATATAGTTCCGATTAGTATTTTCCCAGGTATCTTAGATAACTACGTAATTTTTATATTGACCCTGAAATCAGAGTTTCTAGACCTCAAAATAAAAGCGCCCAGTTAAGAAAATTTCGCAAGAATTCGACGACCTCTGTGGCGCAGTGGGCGAAGGCCCGCCTGAGACGCAGAAGGTTGCGGGTTCGACAAATGTTTGTATGATTTGCAGATATCTGTCTCGGGTCTGAGTGTTTTCTATGTATAATATATATCTATTTACAAAAAAGTATATAATATAAGTGGTACCTATATCAGTCATGTAGTTCCCATAATACAAGCTCTGCTTGGTTTGGGGCTAGATGATGCTGTGTGAAAATGTCCAGCATTATTTATTTATAATTGACAGTACAAATACTAACATAGTTTAAAATATAAATATAATGGCAAAATAAGTGCGGGTTCGATTCCCGCTACGAGACAGTTAATGTTTGAACGTTCTGCCGATATATGTTCAGGATCTGGGTGTATGTTTAATTCATTCTTACATTCCCCTATCACGCTAATACCCCTAACCTAACCTATAATAAAAACTTCAAAAAAAAAATTAATTTAAATTTTCAGTTACAAGCGCTTCTTGCAAAATTTTTCTAATATGCTATTTATAGGGATATAAAGTAGGATATTATGCCACTAACAGTCACCCATCGAAATATTAACTTCGTCAATGTTACATTACAAGAGCTTCTAAAGAAAAACAGGCAGATTGAACACAACCCTTGAATTGAGGGGTTTCTTTACCTAGTAAATAGTATAAAGTAGCTTTCTATACCAAAGTCTATTTCCGTAACCTTCCGTTTCCGTAATTAAAACGCGAAAAGGTTTTAAAATTTAATCTCGAGTTGTTTTCTTATTTTGGTGGTTTGAGTTAGCGAGCGAAGGTGATTTAATATTAATTTCATTTTTATTATACCGCGGTTTTTGGTTGCGTTTTGAAGCATGGAATTGAAAGATACATTATGAATAGTAGACCAATTAGTAGGTAAAAATATGGAAATATTAAGCGGCTTTAAAAATATAAAGAAATAAGAAAGAAATATATCATCAATATATATATAAATATATTGATGGAACTCGTTATTATAACACAACATTTCTTTAATAAAATAATATGGAATACGGATATTATAACCTGGACCGACATTTAAACATAATAATAATAATAATAAATTTATTTGCCTGAATGCGGTAGTACAAAGTTATTTATAATATTTGATGGAGCTCACATTCCCCAATATCTGGGATGCAAATTTACTTAAGTATCTAATTTAATTTTAAGGTTTACATAAAATCCATATTAAAAAATAAATTTCAAATTCAATACAAATGTCAACTTGCCTTCCGGAAGCTGAATTCAGTTCTAGATGCTGAAGTAAGCTGATCTGTTAAGATCAGTTAAGCTTTGCCTTAATTAACCGGGAAAATTAGTATAATTTTGTCATTTTGTATGATAATTGTCATTTTTTATTTTGTATACCAGCCTAATTCACAATTGTAATAATTTAAATTTAATAATTAATTGTAAAGATCATACCTACCTCTGCAACGCCCTGACAGGGCCGATGTACCTACCAACCTACTTGGACCTACATTAGACCTAAGCTTAACCACTGTATGTAGGACATTAAGGATGAATAAATTAAAAAAAAAACAAGCTTATTTAAAATTTTAAACATCACACACACTACATTTCAGAAAATCTTTTTTTTTTTAAGTTCAGTTTTGGAATTATTAAGTAGCAGAAGAACTTCATGTGAAATAGTTCTTCTGGAGAAGTACTATCACCATACCTATTCCTGCCGCCAAGCAGCAATGCTTGCTTGCTGTGTTCCGGTTTGAAGGGTTTCCGGTGAAATTACAGGGACATGAAGCTTTTCATCCATTTTGTCTCAGGATCTCTCCTGAGACATAATACCTCTGGTATTGCAAGCATCCATAGGTTACGGTAACCGCTTAACAAAAAGTAGAGCGTATATTAGACACATTAGTTGTAAAATGAAAATAAGAAAAATAACCTTTAGGAAACGCTATAGGTGCGTTCCAGGATTCATACGAGCACCAGCTTCATATAAAATCTCAACTGGGAAAAGCAGCCGTGTTGGCCTAGTGGGTGATACCCCGACTTCTGATCCGGAGGTCGATTATTATTCGTAGTAGTCTGATGGATTATTACACTCGAAAATTGTATGTGCATATTAGCACGTGCTCAAAACGGTGAAGGAAAACATCGTGAGGAAACCGGCATGCTCTAGAACCAAAAATTCGAAGGCATGTGGCAAAAGTTAGTGTTACAAAAAGCGGCGATGGGCTTGCAACCTGTCAGGTGGAATGATAACTACGTGCAAAACGCGGGCATGTACCAAATGTAATGTTTGAACGTGCCTCTTACTACCCCCTACTTGGTATTCTCAAAGATCTACTCACTGAGTATATATCTGAGGATGTCCACCATGGGGAAGACAGCGTGAGCGTGTTTGTTTGTTTGTTTGGCACGCGTAAGTTATGGCGTGAATTCATGACAATTCAGTCTCAGCCACATTAGAGCCTTGATACATCATCATCATTTACGTTCCGAATAAATTCAGAGAACCGATAAAAACGGTTCCGGAAAACCGTCGACGTAAGATATCCGGAGAACGAGATTTTTTCCTGTTACATTCTCTTCGAAATACTTTTCGGTTGATGTTCCAATGAGTATCTACTTACTATGTAGACTTTTCAAGATTATTCTTGTGGATTGAAAATGTTTTTTTTTATTCTTACTAGGTGGGCCATGGCCGCTCTGGGCACCCGATCGACCCACCGCGTCGCATCGCCCATCCGTGTTCTTTTTCTCAGCTCCTAAGGGTCGTAGCGTAATGCCAAATAGCCTTTAAACCTGCTCATGAAATGGACTACTAAATGTATTATTTTTTTAAAACAACTAGTTGTTCCAAGATTTGCGCGTACAAACAAAAAAACAAGAAACAAAAAACTAACTCTTCAGATTTATTATTGGAAGATGTGGACTTATTATGGGTGTCTGGCCATTAAAGGCAAACACACTCATACACTTATTTGACTTTTTAACGATTGATCTGTTACAAATGTATAGATCTCTACAATAAAATTGAGTGTGTGTTTTTGAATATGTTTTTTCAGGGTTTTTGAATATGTTCGGTAAGATCTGGCTCAACGGAATAAAATCATATAAAACGTCAGGGTCATATATGTAATTTTTCAAAAAAAAAAAAAAAAATGTGTGTATGTGTAGTTCCCATAACACAAGCTCTGCTTACTTTGGGGCTAGATAATGCTGTGTGAAAAGGTCCAGCATTATTATTATTATTTTAAAATAGTTTATAATTATAGATTATTGATACTGTTATATTTGAAACTAAATTGAATTGAACTGAAAGAGGAATCTCAGTTTGTGTTAAACTTTTCAGTATAATGACATTACAGACTGAACATTCATCTTCCGGTTTCCGCAAAGCAAAGCACAAGAACTTCGTATCTCAGATATCAAACTATACTATAATATTATAGTCCGGTCCTAATTCGACTCTATCCAGAGATAGGCATTCAATCCAACTTTGAAGTTCCTGCTAAACATTCTAGTTGGCGAAACCGCAGTCATCCCAAAACCAACCTTACTACACTATCACTTAGATTCAATTCTGACAGGGAACTATGTTTCGTTTTAAGTTCTAAAGAGATTGTCATCGAAAAGCAGTTCTTACGTCATACAAAATACAGTTCTATTTGTCAGGCAGTAAATGTTGCCCGCTACAGACGTGTTCCTCAAGATTGCAGTGCTTCCCCTACCCTTGATTTAAGATTGCTGGAAGCGACATTGATTTTACTTCTATACGAATAATAAACCTGTTTTTTTTTGTTTGAACACGCATAACTCTGGATCTATCAGGGGGATTTGATGGGGGTACACTGAAAATCAGTACTGCGCTTAGTCTGCCAGCTTTTGCTGAGTATGCTTTTTTTGCCTTTAATCATGGCAATTATTGTTCTATTATAATAGTCTGTTTAGGTATATATAGTTCGTTTATTTATATATATGTACCTACTTAATTATGTAACCTAATGCTGGTCGTAATTTCAGGCAATAAATATTTACTCTATTCTATTCTATTCAATTCTTCAAGTGTCATTTCTATTAAATTCTGTTTCAAAATCAGCATTTTAATAGGAGGCGGTAACCGCTTTTCTATCAAGTGGACCGTATGTCTATTAGCCTCGATATAAAATAACAAAATACTCCTTATTTCATAAGACTGGTATTTCAATATAACATATCTAGGAAGTGTTGTTCCGTGTTGTACACAACAATACGTTCCAATGAAGTGGGTCAGTTGGAGTCACCTGCTAATTTCTATCGATACTGCAATACTGCTGAGAATACTCCAAACTACGGCATCCAAGCTTGATGCAGTATAACTTGACCTGGTCCTATCACGAGCACTGTTCGATTAGATATTCGTATTATGAGCATATGCCTTTGAATCCGTCGTGCTATCATAGTTTCTACTTGGGGTTCTATCATATTGACGACCTCTGTGGCACAGTGGGCGAAGGCCCGCCTGAAACGTAGAAGGTTGCGGGTTCGATTCCCGCCGCGTGATAAATTTTTGCATATGCAAATATTTGTCTCGGGATCTGGGTGTTTTCTATGTATAATAAGTATGTATTTACAAAAAAAAAAGTATATAGGCAGTATATCAGTCATGTAGTTCCTATAACACAAGCTCTGCTTACTTTGGGGCTAGATGACGCTGTGTGAAAAATGTCCAGCATTATTTATTTATTTATTTACTGCATAGACTGGCCTCGTTAGTACTGGTTAGCACCCACGTATTGTATTCTACTGTGTTTTTTTTAATTGTTTGTCTGTGCTGTATTTATATGTGTTGAATAAAAAACTATCTATCTAACTTGGATATTCTCGAAGGATAATGTCAGGACGAGTAAAACAGTACTAAATTTTTACTGAACCAAGAGGAGGAATCTCCCGTGATCATGGTATATGCAACTGTGCCGAAATATCGGGAAACATTCAAACTCACAAAGCATGGTAAATATCACGTTTTTTAGTAAAAAATATGCTCGTAACCATGATAGTTTCAAAAGTTAAAACAGTACTCGTATAAAACACTTAACTGTTACAAATATAGTAAAATGGTTTGTAAAAAAAACAAAAAGTGGGTGTGGACTGTCTCTTCTAGGAATGAAAATAATATTAATTTTAAAAGTGTCTCTAGGGACCCTTATTTATTTTTATTCGGAGTCCCAAAAATAATGCCCCATTAATGACCCAAAAATTAATATGACATGGAACATTATACACAAAACTCTGTGTAATAAAACGCCACCATAAAATAAAAGGAAATAAAATGACGACATGCAGTGGTCTGTGTCTAAAATTAGACGACCTTAGTGGCGAAGCGGCTGATTAGCCAACTGAGACGTAAGAGGTCTGAGTTCGATTCCCGCTACAGGACAAATGTGTGAATGATCGGGCAGATATTTGTTGGGTTCCGGGTCTGAATTGTGATGCCACGGTACTCGTAGTTGCTGATACTTGCGATACAGGGAATCCTAGTGTGGTAAGTAGGATATTAGAATATTAGTCATGTATATAATACAAGCTCTGCTTCGTTTAGGCTAGATGATGCAGTGTAAAAAATATTCGACATTATTATTATAATATTGGATTATTTATCATATGAAGTCAATTTTTTTCATTGTGGTATTGGCTCTGGTGTCGTCGGTCTGAAGACACTTTTTGATCACAGCGCCATCTATGTCTCAGTTGCTGAATCAGTTGAATCACAGCAAGTTGTTACCCGTGACATTGATTACATTCTTGGTGATCCTGACCCCATCAGCTGTCAGACGACCCTGTCGGCTTCCGCCTACTCACAGTACAGATATGTACCGGGATATTTCTCTTTCAGTTGCCTTCCCTGGCAACGACCCAAGCGAGGCCCGTCTGTAAGTGCTAGTTGCCCCAAACTAACTTTTGACAAGCGCCTTCTGCGTGCGTATACCAATTAAACCCCTCGTAAACTTTCTTACAGCCGTTCCATCAGTTTGTCTGGTAGATATCGCTATTTATCAATAAGACCACCAATTGTAGAACATTATCAAAGTTTTTAGTAACTAAGCTGATGTGTTAATTGGAGTGCAATCAAGTATCTTCTATCTTCTGTTATCTTCTGCGCTGGCCGAGATAATCCGGTGACGCTGATTTAGAATAAAACCTAGATCCCTGTTTCATCTCGACCAAATCTAACTTTATTTCAATGATTATATTTATTAAACCTCCTATGTTTTGACCAGCTTTCTGTGTTTTCACGAACGACATTTTTTGTCATCTGTTCTATACAGATTGTATCTAGCTGGAGGGTGTTCAAGACAATGCTTGTCTTCACATAATTTACACAAGCTATACGCCTGTTTCTTGATTCAACACATAAACTTTGGATTATAAGCATAAAGTTTATTAAGGCGGGGAGGGCTCTCATCAAGCAGAAGTTCTACAATAGCTCTACATTTTGGATTTCGTGTGAAAATACACTTATTATGTATAGGTGTCGTTCAATGCAAAGATGGCGCAGAATGCTGGATAGATGTTCACTCTATAAAATAAATAAATTAATAATGCTGGACATTTTTTCACACAACGTCATCTAACCCCAAACTAAGCATAGCTTGTACTATGGGAACTACATCACAGATATAATACATGTATATTTACATGTATGTTTTTAAATACATACATTTTATACAAAGAAAATACCCAAACCCAAGACAAATATTTGGAGATAATACAAACATTTGTCCCGCGGCGGGAATCGAACCCGTAACCGTCTGCGTTCCAGGTGCGCCTTTACCTACTGCGCTATAGAGTATGACGACCTCTGTGGCGCAGATAAAGGCCTGATCTAGGTGTTTTCTGTGTTTTATTTATAAATAAAATGTAAGTAGTATATCAGTCACGCAGAAACTTGGCGGAATTATAAAAGTATACAATAGCTAAAAGTCGAAAGACTTAAGTCTTATAAAACAAAATAAAAAAAAAAACATAATAGTTTGTTCTTAAAAAGTAAATTTGCATTTCCGGTTTCCTACCTTGATTTTTTTTCATAACCAGACTTTGTCCAATTCCATTTTTGAATAGAAATAAGGATTTATCATGGAGATTGTACTTCAGTATATTAAGATAGTAATCAAATGAGCCTCGTTCTAAATTAAAATTTACTGACCGTCCTAGAGCCGCTAATAGTTATATACGGAACAGTTTTCGAGTTAACTATGACCTACTTACAAAGTATGAGTGTTGAAAATAAAACTAAAAACTAATAGAGGCGAGATAGCCGACCATAGGAGAACCTCTTTTTGTGGAACCCATAAAAATGTAGCCACAGAAAAGATTCGTAATCTAGAAAAGTAGTTAGCAAGGTACACATAAAAGCATGACTTGGCACTTTTAATAGCAGGTAAATGTACGAAGTCACTGCTTTCGTATCTACGTTATATCGTACGTGTTACGATATATATATGTTATATTACAGTATTATAGCTAACCACAGTGACGCGATTATATTTTGAATCGCAGCGTGGATGGGCCTATAGAATAATAATATAATGTTTTCGTTACATCGTCGGACTAGCTTCTGTCCATGGCTTTGCCTGCCCGGTACCCGGGTAAATGGAAGTATGTGTTATTTCTAGATCACGAACTATAGCAATTCCAATTTGTATTCAAATCGTTTCAGATAATACAAAAACATACATTCTCATGATTGTATTTCCAATGGTGAGCATTCTTAGATATATATATCTGAGTATACTCAGTGTGTAGATCTTTGGGGATACCAAGTAGGGGTTAATCTGAGGCACATGTATACATTATATATGGTACGTGACGCATTCCACGTGACAAGTAAGCCCATCGCCGATAATAGGATTATGTCTGGCTCTCTATAAAAACTTATGAAACGGTTTACTTTAAAATTATCATAATACATCCGTACATGGCTTTGCCCGCATACAAATCGGATAAAAAGATGTATTATTTTATGTAACGAACTATAGTTTTTCTAAGCTTGATCCAAATAAGTTTGGTTGTCACTAAGATCCTTAGCGACAAACAACCAAACATACTACTTTCGCATATTTATAATATTTGCAGGATTATATTTAAATATTATCATTTTATTCCACCTCTAGTATTATAAAAAATTGACGTTAAAAAAAATACGAGAGAAATGTAAAAATTCAGGATACTGGATTTGTCAATTCCTCTCCATTTCTATTTACCTCAGCGGATCAAACATGCTATCGGCTAGTTCAAATGAACCACCGTACATAATAAAAGAGCCTAGGTATATGACGTTTTCAACATATTCTCACTATTATATATATATACTAATACTTTAGAAAAGTAAAGTTTGTTTGTATATAGGAGGTAATCTCCAAAACCACTCATTCCATATCAATAATTATTTCACCAATATTTAGAATGGACTTTCAGGGTGGGCACAGACTGTATATTATCCAGTCAAAACAAAAAGGCTTTTCGTTGAGACCAATTTTGCAACGTAATTCGACGCAAAAACGATGGAGCGAATGCATTTATTACGAACGCTATTTTAACGGTAAATTCTTCTTTTCAACTCTACTTTTTATGACTCTGTGGTCACTTAGTAGTTAATTATAAATGTAGCCCTAATTAATTAAGTGACAAACACAGCAAAAAACATAAAATTATCAAAGCTTTGCACGAAGTAATTTATGTAGGATAAAGTTATAATTGCTCGACTATTAGACGGCCCATTAAAAGAGGAGGGAGGTGGGTTTTAAGACTAAGTTATTCCTCCTTTGTTCAGTTATGAAAGGGCTGAAACAATGAGTACCTTAGAACCACAGGTACCTTTTGTCACAACTATCCAAAACCATTTGTCTCGTAATTTTAAACAGTAAAGAAATACATATATAAATAATGCTGGACATTTTCACACAGCATAATCTAGCCCCAAAGTAAGCAGAGCTTGTATTATGAGAACTACATGACTGATATACTATTTATATACTTTTTTTTGTAAATACATACATATTATACAAAGAAAACACCCATTACATATATAGTCCTGACACCACACCAAAATACCCTGTGTCGTGAGTATAAGGAACTACGAGTACCATGGTAGTACAACACAACACCAGGAACAAATATTAGTAAAACATGCAAACATTTTGTCCCGCAGCGAATCGAACAAGCAACTCTGTCGTCGCAGCTGGCTATTCGCCCGCTGCGCCGCCGATGTCGTCAAAATATAACTACGCATATTATGCTAAATTAATAAATGAAAATACTTTACTGTACACCTAGGTTTTTTATATAAGACAGGTACCTACTTTTTTCAGTAATTAGGTATTTAGACGCATTGCAACACTCATTTACACATGGTATGTCTTATTTTTGTTTTTTTATTTAGACTTTATTGTCCCACTGAAGGGCATGTCTCTCTCCCCTCCTTCCGATCCTCTCTGATGCCTGCTAGTTGGCGCAGTTCCAGTAGGAATCCATCTCATCCCACCATCTTCGAATCGGTTTCCACGTGACCGTCGTCCGCTTGGTACCCAGTCTGTGGTGGTCTTCGTCCACAGATCATCTGGCATGTATGTATTAAATAAAACATTTAAAAATAGTTCACTTCGAATTCCATAGACTTTTCGTTACTTTTGTTGGCAACTAGTGAATCTTTGGAAAAAAAAATACCTACGTGTTTTTGATCGTCTATTACTTATTCTAGTGACTTATGGCAATACAAACCAGATCAATGAATTCACACTAATCGATTGTAAAATATCAACATTTCAATCGGTTAAACCATTTTGGAGATAAATAGTAACAGACAGACAAACAAACAAACTAATTCTTACTTTAAAAGATTGTATACAGGCTCCTGACGTAATATCAAGTGTAAGAATGATACTTAAAATATTGGTCTGAGAAGAATATTAAGCTTCGAATAAAAATAAAACGGGAATGGAGTAGCTTAACAGAATAAATGTTACACTTTTGAATCTACTTGTAAACTTCGAAGATTTCATAAAACTTGAAAAAAAAAATATGTTCATTGAAATCCATTTATTTTCCTAGCAAATTAAACCATCAATCAGGTATCAATGAAAAGATCATCTTTTAAGAATCTCAATTCGAACGCCAGCGTAAGACAGTTAACCCGGGATCGCGATGGTAGCGCCGCCCGCCCATACTCAGTCTCGCTGCGAATCCGCCCAGAGCGCACGTCGCGCCCGCCCAGAAAACGGACCGCTAAAAAAACAGATCGATTTTTTTTTCTGTGCCTGTTCTTGTTTTGGTGACCCTGTGTGTGTTGTGATAGTGTGTTAAATTTTGGATATATCAGGCATGTAAGTTGTTTTATGTTTCTGATATAAGTTTTAAGTTGGGGTTTTGTCCGCTTAATTTCAGTTGTCAATTTGAATTTTCCCGGCGCGGCGTATTTTATTAAAAGTGGTCGTCAGTTGTCAGCGCGTTCTATATATTATTTTGTGAAGTTTATTACGCGATAAAACAAATACAAAATTGCACGTGGTTACGTACAATAATACTTGATATTTTTTTTTATAAAAAAATGGTCATATATTGAAATTAAATAGGTAAATACCATATTAATGGTATTTGTTTCCTTTAAAAAAAATCAGTAGGTGATAAATCGATAGCACGACTAGGTTAGGTTGTAGACTCGATTTTATTAGCCAAGGTTTTTTTGTAGGTAAATTGAAAAGGAAATTTAAAATGAGTAACTTATTTTCATGTTTGCGGTTTCATGCTATCATATTAATATTGTACAGCAGAATAAAATATAAAGTGTCTCACGATCGCTAAAAATTGTGTTTTAGAGATAGAAAATCTACACAAACAAGAATTGAAATTTGCGATGACTTATATTAGTAACAGTAATATTCTTACTATTTAGATGGAAGAATACATAAAAGGCTATAAAAATTAAAAAATCTTATTATCTGACCTATATATTAATGCAAATATATGTTCTGATTTCTGATCTGATGTAGTCTCGGAAGAACAGGCAGTAGATAAAACCTCAAAGACATTTCAAAGTGATCCTTGTGATTTTAATGCATAAATGAATTTTGATTTTTTGAGTATTTTAGAAGGCACAGTTTCATTAACTTTTTGGGTCATTAATGTACTATGGGAGTCTAGACAGAGCTTACTTATTAAAGCCTTTTGGGGTTGAGACTCTGGGTCCGTGGGGAACCGGGGCCATTCGCGTATTCAAACATTTTTCAAGGTAACTGGTCGAAGCATCGCTTTACCAGAGAGCTGGCTATTATCTGGGGCAACGAATTAACATTACCATTCAGTCATAATTTTGGTAACGCTTCCATCTAGTAGCGATCTGGATCAGTTGACCTATCTTTAGATAGTTTGCAACGGTGTTTATAGCTGTTATCTGTATTTTTATATATAGCTATTTACACTATTAAAAGAGTGTTTTGAGCGTAGCCACCTCCAATGTACATTACGGAGTAACCTTTTGGGAATAAAAGTTTGAATTGTAACTTAAAAATAAAGAAATATGTTAATACTAGAAATTAATATAAATCGCTGTTGCCACTTGTAAACTTCATAAAGTAAGTAAATCGTTCAAAGGGTAAGGTGTACGATTTTTTAACAAAGTCCAAAGAGATACACAAAAAAAAATAAACATTTAGAAAATTAACTAAACAAAAACTTTATATAAAGGCCTAACAAAAAAATATCGTATGATTTAGATAATAAAAAATCTTTGCATCCAATTCCCTCTAATTCAATGAATAATGTAGCTACTTAATGTTTTGTAAAAGCCTCATTAAAAATAATAAACTGACTTGTTTTTTGCCTGTTTTCCTGGTTTGGTTGAAGAGGAACAGGCAGTACGTAAAATTGACGATTCATAGTGATTTTTGTGAATAAATGAATTTTGACTTGACTTAGCTGAGACAGGATCTGATTGGATCTTTGTTAATGAAAAAAAAATACTGTACCTAATTATAAAACATAATTATATGTTATATATGTTTTATCTATCATTTCTTTGCTTAATTGTTGTGTCATATAAACTAATTTCTATTCTATGAATGAATGAATGCATGAATGAATGAATGAATGAATGAATGAATGATATTTCACAACAGTCGGCATTATGCTGAGCCTTGGCCAATTTGCTACTGCAGCACACATTAGTCACCTAATTATTTATTTCTTTGTTTCAATGTTAATTATTTTTTCATCCTATTATTCCTATGTTTTTTATTGTGTACCTTTTTTTAATGTTCAAAGGTGGCAAATAAATGATATGTCTATGTCTATGTCTATATTTATTTGCAAGAATATAGGTACATTAGTATTATTACTTAGGTAAAGTCAGCTTATTTATATTCGATTATATTCTCTATATCAGTTATAACGATATTTCGAGAGTTAGCTGTTTCAGCAGTATTTGATATATAGCTTATTTAACATAGTTGTATAAATATTTACACAGATAACAGCTAGCTACCTAAACACCGTTGAAAACTATCTAAAGGTCAACTGATCCAGATGTAGACGGAGGCGTTCCCGAAATGATGGCTGATAGGTAATGTTAATACGTTGCCCCAAATACTATCCAGCTTTTTGGTAAAGCGATGCTTCGACCAGTTACCCTGAAAAATGGTTGCAAACGCGAATAGCCCCGGTTCCCCACGGACCCAGAGTCTCAAATGAATTGAAACAAAAATAAAAAATTATGTGAATAATGAAAGAGTCCTTGGAACGCGCAAGTAAAATGAACTTGAATACAATTTTAGGGTCTCGCAGACCTATTTAACTCACACGGGTCTGTCACGATATTTGAAAAGTTTTATAACTTATTCTGGGATATAATTAAGGTTTTCGAGCAATTTTGTGAATGGAAGCTTTAATGTCGTGTTTATACAACTAAAAGGTAAACAAGCATGGACTGTAGCCCATCTGTTAACGTGAGCGGTTACCGTAACCTATGGACGCTTTTAACACGCGTATGATACGCGTTTGTCAATCTTGAATCATAACGGGTAAAAAGTCTCGAGTGCCTGTAATTCCATCGGCACATAACGGGTAGAAAGTCTAAAGTGAATGTAATTTCACCGGCACTCCTTGATATTTACGTATCTGAAACTCTAGCTACCTATTTACTCATTTTAGAAATATGAGCTTATGCTTCATCATTTGAGTCACTAGGTTAATTAGCATTTTCTTCCAGATAACATTCGCGTAGTGAAGTGGTAGTGCGTTTGGATAGAAATACAAAATAAAAATAATAATAATAAAGCCTTTATTTCCAAAATAATATATCATCTAATCTAATCCACATACATCTTTGATTCTAAATTGATTTTCATTTTTGCACCCAAAATTGGGCGTAGGTCTCCTCCATACGGTTCCATTGTTGTCGGTCTTGTGCTAGTCTAGTCCAGGTGTTCTGCGCTACCTCTACGATGTCGTCACACCACCTTCTCCTCGGTCTGCCTCTCGACCTAAAACAAAAAAATACCAAGTTAAAAATATGTAATAGGTATTAAAGTTCTTCTTTTACGGTTCTTCTGTAAAGCACTTTATCCTGGGACAATGTCGCTGTATTACAGAATTTCATCTGTTTGGATCTGACCACAGATGCCTAACCATCAAGTGTCAATGTTATTTAATTTTGTCAACCATGTCGAATCCTATTATCATTTTTTTTTTCATAACTTATCCCACCATCATATCTTACAAAATTTGTGTTTTTTAATGTTGTGTTTTTCTTTCTTGTTAATCTTATTTCTTTCTACTTTTCAGTTTAGAACGCTATAGGGTTGTCGAGATTTGACCTCTTTTCATAAATGAAATCACAATAAGACTTGATGGTTAGACCTCAATCAAGTAAATAACCAGTACTTCACTGTTCCGAGTATATCTGAGTATTGGGATAACAAAAAGACGGATTATATACAGAAATGTGGATAAATACGATCTGGGGTATCGCGCGTTCAACTTGAAACCTCTTCTGAGCAGTGGGGATCAACCAGACGGCAGACAGTCCAAGAAGAATTGTTTTATCTGATGACTGCAGGTGGCTGCCCACCTTTTTTAACCGTACCGCTCACCATCGGCAGATGATCCATCCTGACACCCATGCCTGGGTGGTCGCGTACTGCGATTTAAAAAATCTTCCTTCCACGAACACTCAGGTTATGGAATGATCTCCTTGCTGAGGGTTTCCCAAGTGACTACAGTATAGTTTCTTTTAAAAGGGCATTTTACTATTTTTAAAGCGTCGGCAAAATGCGCGTGTGAAGTCTCTGGTGTTGCAAGCGACCATAGGCTACGGTAACCGCCGTATATTTTGTTTGCCATTTTGGTGAATGAATGAATGAACGAATGAAAATAATATATTGAACATCGAAAAAAAATAGATACAACATAACTAAAAAAAAGAAAAAAAGTACAACGGGCGGTCTAAAAAAAGGCGGTATAAAAAACAATCTAACCTACTTAGAGTTTGACATAATGACATTGACGTATGGTGATAATGTTCGCGAGATCTTTCATGATATAATCTTATCTCTGAAATTGCCTTGGAGGGTGGGAATTTTCTTAGAATATATATAAATTTGAGTTTTATTTGATCTGTATAACTTTAAATTGATTTCTTGCAAGAGTTCTAGCAAGTACACATCTTTAACACATCTTTAAATGCACTACTGTAATTCAGTTACATTGTCTCGGAAGATAGTGCTTTGATCCACGCATTTAATTGTAGACTCACAATACAATACGCTCTCTCTACACAATATTCTTGGTTTTTAACGTCTAAAGAAATACATGAATTCTAATTCTTCAAAGTCTAAAGGTGAATTGAACACACACACACACACACACACACACACACACACACACACATACACATACACATACACACACACACCAACATCCACTCACTAAACTACCTTACACACCCTAACACATTTCGCATCCCAACATGTTTGTTATAATTCATTCTTATATTTACTTTTTTTGTTTAGTTTTCGTTTGTTTTCCTTTTATGTTCTTAACATCACCAAATATAGCAACAGCTAGGCATAATAAGTATTCATTTTGTACAAGCCGTGGAGAGCAGGTTTTTTTAAACCTATCTCAGGCACCAGTCTCACACAAAACAGATTCATGAAGTGGGTTACTATATTGATAGTTAAGGACCTTATACATTAAGAACTTATTGTGTTGAGAAAATAAACATTTATTATTTATTTATTTTTTATTTAATTGTTATCTTCTAGATCGTGATACTTCACAGTCCATCAGCTCGTTCTGTGCTGAGATCCATAGAAATTCACTACTGTAATTTAGTTACATTGTCTCGAAAGATAGTGCTTTGATCCGCGTTGCATTGTATACTCTCAATGGGCTAATGATCCATGGTTGATCTCCAATTTACTGTGTTAATAACTGCTTTGAATTTGTGCTTGTGATGGAACGACATTATTATAGCTGGGTTTTGTTTCAGGAAACAATTTGGTAAGCATTTGATTGGTAGTAATGTTAGTTGTATATCATGTAGTAGGATACGCAAGATTTCGCCAGGTTACTGTGTAACCGGTATGGCCGGAAGCGTTTAGAATAGAATGAATGAAAATACTTTACTGTACACCTTATGATTTAAATAAAATAAACAATAACACATTAAGAAAAGGTACAATGGGTCTTATCGCTTAAAAGCGATCTCTTCCAGACAACCTTTGGATGGAGAGGATTATATTCCGAAGTGGCCGGGGGTGTACTTTATAACTTGTGTAAACCTTAAATAATATTATTCTAAAACATATTATTATAACAGCAAAATATACTACATGATAATATATACTTACCTATTTTGTGTGTATATATACAAATACACACATATACATACATACATATATATATATATAAAAAAACAAAAAAAAAACATGCTCACGACTGTTTTCCCCATGGTGGACATCCTCAGAGAGTAGATCTTTGAGGATACCAAGTATGTCAGAGGCATGTCCAAACAGTATATTTGGTACATGCCCGCGTTTTGCAAGTAAGCATTCCACGTGACAGGTTACAAGTCCATCGCCGCTTATTGGAACACTAACAATTGGCACATGCCTTCGAATTTTTGGTTTTAGGGCAAGCTGGTCTCCTCACGATGTTTTCCTTCACCGTTTTGAGCACGTGTTAATGGGCACATTAATTTTTCGAGTGGAAAAATTCATTGGTGCATGACCGGGTTCGAACCCACGACCTCCGGATCAGAAGTCGGGGTATCGCCCACTTGACCAACACGGCTTCATATATATATTTATATATATATATATTTATATATCTATGTCTATATACAATACTTATACATACGAACAGTCGCAACTCAGCAAAACAGGATCAAGCAAAAACTATGAAATATGGGATAGATAATAAAATTTTACGCGAGCTTTAAATATTGCTAGAGACGAGTCCTTCCTTATCGATATTGGTAATGCGTTCCAAAGACGTACTGCTTGAGTCAAATATATTAAACGTATAGAGAACACGGTTGGTATTGTGTCCTCCATTTGCTGTGGGGAAGATCTTCCACCGGGCTGATCCATCTGGACCACTTGCCCGGGGTCCTAGGACCGACAGTTGTTTGTCGGAGGTATTATATAATTTATATATGTTCAAGTTGAATGAACACTTCGCTTGCGCGATCTAGACACTCCGATGCAGCGCCATCTGTGTATTGACTGTGTTAGCTCTTTGTTGATGTGATGTAACGTAGCTCAGTCATGTGACGAGAGATGTCGCTACAAACGTATATTTAGCACAATAATGTCAATAATGAAATGGTGATGATTACTATAAGACCAATCTAAAATATCATCATCATCTTGTCCTTATCCCAGATTACGTGGGGTCGGCACAACATGTATTCTCCTTCCACTCTTCTTCTATCAGCCGTCATCTCAGTACTAACTCCTTTCTTAACCATGTCATCGTTCACACAATCCATTCATCTCTTTCTTGGCGTACCTCTGCTTTTATTTCCTCCCACATTCATATTTAACATTCTTCTCGAAATGTGACATTCTTCCCTTCTCATGTCGTGCCCATACTAACCTATTACTCCTCAACTTTTCCGTCGCGGGTGCTACTTTCAGACTTTCCCTGATATACTCATTCTTTATTTGGTCCATTCTTATAACTCCACACATCCATCTCAACATTTGCATCTCAGCTGCGTGATCATCAATCCCTTTAAACCCAACAATTAAATTTAAAACAATAACAACAAAATTTATTCATTGTAAAAACGGGATTTCTTACGTACCTCACTATTAGTGAAGGCACCGACTAAGTTTCGACTCATTCCGAGAGTCTTCATCAGGGTGAGTGATCGCGGCGCTCTCCCTCCGCGTCGCGTCGTGCACTGAGTCAATGAGTCGAAACTTAGTCGGTGCCTTCACCGATAGTTCGGTACGTGAAAAATCCCGTTTTTACAATGAATAATCAAATTCACGATAGTTTTTGGAATAAAACAACAAAATTGTTTATGCTCGTGTCTGAAAAGATATGGCTGTACTAAAATGGTGTTCAGCTCAGCATGTGCTCAGCACTCCACGCTGGTTTCCAGCTGGTTTAGGAACAGTGGGTTTTTGTGTTTCTGATAACGCTTAACATTTATTGTCAAGGTCGAAGGCGCAAATTTTACGAACTTTCATTGTAGTATCTGGTAGTGACCCGGATAAGTTGAGCTATCTATGGATCTTTTGCAACGGTCTTTAGATAGCTAGCTGTTTCATCTGTATTTTTTGTATATACCTACCTGTACATAGTTGTATGAATATATGTATAGTTAAAACTTATATATACTTATATAGTTCTTAACTTTTCCTGACTTTAATTATCGATTTACATAAAGAGTAGGTATTTAATTTAGTCTCGTTTAGCAGGGTAACCTCAAAAAAAAACTGTTTTTTTTATTTGTAATAGCTATTGCGCACGGCTTTGCAGACTTTTTTCCGGATAAAAAGTAGCCGATGCAAAGTAGCTTTCGTAAGAAATGCATTCGCTCGACAGCTTTTTCGTCGACTTACGTTGCAAAATTCCACCCTGTCCACCCTGAAAAACATTCTAAATATTGGTCATATTTTTTTTTAAGTTGATGTATAGTTTCAGAGATTACTCCATACATTACATACCTACTTTAAATATGATAATGATATATATTAAGGTTAAACTCGTTTACGTCCGATTCAGTGTTGCCATGAGATAAAATATGAATAAATAAATAATGCTGGACAGTTTCAAACAGCGTCATCTAGCCCCAAACTAAGCAGACCTTGTGAAGATCTGCTTTGAATTACATGACAAGATTGTTTTGTGTACAGAATTTCATGACTGATTTACAGTCATGAAATTACTACTGACTACATTTTATACATAGAAAAGAGCCAGACTCGAGACAAATATTTGCAATGACTAATGTTTGTCTCGCGGCGGGAATCGTACCCGCATCCTAATGCGTCTCAGGTGTGGTGCAGAGATCAACAAAATACACCGACCACGGAAAATCACAGCAAAAAAAGACATGTGCCATCTTTGAGCGTTCTAATAACCGGCAGGGGTCTGTAACGTGGACTACTTACTAGTATTGGATGTGCCTATGACTACTTCCTACTTGGTAAATTAATGGTCTGGTCAAATTGATGAGATGGCGATGGCGATGAAATGGAAATGTTTGTCTAGTGGTTATTAATGTACTCCTTAATAGATCTACGTACTAAGTACCTATCTATTAATCATGTGGATTGTCAGTCGTGAGTGTGTTTTTGTTATAAAGTAAGCGCTTCGTTGTTAAAGCTGGACGGTGTCAGACCTATAAAAATATAAACTACGCTAGTGACGTCACACAGCGGAAGCTTTCATAGAAAACTCGACCACGTTTTGAGGATTATAAAACAAAAAACACGCTCACAACTGTATTCTACTATGTATAATATGTATGTATTGACAAAAAAAAGTATATAAGTATAGGTATTTATATCAGTCATTTAGTTCCTATAATACAAACTCTGCTTAGTTTGGGGCTAGATGATGCTGTGTGCAAAATGTCCAGCATTATTTATTTATTTTCCCAATTACAAACATTCTTGGATTCATACTCAATGCGTAGATCTTTGATGATACCAAGTAGGGGGAATCAGAGGTACGTCCAAACATTATGTACGACCGATGCCGTTTTGAAAATAGTCAGCATTTCACATTACATGTCGCATCCATCGCCGCTTATTGGAACACTAACTGATTGCACATGCCTTAAAATTTTTGGATCTAAGGCAAGCCTGTTTCCTCCATGGCCCATAGGCCAGCACGGCTCACTAGACCAGCTAAAAACGAGAGGCTTATAAAGATTGAATACCATAAAAACAAGATAAGGTCGTAATAAGCTCATTATATCGTATAAAACTTATTGGGTTAAGCACATAGAGAGGTGATGACCCCTATATTACGTACCTACAATAGATAATAATTAGACAAAGGCTATGGACATGCAGTTTTGTGGTGTTGGTACAACGCAATGTGTTTATCACACAGACCGCAGAACAGCGAACAAACCAGATTTGGGCCTATCAGAGCGCATTTGGGCATACAATTTGTTGACAAATTGGCTTTGACGACGTGCCCTGTCTTCAATCTTGGTGGCACAGCGGCTGAGTAGATGGCTGAGACGCAAATCGCAAGGGATCGATTCCTGCTGCGTGACGAATGTGTGAATGTTCTGCAGGACTGCAGATGTTGTTCCGGATCTGATTGTTGTGGTACCACAGTACTCGTGGTTCCTGATACCTATGATTCAGGGAATCCTAGTGTGGAAGGACAATATTCATGATAAGAAGGCGGATTGCTTGTCATCTTAATGGGTGAGGAAAGTCGGTGGATGTAGTCCAATTTCGACCTGGCACTCTTTAGAGAAAACCTGGTATATCCAGCAGTGAAATTCTAAAGCTGTTGTCGTGATCATAACGACCTCTGTTGCGCAGTGGACGAAGGCCCGCCTGAGATGCAGAAGGTTGCGGGTTCGATTCCCGCCGCGGGGCAAATGTTTGTATGATCTGCAAATATTTGTCTCTGGTCTGGGTTTTTTCTGTGCATAATATGTACGCATTTACAAAAAAAGTATAAAAGTAGTACCTATATCAGTCATTTAGTCATCAGCTCTGCTTAGTTTGGGGAAGGAAGATTCTGTGTGAAAATGTCGAGTATTATTTATTTATTTATGATGTTGAAAACTCATCTAAAATAACTATTATTATATTACCATTTTTTTAACTATCATACTTAGATATAACTATGATGTTTTGCACGCTTTTGCCATTAAAAGTGACCTGGTATACCTTCTTAAATCTTTCAAAGAAAGAATTACGCATTATTTCCTCTGAACAAAGATTTGCATGTTAGTTATTGACGTTTTATTGGATAACGTGGATGGCTTTCTTTTCGTATTCGCTTACAGTAGTACGTTTTAGTTTCTTAAACATAAAATGATGAATCCTTCGTATATTTACAAAGATTCAGTAATTCATTGGAGGATGAAAAGTGAGCTCTGCTCGAGGAATCACGAAACAAAGCTTTGTGATCGCGACAGTGCGGAATTAATTCGCATCTAGAAAGATTAATTCTGATTAGCTGCGTAATTAGCCTGGAACGAAGATAGCTGGTACACTTCGTATCTTAAGGCCCAGTCCACCGAGGGCGGTGGCGATCAGTATATTCTCGTGAACTTTGACAACCAGTTCTTTGATCGAACAGTTAGACCAGGCCTTTACAAATTAGAAAGAAAGTTTTAAATAAATAAACAAAACAGATAAACTAAAAATAGACAAACTAATTACCTAATTTTGTATTGTGTAGGGTCAAATATTTGCCAGTATCTGCATTATGGATCCACCAAAACTGTTTTTTAAGACCTTTATGATACCACGAGGATCGGTGAATAAACGTGACCAGAAATAATAATATAAGTAACTTTATAATGCAAACTATACCTAAAACTGTAGTATCTTATACAAATACGCAAATTTTGACAACCACTAAACCACTTATCCCCGAAATAGCTCATTTTATTGATAAACATCTATATACATAATACTATAGTAGGTAGTTGATACAGACGGCAACTTATATATAGCCTGTGGCTGACTCTGATAAACATTCGTGTACATAAAATAATGAATTAGATATGGCATATCTTATATTATAAAGTGTGGTGACTCATGGGATTAAAAAAAAATAGCCCCTGAACAGAGAACGTCCGCGTTTTAGAAGTCGCTTAATTACTGTCGAAGTAAATCTCTAGAAGATGAGAGGATTTCTTTTTTATCTGTGGCAGGGCGGATTAGGTTTGACAAAGAGCTTGAACTAACGCTAGAGTTGTGATTACTATGACTTTGAAGATCTACAAAAATGACATTTGCCACTAATAAAAAAAACTAGTTATCGCAAAAGAATCGCAAGAGAAAAGTATATCTGTCATGTAGTTCCTATAACACAAGCTCTAATTAGTTTGTGGCCAGATGATTTTGTATCAAAATGTCCTGCATTGATAACCTCTGTGGCGACCTCTGTGGCGCAGTGGGCGAAGGCCCGCCTGAGACGCAGAAGGTTGCGGGTTCGGGATCTGGGTGTTTTCTATGTATAATATGTATGTATTTACAAAAAAATATATATATAATTAGTATATGTATGTGTGAAAAATGTCCAAAATGTAATTATTTATTATGTTTTAATTATGTATTATGTGATATCAAGCTATAGCTTGCATTATAACTTTGACAAGCAGTTTATCAAATATTTCCTTTCGATCGCCATCACCACAGCGTCAGTTTAGCTGTACCTTTATACTTTCAAAACTGAGTTTTTAGATGCTTTATAGTACACTACTTTTTCAAATAAAGATGTTACTATAACGTTAAATAAACATAAAAGCCAAGTAGCTACTCTATTATGATTTTTGTCAGATAACAGCAAACGACCGGTCTTTAGCACAAATTTTGTGACTGGAAATTTACCGACCACCAGTTTCTCGGTAGTGCGATATTGTTGCCTGAATGTAAAATAAACTAACTATGTTAAATGATAAATATCATCATTTTTAGTTTACTTGTCTTATCACTAGTTATTTTTTGGTCCTTTTGAATATGCATTTTAATGAAAATGTATCTGATAAAAATAGCCTAAGACAGGGTTGAACTCTAGTTTGAAATTCCTTTTGTGTCAAAGACAATTTTAAAACAACACTTTTGTGGTTTCTCAGATTTAACAAGATTCAAATCAGCTTTTTTATCCTTGTCTTGTGTAAAAATCCTTCGTATGTTTTTATATAAATTATTAATTGTCTTTTAATTTATCGTAAAAAAATATGGCATTATTGTTTACAAGGCCAAGCGATGCGGGAACTTTTTTGTTATTTTTGTATTAATGTTATTAATAGTATTTATTTATTGATAATCCAGTTCAATTCAGATTAAAAACGCATTCTACTATATCCATAGGTACAATATTTTTTAACATGTTTTTGTCACTTTATACGATATGAATAGATCTCACTTTCCAATCCACCCCGTCTTAAAGTATTGCTAAGATTCCATTGCGATACATATATATACTTAATACATATGTGTAGAAATATTACTATAGATACTGGCGAAATAAATTAAAGCACTCTTTAGTCTTCTTTATATATTTATCAGTTCAAGTTCTATGCTAAATTAATACAGGAAATTATCAAGCTACCCTCAATCAGCTGTGACCAGAATGATAAACTGTGTTATTTAATATTAACGAGCCTCGAGACAAGAAAACCCATGGGAAATAATTGATATTTGCTTTCATTTTTAGCGTTCTGTTTTAATAGGTTCCGGGAAAAATGGGCCTTAATCAACTATGTAAACGCCGGGGACGCTCTTAATTCCTTCAATTCTCGGAGTGGTTTCTGAGTGGGCTTGGGATCTTAGAAGAAGAATAATCTAATTATGAAAGCGTATTACACCTTAGATGCGTTTAATGACGATAAAACTACATGGATAGATGTCGTCGCCCCCTACTCGATAGCTTACTTTTAGAATTGCATATTTGCAGGTAGTATAGTATTATAAAATCTGGGTCCGTGGTAACATATTCTTAGCAACAGGCTTTGCATTATCCTACTAATATTATAAATGCGAAAGTTTGTGAGGATGGATGTTTGTTACTCTTTCACGCAAAAACTACTGAACGGATTTTGATGAAACTTCACAGTAATATAGATTATACATCAGTATAACACATAGGCTACTTTTTATTACAAGGCTTGTTTTTTTAAGGCTAGTTTTTTTTCCTAGTATTAAGTTATTCGGGAAAATATTGTTGATGTTTTGTTTTTGTTTGAACTAGTTTTTTTTTTTTTAACTTCTAGTCGGGTTTATAAAATATATTTTTGCATTTGACAGCCCAATTATTATTCATGAGGGAAGCATTACATCACGCTACGACTCTGAGGAGCCGAGCAAAATAAGTAATAGCGCGGGCGGGTGATGAGATGCGGTGTGTTAGGGGCCGAGGCACAGCTAATTTGTAAAGCAACCTAGTGGTGTCAAAGCCTGGTCAAAATCTTTGGTCAAAGCTGTGTGAAGTGTTGCTTACATAATTATTGTGAATTCGCAAAATTTGACGTATTTTTTATTTAATGGAAATATTTATTAATGATTTTAAGGGCTTCACATTAAAGTAGGAATAAGTAGGTAAGTCCGCTTTTATTGGATCGGACAGATTTTATCTCCTTGCACTATATCTGACATTAGAGCTTAAGCCACATGTTTTAAAATCTTAAATATGAGTGAGTTTATTTTGTTATAAATAGGGACTTCTAAAGGAATTTTCAGAATTCACATCTTAAAGGGTTCAAAGGGTGTTCATAATTCTACTAAAATACCTTACACCAGGATGCTGACGATAAGGAAAAGTTTGCATGATCAAAGAAAGTCAAATGGACGGAGATGCTTCTGGCATTTTATGAGGGAGACAAATTTTGCTGTAGACTCTTTTATTCTGATAATGATAAAACCTGACAACGCGCAAGTCTGTTTACGACAGTCTGTATAAATGTAAGTTATAAGATGGATGGTTTTTATCATAAAAAAAAATAGTGGCAAACCACGGATCAGATTGTTGATAAGCGGTTAACGTAACCTATGGACGCATGCAATACCAATGGTATCAATTGCACGTTGCCGACCCTGAGACATGCCGGGTGACAAGTTAATTCACAACACAATAATATTAAAAAATATAACTGTGGTGTGAATTGACTTTTAAAAGCAATTCCTTTTAAAAGCAATTAAATACCATAATTATTGACCCTTTTCACTCTCAAAAAGTGTTTAAGAGCGAAATGATTTCCGTCCTATAAACTTTTCCATTAACGTTTTCCAATTACCAGTAAAATAAAGAGTTTCTTACGTTTTTCTAACAACGTAATAAAATTCGATCAATCAAACTCGATGACAGGTAATCACGCAACGAAAACGTAGGCAATGTGATTAGTAGGGGAAACATAGTTATTATATTTCTCTGAATATAATAAATGTAATATTTATTTTGGTTATTCCCGTTGTTCCCAATCTTCGACCACATCTATGGAAAAAGCGTTTTTTTCTATGTTCGATTCACACTTTTGCTATTTAGTTTGAAATTAAAGATGGCGCATATAAATTTTATGTTTAAAAATTCGTAAATAGGGTTATTTTTTTACAACATAAATATTTTACAGCATATAATAGAGTCAACAGAAACATTACCTTTAGTAAAAATACTGCAAAACAAAAATATACATAATAATCACAATATCAAAATCACATAGAATCCTCCCACCCAAAGATTCTCTGGAAAATATTATTTTAAGTAATAAGACCGCCCATTGTACCTTTTATTTTAATATGCTACGACCTATAATTTTAATATGTTCTTTATTCCTTAGGTCGGAAAGAAAGAGTTTTTAAAGCTATTTGAAGAAGTATGACTTTGGTCATACTTTTTTACTCAAAATGGGATATGTACCAATCAATTTTATCAATCTTTTTTTAATGGATATCAATCATGATTTCGTAAACAAAATAAGCTCGGATTATTTAAGCGATTATTATTATACGATAGGCACAGAACAAGTTCTTGAATGTTCTTCAAAAAAGTTTATCTAAAAACACGAAGCGGTGAGTTTTTTATTAGAAGATTTTTAATTATTAAATCTTTTTCCGAAAGTTTTTAAATATTAAAATTGTTGGTGCTTTATTTTTTCATATAATAATGAATGAATATTGTAAAAAACACATTGGACACCACTTAACGAACAAAACTTAACGTAAATGGGCGGTATTATCGCTCAAAAGCGATCTTCTCCAGTTAACAATTCAGAGGATTTTATGAGACTTTTAGAATTACTTTGTTAAAGTACTAATAATTCGTAAAATGAGTTTTAGTGAAACTATGTACGTAGTTTACATACAAAAAGTGCAGATAGCTGTTTTATCTATAGACCGTTACAAATGATCTATGGATAGATCTAATGTAGATCTTGGAAGCGTTCCCATTTAGTAAATAACTATTGTTAGCTTTGTCTTACAAACACAAACAACTTTGGATATCTGACACTTTTTTGTATAACCAATATAAAAGGGCATAATTCAAAATAATGATACCTTGTATTAAAAATAATGATACCTTGAAATAATGATACCTTGTATTAAAATCCTAGTCATTGTCCACTCGGAAATACCATTCATTCTTTGAAGGGTTGATAAGTTCATTCATAAATTGAATGAAAGCTTAAAAGCAGGTTTATTTTACTTTTGTGTAAATTGTTTTGGTATACAAAACGTTTAGAGAGCTTGTTTAATATTTTAGTATGGAATTTAATCTGGATTCCATTTGAATTGGTTTTTGTTGAGTAATAATGACGGTGCTACACGCTCCGTCTTGCCTACGAGTATGCCTGCACAAATTCGCGAAGGTAGAGCTTGCGTGTGGAAAATAAGACGGTAGCTTACATAGGCCCGAAAGCGCGAATTGTGCAATCGTTGACTTTCTGTAGATTGGACTGTGCATGGATCGATTTAAGTCACGATTTTTTTTTTTTTTAACTTTATTATAAGTACCTAATTAATTTTAATATTATTACTAAAAATTTTATCAATAGATAATAAGTCAAAGGTGAAGATAAAAATAGCAAATAGTATAAACTTAGCTAAAACTAAACAAAAAAAAAACACAAATTATAATTAAACTTAAATATTTTTTTCTAAAAACCATAATTCAAGAGATATCCGGGTACCACACGTTTAGGTACGTTTCAGTTCGGCTAAATTGTTTTCAACGATACACGTTGTAAATCTTTAAAATCCTATCCATATCCTAAAGAAGTAAGTTTATTCTAATTACTTAAATTAACCAACACCATAATAACTACTTATCTACTTAGAACTTAGAATCTACATTTAAAATGCTACAAAATGGCGTCCGACTCAGCGCTATAGGATATATACAGACTTTATTTTTATTTATATTTTGTTGGTGAACGGTATATGAACACTTCTAGATGTAGGTAGGTAGTTTAATAAATTAGTTTAGTATTTATGAGCAGTGTTGGCCTAGTAAGTGATACCCCGACTACTGATCTGAAAGGCCTTGGGTACGGACCCGGTCGTGAATTTACTCGTATATGAGTCCGAACTTTTTGACATAGCAGTCAGCTGTTGACAACTTTTTTATTTTTAAATTGAATCTGCTAATTTTTAAAACTTGTGGTGAATAAACCTAAATTTGAATAAAGGTCCAAATTTATGTAAACTGAACTGGACTTAGTAACTTAGGCAATATTTAAAGCGTAGAAATTTTTGAGTGATTATGTATAATGGTGCTTACCCATAGACATAACATAACTTCAGGGGTCTGATGTTATGTGACAAATACCACACGCTTACTCTTCGTTTCACGTCAAGGTAAAACTTGGCAGCTGTCAAGTGACATTTCCACAGATAATGTAATTCACATACAATTCAATTTTACCTCAGGCTTTTACGCCAACAGAAAGTGGTATTTGTCTAGAACCAGCTTGATAAAGTTGTCTGCCTTTATCATTTGTTTAGTGTTAGAAAAGGACAAGCCTAGAGTTTTATCGACCTGCTATAAATAGTAAGTTTTTATGAATAAGAGGGTTAGAGTTTCAATCGTTTCTAGAATCTATATAGGTATATATATATTTAAATAATGTGACATTACGCTATTTTATTATTTGTATTTTACATATAAATTTTAGGCATATTAAAAGCTTCATTTATTCTATCTGAACTCGAGTTGACCTCAAGTTTAGACCACCTTTCGTAATGAGACCGAGTTTAAATCTTAATGTTCTAAAAAAACAATAAGTGAAACTCTTCCGAAACGACCTCTGTGGCGCAGTGGGCGAAGACCCGCTTAGGACGCAGAAGGTTGTGGGTTCGATTCCTGCCGCGAAGCAATTTTTTGTATGATTTGCAAATATTTGTCTCGGGTTTGGATGTTTTCTGTGTATAATAAGTATGTATATACAAAATAAATGTATATAAATAGTATATCAGTCATGTAGTTCCCATTACACAAGCTATGCTTACTTTGGGGCTAGATGATGCTGTGTGAAAAAATGTCCAGCATTATTTATTTTTACCTATTCTTTGAGTAAAATAAATAACTGTATGTGCCTTCAAAACATATTTTGGAGCTCCCGGTAACTAAATATAGTAGTGTACCTAATATATTCCCAACATTTTATCGCGATCACCACAAATCAAGAAGAATTCGCCACAGCAAATTTATCCTATATCATTATTTCTGTCATGTTATTCTCCTTTAGGGAAACGAGTTACCGAAAAAACAGAACTTTTCCGAAACTACCCGCAGACTAACTAAGTAAACGGCCTACTTTTCGAGCGGATGGTAAATTAGATTGCTTTACGGACTGTGTGCAAACCATCGATGCTTATAGTATCAGTATTCGTTGAAAGTTTTTGTTACGTTAACATTTTGAGAGCGTATGAGTGTCTTCAGACGGAAGATATCCACATCACAGCCATTAAAAAGACACCGGGTGGTAATCTATTTACAGCTGCCTGATGTTGCGTTATCGTGACTATAAATTCAGACCTCTTCAAACTTTCGCGATTAGATAACATAATTATAAGTTTAACGGGTCTTTATCGCGTTTACATTTTTTATTATATTTCCGACGTTTCGACTGTATTGCAACAGCCGTGGTCACGGGATGACTGGAGTATACGGAGCTATCGTCGAGAAATAAAGGCAGTAGCAACTACCCTCATTTCATCTTCAGAATCAGAATAGTCCATGTTCACATTACGACACACTACACTAACCGTATCACCGCACTGCACAATCGGATCGCGACGCGAACACCTGTTTATCACGGGATTCCAGGACGCAAAGAGTCTATAGCCGTCTTCACGATTAAAATTGGGGTACTTTTTGATTTCAATCGCTTCTCGCACTATTCTCTTATATTGGCGTTCACCAAAAAAAGGTAAACGCGATAAAGACCCGTTAAACTTATAATTAAATTTAGACCTCCTTGGCGGGAGAATAGCCAGTTGAGATGCAAGAGATGCAGGCTCGACACCCGCTGGACAAATAAGTAAAAAAAAATCTACAAGTTTTTTATTTAAATTACAGTATAATAACATGACCTGTGTTACCGTCATGACCTAGCTCTTCACCTGTGTTAGAAGAGTCCCCTCCTTTCTGTGGTTTTTGATAAAACTGGCCGATAGGCCGATAGTTGCCAATATCGCTTCTGTCCCCACTCTTAAGAGGCCAGCGGAGGATGAATTGTCCATACAAACGTAATACCAAAATCATTTGTAATTAGAGCTTATTTCCACCATATTATGTTATTATTTGTATTCGAATAGTATTTATCTAGGTACATGGATACATATTTTTTCAAAATACTTACCTAAAATGAAATGTAAACTAATCGCATTTATCATATTTTTACGTCATACATGACATCTTATTTATTTCGTATTAAAAACAACATTATCTTACGTATTGTTTAATTAGGTACATAGCGTATATTGTCTAGTTACAGAGTAACAGCACGATGTGCAAAAATACAAAAAGTTTTCAGTCATCATTTTTGGTATTACGGAACACCACCAAATTTATAACATATTCTGAACGGCTAATATTGCTATCGCGCAAGCACGGGCGGGCCTGCATCAACCAAAAAGAGATTGATGCGCCTCGAATTTAAGTTGCGAGCTGCGTTCGCCGCATCCTTAAATACAGGATGTATAATGGATCGAATGTTTGTAGGTTCTGCAGATATTTGTTTCGTGTCTGGTTGTTGTGGTAAGGTACTCGTAGTTCATCCTACCTACGATACAGATAATCCTAGTTGTATATAAGAACTTTTATATGACTATTGAGTGTTAAAAAAATGGACCCACGATCTTTGGATCAGAAGTCAGGGTCTCGCCCACTAGGCCTACATGGCACATCTAGTAACTCAAATCAGAGGAAAATCAAATCCAAGTGTTCGAAATCTACTTCTTTCTTTGTTTGGTTGGTAGCGTGTCGATTTCGTTGTGAACGCAAATCGTCGAGTCATGGCGAGTCTATTGTGCCGCTGATAGACACGGGCTGTCCTCAATAAAGTGGATGAATTGCGAAACGTATGCCAGCCAACATATTTAGCAAGATTTACGCTTCTAATGCTGAGAGTGAATTTCATTTGTAATAAAAATTAATCTCACTGATGTGATTTTAACACACGCATATCGCTTCCCTAAGGAGTCGGCTGTCTTCAAAGAGGTTATTTTTCTGAGTCTGGAACATCGTGGTAAATATGCATGCCTATCGATATTGACGACCTCTGTGGCGCAGTGGGCGAAGGCCCACCCGAGACGCAGAAGGTTGCGGGTTCGATTCCCGCCGCGGGACAAATGTTTTCATCTGCAAATATTTGTCTCGGGGTCTGGGTGTTTTCTATGTATAATATGTAGGTATTTACAAAAAAAGGATATATAAGTAGGTAATATATCAGTCATGTAGTTCCCAACACAAGCTCTGCTTACTTTGGGGCTAGATGATGCTGTGTGAAAAATGACCAGCATTATTATTACTTTTCTACAGACTACAGTTTGGGAAATGTGTCCAGCAGCTATATTATCTGATCCCATCATCTAATTTCCACTAAAAGACGCACAGCTCTGCCCGGCTACATAGCATAGTACTGACCTAATTCTCCGAAAAAATACGCGAAACAATGTAAATAGAGACTTCTGGAATTCCGTTCTATGAAAGAGCCCACACCTGTTTCATATTGCTTAAATTTCAAGCTGAAGGAAATTTAATATCATCCTTTAGTAACATTGTTTAGTCTTGTTTTATCTTTTGTAGCAGCGAAGAATTTCTTTAAAATCTTTATACTGCAGCTATCTGAGATTTTATTTTGCTTTTTTAATTGTGAATTAATTATGGCTTGTTCTTATCACGATGGCATTAGACACAAAGCTTGATGAAAAAGCTGTAACGGTCGGATATAATAAAGGATAAAAAAGTAAACATTTATTTCAGGCAAAAACATGAACAGCATTTGAAAGTGATGGCAATAGGCGCATAACATTAATACCTTAGGAACTCGTAAATATCCTATCCTACTACTATAATAAATGCGAAAGTATGTGAGGATGGATGTTTGTTACTCTTTCACGCAAAAACAACTGAACGGATTTTGACGAAACTTTACAGTAATATAGCTTATACATCAGAATAACACATAGGCTACTTTTTATCCGGGTACCACGCGGGCGATGCAGTGGACAGAAGCTAGTATAATAGTATAAATTTTCAATACTTGTCACCACGTAAAGCCTGCGACGTGTTACGAAATTGCGCAGTGTTCAGTAGTAGCCCGCGAAAACGACGAATCAGCACATTTTTCGGTCAACATTCCTCACTCGTGAAGGTCAATAGATAGTCGGGACTCGGCAAACAAAAGATTAAAAAGTTTTATGACGTAACTCCAACTGCTAGACTCTTGTTTGTAAATTGGTTTTCACCTTCACATATTCTACTATCTGTTAGTATTTCGTGGCATAGTGTAGTCGGTACACATAAAACAGCGTCGCGGGTAAAGCCGCAAACAGTTCGGCCAGATCGGTGCAGTGCCGCAAAAATTTGGGCGAGAAGTCTTCCTTCTCTTTCGCACCATTGTGATGCCCTTTTCAACTGGTCGGTTTCTAGGAGTAGCTGAAGGCATAGTACTGCGAACGGATGAATAGTTCTGCAATCTTCCCTTTGTTGTAGGTGCGATGGCAGCTACCGGTATATAGAGGGGAAGAACAGTTTTAAAGTCAGCGTAGGCTCTAAGACACAAGAATAGTTATCGAATGGCAACCACAAGCCAGAAGGCCTCGATGGATCGATGACAATCATAAGGTATTTTTTTATTTATTTAATATGGGACCTCTAATTGCCGTCTACTGAGAATTCTCCGACATGAATCGGAGGCATTTTCAGACTATCTAAATAAATAAATAATGCTGGACATTTTTCACACAGCATCATCTAGCCCCAAAGTAAGCAGAGCTTGTATTATGGGAACTACATGACTGATATATTACCTACTTATATATCCTTTTTTTGTAAATACATACATATTATACATAGAAAACACCCAGATCCCGAGACAAATATTTGCATATGCAAACATTTGTCCCGCGTGGGAATCGAACCTGCAACCTTCTGCGTCTCAGGCGAGCCTTCGCCCACTGCGCCACAGAGGTCGTCAAAACTACTAAACTATCTACTTTCTAAGTCAGTGGATGGTGACAGCTCTAGATCCCTCATTGCACTCTTTGGGGAGGTTTTTTCCAGCAATGGACACAGGCTATGGACAAATTAGAATAGCGTTCTTTCTCTTCCGAACTAAAAAAAACCGTCACTGAACGTAGGCGATGGGTATACGTTTATAAAAATAACTACGGATGACTCTTCTTCCTAATATTTGGATACCTGCCCATTGGTTTGCGACGCGTGATATTTTAAAGCGATTTCTCACAATCAACAAATTAAACGGTTATTCTTTTACATTTAGATGTCAAGGTCATCCTTCTAGTAAAAATCCGTGGCTCTTTAGTCATCTGATCCCACTCTTAACTCATCCCACGGGATGAGTTGACTAAATAATTAATTTTATTAATTTTGCTTTGTCAACTGATGCCGCTTTTAAAAAAAGATAAAAACTAATGTCTTCTTTGAAATATATGTACACACGTGAACAAAAATCTTAGGGGAAAAAATGACACACTATTGTTTGGTTATACTTAAAAAATATTATATATTAAAAAATCACAGTCGTTTGATTAATGAACAAAAAACTAGATCTAAATATGTACCTACCTAGTGTAAATATTTGAAGCGCCTTATAACCCGTAGGATACTGCTGCTTAAAAATTTGATCTAACGGTATCGGGCTTTCAATAGAGAAGTCGTGAGTTCGATGCCCCATTACTGAAGCATTAAGAGTTGCGGGTTCGATTCTTGCTGCGGTATAAAAGTTTCTATATTATCCATTGTATGTACTCACAAATTGACATCTACAAAGTATGTTAAGACATGTATAAAGGGAATCTTAACCCTTACAAATAGTATTTTTCCAGAATACCCTGATAAGTCAAGGTAATTTTAGAAAAAGGTTTGTGTTTGTGGCTCTGCAGATATTGGTTATGGTGGTACCCATGATACTAGTGTGTGATCGGGAATAAGTCTATTGGATGTTTTAATTAAATCATAATTTAATTGAAAATCATCCCACGGGATGAGTTCACTAAATAATTAATTTTATTAATTTTGCTTTGTCAACTGATCCCGCTTTTAAAAAGAGATAAAAATTCATGTATTCTTTGAAATATATGTACATACGTGAACAAAAATGTTA
Organism: Perizoma affinitatum; assembly: GCA_961405105.1. Taxonomy (NCBI): domain Eukaryota; kingdom Metazoa; phylum Arthropoda; class Insecta; order Lepidoptera; family Geometridae; genus Perizoma; species Perizoma affinitatum. The sequence continues at coordinate 10,321,558 of OY560206.1, forward strand.
CGGGGAAAAAATGACACGCCATTGTTTGGTTATACTTAACAATAAAAAAATATTATATATAAATAAATCACAGTCGTTTTATGAACAAAAAACTAGATCTAAATAAGTACCTACCTAGTGTAAATATTTGAAGCGCCTCATTACCCGTAAGATACTGCTGCTTAAATTTTTTGTCTAACGGTATCGGGCTTTCGATAGAGAAATCGTGAGTTCCATTCCCCATTACTGAAGCATTAAGAGTTGCGGGTTCGATTCTTGCTGCGGTATAAACGTTTCTATATTATTTATTGTATGTACTCACAAATTGACATCTACAAAGTATGTTAAGACATGTATAAAGGGAATCTTAACCCTTACAAATAGTATTTTTCCAGAATACCCTGATAAGTCAAGGTAATTTTAGAAAAAGGTTTGTGTTTGTGGCTCTGCAGATATTGGTTATGGTGGTACCCATGATACTAGTGTGTGATCAGGAATAAGTCTATTGGATGTTTTAATTAAATCATAATTTAATTGAACTTAGATTTAGCTGTGACTTATCTAGGTCACAGCAGATTATACTTGTATGTAAGTAAAATGTCGATAATGCTTTACAAAACCTTTTAATTACTGGACCACGTCTGTCGCATGCCAAATGAGCTGTGGGCGAAAATAATATCCACTCGTTATCGTTCTGACCCAGCGAAAAGTCGACTCAGTATAACGGAGATGATGAACTGGAACAACCAATAAACTGAAGCGAAACAAAACAAAAAAAACAAACACGCTCACGACTGTCTTCCCCATGGTGGACATCCTCAGATACATACGCAGTGAGTAGATCTTTGAAGATACCAAGTAGGGGGTAGTCAGAGGCACGTCCAAACATTACATTTGGTACATGCCCGCGTTTTGTAAGTAGTAAGCATTCCACGTGACAGGTTGCAAGCCCATCGCCGCTTATTGGAACACTAACTATTGGCACATGCCTTCGAATTTTTCGTTCTAGGGCATGCCGGTTTCCTCACGATGTTTTCCTTCACCGTTTTGAGCACGTGTTAATGCGCACATAAATTATTCGAGTGGAAAAATCCATTGGTGCACGACCGGGTTCGAACCCACGACCTCCAGATCAGAAGTCGGGGTATCACCCACTAGGCCAACACGGCCTACTGAACTGAAGCGAAATAGCCAAAAGACCGCGAAGTATGAAAAGAATGGGGGGTGTGAGAATCTTGTGCCGAATAGTGGGGCATGAATACATTTATTGACCTGCCTGTATCGCTGGAGGCTGGTTACAGATAAATCGACAACAAAACACAAACAGGGCAAAACACGAAATAGAAATAAAATAAGGATTAAAGATAAAACTGAGGGGGTCTTGGAAATAACAGATATTATGGGCCTTGCAATCTTTTGTATGAATTTTGTGTGTGTGTGAGAGTGTAAAGAGTTTGTGTGTTTAGTACGTGTGTATTGGGAGTGAGAGGGGATTACCTTGAAAGGTTAAATAAGGATAGAAAATATTTATTATTTCCTGGAACACTATTTTACAATACAATATTACTATGGCCCGGTCAAACTGGTGTGGCAGTAATGGCTATCAAAGGGGGAAAAGGTAGTCGAGTGATTGACAAAGTTTACGCCAATATAGGTTTCATTCTCCAACGCTTCATATTCTGCGTGTTTTACGCCAAACGACAAATTTTTGAATGTTTGAAATTGTTCAAAGTCAATACTTTGAACATTATAAACGTGATACGTTTATAATGATCAGATTCATTATTGTGTTTTTAATGGCAATTTTTTTTAACAATTTCGCAAGATCGAAATTTTATTATTTATTATTTTTATTCATTGATAAACACGTAGTTATAGATTTTAAAGACTCAAACTTTAAAGGCAGAAATAATTCTGTATTTAAAGTTTGAGAGTTTAAAATCTAGAAGATGAATTTATATAAATGCTAATGGAATCGACATGGAATCCTTGGCAAAGCTGGTCCTCTATAATTCTATCGCTGAGCCATTTCTATAAGTCACAGGTAAGAAAGGACAGCGCCCTCACTCAAAGGTCTATGCTATTGTCCAAGAAACCTCGTACCTTCTAAACAAATAAAAAAAAACATGTACAAAAATTATGTAATTTTTGTACATGTTTTTTACATAGACCATGTCATGTACAGAGACAGCCTGTGTCTGAGCACTAAATATATTTAATTAGATCAGTCACGATATTTTAGAACCAAAACAGACACTGTAAGCTTGTCAGTTTAGGAAGAAATATAGAGGAATTGAGAACCTCCTTTTTTAGATGGTTGATAAAAAGAGTTTATGCATCTTTTTACTGTAAGATATAGAAGAAATGTATTTATTTGAAAACAACAAAGCACAGGAAGGACATGTACACACTAAATAATAAATAAAACTTATAAATAAGATTTTAACAAAAACATAGTGACAAAGAGAAGATTTTTGTGCTAATATCATTTTAACTTAATGTTTGGAAGTATCTCTGACTACCCTCTAATTGGTAACATACAAGATCTACACACTGAGTATTTATGCGAGGATGCCCATCAAGGGAACAGTCGTGAGCGTGTTTGTTTTGAAATTTATTTCCATAAAAAAACTATATGTAATTCGCTTAGTACGATGAGTGACCCAGCTGTTGTATCTAAGGTCAAATTAAATCTTGGCCTAACGCATAAGGTCCGGTAATTTACGCGCTTAATAGATTTAAGACAAAGATGGTATGTTCAAGGAGACCGATTTTTGATGAATTCCTGTGACGGAGAAGAAAACAAAAAGCCACAGAAGCGGATCATGTTTCAAATTACTGATAATATACTGAAAACTATGTTTTTTTTTATTGTCCTGGAAATTACCTTATTGAATAGGTCATATACGTCTGCGGCGCTGTTGGTAAAGGCCCGTCTGCAGAAGGTTGCGGGTTTGATTCCCGCTGCGAGACAAATGTTTGTATATGTAAATATTAGTCTCGGGTCTGGGTGTTTCCTATGTGCAATATGTATTAACAAAAAAATAAAAGTAGTATATTAGTCATGTATTTCCCATAACACAAACTCTGCTAAGTTTGTAGTAAGTTTGTTTTGACTTTAATGCGAACTACTTGCTAATACGTGGGCATGTGCCAAATGTTATCCTTAGGCGTGCCTTTGATTACCTTCTACTTGCCATCCTCAAGGATGTACTCACTGAGTATGTATCTGAGGATGCCCATTATTGGGAAAACAATACAGTCGTGAGCGTGTTTGTTTTTGACATAGTGAATATGTCAAAATATTTGGGATATTTTTTTTTCATAGCCATTTTGCTAGTGTTATAAAATCAAGGCGCTAGTCACCTGTATACAGAAGCAATCTGTCAGTATCGAGCGAATAAAAACGATTTCTGAAAATATCCAATGCCTTACTTTGAAGCCGCGCTCCCCTCATAAAAGTAATTAATAAAAATTATAATGAACATAAATTGGCTTCGTTTATTTAGGCTGTTTACTGAAAAAGCAAATCGCAGAGACGTGGCAATTATGCAAAAATGATTGGACACCGTTGTAGTCCGAGAGCTTGCCGCGACAATAGCAAAAAAAAAAATACGGTCTCATTAAAAACTATTTATGGTTATTTTTAATTATGAATAGTAAAATGGCATACAATATATCGGCGCAAAGGCGTTATTCTGCTTCTACAATGAGTCATCGACGCAGAACCACGAGTTAATTAACGGATCATCACTTAGATTACAGTGTAAAATCATTAATTAATGGCTGAATTTAATTGTTATAATCAAATAATAATGAGGTTATTACTTAATTACGTAATCAAGTTGTTATTTTAACCATGCTTACCTTCAAAACCATTTGTAAACTTAAATGATTAATGCTGCAGGTAGTTTTAGCTTGTTCGCACAAGTTGCTTGCTCGAGTCTATGTTTTTGCATAAATACGGGCGACGGATCGAGTACGATTCATTATCGCTCGAGCCGTCGTACTGTGCAGACCTCAAAAGCCTCTGTACAACCAAGAATAAATTAGAAGAAAATCTCCTGGAGTTTACTTTCGTCATCAACTATGAGCGATCAGCATGCTGGTGATGATAGTGACGTTAGCATTGCTGACGTCACACTTTTTAAAGACCACTTTGGAGCTTCTGCTCCGTCATATAACATGACGGATTATGTAATGATATTAGGATTGAAGTAAAGTTGAAAAATGTACCTTTTTTATGTAAAAGTATCATTATACAGAATAAATAACCAGCATTGTTTTTTGCCTTTCTTTTCTGGCTTGGTCGCGGAGGCAGTCAGCAAAATTGGTTTTTAATTTGATTTTGACTTGGAATTAACGAATGAAAATACTTTATTGTACACCACAAAATAATAGAATAGACAAAAAACCTCATTTAACTTATAGAACAATGAGCGGTCTTATCATTGAAAAGCGATCTCTTCCAGATAACCTTGGGATGAGCTGAATATATGTAATTTTAAGAATGTTATATTTGTTTAAGTATGAGGGTGGTCTATCTGTCTTTTCGACTTTAATTTCACGAATGACACCATGATTAAACAATACTTCACATATGTAAATACTTTTACTGATACAAAGGTGATCAAACAGAAATGGTTTTCAAAGTTAGCGTGTTGATTTTTAAAATGACACATGTATGTAAATATATTTTTTAAGTAAAAAAAGTTTCGACTAGTCCTGATTCCATAAGATGATGTGTTTTTTTGAGTTTTACGGGAAAAATAACTATCCGGAATAAAACTTTGATGGGACCTCTTCGGGATAATTCTCTTTACAATAATAAAATAATCATCTAAATCAGTTAATGAATTGTAGAAGATATCAAGCACCTAGAGAACCTCCTCCTTTTTTGAAGTCGGTTTATAATGAGCTATGTTTGATGTCGTTAGCTCTTATACTATAATGATGCTGGCTCGGCATTTACGCATTTTCGTTCGATAATTTCCGTAACATGTACCGCTTTTGAGACCGCTATAACGTATTTAGGTTGTCTAGACAAAAACCACTTAACAACATAAAGTGGTTTTTGCGTTATTGCCTGCGGAAAGATTGAACTGTATAGAAATGACATTATCTGTGGAAATGTCACGTGACAGCTGCCAAGTTTTACCTTGACAAATCTGCGTTAGCGTGAAACGAAAACTATGCGTGAGGTATTTGTCTAGCCATTTTGGATTTAAATAAATATAAATCAAAAATAAAAATTGTTTTAGCCGCAAAGCTCATAATTATAATAATAAAATATAAGATACAATTGAAATTATTATAAAATTAAAATGACACAGAGTATTGATGATGTTCAAATATCCCGTTAAACTTTGTCAAAATCTTCTTTCATAATAATGATGTTATAGGAATTAAAGAGTTAATTAAAGTTTTACTCTTAAAAAAAACACTATCACGAATATCATCCATAAGATGGACATCCTCAGATCTGTAATCAGTATGCGGGGCACATGCCCACGTTTTGGAAGTAGTTAGAATTCCACGTTACAAGCTCATCGACGCTTATTGGAACGCTAACTGATGACATGAAAACACGCTCACGACTATAATCTTTTTTGGCAAGAGCACGTCCAAATACCAATATTAATCCAATTTTTTATAATTTACAAAAACTTCTATGTAAAAATGTATTGTGGGTATAATCATGACATTCTTATCTTGAAAAACCTACTTTAAAAATAAAAAAAATATAATTACTATCTAATATTAAAATAGGGAAAAAAGCCTTCCTGTACCTGACTACAGGTAGATAACAGAGTTTATTAATTACAACCTTTCTTCAAAGCTTTCTGTCTCCCTCTTAATTTCGTTCCGAAATTCACCTAAACGATTCAGGCTTGGAACGAGTTGTGACGTAACAGGCGGTTTCGTGACGTCACGCCGGCGGCTTCCCGAAAAATGTGGACATTCTCCCTTTTAATAGAATAGCTTTTTGCTGACAAATAATGCTTTTTCAAATGCTACCCAGTATTTGGTGTCACTATGATTTAGGAACGTGTTTTTGTAGCAATCGCGGTGTTCCGTAAAAGTGTTTTCTTTAAGAAAAAGAAACACTACTGACTTGACATTTGCTTTTGAATTAGTAAAGCACTCTTGAATCAATGATTTATTGAAAATACTTTGGAACCTTATGAAATAAACAAAAGAAATCAACCTTCAGACAACCTTTAGATGGAGAGGCTTTATTTATATGCCAGATAATTATTGGCAAATGATATTGGCAAATGTTGCCTGGAAGAGATCACTCACAGTGATTCGATAGATAGATAGATAGAGAGATAGTTTTAACGCCACATTATGTTTCTTACAAATTCGAACAGAACAAATTATTATGAGTTAATAAGACCAACTATTTATGGTCTATTAATGAGCGATCTCTTCCAGACAACCTTTCGATTGTTCGAGGATTGATTTGAAAGATAAAGGACGGTGGTGCAAACTCAAAAAAAAAAACTATTTAATTACTTATAAGAGTTAATAGTTTTACTTAAAAGCCGAGTATACTTAATATTTTTACTTTCAAGCCATAAATCGTGTTAATTCATATATTAATCATTAATTTCGTAAAATTCTAATTAGTTAATTAAATATATAATGTTTTTTTCCTTTCTTGGTCATTTTAGTTCTGATCCACAGTGAATAAGTGTGGTGAAAGCCACCGTATACAGTCCCCCACATAATACTAACTATAGATTATTACTTACAAAAAACGTGACAATGAATATTACGATGCCATTATCCAATAATCAGGTAATGTTCCAAAAGAATAAAAATAAATACGAGCATTTTTAAGATAGGATGCCTTCAATGGTCCCGCAAATGGATGGGAAAACTGGCTTTATCGAAACCTGGTTGGCTGGTAATGACCACGTCAGCTGGTGCTACTATAAAATATAACAATTTCTATCATATATATACTTCTATATTAATATTAAAATGAGGTAAAATTTGTTTTTAGGTGTTGGATAGTAAACTACTTATCAGATTTCTGAGATTCCAAAAAACAAAAACAAACATGCTCAAGACTGTCTTCCCCATGGTGGACATGCTCAGATACATACTTTGAGGATACCGAGTAGAGGGTAGTCAGAGGCACGTCCAAATATTACATTTGGTACATTGCCGCGTTTTCCATTAGTAAGTTAGCATTTCACGAGATAGGTCAGCAAGCCCATCGCCGATTATTGGAACACTAACAGTTGGCACATGACTTCGAATTTTTGTATCTAGGGCATGACGGTTTCCTCACGATATTTTCCTTCACCATTTTGAGTACTGTGTACTCAACTGACGAAAAAAATTACGTGCAGTACTCACTGTTTTGAGTACTGCACGTAATTTTTTCGTGTGGAAAAATCCATTGGTGCACGACCACGACTTCCGGATTAGAAGTCGGGGTAGCGCCCACTAGGCACACGGCTTTAATAATTATCTAAAATAATTTGACCAGTATTTAGAATGGACCTTCATGGTGAATATAGTCTGTATATTATCCCGTTAAAATAAGATGGCGTTCGATGGATGGATGTAAAGTACATTGCAAAATTGACTCCACGAAACGAAATAAATATCGAGCGAATGAGTTTGTGACTGTTTGATGTTCATTATTTATTTATGTATACCTATTTTTTATTTATTTATATAGCTATTTAATAATGGCAAGAGCTAAAGACATTATAAATATTTGTTTATAATTAGCAATGCTGCAAAGTCCTACTACTATTATAAACGTGAAAGTTTGTGAGGATGGATGTTTGTTACTCATTCACGCAAAAACTACTGAACGGATTTCGATGAAACTTTACAGTAATATAGCTGTTTAGTATATATGAAGGATCTCGGAACACGCACACACATGCACACTAGTATTTTGTATGTATATTAGTATATTAAATTATTCCCTCTATTTTCGTAATGGGTTGGGTTTCGCCACTGTCAATGTCAACACATGTCATGCCAAAGTCATTGTGTCTTCCAAAACCGGAAGCGGACGTATCACAGCGCCTTGATGCTAGCGCCACTATTGGGAAAGGACGGTACTTGTGATATAAGACCGATGGCGGTAGGTCTGAGAAAATTCTCTGTGAAGTTAAGAAAACCTAGAAAAAGCGGATAACATACAAAACTGTGCAAGTGCATCACACGTCAGAAGTTGTGGCAGTCTGGGTGAGTTTAGTTGTAGCTTATTTTGTGTATTCTACGTATTTTCTGTGAACATCCCAGCACGTGGATTGCCGGTAGAACCACAGATAGTTTTGGAGCCAGCAGCGGATAAGTTATTGATCTTCAAAAACAAACATTGGTCCTAACGAGCGCGGATTTGTCTAATTCCAAAGCCCTGTGGTTTTTTCCGTCATCACGTGTTGGTACACAAAACACGCGGTCGATTCCATGTAAAAGCGCTCTGGCGGTATATGAGTGACTTCGGCACGGAATCTTTTACACCCAATTTCTGTTCGTCGACGAAAATACTTGGCGGTTTATAGTATTTCCAGTCATTTAAATTTGGTAGTTGTTTGGTACCGAGCGGTGAGGTGCCGAACTACCGATCAAGTTGACACTGCACAGAGCAACTCAAAATTTATACCTGATGTATTGCGGTAGGGCTACACGTATATATAAATAGTGTCCCCCTTTTAGGTTATATATGCTTACAACATAACACACATTACTGTCCGAGGTAATTCATATCTAAAATATAGATTTTTGTAGATTGGTTTGGGTAGGTACCCACCAACTGTTTTGCTTCTGGCCTAGCGGATCTAGGTTGGAGTATTAATTAATTAACAGTCATATGGTTCAACAAGTGATTTTTGGTGTAATTTATTGTATAACGCTTGAGCACATTGCCAAACTTACTTGTACTTACTAAAAATAGGTTTGTGGTGTCAGGTGGCATATAAAGCGGAACCTTTTATTTTTCAAGCAGATTAACAAGGCTACAGACAGCTGAGCAGCTTAATCAGCTTGTTTTGGTCTAGTGTAAGGATTTTAATCAGTTAGAACTGATTAAAATCCCACGGGGTAAATTGCTTTGTACATTATTATTATTTTGATTTTGTTGTGTTTATGATGTTTGTGTAAACTATTTTAGAATTAATTGTTTAAAAGAGTTTTCTGTAGGTAAATTATATTATTTTGGGTCAATTTTAGGTAACTGTATAAATATAAAATGCCCACTAAAAGTCAAATACAACTTCTCAAGGTGCGGCATGATATGGCCATACTTAATTTAGACAAGCTGTATGATATTTCTCAGTCAGGTCTTACATCTGAATATGAAAAGAATGAGTTCAAGCTTAGGTATGGGGATATAGAAACAACTTATTCAGAGTTTACATCAACTCATGTTGAACTTCAGGCCGGCCTTGAGAAAGATGAGGAATTAGAAAGTTCTACTAAAACATATATTATGTTGCATATAACCAAAAATATTATGATATAAAGAGGAAATATTTAGAATTGTATCCGGGGGTCAGTTGCCAGTCATCAGAATATGGTACTGCATGTTCAGCGGAGGGACCAGGTAAAAACAAACGGGTGTTTTTACCACGGGTGCAGTTACCCACTTTCTCAGGAAAAATTGAAGAGTTTGTTTCCTTTATGGAATTATTTGACTCCCTAGTAGGGCAAGACTCGGCGCTGACCAATACAGAAAAACTGTATTATCTTGTAGGTTCTTTGTCCGGGGAACCAAAAGTTCTCACTCAACATTTGTCGGTCACCGGTGACAATTACTCCATAGCTTTAGAACTATTGAGAAACAGGTACAACAATAAGAGGTTACTTGCGGACAAGTTATTGCATAATTTATTAGGAACAGCCCATGTAAATAAGAATTTGAATTCACTGAAACCATTCTTAAACACCCTGCTAGAGAGCACTAAGGCTCTAGAGAAAATGAATTTTCCTGTGTCCGAGTGGTCATACCTGCTCTTCTTTATTAATTTCCAAAAGTTAGAGAGCAATTTAAAGAAGCAGTTTGAAGACAAGATGCCTGATAAAGAGCTACCAAACTTTTCGGATCTCATTAAATTCTTAGAAAATGAGGTAAGGATTTTAGAATCTAGCGGGGAAAGTCATAGCGGTAGGGGTAGTAATTCCACATCCCGGGCACACCATGTAATGTCTCAGGGTGGGACAAATGGTTGTAAATTGTGTAAAAGGGGTAACCATATTTTAGCTAAATGTGATAAATTTTTGGCACTGAAGCCGCGTCAGCGGAAGGAGCGGGTTAAGGAGTTTAGGCTTTGCTTTAGGTGCTTAGGGGAGCATAACTTCAATCAGTGCACATCAGGGTGGTCATGTTACAAATGTAAGTCCACCAAACACCACAACCTCATTCACTTTGATCTACCACAGCCAGCGGCGGCTGCAACTGAGGGGGTGTCGGGGGGGCCACCTGCGCGCCTTAGAACTCAAAATTTAGACTCAGGTCGGTCGAGCGCACCCGTACCTAATAGGGAAAATGCGCCGACCCAATCTTCAAGTAGGGTTGGGATACCAAATAGGGTTGAGTTACCAAATAGGGTGAACGGGGTCAATGTAGACACCGGGGCGGTTTTGACGTCTTGTAATAGATTGGGGGATCGGAATGCGTGCCAACGGACAACAGTGTTGCTTGCAACTGCAGTAGTGCGTGTGATGGATATATGCGGTGAATATCAGGAAGTGCGGGCATTATTAGATGGGGGTAGTCAAAGCACTTTTGTCACAAATAGTTGTGCTAGTAGGCTAGGTTTAAGAAGATTTAGGTCAGACATTGTTACAGTAACTGGATTGGGGGGGTTACCGGTTAGTGACTGCAGAGGGGGGGTTAATTTAACCATCAGCCCTAGGTACGCGGACCATCCTCGGCTTGTTACTACCGCCACGATCTTGAGTAATATTACTCACAACCTACCTAGCGCAAACTTGTCACCAAATATTGCTGAATGGTATAGGGGTATTTACATGGCAGATGAACAATTTTATGTCAGTCGGCCTATTGACATATTAATCGGGGCGGATTTGATGGGTGACATCATGATAGGCGGTGTAATAAAAGTAAACGATTACTTACCATGCGCGATGAACACCGTGTTCGGTCATGTACTTATGGGTCCAGTGACCTATGCGGTTCCACAAAGTGAATATAATGCGGTTAACTATTCAAAAACGGTTTTTACGGCGCATGTCACAACTGATCAGATACTGGAGAGGTTCTGGGAAGTAGAGGATATTCCGGATGCGGTAACAGTTAATCCTAAAGACGCCGAATGCGAAAAATTCTTTCGGGAATCTCATCAACGGGATGAGTCGGGAAGGTACATTGTCAGATTACCTTTCTTAGATGATAAGCCAGAATTAGGCGACTCGGTTTCATTAGCCAAAAGACGGTTCTTGGCGATGGAAAAGCGGCTTGTCTCAAATGAGACATTACGTGAGAAATATATAAAGTTCATGCGGGAATATGAGCAAATGGGGCATATGTCAGTCTGTGACCGGGACCCGGCTGACTATGCAGGCGGTAAGGGGTACGTCATACCCCACCATGGAATTTTTAAAGCGGAATCTGATAAAATTCGTGTTGTTTTTGATGCTAGTTGCGGGACGACCACGGGGCTGTCTCTTAACGACACTTTGCATGCGGGACCAAAATTACAGCGGGACGTTATGGAAATTATTAATCGGTTTCGGATGTCGAAGTTTGTCTTTACTACTGACATTAAAATGATGTTCCGTCAAATTGTAACACACGAAGCGGACCGGCAGTATCAGCTCATCTTCTGGAGGGAGGCAGCGGATCAGCCTTTACTCCTATACTCGTTAAATACTGTGACTTACGGTTTGAAGTCCAGTCCGTATCTTGCGATTAGGACGCTGCGGCAGCTCGCTGATGATAGTGAGGCGGAATTTCCAGGGGCGGCTAATCTTCTGCGGTCCTCTGTATTTATGGATGATATTTTGGGGGGAGCTGATTCGGAGGCGGAAGCCAAACAGCTGAAAGAGGACCTAACACGCTTGCTTCGCTCTGGCGGTTTCGAGTTGAGTAAGTGGGTTTCGAACAGTGAGCGGTTATTAGAGGATGTTCCTGCGGAGGACTTAGAAAAACCGAGAACTTTCGACAAGCTAGACGGACCGGGGTTTTTCAAAATATTAGGGGTAGAATGGAACCCTAATAAGGATTGTTTTTCGTATCATTGTAAATTGAACGACCACAATAATTGTACTAAGCGGATAATTCTGTCAACCTTAGCGAGAACTTTTGACCCTTTAGGTTGGATAGCACCGGTGCTGTTCCAGGGTAAGGTTCTCATGCAGCGACTTTGGCGGTTAAACTTATCATGGGATGAAACTCCACCACCGGATGTGGTAGCGGAATGGAGTCAAATCATTGCGGATTTACCTCAAATTGAAAATATTGAAATGGGGCGGTTTGCCCTGGGCGGTAATAATAATAAGACATGCTCTTTGCATGGGTTCTCAGATGCGTCTGAAAGCGGGTACAGCGCAGTGGTTTATTTGAGAACCATGGACAAAAGCGGTGGAGTAAAGGTCTCTCTTATGATGGGAAAATCACGCGTAGCACCATCTAAGGTTAAGGTCACAATTCCTAAACTAGAATTATTAGGTGCGGCTTTATTGACACGGCTGATAAAATATGTGGTTGAATCCATCCGAGATAAGGTTGGGGTAGATAAAATAATTTGTTGGTCGGATAGCACTATTGTGCTCTCGTGGTTGCGGATGCCTCCTCATACTCTTCAAACATTTGAGGGGAACCGGGTCTCCCAAATTGTTAATTGCGGTTTAGATTTAAATTGGCGGCACGTACCATCTGAGATGAATCCTGCAGACGTCGCAAGTCGAGGTTGTCGAGCGTCGGAATTGCTCGGACATACCCTGTGGTGGGAACCTCAATGGCTTCGAGGCGAAGCGATAACATGGCCTGAAGATAGGGTTAGGCAAGAAAAGGACCTACCAGGGATGCGGAAGACCCCGGTACAAGTGCAAGTTCATGTGGGTACTGCGGAACTAGACCCTATTTTCAGTCGTTTTAGCTCACTAGTGATGCTACAATCGGTCGTAGCTTACTGCATTAGGTTCGCACATAATGTTAGGAATCCATCTAATAAAATCGTAGGGGTCCTGACTGTTCAAGAGCGCAAGTCTGCCATGGATCGACTTGTAAAATTGGTTCAGCAAACGGAATTTGCTTCGGATTTAGACTGTTTGAAGCGGAACCATCAGTGTTCCACAAGGTTGAGGCGGTTATTTCCTTTTGTGGATAATGCGGGTCTGTTACGGGTAGGGGGGCGTTTGGAGCATTCGAATCTACCGTTCCAGGTAAAGCATCCGGTTGTTTTACCTAAAGATCATCCCCTAACAAATTTAGTTATCGACAATGCACATCGGGTTCATTGTCATGTTGGTCCAACAGCCCTTCAGGCTATCTTACAAAAGGATTTTTGGATTTTATCGGCTCGGCAAGCCATTAGGAGTCGCGTATTCAAATGCATTTCATGCTTTAGGACTAAGGCAAGACCTGTAGAACCCATAATGTCTGCACTACCAAGGGATAGAGTCAACGCAACTGGGGTATTTCATACTGTGCAAACGGATTTTGCTGGGCCTTTCTCTATCAAAGCCTCGCGCCTTAGAAATGCTAAAGTATTGAAGGCATACTTATGCGTATTCGTTTGTTCTTCGTCAAAGGCGGTACATTTAGAGGTCGTTAGTGACCTATCGACGGAGGCTTTTATGGCAGCGCTATCACGGTTCATAGCTCGGCGCGGTCTCCCGAGTGTCATACGGTCAGATAATGGCACCAACTATGTAGGAACGAACAAACACCTAAATGATGTACATAAATACATGCTCAGCAAAGAGGTAGAGAAAACCTTAGAGAGTGTCGCAGCTAAAAGCGGGATAACTTGGCTGTTTAACGTACCAGGGGCACCTCATTTTGGGGGTCTTTTTGAAGCGGCTGTTAAATCTGCAAAAACTCTCTTAAAACGGATGATCGGAGAGCAGGTTTTGACCTTTGAGGAACTGACAACAGTATTTGTCAGAGTTGAAGCGGTACTCAACTCTAGACCACTTTGTCCTTTATCTCAGGATCCTCAAAATCTTGAACTACTAACGCCAGCACACTTTCTTGTGGGTAAGCCATTACTTTCGGTACCAGAATATAATCTTGAAGATGTACCCGACACGCGGTTGGGTCGGTTTAAATTAGTACAAGCTATATCTCAAAGATTCTGGAGGCAATGGAGTGACCAATATCTGCATTGTCTTCAGAACCGGAATAAGTGGACAACACCGATGGATCCACCTAAAGTAGGGGACCTTGTGTTAATTAAGGAAGAAAATGTTCCCTGTCTCAAATGGAGACGCGGTAGAGTAGTCGAGCTTCTGCCTGGAAAAGACGGGGTGATTAGGTCTGTGAGGCTGAAGACTCTTTCAGGTTCTTTCATGAGGCCTGTTGTAAAAATTTGTAGGTTGCCGCTGGAATAGGTCCCGCCATTACGAACCTATTTTGATTTTGTTAAATATTTGGATTTCGTTTTAAGTTAATTTAATTGCGGGTATAATAAGTTTGGTTTAGTTTTTTAGTTTAGTTTATTGACTAATATTTGAGCGGACTTGGTTTTATTGATGTTGATAAAGGCTTTTCAGCCTTTCTCGGGCGGGAGGATGTTTAGTATATATGAAGGATCTCGGAACACGCACACACATGCACACTAGTATTTTGTATGTATATTAGTATATTAAATTATTCCCTCTATTTTCGTAATGGGTTGGGTTTCGCCACTGTCAATGTCAACACATGTCATGCCAAAGTCATTGTGTCTTCCAAAACCGGAAGCGGACGTATCACAGCGCCTTGATGCTAGCGCCACTGTTGGGAAAGGACGGTACTTGTGATATAAGACCGATGGCGGTTAGGTCTGAGAAAATTCTCTGTGAAGTTAAGAAAACCTAGAAAAAGCGGATAACATACAAAACTGTGCAAGTGCATCACACGTCAGAAGTTGTGGCAGTCTGGGTGAGTTTAGTTGTAGCTTATTTTGTGTATTCTACGTATTTGCTGTGAACATCCCAGCACGTGGATTGTCGGTAGAACCACAGATAGTTTTGGAGCCAGCAGCGGATAAGTTATTGATCTTCAAAAACAAACAATAGCCTTTACATCATAATAACGCATAGGCTACTTTTTATCCGGGTATCACGCGGGCGAAGCCGTGGGCAGAAGCTAGTATAAAATAAAAAAGAGTTTTTATTTATTGTACGGAACTTGCCGACACCAGAATTAAACTAACATAAAATCATTTAAACTACATAAAATCTCATAAACGATAATGAATTCAGTTTTATCTTTCGGCACCTTAAATTTGTAATACTTTCGCGGTACCACACCTGAAGGCAGGAGTAATGATGATGCGATTATGGGCCTTTTTACTGGAATGTCGTTACGACGGCTGGTTCGTTAAGAAGTTTACCTTAGTATTTCACGAACGTTGAACGTTTGAGAACGGGTTATGACGTTTGAAGTTTATTTACTTACCGAGCATCTAAAGAGTCCTTTATGAGTTCTATTGGTCTTTTAATAATAAAAAAAAAATGCTGGACATTTTTCACACAGCATCATCTAACCCCAAACTAAGCAGAGCTTGTATTATGGCAACTACATGACTGATATACTACTTATATTTTTTTTTGTAAATAACATATTATACATAGAAACATTTATAATTAAAATGCTGGCTATAGACCCATAACATAAATACTTTAGACTAACATACATAGGTATTATAATACTAACACTATTTGTTAAGACTTTTAGACGAACTTGATGGCGTGGCGAGTAAACTGAGTTTGAAAGGGTGGGGTTCGATTCCCGGAAATTACTGGCACAAGACATTGGATGACACAATGGAGACATTTCATCATTAGGACCGGCAACGCGCAAGTGATTCCTCTGGTGTTGCCAGCGTCTATAGGTTAAGGTAACAGCTTAAGGTTAAGGTAACAGCTTAATGTTAAGGCCGTATGCATATTTAAAAAAAATAGCACGGACCTCGGTTTACTACGACACGGACACGGCGCAACATATTTTAGATAGATAGATAGGAAATGCTTTATTGTAAAAGATAAAACAAGTACTGCTAATTAGCATTTTCTTCCAGGTAACCATTTTGGTGGCTGTGTAATACTTTTGCATTCGAAATATTGTCGTCACTTTTAATCCATACAATTTTTCTTCATCACGGCTTTCTTGATAAAACTTGCAAAATTACATTCATGATGTACGACGGTAATATATCAAAAATTACTTTCCGTTTCTTTCATTACTTTCTGTTTTGCGAAAGGAAACGTCCAATTTGGAACGGAATATTAGAAAAGTTTGTCCAATTGTACCGTTTGCCACAAGATATGTTTTATTCCAAAGATCGCTTGGGTTATTAAATTATACAGAGTATGGTAAGGAAATACCAGAAAATTTGGACGGGATGTCCATTTTCAATCAATTCGCTAAATATAACAAACTCCCCTTCCCTTAGGCTTGTGAGGAAGCCGTCAATAACTCTTTCATTCTAGTAGGAGTCTATTAGTTCTCAGCATTATAATGTATATCCAAGGGTGTCTGGTAGAGAAAGCTAATTAGCGATATGACCGCCCAACAATATAGACAAAGTAGTACTTATCTGAACGAAAATATTATTAGGTTTACAATAAAGTATTTTCTATTGTCTCTCTATTAATCTATTATAATACATAACTAGCTTCTGCCCGCGGCTTTGCCCCGGTTTGTTGATAAAAGTAGCGTATGGCTTCAAACTATCTCCATATTGTCCATAAATAATTGCATCACAAACGGCTCAGCGGTTTAGCCGTGAAACATAGGTTGGGTATAATAATCTTATGATATATTTGTATCTACTTTGTTTTTGCTGTCATAAATACTTCTGAAATTCCTTATAACCAATAATTTATTGTTTTCTAAACTTAGCCATATTATAAACCACGTTTTTTTATAATAGCATTTCCAGGACCGAACGGATTTTTCTGATTATTGTTCAATAATTTATATTAGCCATAAATTATTGAACAAACAGTTTTTGTAGATTAATTTTGTTTCCTTATAGAGGTTGGCTGTAACTATGTTTTCAACTTAAACTTCAGATAGGTTTCAAAATCTCATCGATTAACACTGTGATACGATTGTGTGTGACTCGTGTTTTTAAATTAGCCGAAAAATGAAGGCAGTTCTGCCTTAATTTTTCGGTTAACAAAATAATCAAAATAACTGATAGATCCATGAAACCTGATGAAATTGATTCATCATCAGTCTTTAAGTAAGATCGTTCAATTCGCGTACCTACGTATCACGCAAGCAAATAAGAAAAAAAAACAGTAGCTTCGTACCTACGTATACCGCAAGCAAATAAATAAAATCGGTAGATTCGTTCCTACGTATTCCGCAAGCAAATAAATAAAATCGGTAGATTCGTTCCTACGTATTCCGCAAGCAACTAATACAATCGGTAGATTCGTTCCTACGTATTCCGCAAGCAAATAAATAAAATCGGTAGATTCGTACGTATCCCGCAAGCAAATAAATAAAATCGGTAGATTCGTACCTACGTATCCCGCAAGCAAATAAATAAAATTGGTAGATTCGTACCTACGTATTCCGCAAGCAAATAAATAAAAACGGTAGATTCGTACCTACGTATTCCGCAAGCAAATAAATAAAATCGGTAGATTCGTATCTACGTATCCCGCAAGCAAATAAATAAAATCGGTAGATTCGTTCCTACGTATTCCGCAAGCAAATAAATAAAATCGGTAGATTCGTACGTATCCCGCAAGCAAATAAATAAAATCGGTAGATTCGTACCTACGTATCCCGCAAGCAAATAAATAAAATTGGTAGATTCGTACCTACGTATTCCGCAAGCAAATAAATAAAAACGGTAGATTCGTACCTACGTATTCCGCAAGCAAATAAATAAAATCGGTAGCTTCGTACCTACGTATCCCGCAAGCAAATAAATAAAATCGATAGATTCGTATCTACGTATCCCGCAAGCAAATAAATAAAATCGGTAGATTCGTACCTACGTATCCCGCAAGCAAATAAATAAAATCGGTAGATTCGTACCTACGTATTCCGCAAGCAAATAAATAAAATCGGTAGATTCGTACGTATCCCGCAAACAAAGCCTGGGGAAAAACTAGACATGACATCGTTTCATTATTTTCACACCAGTTTATGAGTATTTTATGATTCTACCTCCTATGCGAGGTAAGCTTTCGGGTCTATTTCATAGTGTGTTATTAATTACGCGTTTTTAGGGGCTATTAACTTTATGAACACTCCTGGTCAGGTGGATTAAATTACGGAATACGCGATAAAAGCAAATTCCAACAAACCTGAATTAGTAACTCTGACCTTTGACTACGTGGAATGAGATAGTTTAAGAGGCAGATAGCTGCCAAGCTAAATTAGAACATCAAAAGTAGCCGTACAAAATTTTGAACGAAATATCATTTTACGACAGCTTAATGTTCTAGCTAAAACTGAGAAAAAAATTACACGTTTTTGGCAATTAATCTATGAAACTTTTGTTGTAATATGTAAAAACACTATGAGAATGCAATCTGTCACGTGGAATGGCTAACTACTATGCAAAATGCGGGCATGTGCCAATCGTAAACATTACATCTGGTAAGTCCATTATATAACAATAATATCAAGTGGCAAGATTTTTTTGATTCTAGGTAAAATGATCAATTATAACATTATTATGTTTTTCCTACTGCTATTACCTTATATTTTCGGCTTTAGCCCCATAACAGATATAAGACTGACCAAGTCGTGTTGAGACATGCTTATTTCGCTTCTCAAAGTGTTTATTGTCTATGGCCACATAGTTTCAAATCAAAAGAGGTTCAGGAAGTGGTTTAATACGGCATTATTTATACCTATATAATGTAATAAATAACATTTTAATCAAACAAACAATGGACTAGCGGAAGCACAAAAAAAATTGTCATTCTTGAATAACCAAAATAGATAAACTTGATCAAACTAAAAATGTATCATCACGAAACGCGGGTTGAACTCAAGTTCTGTCAGAAACACTTAACAAAGGTTAAAATAAACCTTATCAAAAAAAAAAAAATACAAAAGTCACTAAGGACTACAATTTAAATAATAAAACCGCGGTTTTCATTTAAAAACACTTCTAAACCAAAATAAAAAAGAAACACAAAATTTTGATTGGCTACCAATAGTAAGTAGGTCCTCAAAAGGAGGTTGAGTCATAACAGACATAAACTGACCGCCTGTCAAACCTCTTTTTTAAATGTCAAATAGATTGTCAGATATTATATTATAGCATTCAAATTGAAATCTTGTTTCCTTTGCACAAACTTTTTTCTTGAAAATCAGGAATCATAAGTCTAAAATATAAACCACCGATTTAAACCACCTTTCGTAATGAGACCCTAAGGGTTTATCATTTTGCTAAAGAACCCTATATATAATTTTTTTTTTCTGCAGAAGTGGCGTAATACAAATAACCGAATAATAAATTTGCTAATATTTGCCAAAGAAAAAATAATCCTCCCAGAAAATACGGCAATAAAATATTGAAGAGAAAACGGAATATAGCAATAACATATTGTAGAATAAACAGAATCACAATAATACTTAATACATGGAATCAGAGTAACATTTCTCGCTTACGCAGACGCGCCGTATAAGTTGATAAAGCCGCGAACCAACTGCGGCACATAGGCATTATGCACGTTCGCTGTGCTGCCGGAATTCCATAATTGAAATAAATTCTTTGATACACATGAAAATAAAAACTGCAATCAAGATTGCTTTTGTATATGGCACTAAGAAAAACATAATTGATTATGTATTACCAAGAATCATGTTGTTTCCAAAGAAGGACTTTATTAATTTTCTCGTAATAAAAAATTACAAAGTTTAAAATAACATTTGCTATAAAAAAAAATCTGATATTAGCCAACAGATATTGATGAAATTAAGAATACTTAGAATAGACAGCAAAACATCGCAATTACTAAAACAACTAAGTATTTAAAAATCTAACAAAGGCTCAAATAATATCTACTCATGTGCTAGATAAGTGTTGCCATGACACACATGAATCAAAGCGTAATTTATGGTTTTGTCGCTGATCCTTCCACGTTTTGATACAAAACGTAGCCACACGTACGCCGCACGTTCGTGCGCCGTAATCGGTTCGCGGCTTTACGTAGACGTGGTAGGTATAAATGGATACGACATCTGGAGAGTGACAAAGATTAAATGCCCTTGGGAATCGTCACAATTCATTAGATTAAATGCTTCGACACCCATGGAACAATTAATAATAAAAGTTGACCATATGGCAACTAGTTTCAGTTTCGTATGTTCTGTTTTGGGTGAGATCTTTCTATTAAATCAACACTTAGCATAATTAATTAGAAACTTGATTACTATCGGTTCATCCAGACCTACCTATTATTAACACTACTAGTACTATTAATAAGACTTGATGGTAAGGCCTCTGGGGGTGCGAAGTGACCCACAAAGTCACTCAAGTTCATCAGCTTCAGAATATATTTTCATCCAAAATAATTCAAAACTTAAATTTCTGAGTATAAGCGAGTAATTAAATTAGTTGTTAAAAGACAGAACAGAAGGTTGCTTGATTAATGAAATAATATGTATTTATTTATTTTGGTAAATATCGATGACTTCGGTGACGTGGCGGGCGAGTTAGCCAGCTGCGAAAGAAAAATTGGAGGTTTGATGTTCTGCAGACATTTGTACTGGGTCTGGGTATGGTCGTACCACGGTCGTAGTCTCGGGTCTAGGTGTTTTCTATGTATAATATGTATGTATTTACAAAAAACAAATGTATATAAGTAGTATATCAGTTATGTAGTTCCCATAACACAAGCTCTGCTTACTTTGGGGCTAGATGATGCTGTGTGAAAAATGGTCCAGTATTATTAATATAACATACTATAATAGGCATCGAAATAACTATATATAAAAACATGACGCACTAACTGACTGATAATCAAGTCACAGCCTGAACTGGGCTCTCAATACTAGAAAAAGTTTAAATTCGAGATCAGTCAAAGCCACTTAACCATGGTTAATATACCAACTTACTGAAAACTTATCCTTTGGAAATTAACTAACGACTCAAACTGAAATATAAAACAAAATCGATGTATGTTTATTTCAATACAAACACATTAAAAAACAAACACGCTCACGAATGTATTCCCCATGCTCGACATCCTCAGATCTGTGCGTAGATCTTTGAGAGTGCCGAGAGGGGGTAGTCAGACGCGCGTAAAAAAAAATATTTGGTACATGCCCGTCTTCGTCAAGTAGTTCGCATTCCACGTGCGCCCGATACATCACCCCTATAGAGTGCAAATGGAAAACGAAAATCGTATTAAAAATTAACACAGACGAAGCCATGTGACGTTTCACTAGCTAACTCACAAGAGCTCACGTTCCAATTTAATTCAATTTGATCCAGCAATAATCTGTACAAGGTGTAACAAGAAACTGATCTCGGCTAACGAGACTTTATGAACGTTGATTCTCTATCGATTCTCAGCGAAATTAACGGAGAGGCTGGAAGCACTGTACACACGATATAACTTGAAAGTATGTTTTTTTTAGTAAAAACGCACAGTTCAATTTACCATAACGGGAGAAACTGAAGAACTATCAGATAGCAATCAAACTTACAAATCATGTTAAATCATCTGTGAAATCATTTTATATATCAGATTCGGATTAATTAAATGACCATTTAATTTAATGACATGTCATGCACTAAATTTATTTACTATATACTATTCTCCTGTTGACGTTTCGTTGACCGTTTAGAGGTCCTCATGAGCACCGTCCGCGACAACGCTCGACGGTCGCGAGACGGGAACTGACTTGGTCTAGACGCTCTGCCCTTTGCGCGCGGCTGGGCTATGTACGTGGTATAGTCGTAATAATATTCTAAAATGATACCAAACCACGATAATTTTAATTCTATTATCTACTACACATGCAAATCAGTAAAATTGCACGGTAAAATGAGTGATATGGGTATGGGTAGCACTACACCAAGATCCTGAACATGCCAACATTTGTCCCGCGGTAGGGATCGAACCCGCCTCTTACGTTACAGCTACTTACCCGCCGCGCCACTGAGGTCGTCAAATATCAAACTCAATTCATTATTTCAAAAAATAATATTTAAAAACTGTTTCGTAAATAACCTTTCTATGGATTTCAATAACGTCCTGTTCTTTGAGCCGACGTAAAATCAAATACGATCCTGGCAAATATTAATTTTACATATAAACGAGTGTTTACACCGACGTAATATAGGAACCGCTTCGTGCCAATTTAATTCGGTGGTATATTATAAATTTAAATGAGCCTTTCACGCGTATGGAGCTCTTAATTAAAGTCAGGACACATTATACACACATCATAAAAAAGTATGAGTATGAAGTATGAGTGATACACAATACCCAGACCCGAAAAATATATTTGCAGAACATGCAAACGTTTGTTTGCATCCAGCTACGGGAATCGAACCCGCTACCTGCGCCATCGAGGTCGTCAATAAAGCCTTATCATTATTTAAGTAGATTTTTATTAGTAATTTCATTGAAAACTTATCGTATCTAAAAAAAAATAGGACATTTATTTACTTAAACAAACATACCTAGTCTAACTACAATATAATACGACCTCAGTGGCGCAGTGGGCGAACGCCTGAGACGCAAAAGGTTGCGGGTTCGATTCCCACTGCGGGACAAATATTTGTAATGTTTGTATCGGGTCTGGGTGGTTTCTATGTATAATATGTATGTATTTACAAAAAAAAGTATATAAGTAGTATATCAGTCATGTAGTTCCCATAATACAAGCTCTGCTTATTTTGGGGCTAGATGATGCTGTGTGAAAAATGTCCAGCATTATTATTATTATTATTAATAATATAGTAGGTAATAAAAATAGTTGGTATAGTGAGAAGGTATGTATGTGTGTAAGTAAAAAGGTCGAGGACTCAGCCACGCTGTTTTTCAGCCCCGCCTACTGATGTAGCTGCTGACGTCACAGCTACCACTTACTAAATCTATAATAATGACAATGCTACTATAATGATTATTGGTAGGTGCAACTTAACAATCTTACCCAACCACCTAACCTACATTCCCAAAAAATTCCCAAAAAACGAAACTTTTGAACTGAGTACATATAAGAAATAATTCACTGTCTGAAAAGTTATTTTTATTATAGTAACTTTCATCTACTTTTTGAAGGAGATTTTTATGGATATTTTTATATATTACTAGCTTCTGCCCACGGCTTCGCCCGCTTGGTACCCGGATAAAAAGTAGCCTATATGTTATTCTGATGTATAAGCTTTATTACTTAAAAGTTTCATCAGCATCCGTTCATTAGTTTTTGCGTGAAAGAGTAACAAACATCCATCCTCACAAACTTTCACATTTATAATAGTAGTAGGATTATGTAGTTGGTTTTTAAACAAATAAAACGGTAATAATGCCCGACATTTTCACACAGCATCATCTAGCCGCAAAGTAAGCAGAGCTTGTGCTATGGGAACTACATGACTGATATATTTAAATCCCAAGAAAATATGTTCAAGAGTGACTTATTTCATTTTTCGGCTGCAATATATTTTTTCCTAGGGCAGCGTGCTTTGAATCCGTCTCTGCGCTCAAGATTCAAAATAGCACTCTCACCGTAATAATATTATTTTGTTACATCGTGGTTCAATCTACTATACCAACATACAAGTAATATGTTACCAACATCTCAACATCACGTCTCTGGTGCCTCTTAGCAATCAATAACGTGCCGTCTAGATATGTGATCTTGTCTAAGTCCAACCATAGCTTAACATGAAAACAGCTAGTTTATTTAATGAAAAAATTGAAATTATAATGAAATCACGATCTCGTAGCAATTTTATAGAAAAAAATATTTCTAAAAGTTAATTTCAATTGCTGAGTCCAATGTATGATTTGATTTTAGGCGACTTTGTGTCTTTATTCCAGTTTCAGTCCATTTTCAGTTAATTTTAGATTCACTATGGGTGAGTAATAGGGGCTGATAAAGAGTTCAAGTATATCGAAGGACCGTATAAAAAAAAAAGTTCAGTACATAGATACCTACTTAACATATAATTAGAATATTTGCTCAGATACACAAGGTAGACAAATCAAGCCTTCCACCTACCTCTTATACTTCCATCACGTACATTTCTACACGTGACTGGCTCAGGTACTGGTGTCCTTGTAGAGGCTTCCAAAGTGTCTTCAATAAATTTCAATTCCTATGAATTTTGGTACAGCACTTGGCGAGGACGACACAAAACACATCAATACACGGCTGAGTCAAATAGGGGTTAACTTATATCTAAGGGATATTAATGAAAAATGTTATCTTTTGAGTGTAAGTTCATAATCCGCCGTGAGGTGGCGGGTCGGGGGAACCGATCCAACGATTCAAAGCGCCGGTAGGTCGTCCAAAAAATGGGTGGCAAGCAAAATTTATCTACCCTATATTTATAATGAACAAAGCTTCAACATCCACTATAATTTTACACAGTTTAGTTTCGATCAGCTTTCGATTTCAAGATTTCAATGTAACAAGTATAACAAGTATTGAAATTGTAATCCCATGTCTGGAGTTACCTAGCTATTTAACATTAGATGTTTTTAAGAACAATACATGTAAAGTGCTTTGTTCTTTAGATCGGTGTCGTGACACGTAAATCAAGATTGATGTGAGTGATGTTTTCACTTTAAATAATGGAATCTCTTTGTTGAGAAAATTGTTATGAACCTTCTATTCAGTGAGATGAAAAACATTTTTGAAAGACGCGATAAAAATTATGAGGCGTCGGCGTCGGTCGTGTTAAGCACATGTAAGTATGTCAGTGTTTCCGTGACGTAGCTGGAATAAAACGCAGTTTGTCACAAACACTCGTCGCCACGTGTCACGCAGCAAGATAAATACGCTACCTAATATACTGGTATAAGAATATATGTATATATATATATATATATATATATATATATATATATAATAAGAAACGCTAATATCGGTTTCCTCACGATGTTTTCCTAAGCGGGTTCAATATACGATTTATCCAAAATAAATTTCCATATATCAAAATCAGTGATGTGGTTCTTTTCAGTTTTTTTTTATATTTTTTACCGTTTAGGACTTTCCCTCACTGATTTAAAATACCCAGAAGAGTCCTGCCTACCTATCTGGTACCTATACCCTAAGACAAGGTTCATATTATGAGATACCTACCTATAAATACCATTTATGTAACTATGGTAGATACATATATGGTATATAGAGGTGAAAGCACTAAATGTCACATATAAGAGCAATGTGTATAAGTATTTTTTTTTTCAGAAAATATAAAACGGACTTCAAAGAACGGAATATTTATACCAGTAGAAGTAAATTTTTCTATAATATTAATATGGGACCATTTTTAGATATTCTATGATTAATTTCTTCAGAAAACTAGGTATGATAAGAATTCTTATTTTATGCAGTTTTCATAATAACAAAATGTACTACAAATCGTTTTTTTTTATTATATTGGCAAAATTTACGTTCTAAAATTAAAATCAGAGTCGAATGGGGACTCTGATTTCTTTTATTTATTGCGTTCTTTAATTTTATCTTTTTCTAATTTTGAAAACAGAACAAAAGGATCTATTCCATGTACAAACTTTTTCTAAATAGCAAATAGTTTTTATGCGAATTATTTAGAAATGAAATAGCCCTGGACAATGTTGATGTGACTTACAAAAAAAAACAAATACCGAAAAATGTTTAAATTTTTGAAGTCAGTTTGAAATATGTGATGTTAGACGTTTGCACATAAACTCTAGTTTACGAACAATCTTATAAAAACAACACTATTACCAAACGCAACTTATATAAAAATAGTGTACTCTATAGTAAATCCCATAAGGAAAATAAGAAAATAATCTTCCTCAGATAATATTTGATAAATGCCACATCGAACACTGGCGGACGAACTAAATCAATATTAATGGAGCAAATCATAAATGGGATTTACGTTATGTCAAACAATACTATTATAATATATTATTTCTAGTGGAGTGGAAGTTTATGATATTGCTGTTTTGTTTTAGATAGTTATAATTGCGATGGCGATGGGCTTGCAACCTGTCACGTGGAATGCTTACTACTTCCAAAACGCGGGCATGTACCAAATGTAATGTTTGGACGCGCCTCTGACTACCCTCTACTTGGTATCCTCAAAGATCTACTCACTGAGTATATACCTGAGGATGTCCACCATGGGAAAGACAGTCGTGAGCGTGTTTGTTTTGTTTTTAGTTATAATTGACGATCAAAGGTTCTTAAATTAATAATCTTGGTAATGTTTCACACAGCATCATCTAGCCCCAAACTAAGCAGAGCTTGTGTTATGGGTACTACATGACTGATATACTATATGTATAAAACACCCAGACCAGAGGCAAATATTTGTGAATCATACAAACATTGGTCCCGCGACGGGAATTGTATCCGCAACTTGAGCCTCAGGCCACTGTGCTACTGCGCCACCGTGGTCGTGTGTATTATATTACATGTCCCGTTTTCGCAAGTACCTAGTTCGCTTTGCGACACATTTCGCGTACAAATACTTATATTAAATCATACTACTACTAGAGCCTTAGGTGGCCGCTGTGCTACTGCGCCACTGAGATCGTGTGTATTATATTTGACACATGTCCCGTTTTCGCAAGTAATTCACGTTCCACGTGACACATTTCGCGTACAAATACTAACATTCAATCATACTATACTAACAACTATTATTATAAATGCAAAAGTTTGTGAGGATGGATGTTTGTTTCTCTTTCACGCAAAAACTACTGAACGGATTTTGATGAAACTTTACAGTAATATAGCTTATACGTTAGAATAACACATATACTAATTTTATCCGGGTATCACCCGGGCGAAGCCGTGGGCAAATGCTAGTAATTTATAGCGTGTCTTTAAATAAAAATAAAGGATAATATCACACGTCAAAAAAATAAGTCTACGAGGAAATGTTAATCCGTTTTCACACCATGCCGACAATATAATTTCATACTTTGGGAGGTATATACCTCCCAAAGTCAAGATATCCCTCGAGAAAGTTAATTTTCACACCTGGTGTACCTCAATTTGAGGGTACAAGGCATAAAATCAAATAGCAAATTGCATGGTAGAAGGTTATATTTAAAACACTCTTGGAAAATAACGCCGCAATAGTAAGCTCATGGTAATATTTTAGGGTTCTGTATACATACATTTTAGGGTTCTGTATAGCTACTATATATTACAGGGTTCTGTATTGCTATAGCCCATGGATTAGCCCGAGTATTACCCGAAAAAAAAAACCTATCCGTTAAGGCAGCGTTCGTAAGAAACTCATTCTTTCTAATGTAAAATTAGTCTTCACGAAAACACCATTTTATGTGAACAGATTATACAGCCTTCCTTTCTGCCATAAATTTGGTGTTTTTTTTTTTTAGATATCATAATAATGCTGGTCATTTTTCACACAGCGTCATCTAGCCCCAAACTAAACAGAGCTTGTATTTTGGGAACTACATGACTGATATACTACTTACATACGTTTTTTTTTGTAAATACATACATAATATACATAGAAAACACCCAGACTCGAGACAAATATTTGCAGATGATACAAACATTTGTCTCGCGTATCGTATGAGTAGTTTTGAAAATCACCTCTTAGGCACATAAAAACTTACAAACTTTACCTCTTAATAATATAAGTATAGATTGCTAGTACATTCATACTTAACACATGTCTGTTTCCCAGAGGGGTAGGCAGAGACAATGTATTTCCGCTTGCTAAGATCCTGAAAAATGAATTTTGCTTCATTCACTCTAATCGTTTTTCATATTATTAAATACATATTATCTCACATTATTATTATCTTATTAATGTAATTATTTATTATTAGTATTATATTTTATTATAGGGTTACTTGTACACCGCCGTATTTTGATTCCATTTTATCCAGTCCATCCAAAGGTTGTCTGGAAGAGATCGCTTTCAGCGATAAGACCGCCCATTTTACCTTTTATATTGTTTAATTCCTGTGGTTTTGTATTTTGATTTGGTGTGAAATAAAGAGTTTATAGAAGAGAGAAGAAGAAGAAGAATGTATTTATTTGGCAACAACAAAGCATATTTATCTTTAGATATTTTTAGATTTTTTTAATCTATCTATCTATCTAATCATATTCTTTAGTTATGCACATCGGTTTAAGGTAATCTTGACTAAATCTTACTCCGGATCGTCTCTGGTTTAGTCAGGGGACGTTACCCAAGGTCTACCCTTTCCAACTATATTTACGCTAGCCTTATATTATATGTTTAGTCAATTTCCTATCGTCCATTCTTTTCACATACCCAGTAACAGGATCTTTATACTGGCTACGCTTCGTCCGTCTGTCTGTCTGTCTGTCACATATCAGTTTCTGTTTCGGTATGAAGCCAGTTCAATTTTTCACAAATTACATTAGCATTTGATTCTTTGGTTCAGTTTTAAAATGTAACTACTGGCTACGCTTCGTCCGTGTGTTTGCCTGTCTGTCACATATCAGTTTCTGTTTCGGTATGAAGCCAGTTCAATTTTTCACAAATTAAATCAGCAGTTGGTTTTTTGGTTCAGTTTTAAAACTGGTTTGCACCCACGTATTGTATTCTACTGTGTTTTTTTTAATTGTTTGACCTTCTTATCATTTGTTTGTGTATTTGTATGTGTTTAATAAAAACTATAAAGATAAAGTTTTTTATGATAAGATAAGATAATCTAACTATTTAGTTATTTATCAAAGAATTCAGTGCTTATAATGTGTGTTTGTACGAAACCCGTATTTCGTGAGTGGTATTTGTACTTTTAAAACGATTAACGGTTAAATAACGGCTTTAGATTCTGCTTTTTTTATCGTGAAAAAATAATTTCGTTTAAGAAACATAAAACACGCGGCAGATTGTACGAATTCGCGCAAAAAACAAGAACCCAATTCCGTAAAGCGAAGGAAAATAAATATCAGATAAGACCTCGTTTTTCTCAAATTACACGATTTGGAAGTTAACATTGAAATGAAATTATGGTGGAAAATACATTTCTGAAGATCTTTTAGAGATTTGATTTTGATTTTTTTATATTTTATTTAATAAACTTAGTAAGTATACATTTAGTTGTATCGGGAAACATAAGGTAAGTTGGTCTAGAAACTAGGTTCTCGAAGTGTTATATTTCCAACTGTATCTGATCTGAAATTATGACCAATAAATAGGTAGGTTTTGAGATGTTTCTATATATTTTATACTACATCAAGATATGTTTATTATAAAAATGTAGCTTTGTGCTATTTCATATAATAATGTACAACAACTCCTTAATTTTTTTTACTTTTTTTTTATACCATTTGGTCTCGGTTTTTTCCTTTAATGAAACAATAATAATTATAAATGTTTATAAAACAGACAACATTAACATTTTGCTCTGGTGTTTCTTTCGTACGTAATTTGGCGTCTGGAATTTCTTTCGATACGTAAAAAAATACTTATTTCACTTGATACAACACTTATTCATAGATAATGATAGTGATTAGATTAAAACCCGTAATGAGATGAAGACTAGACCAATGTGGCCATCATTTACAACCACTTCCATGGCATATGGACAAGCCCGAAATACTCTCGTACGTTCCCCAACGAAATTGGATACGTCAGCTACAAGAGCGCCAAAAAGCCGAACATCAAAGCCCTCATACTTTTATACTTGAATTAAACAGGCCTGTTCAAACCAGACAGTCACTGTGGCTGAAGGCTGCCATCATCATCAGTGGTAGAACAGACATAAAAGTATTCAGTTAGTAGTTTATTTAAATAGGGAAATAATTATTGTTATTTTCCAATACTATATAATAATAAATAAATAATGCTGGTCATTTTTCACACAGCATCATCTAGCCCAAAACTAAGCAGAACTTGTATTATGGGAACTATATGACTGATATAATACTTATATACTTTTTTTTTTGTTAATACATACATATTATACATGGAAAACACCCAGACGCGAGACATATATTTGCAGATCATACAAACATTTCTCCGGCCTTCGCCCACTGCGCTACAGAGGTCGAGGTGACGACCTCTCTGGCGCAGTGGGCGAAGTCCCGTCTGAGATTCAGAAGGGGTTCGGTACTTATATTTCCTTGTCTATCTGGGCTTCCGCGATACAGGCTAGACCTAATGCGGAGTTCATCGTTAAACTTGTAAATTAGGCACACACTATTTTTGTAAATAAATTATTTTGTATTTGTATCTTCGCATAAATCAGAACGATTCTGACTAAATAATATTATGGATGGTAATAGATTTCAAGATCTGTTGAGACATCTAATCTAGCCGTGAACACAAAAGCTGAAGAGCTTTTAATGTTAGCAAAAAAAAACAAGAAGCATACGTCAGGAAAATGCTTAAATTTTGTTTATTTTGACCAGCCGTTTTGGCCTAGTGGGCGATACCCCGACTTCTGGCATCGTCCGGGGTTCGAACCCGGTCGTGCACCAATGGATTTTTCGAAAATGTATGTGGGCATTAACACGTAATCAAAACGGCGAAGGAAATCATCGTGAGGACTCCGGCATGTCCTAGAACCAAAAAAATTGCATGCATGCATGTACTAAATGTCATGTTTGGACGTGCATCTGACTACCCCTACTTGGTATCCTCAAAGATCACTGAGTATGTATCTGAGGATGCCCACCATGGGGAAGAAAGTCGTGAACGTGTTTGTTTTTCGTTTTTTGTTGTACTCAAAACCAATTTGCAGAACAGCGAAATTCCGAAAATACAAGCAATCAAATAGTGCCTTACCAATAAACAGGAA
This sequence comes from Perizoma affinitatum, assembly GCA_961405105.1. Taxonomy (NCBI): domain Eukaryota; kingdom Metazoa; phylum Arthropoda; class Insecta; order Lepidoptera; family Geometridae; genus Perizoma; species Perizoma affinitatum. The sequence continues at coordinate 10,352,656 of OY560206.1, forward strand.
TCGAAGTGAATACAATAAAAATCCAAAGCTAAGTCTTATAAAATTGATGGCATCGATGGGATGAAACTACGTTTTTGCTTCTAGTAAATTGGCTCGATATAAAAACTGCTATCACGATTTTATGGGACATCTACAGGGTGTATCCGTGATAAAAAACGGCGAATGACAAATGGAGAATTCGGTTTGTCATTCGTATCAGGGTTTTTTTATACGTTGCCTTTTTAGGTTAGATTTAAAAGTCTTTTTATATTTCTGTTCATATTCACACAGCATTATCTATCCCTAAAGTAAGCAGAGCTTGTGTTATGGGAACTAAATGACTAATATACTAAATATTTTGCAAATACATAATAATTTGTCCCGCGGCGGGAATCGAACCCACCTTCTGCGTCTCAGGCGTACCTTCACCCACTACAGAGATAATTTTCATCCGTTGTGTCTCAGAGTCGGCAACACGACATAATTAATGAGTAACTAACCACTGTCTAAAATTACAATGAAAATCACGCAGTGGAGAAATCTCAGCGCAGAATTTAATACGGATATCACTGAACGTTTTCACGCATGACTTTCATACAAATGTGAAACAACACCCGAATTCCCAAGAGGAAGATAATAAAATTAAATAGAGCCAATCGTCACAGTATTAGGACGTAATAAGTTAAAAGGGTATCGATAAATCTCGACCCAATTGTCTCCGCCTTCCCTGTTGCGATATATTTACAAGCAAACGGGTTGAATAAGCCCTGTCTTTTAAAACGCTCTAATAAAATTCCGACGTGAATTTTTTGTTACTAATTATTTTCAAGGAGACGTTATTATTTGCTAATTATTTCTTCTTATTATTTTAGAAGTAGTAGAGTTTCTTGTGAAGATCTCATCCGGGGAAGTACTAGCACCATTGTTTCTACCGGCATGCAGCAATGCTTGCATTGCTGTGTTCCGGATTGAAGGGTGCCGGTGAAATTACAGGCACATCAGACTTTTCATCCGTTGTGTCACAGGGTCGGCAATGTGTGATACGTCTGGTATTAGAAGTATTCACAGGTTATGGTAACCGCTTACTATTAGGTGGGCCGTATCATTATTTGCCACTTAATTGTTTAAAAAAACTCTATAGACTCTCTTATTTATCAGGAATGGAAATTGGTACAAAAAACGTACAGACGAATTATGAACCTTATTAAAGTCGATTGAAAAGACTTATGAAGTACAAAAGACGTATGAAGTGTAGCATGAACCTTTTTAAAGTCGATTGAAAAGACTTATGAAGTACAAAAGACGTATGAAGTGTAGCATGAAACTTTTTAAAGTCGATTGAAAAGATGTACTGGGGCTTAGACCATCTTGTTTTGTAGGAAGATGGTCTAAGCCCCAGTACAATAGGCAATTAATTTTGTATTGTACTTTTTTGCGTCCCATAAAGTAATGCGATTTTGTCAGCTTACGGACCTTTCTAGAAAAGACAAGTTTCAAAGTACTACTTAAGCTAGCAAAATGTTTCATTGGAAATGTTGTACTTATTTCACTACCTTAGATATATATACATATAGATAGATAGATAGATAGACAGATATATAGATAACTCTGTATTGTACACCACATAATAATAATATGTTGCTTACAAAAAACCAGCAAATTACTAATCGTGGGAGTACAATGGACGGTATTATCGCTTATAACGATCTCTTTCAGAAAACCTGTTGATGGAACCTTTTTTTTACCTTAGTATTAACTCATTAAAAAACTATGCAGAAGCTAGACTTAGAAGTGGACTTCATTATCATGTTAATATCGAAGCAATCCGAGATGGATTGCTTACCACTGCGGCATAGACTGCCCTCGTTAGTACTGGTTAGTACTGGTTACCACCCACGTATTGTATTCTACTGTTTATTTTTAATTGTTTGTCCTTCTTGTCATTTGTACTTGTTTATGCTGTATTTGTGTATTGAATAAAAATATTTATCTATCTATCTATCCTCGAGTTAGTTAAGTGTAAATAATAGTTTAATGTAGTGAAATGCGTGTTAGTGCTACCTATAAAGAATATATGAACAAGTGTCTTCCCCTTAATCAGAGACAGAAATAAACGTATTAATGGACACTTAGCTAATTCGGATTCGCGAATTCTTCTTTGGATTCTCAGCTATACTTTATTTAATAAAATTAGGTCAATGTTAATTAATTAGCCTAATATAGGCTAGATTGTAATGTTATTAGGATACATTAATTTATTTTAAGTATAAAATGTAATGTGGACAATGGAAAAAAAAGTATTACAAGGAACAATTAAAAAATATTATCTACGTCTGGGTGTTGTGACACCATGATACTCATAGTTCCTGATACCCACGATACAGGGAATTCTAGTATGGAGTCAGGACTATGATGTCTGTTGGCCTATCACCTAGACCAGGAACGTAAAATCACAGTACAAACAAACATTTGTCCCGTAGCGAAAATCGAACCCACAACTCTTGCCTCTAAACCTGCTACCGAGGTCTTCAAGAATAGTTAGGTCTATCGAATATGCAAGGTACGCTATAAGTTTTTTTTAATATACAAAAATAACCAAAGATATCCACCCTACTTAATGCGAAATTGAAAACCTCGATTGAGTTCATGAAATCCTACAAAATTGTTTAACCTCAAATAATGTTCTGTTATAAAGCTAGAATAACTCGAAGAAACTTCCACCTGCCTTGAAGTTTTTAGCATCTCTCGCTGATATTAAATTCAATGTTTAAAAACTCCGAGTCAGAAGTTTAGACGTGTTGAGTTTTCTGTTATTTTCATATTCCTGTAATATTGTAAGTTGTGTGAAAAACCAATATTGGCTTTTTATATCAACCTGTATTTATTTTTATGTTATGTCGAAGCAAACCGGTATTCGGGTCCCTTGAGAGTTGTTACCACCGCCTATTGACATCTGCAAAACTTGAGGCATTGTTGGGCCATATAAGTAGAAAATAGGACAGCTACTCATCTCAAAAAAGTACGTAGAGCACCTTGTGAAAGAACTCGTCCGTAGAAGTAATACCATACCTTTTTCTGGGTAAGTTACAGGCACATAAGACGTTTCAACATTCATGTCTCAGGGTTGGCAACACACGATACTCTGGTATCACAAACGTCCATATATTTAGGTAACCGCTTACCAACAACTGGGACATAAACTTGTTTGCAAGCAAACGGCCTAGTTTATTGCTTGTTTCTATAGTTGTATGCAAAAAAAATATCTAGGACTTACGATTCTGTCTATGTTGATATCTCAGTCAATTATTTAGTTAGGACTGATGTTTACATTTATGCATTTAATTTTCATTAAATACTTTTAAAAGCTGTTTTTTATCCGCTCGGTTTATGTAATTCAAAGAAGGTCAAAGACAAATCTGACGGCGTTGTAAAACAGAATCAGGTAGGTACGGAAAACCCTTTCGAAAAGTTTATCTGACCTTTAATTAGGAGCTGGAAAGTTCGCGGCTTCGTCTCCAAAGACGTTTTACACAGTACCCTATCTAAGTAGAATGATATCGGTATATTGGGTTGGGGAATGAAAATTATCTTAATAAGATTTAGATAATTAATTAACGACTTTGTATAATACTATGTTTCTTTTGCTTATAACAAAGAAGCTTGATTCTTTCCAATAGACATATTCATAGTCAAGACGACATAGTTATCCTAGTGTGGGCATTAGGATACCCGTGTCGTGGGTATAGACCCATAACGGATATCTACAGAGCATGCAAAACTTTTGTCCTGCAGCAGAATGTATGGCCAATAAAATTAAACTATACGAAAATCTTTTTCTAAAATTCGTTGTGTAAAATTTATGGCCTCGTTCTATCAATCTCTAAATCAATCTCAGTTATGAATGTATAATTCCGTATACATACCTGACTGAGATTGATTTGAATTTGGAAAAAAACATTTTTGGATTTGGAGATTAGTTTTGATTGTAAAATTCCAGTAAACTATTCCTATGCAGACTTAAATTTATCCCACTAGTATTTTACTTTCTTCGTTTGAAAGTGGTATGTATTTTTTTATCATAAAATATTATTAAACTGAATTTTCACATACCGTGTTATCGATGGAGACATCTAAGTTTCGACTCACTCCAAGCTCTAGACAAATACCGCATGCTTAGTTTTGCTTTCACGCTAACGCAAATTTGTCAAGGTAAAACATGGCAGCAGTCACGTGACATTACAACAGCTAATGTAATTTCCATACAATTAATTCGCTCCGCGTGCGTTATTGACAACAGAAGGGGTTGTTATCGAAGGGCACAGATAACTTCCACTATGTCACGCGGCTAAAGCCATACGAATTTGCATAAAAATATGCCAGTTCGTAAAGTATATTGGTATATTGGCCGTTCCGTTTAACAACGAACCGTAAGGTTTTTATGCCTTCCACGTCCTAATTTGGAAGAAAAGAGAAAGCTTTGAAGATTCATGTTTACCTATATAGTGGATTGTATTTTGCGAAGATATTTGATTAGACTACAATGCTTCAGTTCAGTTTGAAGATATTTAATTTGTCTAGCTGCTGAATGGAGTAAAAACAAATTCATTTTCACAAAATATGAATACCTCCGACGTGTTTTACATAGTTTCAGAATCAAGAAAGAAAGAAAGAAAAAACATTTATTTACCACAACACAACACAACAGCTGACAAAGCTACATTAAAACAAACATTAAAAAACAGATACAAATACAAGATGTGTTGTGTGGGGTCAAAAAGGTCCCTATCTCAGCATAATGCTGCACCAAACCTAGGAAAGGTGCAGCGCTGATTTTCTGACAGAGCCTGCATCGTGACGTCACGATCAACGGTGATCACTCCCCGATTTATCCTAAGCTTGTGAAAGTTTCATCATTTAGAAACTAATTTGTTGATTTTCTATCGGCTGAACTGATCTTGAATCTAAGCTAAGTCTCTCAATAACATTTAAAACAAAAAAAAACTTAATCAAAATCGGTTTATTTGTTTGGACTACAGGCAGACACAAAGATACACAGATACGATTAACTTATAAGATCCCTCTGTTTGCTTCGGGAGTTAAAAATATTGAACTTAACAACAGGAAAACCCAAATGCTTGTTTGCCACTCCAGCTGTATAGCTATATAATACATGTTAAAAATCCTACACTTTTTGTATTTTATAGCAAAATCATACAAAGTTGATTTGAAGAAGTGCTCAACAAAAATGATCAAGGGTTCCTTACAAGATCTATAACTTTCCTAAATTCAAAATTTTAACAGTAGACATAATTATAAGTAATTAAATTAAACATAGTCGACACTTCGGGAATACAATAGAAAAGGTAAACGCGGTAAATACCCGCATAAAAATTATAATTATATGAAGAAACTGCCTTGTTTGGACACTGGCTAGCAAATTATTTTTCTTATAAACTCCATTTCAAAATGATTATATATCCAAGTACCCAAAATCCGCCAACGTACTATCCACACTAACTTTAAATTTAAGTGAACACATCGGAAGTCGCTTTCTTTGATGCGTCCGCCATTTTGTTTCCGGAAACACGTAATGGCAGACCTTTGTTACATGCCAACTTTATTACTATGTCGTAGAGTATTAAAGTCGTGCGGAGAGGTTCATAGCTTTGTTTATGAATGTCGTATATTATAAAACGACGGAGTCTAAATGTGTCGTTTGTCTTTTTGTTTTTTATATACATAGTTACCTACCTAAGCAGAGCCGTCGATATAATTGCATAAAAACAATCAGTTTATAATTTTTGCTCTAGGATTCCCTTGATATTTATCGAAAACAAACAAACACGCTCCCGACTATTTTCCCCATGGTGGACATCCTCAGATACATACTCAGTGAGTAGATCTTTGAGGATACCAAGTAGGGGGTAGTCAGAGGCACATCCAAACATTACATTTGGTACATGCCCGTGTTACTGCAAGTAGTAAGCATTCCACGTGACAGGTTGTAAGCCCATCGCCGCTTATTGGAACACTAACTGTTGGCACATGCCTTCGAATTATTATCGTTTGATTATATATTGAGTTTTGGGATGACAGTTGCCCACGATCGTTGTCATGGTACTCTTTGTGGGGCTTATGTTCAGAAGTGGCTGCGTTAGAAACTTTATTGGTGCCTACCTACGTCCCATATTGAAAAACGGGAGTTTTCAATATGAATAGAAAACTTTTTTAAATAGCGTCCTCCTACTGACGTACTCGTAACCATGACGTCACTTTTATTCGTTACGTCATAATATTGCAATAGTATGTATCTTACAATAGTCGTAAACGTTGCAATAAGATCCAAGTCAGAGTGGTTGATGAGTAAACTAATTATCCATTATATACAGGGTGTAATCGTTAAGTGTGCACAGGCGATTATTCCGTAACTATTGCAGATATCAAAAAACTTTAAACTGATATCGAAAGTACTTTACCTAATGAGTAAAATGACATTAATAACTTTTTAAAAATAAAACGAGAAATATCCAAAAAAAATACATTAATCACTCCCATACATTTAGTATGAGATAGTAGAAAGGTTTTAGTTTCCTTATTTTAAGTGGAATAGTACCTACTCATTTTACCCTTGTCATTTTATAATTATGTACGATATGAAGGTATTAATGAATTTCAAGTAGATACACGTGTAGATTAATTATCTTACCACTTCAAATTTATAATAAACCTTGTTTCAATATTGTATTGATTTGAACTAGCTGAAAAGCAACATACTAAATAAAAACAAAAAGAAAGATACTCTTTGGTGTTCGTTCTAAATTCAAATTCTTTATCGCGGGTTCTCGTTCCCGCCAATTTATTGTATTTTTCAATTTGCGTTAATAATCGTGATTGTTGCATTTATTGATTGAAAAATGGCATATTCCAATACAGAAAAGAGGGACATGTTAAAAATGTACTACAAACATGATTGTAACAATAGGGCGGCCATTATCGCCTACAGAAGAGAGTACCCAGATAGAGAAGTTCCTTCTGGTACGTATTTACGTAAGTTGGATAACAATTTGATAAATTATGGATCTTTTAACAGAAAAAAAGGTTCGAGAACAAGAGCTCCGGAATTTGATAATGACTTAGATAACAATATTATTAACTACGTAGTAGATAATCCACAAGAATCAACGCGTTCAGTGGCCCGATCATTTCCAGTGTCCCACAATTATGTACACAAGTTATTAAAAAAACACAACTTCAAAGCATTTAAGATAAAACCTACTCAAACGCTGCACAATGATGATCCTGCTCGTCGGCTGGTCTATTGCAATTGGCTAGTCAATAATTATGTCGATGTAAGGTCAATTTTATGGACCGATGAAAGTAATGTTTCAAACTGCGGCATTTACAATAGAAAAAACTCGCATTATTGGTCAATTGACAATCCTCGCTTAACTACTGAAGTTAGAGCTCAGGTGCGATTCTCAATTAATGTGTGGTGTGGTATTCTTGGAGATCGGATCATTGGGCCATATTTTTACAGTGGAACCTTAAATGGACAGAGATATTTCTCCTTTGTACAAAACGATATGCCAAGTCTCTTAGAACCAATTCCAGACGATGAAAGAAGGTCGATAATTTTTCAACAAGATGGAGCACCTGCACATAATACAAATGTTGTAATGAATTTCTTACGAAACAATTATAATGGCTTAATAGCCAATAATAGTGCAACCCCTTGGCCTGCCAGATCCCCGGATCTCACGCCTTGTGATTTCTTCCTATGGGGATTTGTCAAAGACCACGTGTACGCTGAGAGAGTACACAGCCTAGAAGAGTTACAGAATCGTGTACGTCGTGCAATTGCTTTAATTACTCCGCAAATGTTAAGGAAAGTTCATTTAGAAACTGTAAATAGAGCTCGTCATTGTATTGCACAAGGAGGACGTCACTTCGAACATATGCTTTGAACACAAAATTTTGTACTTACTAAGAAATAAAATGTATGGGAGTGATTAATGTATTTTTTTTGGATATTTCTCGTTTTATTTTTAAAAAGTTATTAATGTCATTTTACTCATTAGGTAAAGTACTTTCGATATCAGTTTAAAGTTTTTTGATATCTGCAATAGTTACGGAATAATCGCCTGTGCACACTTAACGATTACACCCTGTATACACACTGGACATTTTTCACACAGCATCATCTAGCCCCAAACTAAGCAGAGCTTGTATTATGGGAACTACATGACTGATATACTACTTAGATACCTTATTTTTTGTAAATACATACGTAATTATACCCGAGACAAATATTTGCAGATTATACAAACATTAGTCCGGCGGCGGGATTCGAACCCGCAACCTTCTGCGTCTAAGGCGGGCTTTCGTCCACTGCGTCATAGAGGTCGTCTTTGACTTGATTTAACGTTACGTGAGCGTTTACACGGATTTTATAGCTTTAGACAGAATAATAATGATGATGATGAGAAACTTATTGTGCAATATTGTTATTTATAAAACTTTCGCTAGACCTTCCTATGTGAAATTTTTTATTTATTTTTTTAATAATAAGACAATATTAAGTTTTATACGGGTCTTTATGGCATTCACCCGTGGCCACAGCTGTTGGAATACAGTCGAAACGTCGGGAGTTATTTTCCTATAACTTATAAAATTATTTTTAATGATGTACTCAGCGCGGACATAAAAACAAATTCGAGAATTCAATTTACTTTAGTGTGAATATAATAAAATTATGTTTCTATTTTCTGAGAAATCTTAACAATCAAACTACCAATACAAATAGTGGACGAGAATTTTGTTACATAAATTTGTTTGCTTACTCTAAATTGTTTTCTCCTGATATCCACGTCTCACAAACAAAATTGTAGCGTTTGGCATAAATCCACGTGAGCCGCGATACCTGAAATATTACCCCAGATTTCATATTTTATCAAAACAACATGGCAACACTTACCTTCAGCCCATTTCTGATTCCCCTCACGGAAATCATACCTTTTAGATGTAAAATTGAATCAATTCTGATTCTGCTTACCCGCAGATACCTACTAGGGTAGATCTCAGATGTTACTTTCTCACGGGCATCGAAAATATTCAATACTAAATGATAAAAAATGTAAAAAGACTCCTTCAGAGGTGTTTGTCTCGGAATAATATGAATAAAAAAGCATTTTTCAAATTAAATAAACATTGATGTAAACACTCGAACATTAAAAACGAGTTCGAGTTTTAAACAAATGAAGATACATAGATGATTTTTTGCATACAAAAATTTGTCGACAAATATTCGAATTTGATTAAAACGATAGTCGATGCAGAGTTTCTGCAAATTCATTTTGTTGTAACGACCGGCATAGATTTATCCCGACGTTTTACAGTCGTGGATATATTTTATCTTTTATTAAAGGAAACGGAAACAGTCCTTCACTCACTTTTTTGATTATTCAATAAAACTAAAACTTTTATTAAAAAGGCATTTGACATTTTGTACATCTATGGTTGTTCAAAACCTCACTATTTATATGTAATAACAATATACACCATTCAAAAGAAAAGTGGTACAATAGATTGCCCATGATAAGATTAAAAAAAAAAAGTGGCAAACAAGAAACCGCCAGCCTGTTGGTAAGTGGTTACCGTAACCTATGGACACTTGTAATACAATAGGTATCCCTCACGCGATGCCGACCCTGAGACAAAAACACAATTATTGCTTGGCGGCAGAAATACGTAATCTTATGTGATGAAAATTTGACATAGGAAAAAAGAGCGTTCTTTTTCATTCACTTTCCATAACACTTTTTTCAGGACATCTCTACTCACTCACCAACATGTAGGTCCAGCATATATTCAATGTATAGCATCCCCAATAAATCTCGCTTTGATCTATCACAAACAATAAAGGTATCTAGATGGACCATGGGTGGACAGCGAGTGATACCAAGCATTTGTCATTTGGTAAAAAAAACCGTAGTGGGCTTATTCTGAGTTAAAACGTAGGGTGGCCGTGATTTGTGACGGATACAGTTGAGTTATGATGTTTTGGATCTATCAATGACGCCTATTTGATTAGAATTGGAAGTTGTATATTTTTTATTTTGTACATTTTAGACTTTATTGATTCATTGACTAGAATCAATACCAACCTACTCATTTTCTATACGTTCACGTTCGATTGGCGCCACACTTAAGCAGAATGAAGGATCATCAAAAAAATTACCAAGCTGAGTTTGTTGCTGATTCTTTTAGGCTTGGCCGCGCGCGAGGAATCGGCGTAAAATCACTTTCAAATTTTAAATTCACTTAGTTTTTTAAGTTGACGTTTCTATATGATCGTCTGTATCTGAGGATTTCCACCATGGGGAAGACAGTCATGAGCGTGTGTGTGTGTGTGTGTGTGTGTTTTACACAACTACTAGTAAATTTTACCACTTGTGAAGTTTGGGCTCATATGATTCGGTATGACGAGTCTAATCACCGGCGTCACTGAAGACCAGCGTTTTAGTAGCATAAAGTGCTTCTATAACATAGTGCTGAGTGGCGGCCGTTTTTGTTGTCAATCTCATTTTCTTAATAACTCGTACGTGAACTCCTGTATCATTTATGTGACACATTTTTTATATTATCTTTATCTTTTTATAGATTGCACTTAGTGTCGAGGGCTTAATGTTGAAGCCAGAAGGTTGATAGTGGAACTCTTCAGTGGCTCATTGGGCTCATATGTTTCGTTTGGACGAGTGAATATATTCGACTTGGTAACGAGGGTCTGATGATGGAGCCAGCAGGTGGATAGTGGAAGTTTTTTTTTATAATTTTAGTGTGTGATAAAAGTGTGTTTTTTTTTAACTACACATTATTACTTCTCCAGGTACATTTTATAAGTCAGTCAACTATTACTTGTTAACTTGTCAAGCCTACTTAGCTGTGATAGTTTTTCTGTTAATTTCGATCAATATACTTACTATATTTGTGTTTTTTTTTCATATATCCAAAATAACTGTTTAGCTGGCAGGGGGCTTTAAAGTTAGTAATTTTAAGCTTAATATTTCGCAAACAGATCCCTAAATCTAAAAACGATCCACGAATCACACACCAACAATATATTTAAAAACCTATCAAACGACACTAGACGAGAAAAACCCCAATTTACGTGAAGGGGAAGTAACCTAAAAAAATGTTTTTTCTATTTTTTGATTTTATAACTTTGTCGACGTTTACCCATACCGAATTACAGTTTTCTATTAAGAGTCTCTGAGATAAGACACGGACAGACAGATGGGCGGACATGGTCAAACTAAAAGGGTTCCTTGAACCCTAAAAAACTACCGTGATTCTACAATGTCAGGACTATTTTGTAAGGTAATATATTTTCAAAAAAGGGTTTCGATGAGTAATATCTTGTGGTTGAGATATCTTTGCCTGTTTTCAGTCAGACATTTATCTTAGATCAGAATTTTGTGTGTAAAAAACATTGGCATTTTTTAAGAGGATTTATACCGACGACACTAGCATACTTATGGAGGCTTGTCAATTATGAATTTTGACAAAATTTATGGTTTCCTCACAAATGCAGTTTGCTATGTCTATAAACAGATAAAAAAGAACTGTGGTTTCACGATTTATCTATTAATGTAATTTAATAGATAAGTCGTGAAACCACTTAAATGAAAAATGAAAACAAACAAGCGCACGACTGTATACTATATAATGGACATAGGGGCAAATAAATACTCCGTGCGTTGATATTTGAGGATACGAAGCAAGAGGCACGTTGAAATATTATTTATTTCAAATATTATATTAATATTAAATATATTCCTATATTTGACACATGTCTGTATCCTTGTAAGTAATTAGCATTCCACGTGACAGGTTGCCTCCTATTACAACACTTAAGGCATGCATTAGAATGTTTGGTACTAGGGCATGCCGGTTTTCTTATTATTTTTTTCACCGTTTTGTGATCGTATTAATGGGTACATAAGTTTTTCGAATATTGAAATCCGTTGATGTCCGACTGGGTTCGAACCAACTACTTCCGGATCAGAATTCGGGATACCGCCTACTAATCTAACTCAGCTCAATTTTTTATATTTTTTTTTTTAAGAAGCCGTTACCTAAATAATTGTATAAAATTACATAGAGACAAACATTCACCTCGCAAAAAGTAAGTATCAATTTCAATTTTATCCAAAGTATTTGAAAATAAAATATTGTCAAAATACCTTTGTAATGTCACTTTAGGTACCTACTCAAACATCAAAGCTTCCCCTCATTCAAAATCAAAAGACCAACCAGCATAAAATGCCATTAAACAGAATTCGTCATTTTCAAAGGCTTTGGTAATATAAAATTGTTCCGCTTGTTTCGCATTTCCTGGTGCAAAGCAAACTGTGAAAAGATAAATATAATTTCACATGTTTACCTTTGAGGATATAACAATTCCAGAGAATGTTCTTGAATAAGAGCACCAATACGATTTGCATTTTTAGCCGTTTACCATGCTTTTTTAGCACATGCAGTTTTATAAATAATGGGTTTAATAACTACAACAATCTGAGAGCATATCTAAATTGTCTCTGTAAATATAGAATCGTTTATTAAAACATGTCAAAGTCGGTCAAAGTCAGTCAAAGTCAAAATACATTTATTCATTAAAATCACTTTGAAACATCAGTTTTATCTACTGCCTGTTCCTCCGTGACCAAGCCAGGAAAGAAAAGCAAGAAAAAGAAAAGGTTAATAGGTAAAACTCCTCGTCCGATTTCAAAAATTCTTTCACCAATATTCAGAATTCCATAATTAATATTGGTTATATATTCAGGGCTCATTCAAATAATATGGCTTTTCGTGGAGACCAATCAAATTACGCAATGTAAGTCGACGAAGTGTGTTTGGTTCACCTATATCCACCTACTTGCACCTTTTAAGATGTCACCGGTCCATCGCGCCTTCTTTCATTGCGTCGTCTAGTTTGCAGTTACCATTCGAAAACCTTTCTTTTCCAGCGGCTGTCAGTTCTGCGAACTATATGACCTGCCCATTGCTACTTCAACTTGCTAACTCTAAGAACTATGTCGGTGACTTTAGTTCTATGATCTGGATCTTTCCCCGTTTTGGATTTTATCGCGAGAACAGTTCTTACTGTGACCTTGAGTTTATGTTCATATTATTGTAAGAGTTTATGCTTTCTAATACTACTATATTAAGTTCCAGATATTCTGAGTCTTGGAGAGTTACGTTATCTTTAATACAACCTAAAAACAATCGAAATTTATTCATTAAAATATCTTAGTTTTCATTTATAAATCGTCATTTTGAAATACTACGTTTTTTGTTTTTGTTTTAATAATATAAAAACAATATATTATTATAAGCCTAGGTTTTGTCTCGAACGCTTCGTTGAACAAGTTAAAGTAGGAAATCAGATAAATATACAACACCAAAGAAAGGATACTCCAGTCTTATATTCTCTAACCTGTTTACCAAACATTAAATTGTGTATTCAAAATGGTAACAACGATTTGTTTAGCATAGTAGTACAAAAGGAGATTAATTTTCATATTCATGCAGGATGTCGTTAAATTTTAGTTGATATTTTAAAGTTGATGTTTTTTTTATAAACACACAGATGGCGCTTATCTAAAAGTTTAAACTATGTAAACTAATAACTTCAATATTGTTTTATCATAATGTGATATACAGTGCCATCTAGTAGAAAGCTCTAGTAAACTTGTTTGACCTGTCACCGAATTAAAGAAGACCAGTTCATACTTTTATGCTGATTGGCATAGATAATAAAATACACGCATTTATATGTCATTAAATACCTAAAAGTCTTGCTCCTCTAATTATGTCGCACATCGTGACCTCAAAGAAAGTTCACGCTTATGATGATCATGATGACAATGATGATGTCGATGATGACATATTAGCCAATTTCTACGGCGACATTATGCTTGCTTGGTTTCAATGAGGATGTCGATGATGACATATTAGCCAATTTCTACGGCGACATTATGCTTGTTTAGTTTCAATGATGATGTCGATGATGACATATTAGCCAATTTCTACGGCGACATTATGCTTGTTTAGTTTCAATGATGATGTCGATGATGACATATACGCCAATTTCTACGGCGACATTATGCTTGCTTGGTTTCAATGATGATGTCGATGATGACATATAAGCCAATTTCTACGGCGACATTATGCTTGCTTGGTTTCAATGATGATGTCGATGATGACATATAAGCCAATTTCTACGGCGACATTATGATTGCTTGGTTTCAATGATGATCTCGATGATGACATATTAGCCAATTTCTACGGCGACATTATGCTTGCTTGGTTTCAATGATGATGTCGATGATGACATATAAGCCAATTTCTACGGCGACATTATGATTGCTTGGTTTCAATGATGATCTCGATGATGACATATTAGCCAATTTCTACGGCGACATTATGCTTGCATGGTTTTGATGGTGAGCTCTAAGATGACTTGCGTAACCAATTTTGGTTATGTTCGCGCTATGCAGCTGCCGACCTAAAAATCAATTCAGCTGCCGCAGCACTTAAAATATCAATAAATCATCACGGAAAATAAAAAATAAAGCAAAATTACCCTGTCAAACTCCATCCATCCTGAATTTAATTAAATCACTCAATCAATTTCCAAAGGGCACAGATGCTGACCCATTTTTACCCCCAAAAGCTTCATAATGTAACAAAGCCGGGTTACTCCAAAGGTTATCTGAAGAATTCCGTTGCACAAAGCGGTTATGGTAATGCCCTTCGGTCACAGCTTGATTTTGAATACCTGGTCAACTTTTCCATAGAGACGATAAAATTTTCTTTTTTTAAAAGCCTACAATTGACGTTTCAATATAATACTAGTGATTTAAATTAATAAACTATTGAAATTTGAATTATTGCGTTGACCTTTGTATATGTAATTTTCCGAAATTTCAGCAAAAGATAACTATACTGGAATGCTTACTCCTTGCAAAACGCGGGCATCACAGACGGGTGGAATAAAATATTATTTTTTTAAAAGCCAAGAATACGGAGATCTATGTTCTACGTTCTTGTTGCCTTGGTGATTTTCATTGTTTTGTGCTCCCGAAATCGAAAACGATTCTTTTACGTAGCATAAACATTAAATTAAGTATTGTTTGTAAATCAATACGTCCTATACACTTATTGTCATTTTTTACACTGAGGACATCGCTAGTGTTGTCAGAAATGCCTGTAATTACAAACGCACCCAATTCAAAACGTTTTCATTTAATGTACAAATCAGAAAACTGATATACGTAAACTACTTTTTAGGATTTTATTGTGACTATAACACGTTACTTTTACCCACTGTCCGTTACCGCGTTCGACGGTTGTATGATGAAGTGCGTGGTAAATAAAGTCGTTATGCAAAAATATATCCTTTCTTCCCCGTACATAAACTGTGAAATGAGCTGGTATCTGAGGTGTTTCCGCTGAACTATAAAAATAGCTGCTTCAAATAAATAATTTAACGAGGCCATTGGAGCAGGCAACGCATCAAAAAGCACCAGTTATTGCAAATACGCGTCGGAGCACTTGTCTAAGAGTCTACTTGGAGTCTGATATCTATACAATCTAATCCCCAAAATATTTGGGGATGCATGGGTGTCATTTTGTATTCATGTACAAAAGATCCGTAGTGGCCCAGCTGTTTCCATTATGCGCTATGTCTGTTGAAGTGTTCTTTGTATTCATGATATTACGTTTGAGGATTCTAGAATTTTCCTTTGACAATTTCAAGAGGCATTCGTTTTAAAGTCCGTTTTAAATTCGAGGGGTTGATTGATGAAGAAATCTGAGTATCTCGTCGCTTTGTAAATTGAAATGAGCATATTTATTAATGAATGATCGCTTAAAAGCGATATCTATTATAAGTCACATTATATGAGTTGTATGAACTATAATAATAGTAATAATAATAATAAATGTTGGACATTTTTCACACAACATCATCTAGCCCAAAAGTAAGCAGAGCTTGTGTTATGGGAACTACATGACTGATATACTACTTATATACTTTTTTGGAAATATATTCATATTATACATAGAAAACACCCAGACCCGAGACAAATATTCGCAGATACAAACATTTGTCCCGCGGCGGGAATCGAACCCGCAACCTTCTGCGTCTATGACTTATACTTGTTTGCATTAAGGGCAGTATTCCAGAATTATAAAATATGAAACCGTATTTTAACACGGTTATATTATATTCACTTGAAACTAACTAAATATCAAACAATATAATCAAATCTTGATAGTCATTTTTAACCTAATTCTAATTGTCGTATCGAAATGAAACTTTGTATGTAGTTCTGATGATAAAAATATAATTTCGTATCTTGGAGCTGATCTGATGAAGGAGCCAGGAGGTGGATAGTGGAACTCTTCAGTGGCTACTAGTAAACCACTCGAGTTTGGGCTCATATGATTCGTTTTGACGAGTCCAATAGATTGGGTTTGGTAATGAGGGTCTGATGATGGATCCAGGAAGTGGAATTATTTTTAATAACTTTTGCATGATAAAAGCTTTTTTAGCTTTTTTAAACTACACATTTAATAAGTATCTATATCCCAACAAGGGAATCGAAAGAATGAAAGAGACAAAGTATTTTTAGTTTATAAAACAAACAAAAAAACAAACACGCTCACGACTGTCTTCCCCATGGTGGACATCCTCAGATACATACTCAGTGAGTAGATATTTGAGGATACCAAGTAGGGGGTAGTCACGTCCAAACATTACATTTGGTACATGGCCGCGTTTTGCAAGTAGAAAGCATTCCACGTGACAGGTTGCAAGCCTATCGCCGCTTATGGGAACACTAACATGTCTTCGAATTTTTGGTTTAGGGCATGCCGGTTTCCTCACGATGTATTCCTTCACCGTTTTAAGCATGTGTTAATGCGCACATAAATTTTTCGAGTGGAAAAATCCATTGGTGAATAATAGTATTTTAAAGTAAAGCCAGTCCCATAGAAAAACAGACCTCATAATCTTACTAATTATTATAAACGCGAAAGTTTATGAGGATGGATGTTTGTTAATCTTTCACGCAAAAACTACTGAACGGATTTTAATGAAACTTTACAGTAACATAGCTTATACATCATAATAACACATAGGCTACTTTTTATCCGGGTACCACGCGGGCGAAGCCGTGAGCAGAAGCTATTATATATATAATTGTATTAATGGCCACTCTGAATGGCTATGATAATATTATCCTTTCAAAATGTAGTTAAACTTTCAAGTGGCAATTTCAGACGAAGTCCTTAATGTATTTACCTTTTTCAGGTTTAAACTTCAGCTACACGTGCCATCGTAAGCGCCGGTAAGTACAAAAGTACTGTTTACAATAAATCATAATAATGACCGTTTTTATTCTACTCTCTCTCGTTTCACGGACGTAAAAGTAATGTTAGTTTATATAGAGTTTTTGTGACTGAAACATTTGAATGTAGTCAAAACGCTATAAAGTTGTCTTTCACTATTACGTAGGACTTTGTGTATTACAATCTAACATTATTTTACATCTACTGCATATATGAAATGGTTTTAAGATCAAGAAGAAGGTATTAGCTTTTCGTCTTGTGTTTCTATTCTAAAACTTACAATATGAAAATAAAACAACGCATTTAATTCGTATAGAATTATCATTCATTATTCTTATAAAACGTCATCAAAGCTACAAAGTCAAAGTGAATAGGTTTTTATTCATAAACATCGCACAGATAATATAAAAACGACAGCTTAAAAACAACATGCATTCAACAGTTTCAAGTGAATTTACACCAGTTATTTACGCGTGACATAATAGATAAAAAACAGGTACTTCATTATTATTTTAAAATTATTTAATTATTTCGAACAATATAAGAAAAAGAAAGTAAGTTATTTATTTGGCTAAAAAAAGCACAGAAATTTATAGTCTTTTTATCTATTTTTTAGTGTGTACCTCCTAAAAATAGATAAAAAGACTATAAATACCTAAGATTTTAACAAAAACATAGTGACAATGAGAAGATTTTTGTGCTAATTAGTCCCATCCGTTCCGTGTGGGCCAAACAGATCCCTTCCCAGCTTAGTGCTGCTCCGCAGCGCTGATTTTCAGAGAGGGCAGAATTATTAAACTATACAGATAAATAGATATGTTTAGTTTAATAATTCTGTGAATCGTTTAGTAGATTTAATGCAGATTAGATTAAGATTGATAGATATTATGTTGGTACAGGTGACTACCGGCACCCTCAAAAAGAGACTTAGGTTCGATTATTTTTTCACATACATGTGTTCAAATTGCTTAAATTTCACAATTTCTCCAAAAGAATCGGCTTAGTCTGTAAAAAAAATATTTATTTCCTTAAATAGCAGTGTTACAGGTATACCAATTTGTACAGATGCTAAATTAAATCTTAAATACGAATGATGGCGATCCTCAGAGCCATACTCAGTACGTAAATCTGTGAGGAAACCTATTAGAGGGTAGTCAGATACACGATCAAAAATTACATTTGGCTAAAACTCCCGTTCTGCAATTAATAAGTATTCCAAGAGACAAGTTACAAGCCATTGTCGCTTATTGGAACACACAGGGCACATATCTTAGATATTTTTATTCTTGGACATGCCAGAACTTACGATATTTATTTAATTACACGCACAAAAACACATTACAACCTCATACAAAAAAAAACCTTTATACTTTTGAGCACGTGTTAAATGAAAACATACATTTTGAAAAGTTACTAAATAAAAAAATAAATCGTATAAGTACCTTACTACCTACAAATATATGCGTTGGTGTTTTCAAGATCCTAATCCACACAGATCACTCTAAAACCGTAAAAGATCTCTTAAAATACTCTACATTTTCATGTCCTGGAGACAAAATGCCGGTTTAATTAAAGCAGCTGAAATATCACCGCTTCGTTTCAAACTAGGCTTTCGACAAAAATAAAGTGGTCAGACTATAAATTTGAATCAGAGGCCAAATTGCTCCGGCAATTGTTGACACAGTTAGGAAGAAGGAGCTGGGTCAGTTTATAAGAAATTAATTTATATTAATAATAATAATGCTGGATATATTCACACAGCATCATCTAGCCCCAAAGTAAGCAGAGCTTGTATTATGGGAACTACATGACTGATATACTATATACTTTTTTTTTTTGTAAATACATACATATTATACATAGAAAACACCCAGATCCTGAGACAAATATTTGCATATGTAAACATTTGTCCCGAGGCGGGAATCGAACCCGCAACCTTCTGCGTCTCAGGCGGGCCTTAATAGTATAAGAATATACCTTAGACCTTTTTGAGACAGCCAATACTACTCTTATATGAAAACAAACAAAGAGTTTTTAATGAATTTTAAAATTAATTATTATTGCTTTGAACGACATCAGCACTATCCATTGCATTTGCTGTTGGAGACAAATTAAAAAATCACAAAGGCCGAATTCTCATGTTTGTATTGTTCAAAATGGAACACGGGAATTCAAGCATTACTGCTTGGCTGAAATAAAACTATGGTCGTTATTCCGCAGACGAGTTCCTTCACAAATGACAGCAAATTACTGATTTCAGGAGTGAACCAGTTATAAAAACTCCACTTGTGTCCCTTCTCTCTATGTTTTTCCTTCTCCTCCATTAGTCTTCGGATCCAACACAATTCTACAGTGAATTTTAATATCTCAATCGCCTTTAATTAAAATGGCTCGTCAGCGTTGATTTTATAACATAAATTGCTACATTGATTTTGGTGGGATTCTAATGAAGTTAATAGGATTTTGTCGGTTTTCCAAATTGATATTCTATGTTTAAATTAGTTTTGACGTTAAGATCTCTCCACACCTTTTTTCACGAGTGACTTTAAACGTGGCTTTAAACTCGATCCATGAATTTTCGTTGTAATTATACAAAACTATTACAAATATTACTATTATAACCATTATAGACACAAATATATAAGATTATATAATAAAGGGCGCTGGAATAGTAGAATGTAAAAACGACATAACCGATTTTCATGCAATTTTTGTAATAGTTTCGTATAACTATAACAAATGTTCTGAATAGGTATATTACAGAGCCACCCTTGAAGTCATTATATGTACATATAATTATTATTGCAAGTACCACTCTTTAGTATTTACAATAATAATTATACATTTATGACTTCATATACAATTGTAATATAATTGTATATGATTACTTATCATATTACAATCTCATAACAAAATACATCAAACCTCTATAATCTGACTTAACTGGCCGATAAGTTTGTACATAAATAATACGCCTTGAAATATCTGCAAGATTACACAATACGATCTCATTACATTCCAAATTACCTATGTTCATACGTAGTAAACAAATGCTTGTAAGTAAATCACTTATTTCTTAACAAGGAATCCCGTATACGCATATCCTCAATCTCTGATAATGAAGTGTCCGATTACAAAGGGCCAACAAAGAGCCTTTATAATTGCTTTCCACAGCGAGGTCTTACGTTAGAGTAATCATGAACAAGCTATGGAACACAAACACAATTATAATAAGGCGTTTGTTATAATTGATCGATCGAGAAAAGCGAGCTATTATCACTGACTTTACTTGGACAAATTAATTTCTACGTATCGCTAATTAACGATAAGACCGTACATTTCTATCAAAGTTTGCAGTACTTATGTAAGCTGTACTAATGTTTTGTGTGTATTATTTTCTATATATCTATGTACGTATAATGTTTTGTCCGACGATAAATGCTGTTTTAATTTCTATGTATGGAACTAGTCCACAGGCTGCTTGTGCAGAATTACTGGCAGTAGAGTGTGAGGGTGAAAAGTGTGATAATCGCACAATTTATACAATTTATGACCAAAATTCGTCATTTTATTCGATCGCCTTGAAATTCTACCTACTAATTTAAATTCCACGCCACGTTTTTGGCTGATTCTGTTTTAACAGCTGGTTGTATACAGACTATATAATATATTTTTAAGGTTCCATTCTTCAAAATGAAAAAACGGAACCCTTAGGATCACTTCGTTGTCTGTCCATCTGTCTGTACGTCTGTCTGTCAAGACCCTTTTTCTCAGGAACGCGTGGACGAAACAAAATTAACAAATACGGCCAATTATACGACATAAAAAATAAAAAAACAAACCCATTGGGTACTTCCCATTTACCTATAATCATGAAATTTGGCAAGAAGCAAGGTCTCACAGCACAGGTAAAGGAAAAAGTCCGAAAATTGTTAATTTGTAGTTTTATCACATATTTTTTTTATTGCGATTACAACCTTACATTTGCAGTTGGAGACTTATATCGTGACGTATATCGATGTTTGGGAGAATATTTATTCAACCACAAAATTAAATTATTTTCGTTATATCATTGTTTGGTGCTTTCATAGTTAATGAACTTGAGTAATGTTAATGATTTTGGTGAACATACAATCTTGTACGGAAGCCGCAGTGCGCGAGTCAGACTCGCACTTGTCCGGTTTTTTATCGATGTCTTTGAAAATAATAATTAAAATAATAATAATACTGGACATTTTCACACAGTATCATCTAGCCCCAAAGTAAGCAGAGCTTGTGTTATGGGAACTACATAAATACTTTTTTTTTTAAATACATACATATTATACATAGCAAACACCCAGACCCGAGACAAATATTTGCAGATGCAAACATTTGTCACGCGGCGGGAATCGAACCCGCAACCTTCTATGTCTCAGGCGGGCCTTCGCACACTGCGCCAAAGAGGCCACAAAATTCGAGTTATACAGCAACAACTAATTCTTACTAACAAAGTACCTATTTTTTTTTGTGTACGTCTGCAATTGGTCCTGAAATAAACTTTGATGTGGGTAATCAAGCAGTTAAATGGACCACTTCATAATTTATGGTTTGTATACTAGCTGACGCGTTCGCAACTATGTTTGTATGGAACTTCGTGCTAACGCTTTTTACTGCGCCATCTATCAGGTGATAGATGGCGCGAAGATATAATGCGGATTATTATTATTAATAATAATGCTGGTCATTTTTCACAAAGCATCATCTAGCCCCTAACTAAGCAGAGCTTGTGTTATGGGAACAACATGACTGATATACTACTTACATATATTTTGTAAATACATACTTATCAGCTTGTATAATGGGAACTACATGACTGATATACTACTTATATACTTTTTTTTTGTAAATACATACATATAATACATAGAAAACACCCAGACCCGAGACAAATATTTGCCGATCATACAAAATATTAGTCCCGCGGCTGGTATTGATATTTGTTATTAAAATATACCACATTTTCGATTGTGTTTTATCATTTTAGGATATTATAACGTCAGCAGGATAATAGGAAAGTATTTTTTTTCAGTCTTAATATACAAATAGCTTTGATTGTGATGGAGCTCTGTCCGTTAATGTATGTACATTTGACATACATTTTTACAATGTACATTTACGTAAGGTACGACTAACTATAAAACTGCAAACATTTTAGCTCGCCATTATTCCGGTCCCTGGTCGCCGTTGTCAGAGTGATCATTACATTCTTTAAAAATCCGGACAAGTGCGTGTCTGACTCGTGCACCGAGGTTTCCGTATAAGCTTGTATGTTCACCAAAATAATTAACTTTATACAAGTCAGGTAGGAATATAGAATATAGAATATAGAATATAGAATATTTAGAATATAGAATATTTTAATTTTTTATATTTTTTATATTATTTTTTATTTAATATTTTTTATTTTAAACATATTATATGCCGAACTCACGAAATGGGTACAAGGGGTAGAAGAAGAAGAGATTTCCATAGTAGATTTGTTTTACGACCTCTGTGGCGCAGTAGGCGAAGGCCCGCCTGAGACGCAGAAGGTTGCGGGTTCGATTTCCGCTGCGGGTCAAATGTTTGTAATGTTTGTCTCGGGTCTGGGTGTTTTCTATGTATTATATGTATGTATTTACAAAAAAAAAAGTATATAAGTAGTAAAAAAAGTAGTATATCAGTCATGTAGTTCCCATAATACAAGCTCTGCTTAGTTTGGGGCTAGATGATGCTGTGTAAAAAATGTCCAGCATTATTTATTTATTTATTTAGTATCAGTTGAGTTGTCGATTACTCCTAAAACAAACAATCAAATAAAAATTACATGTTCATATTATTAGTGTAATATTTAAAAGTGTTCACACTAATATATGTTACACTAAATACTTCTGAATCTGATACAAAACATTTCATTTAAATTTCATCTTAGAGAAAAACTAGACGCATCAGCGGCAGTCGTGGAAATACAAACTATCCAGAACGCTCTGAAAATACTAACTTATATAATACTTCACCTGTATTCTACATTGTGGCCCGAAAGTGCTGACGTAACAGTTACTACTTTTTTTTTTGTAGAAAAAATATCGTTTATTTCTCTCAACTCAAGAATTAAATTCTAACTCTCGCCGAATTTAGTAACAAATACTTACAAAAAAGTATTACAATACTTGCCCGAAATAAGATAAAAATTGATTATGTTTATTTCAGTAACTTAATCTACACATTTATGTATCATTTATGCAGCATTTTTCAAAGGTGAATCAAGTTTCTATAGAAATGTCAATATAGAGTTGTTGATACCGGAAAAATGAGGCTGTTCCAATTTCTATATTGACGCGTACTACAAATGCTATCATGTAGTATGATGCTAACGTCATATCATTACTTTGGATCTGTTCCCGCGGGAAACGTCCTAGATTTCGAAGCTTCGAATGCTTGGCATTAAAAACTTAACTTCAAATATAGAAGTGTGATGCCTAGTAAGAAATGTGAAGAATATAACAGAAGAAAACTCTTACGCTCCGACTATTATGTTGGGGAGAAGACTGCCTAACTATAATATAACCTAGTAATATAGGTTATAGGTTATTATATAACCTATAACCTAGATAACTATACTATAATCAATGTGTATTCATTGATTATAGTATAGTTATACTATGACTAACTTAATTTTTATTTTATTTATTAACTAAGATAATTTGTTATTTTTGAATTTCAATTAAGGTGTACACGGAGTAATGCTAATTTATTTTTTGAGTATATATGAATTTAAATTTATGGTTTAAAAACCTATTTAGAGTACTTATATTTTTTATAAAATTCTTTGGATTTTTGACATATCTAAGTAAATTTTAATTGTATGGATGAATAAATGAATACATAACAATACAATACAAACCAATACAATACAATATAATACAATACAATACGATAATAACATATTGAATCTTATCTTTGAGACACATTTAATAGTGCGTCACTTAAAAGAGAATTTAAAAAAAAAACAATTTCCTCGTACCTAATTTAATCAGTTTCAATATTCACTTAAAATATGGAATAGGTATATAAAGTATATCCACTTATCTGAAATTATGTAAAAGTATGTATTACACCATATAACTAAAAAATATTTTTTTATTAATTCTATAAAAACAAACATACTGTGACTAGGCAATTTTAAATTTTAATGTATTTATTTAAAGGGTTTATTCTCAGTAGAATATGCCAAATTTAAATGTATTATTGGGCATACCCTGAAGTTAACCTTCATTTTACTCATACCTGTATAAAATTTGACGACCTCTGCGGTGCAGTGGGTGAAAGTCCGCCTTGGACGCAGAAGATTACGGGTTCGATTCCGATTCGGGACAAATTTTGGTCTGATCTGAAAATATTTGTCTCTGATCTGGGTGTTCTCTATGTATAAAATTTACAAAAAAATACAATTATTTATTAGTAGTACATCTGTCATGTAGTTTCCATAACACAAGCTCTTACTTAGGGACTCAATGATAGTAAAAAATGTCCAACAGTATTTATTTATTAATTATTTTATTATACTACTCTGTCAAGAAGGTACCGGGAAAAGATCAATAATACACAAAATGTTAGTTATTCATCTAAATTTATTTTATCGCCTTAAAAGTATGCTCCTTCAGAAACGATACACTTACGCCAACAAATAGTCCAATCATCAAAACATTTTTTAAACGCTTTTTCCGGAATTGAGTTCAGTTCTCGTCGCGAATTCCCCTTTATCTTTTACCGTGCCACGAAGTGGTAATTTGAGTTTAGGAAAAAGGAAGAAGTCGGCTGGAGCCATATCTGGTGAATAAGGTGGTTGCTCGATAGTATTTGTTGAGTTTTTGGTCAAAAGTTCGTTTACAATTATGGCCTTGTGCGAAGGCGCATTATCGTGATGCAAAATTCAAGAATTTTCTTTCCACTAATCTGGCCTTTTTCGCCGAATTTGCTCTCTTAAACGCCGCATAACGCTCAAATAATATTCTTTATTTACCGTTTCACCTTCCGGCAAGAATTCCGAGTGCACAACACCTCGATAGTCAAAGAAAACAGTCAACATGACTTTAACTTTTGATCGACTTTGGCGTGGTTTTTTCGGTTTCGGTTCAGTTGGGAGACGCCACTCCGAAGCCTGTTGACTAGTTTGCATGTCAAACTCGTAAACCCACGTCTCGTCACCAGTAAGAATGCGTTTTATGAATGTTGGGTCGGAATTGACTCGTTCTAGCATGTCCTCAGCGACTCTTATGCGATTGAGTTTTTGGAGAAAATTCAGGTCTTTTGGGACTAGCCGAGCAGCAATGTTTCATACCCAAGTGATTATTTAAAATGGTGCGGATTGACTCGTGAGACACAGAAAGTTCAGCGGCTATCTCTCTCAAATTTGAATGAGGATTTCCAGTCACATATTCCTTCACTTTTGCGACGTTAACTTCAGTTGAAGATGTTGATGGCCTACCAGAGCGAGGCAAATCTTCTATCACATCTCGACCGCTTTTAAACGTTTTGTACCACTCATAAGCACGTGTTTTTGATAAAGTCGATTCACCGTAAGCCTTCTGTAACATTTTCAGTGACTCCGAACACGAAATTCCGTTGGCGATGCAAAATTTAAGACAAACTCTTTGTTCGATATTTTTGTCCATAGTGAAATTCGCAGTACACACTAGATATGATCTAACTAAAAACAGCACTATAATAAATATAAACAAAAGATGCAACTCAAAATCCGCGCCAAAATGGAAAACAGTTGTGCCAATAAAATAAAACAGAAAAAAAATAAAGAAAAATTGAATTGGGAACCATAGACAAATTATCCAATCCCGATACTTTTTTGACTGAATGTATTTATAACTTTACTTTAATTCCAATGGTTTTCTACACATCAACAAAAAATGTCTACCTGTCGGCTCCCAAATTACCCTCAGGAACTTTGGATTAAGCGTTCAATGTTTAGAGAGAAATCACTCTGCAAATTTTTCATTTCTCACAAAGTTCCCCTAAAGATAAAATATATCCGAGTGAATTTTTCAATCTGTTCATAGCTATTGAATGAAAGCACTTAGTGTAAACACAACAATAAAACGAAAAATGAAAATGTGTTTTTCGAGGACGGAATAATTGTGTACCTACCGGGTCGTGAATGAGTGTTTTACGTAACGATGCTTTTTTTGGGGATTTAAAAAATAAATTGCAATAAATTTCGAAGGATTTTGCACGGAATACAGAAGTTGTTTTATTTTATTCACCATTTCTATCAGCTCTGTACAGTGAAATCCGAAACGAGTGAATACATATAAAAAGTGTGGTGCAGTGGGCGAAGGCGTCGGGCCTGAGACGCAAAAGGTTGCGGGTTCGATTCCGGCTGCGGGACAAATTATTGATATGCAAATATTTGTCTCAGGTCTGGGTGTTTTCTATTAAGAGTATGTATGTTTTTACAAAAAAGTATATAAGTAGTATATCAGTCATAAAGTTCCCATAATACAAGCTCTGCTTAGATTGGTGCTAGATTATGTTGAGTGAATAGTATCCAGCATTACTTATTGACTAGCTTCTGCCCTCGGCTTCGCCCGCGTATAACCCGAATAAAAAGTAGCCTATGTGTTAATCCGATGTATAATCTATATTACTGTAAAGTTTCATCAGAATCCGTTCAGTAGTTTTTGCGTGAAAGAGTAACAAACATCCATCCTCACAAACTTTCGCGTTTATAATATTAGTAGGATTTATTTTAAGTAAAACGGTCATGGAGAGCTCTCATAACCTACAACCGCTAGGCCATAAATATACTTGAATGGCGGCCATTAAGTAAACGATGCAAAGTTGGACATTCCATAGACATGACATTTTAATAGACTCAGATGACCCAAAACGCCTTTTAACATTAATAGCCATGTGGTTGCCTTACATGTACAAAAAAACAGTATTTTAATTAATTAATAGAAAGCTATCACGGGCGAGACTCGCTGTATAATGCTGCGCAAAAATTATTTAAACTTAGATAAGAGTTCCCAACCCTTTACATGTAATTATAGTTTATAGTTAAAAAACTTTTTGATTTGATTTGATTTTTGGATTTTGTAACGCAATGCACAGCGAGTTCCTCACGGACCAATCAGTAATGTACAACTAGTTGTGTCATTGGGACACCTGCCCAAATATTCGTTCATTTAGACACAACTTGACACAACTGAAAAATCCTTCCTGATCTGGGATGAAACATTTATATGTAAGGAATACATATAGCAAAACTAGTTCAACCAAGTTGTGTCTAACGGAACTATTATTTGGGATTGGTACAACCAGTTGTGCATACTGATTGGTCCATGAGGAACACCTGCAATGTGCCTACTCAACCTGCGCTCATACTTTTAAATGATTTCTTGCAAAAGTTTCAACATGTAGACAACTTTAACTATAGTTTTAAATCTATTAAAAAGTATCTGAGAGTGTGAATTAAGTTTTAAATTAGATTAGTTACTTTGCATTCCATATATTAGGCAATGTGAGCTCCATAAAATATAATAAATAACTTTGTTCTAACGCATTCAGGCATATACATAAATTATTATTATTATTAAATAATTATTATTATTATTCGTATTCACGAAGAACATTTGGGTATCTACTGTTAGATCATCCTTACTGTGGCTATAGCTATGTATTTGATAATTTAATTTATTTCTAAGTAATTTTAATCCCAATTGTAATTTTAATTTTGTAATTCTGTGTTGGCCTAGTGGGCGATACCTACCCCGACTTCCGGAGATTGTGGGTTCGAACCCGGTCGTGCACCAATGGATTTTTCAACTCGAAAAATGTATAATATGCGCATAAACACGTGCTCAAAACGGTGAAGAATTCCACATCGTGAGGAAACCGGCATGCCCTAGAACCAAAAATTCGAAGGCATGTCCCAACAGTTAGTGTTCCAATAAGCGGCGATCGGCTTGCAACCTGTCACGTCGAAACTTTACTACTTGCAAAACACGGACATGTACCAAATGCATTGTTTAGACGTGCCTCTGACAACCCCTACTTGGTATCCTTAAAGATCTACTCACTGAGTATTTATCTGAGAATGTCCACCATCTTTAAGAAGACAGTTGTGAGCGTGTTTGTTTGTTTATTTTTTTCATATTGTGCTTTTTATTTGTACTTTTATGATTTTTGTTAAAAATAATTCGTG
Organism: Perizoma affinitatum; assembly: GCA_961405105.1. Taxonomy (NCBI): domain Eukaryota; kingdom Metazoa; phylum Arthropoda; class Insecta; order Lepidoptera; family Geometridae; genus Perizoma; species Perizoma affinitatum. Next base: position 10,381,292 of record OY560206.1, read on the forward strand.
TAATTGGGTTTGTCCCGTTCTAATTAAATACATAAATAAATAAATAAAACCTCTTTATCCGTGAAGTGGCTTAACTGGCGGTTCCCTACACATCATCGAAATTGCTTTATTCTGTGACGAAGTATGTCCCTGAGGCATGACGCGATGCGTGTGCCTCCAATAACCGAATAACACGTGACTTGAATATCAACTGTAAATATAGGACTATACGCTGCCAGTATTTTTCCGCACAATCGTACCGGACTCCGGAAATTTAAAGTGATGCACTGTTTCGTAAACTATCGGTATCGGGGTAAAGGAAATAATTCGAAAAAGTAAGTTAGAGCATTTTTCCCAACGTTAAAAAAAAGTCAACAGTTTGTTTATGACAGTGATTTCACGTCCTATACGTCCATTTATATCGGGCATAATATCAACTGACTTGTAACACAGGCTTTTTTGATCATATGAGACCATCGTACCTCAATTGTAAATATACGAATAAGATTTTTCCCGCATAATCGATGACGATAATTTCAAATTCAAAGAAAAGTTATCTGATGCGCTCTATATGACGACCTCTGTGGCGCAGTGAAGGCCCGCCTGAGACACATAAGGTTGTGGGTTTGATTCCCGCAACGGTACAAATGTTTGTATGATCTGCAAATATTTGTCTCGGGTCTGGGTGTTTATGGAGATGGATCATCTATTCAAATGTCACAATCCTGAACTTCGCTAACCCAGAGCGCTTCCAAATCCGGTTACTTGTGGTCCAAATTTTATACCGCGAACATTCTAAGCCACGGATTAGCTATTGTTATTATTGGCTGTGACAACGCGGATGTGACTGGAAAAGTGAATTTATTAAATTCCGTTATTGCATTCGGCCTTTTGGATATTTTCGTTACACTTCATTTTTACCGGACAGGATTTCGTGATATAAAGGAAACGCTTTTAGGTTATGTATTGGAAAATCGTGGTTGTTGTGAGAAAGATACAAACATAAGCTTTTTATATGTAATTTGAAGAATGCGTCACAGAAAATCATACTACTATTATAAACGTGAAAGTTTGTGAGGATGGATGTTTGTTACTCTTTCACGCAAAAACTACTGAACGGATTTTAATGAAACTTTACAGTAATATAGCTTATACATCAGAATAACATATAGGCTACTTTTTATCCGGTTACCATGCGGACGAAACCGTGGGCAAAAGCTAGTATGGTACCGTACCGTAACAGAATAAAATAATGCATTAAAAAAAACATTTAGATTAGATACATAACACTTGAATTTCTAACTTCAATCATTTAAAAAAATCAAAAACACCTAACGCGAATACTTTGTGATAATATGTACTATGTAGTTGATTAGGAATTTAAGTACCTTTTTTATACTTTTTCCCGGCAACGTTTGTGTTTGCTAGCATGTGTGTTTGTTTGTATATATATAACTGTTTAATTTCCAAAACAGTTTATCGGAACGTGGAATGCTACCTTGCAAAACGCAGGCATGTACGAAATGTTATGTTTGGACGTGCCTCTGACTACCACTACTTGGTATCCTCAAAGATCTACTCACTGAGTATGTATCTGAGGATGTCCACTATGGGGAAGACAGTCGTGAGCGTGTTTGTTCTTTATTGTTTAATAAAGCAAAAGTGCGCTCTATTAAGGGTCAAGAAATATAACCAAACTGATTCTAACAATAACAGGTCCTTTCAGGTCTACTTAAGATTTACAAAGAAAAACCAATCTAAGTCTGCGATTCTGATACTGAATGGTGAATCGCCGTTATGAATAAACAAACTGCCCGAAATTAAAAACAACTCGTATATGACTTTTGTTTGCGTATATTACGTATTCTCAAAATTTCACCTTTTTGTTAAGGGTTGTTGATGAAAATCTCAAACAATACACACTTATATTTCATTTGGAGAGATATTCAATCTCATATTTTGGCGAAAAATCTTAAATAGCCTACTTACCTATAGTGGTGGTCCTGAAAGCCCCTTAAATAGGTTTTTTAGTCTCTTATATTTCATTTGGAGAGATATTTCTATTAAATCTCATATTTTAGCGAAAAATCCTAAATACCCTATTTACCTATAGTAGTGGTCCTGAAACCCCCTTAAATATGTCTTTTTGATTTTAAATATTATTTATTACGAGTTTGAAGACATTGCCATCGCGCGTTTTCACTCTTCTAATGGAGAATAAAAACGCGAATAAAAGAGTTTTGGTAATACGTTGCAACTAACGGTAGTTTTCAAGAATGCACAAATAGATACGGAATACGGGACTCTCAAATATGTAATATTGTAGTTGACATGAAGCTTTTTCGTTCAACTTTTGGACCCCTTCGAATGTGTTTTTCTAAAAGGAACCACCTCCCAAGGTATATTTTAGGTCTTTTAAACTTACAGTTGGGGCTGTGCCTTGATCTCTTAAAAAGTCAGTCTTTGTTATTGTATATTTTACAGATGATATTCAAAAGACCCACTTTATCTCATGAAACTGTAACAGAGAGACCACTTTTTCTTCCACAAGGAAAAACATCAATTTCTAAACTAGTTAGTGACTGTGACTGCAGCTATCTCTTTATAAAATTTTTGCATTTACAATAACCACAACTTCAAATTGTCATTTGAGTTCCTCATTATGTAGGTATGTATAATTTTATTCTGTGGAGACATAAAATCTACATATTCAACCACTTTTTAAGTTGGGTACATTGAAATTACATATTTTACGGTAGGAAATCATACTTATTGTCAAGTTACTGAGCGTACATATTGCGTTCTATTCCATTATATTCGTGTCTCATAATTTTGTAAGGAACAGGCATAATTGGAGAGGTTGGACAGAAGTATCATCAGAGAAAAATATATTGAATACAAATATAAGAAGAACTTTTGTAAGAGCCTCTATACACAGACAGATACCAACGGCAGCTGTCAATTTGACCATTGTTGCCAATAAAAATTTGAGCAACACTTTTCGTAGGAGCCTTCATAAATGAACAATGTTGGATAGATTTCGACGACTACTTTCGATAGGTCACTACTATGGATTCCCTACCTTAAAGCTTGAATAAAAATGTAATCAGGAATTTTCGTAGGATCCTTCATAAATGAACTGTCAAGGTAGATAGTAAGGTGCGTGAGATATTTATGTTTCAGTTATACTTATAAGTAGGCTGTTCTAACTCATTTTTTTTTTCATAACTTATCCCGCCATTCTAACTTTGTTGCCAAATTTGCTATATGTCGTCTAAGTAAATGTTTTTTTTTATTTCTATTTCATTAAATGAACGATGTGTTGATGTCGACGACAATATAACAGAAGTCGTGGATCAAACGACTCTTGAATTGCGGGCTGGTTGTGTTGACAAACCTAAAACTAAATCGATTTCAAAAAATAAAACTCAAAAAACCTACACGAAGAATGAAACTCGAAATTTGGTTCTGTCGTATTCAATAAAAAAACTGTCTAAAAAATGTCTTGGTTGGTCTTGATTCTCATTAACATAAAATCATTTAATTTAAAAGTTGACGATTCTAATTTTTAATGATCCTTGTAATTTCGTAAATTGACATAGATATTACAAATTAAATTCACTTAATTCAAAAGTTGACTATTCTAAATTTTTATGATCCTTGTTAATTTGTTAATTGACATAGATATTATAAATAAAATTCACTTAATGCAAAAGTTGACGATTCTGAATTTTAATGATCCTTGTAATTTCGTTAATTGACATTGATATTATAAATTAAATTCCCTTTATTCAAAAGTTGACCATTCTAAATTTTTATGATCCTTTTAATTTCGTTAATTGACTTAGATATTACAAATTAAATTGACTTAATTCAAAAGTTAACGATTCTGAATTTTAATGATCCTTGTAGTTTCAAACAATAAATTACATACCTCTTGACTTTGACTTCGAAATTCGTTCTAAAACCACTTGAACTTTTCAACTTGACTTATCAGAAGTGAAGCCTTTCATTAGTTCAATGCAAAAAGGTGAATCACCATATGAATAACAGTCATTTATCTGCCCTGAACTCTCAAGAACTAAATAATGTACCCTCCGCTTTGTACGGCCATTGCTCTCGGAGTAGTAGAGCTATTTCAATTTCGTTCTGCTGCTTGTAGCTACTGTATTCTGTCACAGAATACAGCAGCTACAAAAGTCTCGGAAATTATATCATTAAGTACGGATGCAGTCTAACGACTGTTGGAATCACGAGTCTGCTGCTTCGCTGGAAAAGTTCGTTAAAAAGGTTTAAGACGTGGTTGGGAGCTGAATTTAATTTTTTGCATAATATTTGCTGCACTTTTATATGGCTGTGTGTAAAAATCTCTAATATTAATTTATAAAGTTATTTTCTAATCTAATGGGTTTTTTTTCGATTGGCAGTAATATAGCTGATTTAAGGATAATTAAAAAAAAGCAGATTCTAGGCTTGGACGTGTGCGAGAAATTGGAGTAAATTCACTTAGTTTTTAAGCTGACGTTTCTATGGTCCTTGTGATATCAATAGTTAAACACCTATTGTCTTTGACTTAATATTTATTAAGCCATAAGAGTGCCCAATATAACTTTAATTTTATTATGTTATTGTTTTTTGTTAATATCATAAGGTGTATTTTCATTCATCCATTCATTCATTTAGGAGGATTTATCTTTTATTAAGGTAAACATTTTAGTGAAAATCCTAGCAGGAGGACCTATCTATTAAAATGATCTACTCTAAAACAGTTCAGTGACTGCATTCTTCCTTGAGTGTCCTATTCAGTTATGTTTTAATTAAAAATGTAAGATATTTAACTACGCGTTGAGAATATTAAAGTGAGACGGATATTACCTACGAGTAAGTTATTTAGCGCAAAAGCTAGGAATGGCGTTATCCGGTCATTTCATAAAACATCTGTTTCAGACTGGAGAAAGTTAGTTAAAGTCCAGATGTAACATTTCTGTTCTGTTGCTGTAAAGAGACCTATCTGTTTAGATAAAATCTTTGTTATAAAATTGTGTAGAAAAACTGTATAAGTCTTCCTTGGTCTTTTTGATTTGCGGTTTTGGTCATCTAAACAGAAAAACAGGTAAGTAAGAAACAACTTAATTTAATCTGTAAACTATCGAAGAACAGTTTTGAGTTTCTAGAGTTTAAAAAGTTTAAAAAATTGTTTATACGCCTTGGTACTCGTGAGTCATTACAAAGCGATTGCAAAAAAAAATTACATTACAAATGTTCAAGCCGTTTTACTTTCATTTTCTCTAAGATCCCTCTCGTATCACTAGGGGATGCTAAAATAAGTGTAACATCCCCTAGTAACAAACTTTCTTAAAATCTTTTTTTGAATCATACAAAACTATTGCAATAAACCGCAATAGAGCAATTTTCAGAGCAAAAAAAAAACACACTGAGCTGAGCTGAGCCCGCATGTGACAGAAGGTTGCGGGTTCGATTCCCGCCGCGGGACAAGTGTTTGTATGATCTGCAAATATCGGTTTGGGTGTTTTCTATTTATACTATGTACTTATGTATTTACAAAAAAAAGTACCTGTAATACAAGCTCTGCTTAGTTTGAGATTAGATGATGCTGTGTGAATTATTTAGTTTGTTTTATGTAGAACTAGCTTCTGCCCACGCCTTCCTCCGCGTAGAATCCGGATAAAAAGTAGCTTATGTGTTATTCTGATAAGCTATATTTCTGCAAAGTTCTATCAAAATACGTTCAGTAATTTTTGCGTGAAAGAGTAACAAACATCCATCCTCACAAACTTTCACGTTTATAACAGTAGTAGGAAGTAGAATGTTTTTATAAATAAACATCTCGTCCGACCGTTTCCACCATGTTATGACATGTAATTTTAACTTAAACCATCCACCATAGTAGCAAGTTGCCTTTAACGGGTCTGGAGACCGTTGTCTCCGGAGATCTCTTAAAATAATATAGAATGAAAACATTTTAGTACGGCAAGTTGAACTACGCTTTTTATGCATTATTCAAAGCAATAAATTGACGCCGTGAAATTCTTCCCTTGGTACGGACGACGGCTGTTACAGCTTTTGGCCCCGAATAGATTTCACTCAGTTTTTGCTTGACTTAGATGTCAAGCCGTTTTTTATCAAGGCCTTTGCTTGTGGCAATTTAACAAAGATTGCCGAACTTGTAGGAATGTTAAAACAGCAAATCACTACCCAGCCCACACCGTCTAAGTCTTAAAATATTCGTTTCCGTCCTCAGATTGCCTAGAAGCCATGACATATGGATTTTGTAACCAATATTATATATGTTTTAATAAAGATAACATAATTAAATATATTTTGAATAATAATCATTTGAATTTAATAAAAAAAGTTACGTATATTTTTACTAATATGAAAAATATTGCCTCCAGTCTCTCTCTAAATGGTGACTCTAAAACTATAGAGAATTAAAACAAAAATACGCGTACTTGATATGACTTCTCGAAATCATAGGGAAAAAGCTTTAAATCTGCTAACATGAAGGCAGGAAGGTTGTATCTGATAGCAAAATGTTTCTTCAACTAAATCGCTTCGTGATTAGATGTCCTGCTGACAAGTTCCAGTTGAAATGCCTGGTATTTGCCAATGCTCCGGGAGACAAAGGGTCTATGTTGAGTTTATAACATGTCAAAACAGCGACAGTATCGACAAGATTTCCTACGAAAATTGACAAAACGGTCACAGTTTCGACATGTTTTGAACGTATTTGGCCAACATAGGCTATGAGGCGTGAATCTAAATGTTTTCATGAATTGTTATCAACATTTTCAACTTAAAATCCTCGGCCGAATACTTACCAGTAAACGAAATGAGCCGTGTTAGCCTAGTGGGCGGTACTTTGACTTCCGACCCGAAAGACCGGTCGTGGGGATTTTTCCATTAAAACAATATGCATTTATGTAGGTACGTGTAAAACGGTTAAGAAAAACTACGTGAGGAAACCGGCATGCCCTAGAACCAAAAATCGAAGGCAATGGCCATCGGTTAGTGCTCTAATACACATACTTAATAGTGATGTGTTTGCAACCTGCCACGTGGAATGCTTACTACTTGCTTGCACGCGGGCATGTACCAAATTTACCCCCCAACTTGGTTTCATCTAAGATCTACGCATCTAAGAATATCCAACTTGGGTAAATCAGTCGTGAGCGTGTTTGTTTTCTAAATGGAAATTTACAGTGAAATGCACAGCTGTCAACTTTTACAGCAATTTGAATAAATTGACACTTAACGCGTTTTCTCCGTTCGCCAACGTTTTTCATCAACTTAGTTATTTTTTATTGCCTATCGAATGGACGGAGAGAAAATATTTTACCGGAAACACAGTTTTGTAATTAAAAATATTTTGTTTGAGGATCCATTTTATATTTTGTAATTTATTTAGAAGCCGTTTTAATTAATTTCTCAATTAATCTGGATCAGTTGAACTATGTATAGATTGTTTGCTCTATATAGCTAACTTGTTAATCTGTTTTTTGTATATATCTACTTATACATAAATTTATAAAAATACTCGATTTTAATTAGAGAGATTCTGTCCATCAAACTACCACATATTAGAAAGTATTAAAAAGTATAAGGTAGACTTATGGTTAAGTCCACCTTATATTAATTTAGTTTAAGAACTAAAGGCCATATTGGCCTAGTGTGGGGAAAGAACTATGATGTCCTTTAAAAAAAAAAACAATATAGAAGTTAACTTGACATAAGACATTTTAATTATCGTGGGAATTAAAAAAAAGTCTAGTATATACAAAACCCAAATTACTAGTATTTGCTCAGGATTATACAGAAAATCAAGTAATATTGAAAATCACATATTAATTGTGAAAATACGCAATTTAAGAAATCGAAATCTGCCTTTCATTATAATAATTATTCTGTGTGAATATTTATCTTTCTGTTTCCGTATTAAATTGAAATCACAAAAGCCATTATTATTTTGTTTCGGTACAATTTATTTTATTCTGAGACAATAAAAATATCTCATTATCATACCAAATTGTATAAAGGTAAAATAATTGGGTAAAATTACATTATGTTTTGTTTACATTGTTGGTAACACAAAGGATATGCCATTTTGAGGACAAAAACGTGGCATTGCAGTTTTTTCCTGGTTCACTTTTGTGAAAACTAAGGGCTCGGTCAAACTGACGCGGCAGCGGTGGCGAAGTTGGAAAAGTTGTAAAGAGTGTGACAATGTTTACATAAAAAAATTAAATCGTCCCTACTTTTTATAAATATTTTTTTAGCCAAAAAGTATGAAACCAGTAGCAACTGTTCACGGCTTTGGTAATATTTTTTATACCTAGTTACATTATTAAGTAACGCTGTCGGACGTGGGGTCACCCTAGCTTCACATCCTGGTGAAGTGGAGCTGCATAATATGCTGAGACAGGCATGCTTAGAAGCATGAAGACTCAAGACAACGGTTTCTACCGCCAAGAAGACAAAAACTATTTTTCACTCTCTTTTGTTTGATAGAATAGGCGACAGAAATAATTTTAGTCTTCTCTTTCGTAGACAAAACTTTGTCTCGGGTGCTTATGCTAAGCGGGTTTGGACCACGTTTTGCGGAGAGAAATAGGTAATTTTGTAGGTACCTAAAGAAGAAGTTTAAGAGTTATATAAGTAGTATATCAGTCATGTAGTTCCCATAATACAAGCTCTGCTTAGTTTGGGGCTAAATGGTGCTTTGTGAAAAATGTCCAGCATGAAAAAAAAAAAAAACTATAATTGTATCTATTACGGCAGGCCAAAATATGTTTATATTATTGTTTCTATAAACTTTCTGTAAAAGTGTGTTATAAACAATTTGTCAAAAATAAATGTACCTTTTTTCTTTTTTTCTTTCTTTCATGGTACCCGGATTAAAAGTAGCCTATGTGTTACTCTAGGTCACGAACCATATCTTTTAAATGTTTCAAGCAAAAAACATCCAAACATCAAATCGAAAATATTTGCGGATAGAATAGGTTAAAATGGAACCATTGTCGGTCTATTGGGTCAGTCTTATTTTAAAAGCAATGCCAATCGTTTGACCAAGATCTCACGTGATGGATAGTGAATGTGATCGAGGATGTAGCATGCTTGTTTAGAAGACACCATTTTCTTACTTTAAGACTCCAAGATTATATATGTCCAGGAAGACAATCGCCGGCAACGTGTTTTTGCTGTAGTGATGATGAAGGTAGACTCAACTGGTTTTGGGCGGATATTTGGAACTTCTACCATAAGGTGACACATCGCTGAAAGCATATAAAATCAAAGAATAGTCTCCTTATCATGTTATAAGTCTTATCTAATATCCGGCGGACGGTTTAGGTATGGCATCGCACAGGTTTTACATTTTTTTACCTAGTTTGGGTACCTCTATTTTCCTAGCCAAGAATATCATTACTAAAGTACCAAAAATGTTAATTATATTTTTAGTATTACTGAAAAACATTATCTTATCCTAGGTTAAGGTTGTTTCCAAGAAATTGCTGTAAGCAATAAGACAACCCACTGTGTGTTGATTAGGTTTTGCACTATAAAGGGTTTATCAATCCATATTTACCATACATTTAATATTTAAATTACAGGGTTTTAGGCAATATTTAAAAAGAGAAAAATAGATTAGATAGGTACTAAAATTCATAATAATATGTAAATGTCAAATAATAAAGTTAATCTCTTCATAGATTGGTCTAGCTAGAATAAGATTCTAGATTCATAATTTAAAATGTCATAATAATATATAATATAGATTTATTTTATTAAAAAACAATTTCCGCATCTTTGAAAAATTAACACTTAAGAACGATTTGGTTGTTTTTTTGTTGTGTTTACAATAATACATTACACAATAATAAAAAATGACTAATATATTTTTACTGGAAATGTCGTTAAATTTGTCACTAGTTAAAATTAAATTATAAATTAACCTATCTACCATGCATGTCAATATTTTAATCACCTTATCTTATCTAAACTACGTGTCTAGACAAATACCACTTTCTGAAAGCGTTAACGGAAAGCGTTAACGCCTACGGAAAGATTGAATTGTAACTGTAGGAATGCCACGTAACAGCTACCAAGTTTTACCTTGACAAATTTGCGTTAGCGTGAAAGGAAAAGTAAGCGTGAGGTATTTGTTCTTGTTTTTTTTATAACTAATGTTGGACCTTTTTTACACAGCTTTATGTAGCCCCAAAGTAAGCAGAGCTTGTGTTATGGGAACTACATGACTGATATACTACTTATATACTTTTTTTTAGTAGAAAACACTCAGACCCGAGACAAATATTCGCAGATATAAACATGTGTCCTGCGGCGGGAATCAAACCCGCAACCTTCTGCGTCTCAGGCGTACCTTCGCCCACTGCGCCACAGAGGTCGTCAATATATTTCTTATTCTTTATTGTACACACAAATAAACACTTACAAAAGGCAGAATTAAATGACATGTAAACGTATTTGTCTAGACAAAATGGACGACTATAATCTACAATTTCATAGAAAGCTCTCTCAAATTTAATATTCACACTTTCAATGACCTGTCTGCATTTTCTAACAAGAGGAGCTGGTACTAATTACGTCTGCTCTTACTTCGTATTATAACAATTTGCAGGAATTTCACCAAAGCGAATTAGTAAACGCGGGGATTGTGAATTTAAAAAAATATTCCCGTGACAAAGCACTAGCTTCTATCAGATACCTGTTACGTTGACGAAACAAAGAACCGAAAATAACTGTAGATAATCAATAGTTATTATAAATTTGTAAAACTCTATTCTATTTGAACTGTCAAATGGACTCTGTGGACTAGTTAAGGTAGTGATGTCTAAGGCAAATTAAATATATGAACATTCAGCAGTTTTTTACGTAGGCCTGACCCCAGGACTCTCTGTATCTTGGGTATCGAGTACCACAATTCCCAGACACGGAATAAAGATCTGCAGAACATGCAAGTATTTATCCCGCAGCGGGAATAGAATTCGCACCTATTGCATCGCTGCTGGCTGCTGTGTCACCGAGAATAACACTATTATTATATCTTCCTATCTCTTCTCAAATTTTCATATTTATTAATTTAGATGATGCTGTGTGAAAAATGTTCAGCATTTTTTTTTATTTGTTTCTTGTTTCAGATTCAGATTATTTTATTGACCATTTAATTAATTAGGCATGTCAGATGGGTATTCACTAGCATTCACGCGGCTTAAAGTTACTACATACGCAAATCAGAAAATGAACAATTTAAATATTCCGTTACACGGTAAAATGAGTGATTTTCGCATAAAATATAAGTTATTTAAAAAAATATTATTTTATTTTTGGTTTGGACTTGTTAAAGTGTATCTGGGTTATTCGTTAAGGCAATTTATTGTACATTTAAAGTTTTTAGCAGTCATCATAATTGTAGGTTTTAACAAGTATTTTTTCTCGGTACAAACAATTTTTATTTATTTTCTTATGTTATAATTTCATAAGGAGATCATGTTTTTTCTAATGCACTTATAAAAGAGAACGATAAATAAATAGGGATTATACTGTTAGTATTTTTTAACAAGCACAGACAATTAATAATTCTTATGTACTTTTTTTGACATATAAGGACTGTTTCAACTTGGGAGGCATTTTCCCGTACATTGCATATTTAATGATAGAATTCTGTATTATGGACAATATGTATAATTTTGTATGATTATTTTTTATTTTGTATACCAGCATAATTCACCATTGTAATAATTTAAATTTAATAATTAATTGTAAACCTCTGCAACGCCCTGTCAGGGTTGATGTACCTACCAACCTACTTGGAGCTACATTAGACCTAAGCTTAATCATTGTATATAGGACATTAATCATTAATAAATTAAATGAAATGAAATAGAATGGACGTATGCAAATTGTAGCCATCTATTTTAGAAATTTTGAAAAGTATTCTCATTGCAGATAAAGTCTTCTCTTTCACTTACAATTAATTTATTAATTATAACGCCTGCATTCTCCATAGAGTATATTATGTAGAGCCTGTATTCTCCAGAGTATATTACTCTGATAAATTTTCAAGGCGGAGATCTTTGAGGAAACCTTGTAATGGGTAGTCAGACTCACGTTCAAGCGTTATAAATAAAATACGCACATTTTGAATTCCAGCATTCCACGAGACAGGCTGCAAGCCCATCGCCGCTTTTTAGAACACTTACCAATGGCACATGCCTTCAAGGTTGTTTGTCTCTTTACCGTTTTGAGCACGTATTTGCTCGTATTGAGCATATAATTAAAATTCCGTGTTGGCCTAGTGGGCGATATCCCGACTTCTGATCCGGAGGTCGTGGGTTCGAAGCCGGTCGTGCACCAATAGTATGGCACGACCGGCTTCATAAAATGTATGTGCCTATTAACACGTGCCCTAAAACGGTGAAGGAAAACATCGTGAGGAAACATGCCCTAGAACTAAAAATTCGAAGGTATGTTAGCGTTCCAATAAGCGGCGATGGGCTTGCAACCTGTCACGTGGAATGCTAACTACGTGTAAAAACGCGGGCATGTACAAAATGTAATGTTTGGACGTGCCTCTGACTACCCCCTACGTGGTATCGTTAAAGATCTACTCACTGAGTATATATCTAAGGATGTCCACCATGGTTCCACCATCAAAATCTGTTCAGTAACTTTTGCGTGAAAGAGTAACAAACATCAATACTCACAAACTTTCGCGTTTATAATATTAGTAGGATAAAATATAAAACTTTTTGTGATCATGGAATTCAGCGTCAGCAGGAGAATAGGAAAATGCGTGGTATATCGTAATAATATTCTAAAACTTTTTTGTGATGTGCGTTACTACGCAAGTCGAAGTAGATATGGAGGCTGTTTTTATTTATTTATTCAGAAAATAACTTGTCATCTGCAAGCCATTCTTCGGAGGGACGCGGTTGCGGAATAGGATATCAGCCGTCGAACTCGCTTGGCAATTTGTCAAGTTTATTCTGTAAACATGTTTCTCTCAGTCTGTACAGTTGACAAGTTTGGGATACAAATTATTAGGACTGCATTGCGAAAAAGCAGTGTTAGACATAGACATTTATTTGCCACCACAATATACATAATATAAATTAACAATTTTGAAATGAACATTAGTACATAATCATAGGTTACACAATAAACACATAGGGACAATAGGTTGAAAAAGGAATTTATATAAAAATGTAGGTGACTTATGTGTGCTGCAGTAGCTAATTGGCCTAGGCTCAGCATAATGCCTAATTTAGTGGTTTTTTTTAACTAAAGTGGCAAAAAAACATGCGTCCCACCCGTTGGTAAGCGGTTACAGAAAATTTAGACGCTTGCAACACCAGATGCACAGATAATATAATATTAATCACTCGCTCGTTGCCGACGAAAGGGGTTATTAAAGACTTTTTAATTTATGTACTTAAAACATCACAATAAGAATAGAATAATAAATCATCAAGTAGAAGTATTTTAATATAAAATGTGTTAAATTAAATACAGAAGTAACATACAAAATTACCATAAAATCAACGAAATTTTTTTTTTTTTATATTCCCAACCAACAAATATATAACACAAAATTATACATCGTAGCTATTGAATTGGTTAAAACTAACTAGTTACTATCTAAACTATCAGGTTGGGTAATCAAAAGTATGCCAAAACCCCAACTGACAGATTTCATCAGTAGATTCGAAAAGAAGCCCAATATGAATATAATTTTACAAATGGCTTCCATACGCCAACAAAGTTAGGAACACGTTCGTAGAAAATAATTCCATTCCGAATCTGGGTTAAATCTCAATTACAATATTGCTCTCAGTTGTGAACAATAGCTATATTATTCAACTTGTTAAATAATCCAGTTTGGAACATTTATTTTTACCTGCTTCTTCTTTTTCGTTGTTTCTTTCTTGATCCCTCGACCGCCGATCTGACCAGATTGAGTTGTGATAGCCCTCAAATGTCCCCAGTGACTGATACTGACAGAGTGGTGAAAGGACTCAATGCACCTCATAGAATGCATGCAACGAATTAATGGAAATACTTTATTATACACTACGACATATTACAAAAAAAAACGAAAACTTAACAAAACTAACAGGCGGGCCTATATGGTCTTATGAATTTAGCATACGACCAAATAACATAACCTCAAAAAAGAGCGTAACTTTCTAAAAAAAAATTGTAACTTCTATAATGAATTGATAGTGACAGAGTGGTGATAGGACTCAATGCACCTCATAGAATGCATGGACGAATTAATGAAAATATTTTTTTGTACACCACGACATAATTACAAAAAAAAACTAAAACTTTACAAAACTAACAGGCGGGCCTATGTGTTCATATTATGGTTTTATGAATTTAGCGTAGTTTCTAGAGAAAATATTTAACTTATATAATGAATTTCTCGATAACTATTACCTTCCAGATAATACAATTTCGTATGGTCGTTCTATCTATTATTATCTAATAAATACCTAATTTTATCTATAATTATAAAATAGTTTATCCTGACTGACACACAAAAAGGATAGTAGGTACCTACGTATATACATAATGGTTCATAAATCATTCTGTATAACTTGCTGAAATGGATGATAATTAATTTCAAGGTAGAATTATTAAACAGAACTTAGCTGAGTAGAAACATCGTGGTTAAGCACATCTATAATTACACTGGCGGCATTGAAGTTTTAATCACTTAGAGGTTACGCCTTAGTTATATGAAATTGTTAATATAACCAAACAAGGTTGTTGGTAACTAAGGAAGTCAATCTGGAATACGAACATGATTTCTTGAAAATTAAGTCCAAACATTGCATTGATATCAAGACAAAAATAGTACCTACTACTGTCATATTATAAAAATTAAAAAGGCGCATCTGATCGTATATTTAATTTCATCCCATATCGTACATAAACAAAGATACCGCAAAAGGCCTTTTCTACACATTTTTTTTTCTCAGTTACGTATGGACCCTTTTCGAATATAGGGCAAAACACACGTAAACATTTAAAGTGAGAAACTTTATTTTAAGTGATAGCTATCATTTAAAGTGATAGCTTTCTTAAGAACCCCAATTTTCTATCAATTTATTTTTAAATTTTTAGCCTATGGTGTCCCATTGCAAGGTAAATTATTAGTACAAAATTTTTAAACTAGATGTTTAATTATTTTTATTATCACTTAGCAGTGCTTTTTAGTGATTAATGACAATAAAACCTACTTAATAAATCATCCTTGAAAATATAAAATTAGAAAGCGAAAAACCGCAAGCCGTTTCGGAGATAAATTATTACGAACAAAATAACAAACAACCTCTTACGAAAAACGCCAGTCTAAGTCAAAGTCAAAGTCAAAAATTCATTGAAATCACAAGGATCAAGGATAGAATCGTCAACTTAAAAACTACGTGAATTTACGTGAAGGAAACCAACTCTGCTTGTTTATTTTTTTGATGATTCAGCTGTAGTGTATCTAGCCAATAGATCAATGTGAACTCAATTTTTAAAAAAAGAGTACTCGTCTAATAATTAAATAATGTTAAAAAGTATCAAGCGTATCGTAAGATAACACAAGATACGCTTTATAAAATAATGCCCAACCTAATGTTAAAAACTATATTACTAAACAGCTATGCAATTTGCCAAGTAAACTATCGAGGAATTTACGTGAATTTACGTGAAGGAAACCAACTCTGCTTGTTTATTTTTTGATGATTCAGCTGTAGTGTATCTAGCCAATAGATCAATGTGAACTCAATTTTTAAAAAAAGAGTACTCGTCTAATAATTAAATAATGTTAAAAAGTATCAAGCGTATCGTAAGATAACACAAGATACGCTTTATAAAATAATGCCCAACCTAATGTTAAAAACTATACTACTAAACAGCTATGCAATTTGACAAGTAAACTATCGAGGAAGCGAAGCGACGACATTAGGTCATGCAGTTTAATTTAAGGTGTAATACACTTTCTTTAGTATATTAAAGTTTATAAAGGATTCAAATATACGAATATGTAGATCGGTTTTGTAGAAGCTATCGTCGCTAAAACAAACTGTCAAAGTATAGTCTCTGATAAACGTCTGAATCGGTATCTTACTTAAAAACAAATGACAAATCCAAAAAGATGTTGACCATCGGTAGACAGTGGACCAAAATTAAGCTTACAAAATATTATTACCTACCTGTTTTCGAAACAAGTCGGTTCATTCATTCGTCAGCTGTTTTCCATGTCTGCGTCACGTACCCCAGCACGAAGCTGGTCACCTATCCAGCGCTCCGTCACGGCAATCTACACTCATTTTTCTGCTAGCCCCGATTTTGACATGTTCGCATATATGTAAAAAAATCTATATGATAGCATGTGTTTTTGTGAGCGTCATTAATTTGTGTTTTATATTTATTTTTTACTATTAACATTCTATATCGACAGCCTTATGATTATGTCGACGTTCGTTCTCTAATCATCCATTGACCTTGCGATATTTACGTAGATACCCAATTTACGTAAAGTATCATTAGGTATATTAGCACAAAAATTATATTATGATAGATCGAGCCAAATAAAACAGAAGTTTTATTCAAAACAATTTATTTCCCGCTGTTTTCTTCGGGTTATTCTCTCGAGAGTAATAAGTTTCAGGGTTTAACTTAATGTTTTTTTGTCTAAGTTGGGTCTAATTTATACGTGATATAAGTTTACCACAGGTGGAAACTTGGCCTTATACTAGTTCTTACTTATGACTATTGGGATTCAAATATTTTTTTGATCTGGGTCTAGACAAATATATCAAGCTTAGTTTTCCTTTCACGCTAACGCAAATTTGTCAAGGTAAAACTTGGCAGCAGTCACGTGAAATTTCCACAGCTTATGTCATTTCCATACAATTCAATCTTTTGCTGTTATTCTAGTAATGCTCAACTTTAGCTAACCTAACCTCTTCAGGTTTAACCAGGTTTCAGGTTTGAATGTTGTATGTTATAGATTTAAATTATGTAGTTTTATAAGTTTTTAATAAGTTTCTGTAACTCAATTAACGTTTACTTATGTTTTATGATTGTGCATCTTAGGATTACATTGACACTGGAATTGTACATAATTAGAACATTTTACCTCAAAAACAAAGATAAAAAAAAATTGCAAGCGTTAACGTTGACAGAAAGTGGTATTTGTCTAGACGCCCTGGGTGTGTATAAGTATACCAAACTAAACACCCTTCGAATCCGGTTTTAAAACACCAGAAAACCACATTGCGGAATAACACAGAAATATAGTTTTGAAAGAAATCCTACATAACCCGATTTAGGATCTACTTTATGAGTTATCCAATTCCTTTTTATAGTGTGTTTGGTATTAACCTACACATTTTATATCCTTAAAGGCTCAATGGGCGTGGGGCAATATGCCCTGCTAATGGTTCGCGAAATAACTTTACGTATGATTCCTTTTTGTTTCCACAGCTTTTTTATATTTTAAGAAAAAAACACGGTGAATAAAGCAGAAAAAATATGGGTTACACAGTTGTTGCGGTTTCATGTCTAGTAGGTTTATATAATGTTATGTGTTATGGTGTTTTTAGCTTGTTTTTGTATATATTTTTTTCTTTGATAGGGCGCAGGTTTTAGTTTAATATATTGCTTTGAGTTGTGGAAGAATATATATGTTTTCTGATATAAAACATTTTTGTACGACCGGTTTGTTCCAACATAAGAAATCTTTTATAGTTTTGTAGTAGTGAGCGTGATCATTTTCTAGTACTAGCACTTCCTACGGCTTTGCCCATCACGTGGGTCACTCAGATAAAAAGTAGCGTTCCTTCGTAAGAAACTCATTCGCTCGACCGTTTTTTCGTAGAATTATGTTGCAAGTCTCCAATAAAAAGTCCTTTAATTTTATAAAGATATGGAATGTCCATTTATAAAAGTCGGATATTAGGTACGCCTTAAATACAAATTTACAAACTTTACATATTTGTAATTATGTATTATAGATTACCATACATGTATTATAGGGAACAGAAGAATGGAAAAAGTAAGAAAAAGCAGCATCAGAAGCAAGACTAGGATCCAGGATATAGCTCTGAAAATAAGAAAACAAAAGTGGAAATAGACAGGCCACATGATCAGAGGAAAGGACAAATGGAGTAAAATAGTGCCCAAACAATGGATAAAAAGAGAGGTAGACCGCAGAGAAGGTGGGATGATGAAATTAGAAAAGTCGCGGGAATCACATGGGGTAGAGTGGCCATAGAAATGCCAGAATGGAGAAGATTGGAGGAGGCCTTTGCCACCTGGCAAACGGACATACAAAAACGGGACAAAAGGAATATATATGAATAACAAAAAAATATTGTCTTGTCCGACTAAAGGCTTATAGGCTTATATATATATATAATATAGATTAGCATAGATTCCCTTTGCACTTTTAACAAAAAGGCCAAGATAAAATATTTAATCAGTTTGTCATTTCCTTCACATTTTATTCCACTTTTAAATTTAATGCCGAAGCATTCTTCTTTGACTTCTCCATAAATGCAATCACTGAACAGGTGCCTCGGACGTTTCACAAGAATTTAACAAAGAAGGCATTCATATTAAAATCCACTGAATCCAAGGTTTCTTTGAAAGCGGCAACCGTCAAATAACTACCATAATATTGTACGTTATAAAACAAAAAATAACACGCTCACGACTGTCTTTCCCATGGTGGACATCCTCAGATACATACTCAGTGAGTAGATCTTTGAGGATACATTATATTAACATTATATTTGGTACATGCCCTCGTTTTGCTAGTTAGCAAGTTAGACATGGTACGGACGGAATGGTAGCCGAGAGATATGCGGTGGCCTCGAGGCAGACCACCTGCCCGATGGTCAGACGACATTGAAAGTGATTGGGCAGTGAATCTGGCTGGCAAAACACCACCAGGAGTGGTGTTATAAAGAATATTTCTTTACTCAGCTACACAGTGGGTAACACCCACTGTGTTACCAGCTGATTAGATAGACAGATAGATACATTGAATCAGAATTAGCTATGGGCCAAAGATCTTGATTGCTGGCGTCATTAGCTTGCCGAAAATCACCCTTCATGAATAGCCTATTCACGGACAGCAAAGATTACCATAAACTTTATCTACCTTGCTAAAACTTTGAAGCCCTTGAGAAATACCCGTTAACTTCAGAGAAAGGTCCCTTAATTTTACTGTTGCTTTAGTTTATACATCGAAATATCATGACTTGAAATTTTGACACAACGTGCTATCAAAGAACCAGGATTAATACACAGCTATGTTTTTTTTTGTAAGGTACATTTAGTATGCCGACAGGTATGAACAACTTTTTTTAAATTAAATTCATGTTCGCTATTTTTATTTCATACATTAGCCATCAAGTTTTTCAAACTTGGTGGCTAATGGATGAAATCGGAAACAATGGGATAAGTCCATTCGCGTTGTAACTCTCCAGGGTAGAGTGAATTAAAAACCTGTTGTCCTTAAACAAGGCCGAAGATTGAGGGACTACGGGAATAACCTTACGCGATGCACTGAGATGAATGATTAGAATTATTTATTTCAGAAAGCTTACAGTATACACCAAAATGCTAACTAGTTGTTTATCTTAGATAAAAACTTAAATATTAGGGAATTAAATATTGATGACGGGCTGTCATAAAAAATGTCGACATGCTGGAACACGTGTGTGAATGCATTAAGTTAGTTAAGTTAGAATATAGAAACATAAAAAAACAAGTTACATTTTCTGCCTGATTCTTCTAGGCTTGGTCGCGCTAGAAGGAGCAGCGTAAATTTACTTTAGAATTTGAAATTCACGTAGTTTTTAAGCTTTCGTTAAAATCTATTTGACCTTATTGACTTCGACATTGACTATGACACGTACTGGTTACGAATGAAACCGTCATAAATCGCGACACACCGCCCGTTTTGATCCGGTTCTGAAACGATCCGGATAAAACCGGTACCATAGTGCTTCGCCGTCTCGTCCGTGACGTCTGACAAAATGAGAAAATAGAAACAAATGACATGCCTTCCACGGAGCGTCCATTTTCCATTTTAACCTTACCGGATCGTACTGGACTGGGCGAAAACGGCCTGTCTGTCGACGTTCTGTCGGTTGTGTGTGAATACATGTGGATGTTTTTTTTCCTTGAACAATATAAACACTAATTTTAAGACCCTTATTAAGTTTTCTTTCAGAGGGTACCGTCAAATACACAATCATATTTTATCACTTAAAAAATCCAGTGTTGGACATAGGTTTCCCATATGATTGCTACGACGAACGATCCTAGGCGACCTCCATCTACCGACTTTTTGCATTTATTACAAAAACTATCGTCATTTTTTCAGCGTACCGTAGTATCGGTAGGTACACCGACTAAGTTTCGACTCATTCCAAGAGTCTTTATCAGGGTGAGTTATCACGTCGCGAAACTTAGTCAGTGACTTCACCGATATTACGGTACGCATTGTCATCGGGCCTTCGGGTGAAGATCATACAATCGTAAATATTAATTTCACCAGATTTTTTTACAAGTACAAGGGTTTGGTAATCTATATAAACTAAGTAGGTACAGATAGGTAACACACGATTCCTAAGGAACACAAGCTCTCACACTAGTTTTTCCTGTGTCGTGATAAACTAGTTGTCTCCTCCTGTAGTCTGTGAATGGTATCATACACCAAATAGCCCATCCAGGAACGGTAATTTCTAAAATGTTTACCGATTCATCGTTCATGGTTGAAATAATATAAGAACTTTTTTCCCCAATTGCCATTAATAGTCTGCCCATCGACTTATTAAGGGACTATAATGAGGATATATACCTAAAAATAATAAATAATGCTGGACATATTTCACACAGCATCATCTAGTCCCAAAGTAAGCAGAGCTTGTGTTATGGGAACTAGATGAATATATACTTTTTTTTTTGTAAATACATACATATTATACATAGAAAACACCCAGACCCCAGAATGCACTCTTAATCCTTACTAAATAGTAACTTTCACCGTTTAATATGGTAGCACTACAAGGTAATTTTCAGATGTTCCTTTGACCATGCCTTACGTAATTGCTAGTCTACCCGCATACGATACCACGTCCAAGACAGATGCATAATTAATTGTCGTATCGAGATTCGAGACCATTGTTCTAAGGTAAACAGACTCGCCAGCTACAACTAGATAATTGGAATGCAATCGAGTTGGTTAGCCGAATATACTTGGCAGAACTGAGCACCGTTGAAGGCAGTTTGATAGCAACTTTTCCATCCAACTTCGTCTACAATTTAGCATCCTTATCATCAGCCGGTAAGAATCCACGTCTGGACATGCTATATCTTATAAACGTACATACTTAGGGATATCCGTTTAAACTAACATACTTAGTTTTCCTGTGTCATTTCATCATGTCATTGCCATTCAGCGTGGCAATGCGGCCAGTATTTTGGGAACGCTTCCGCCTGGTAGTGATCTGGATCAGTTGAGCTATCTATAGATCGTTTGCAACGGTCTTTAGATAGCTAGCTGTTTCATCTGTATTTTTTGTATATACCTACTTGTACATAGTTGTATGAATAAATTACATACTTAGTACATCGTATCCCTGAGTTATTAAAACCGTCAATATGTCAATAGGTTTATTCAATAAAATCACAAGTATAATATAGAAAAGTCAACTTAAAAACTACGTGATTTTGAAAGTGTATTTACGCCGATTACTCGCGTGCGACCGTGCTTAGAGGAATCAGGCAACAAACTCTGCATGTTTTTTGATGTTATTTCATTCAGCTTTAGTGTGGTGCTAATCGAGGTGAACTCATTTATAGAACAGAAGTACTAGTCAAAGAATTTAAATAAAGTCTAAAAAGTATCAAACAAAGTTCTTAAGGCAACACACATACGCATTATAATAATAATGCTTAACTTATTCTTAAAAAAAATATGTTACCATGAAATGTAATTTGACAATTAAGCTAACGAGGGAGCAGACATGCAGTTTTATCGTCAATATAAATAAATAAATAATAACAACAATAAATAAATAATGCTGGACATTTTTCACACAGCATCATCTAGCCCCAAACTAAGCAGAGCTTGTATTATGGGAACTACATGACTGATATACTACTTATATACTTTTTTTTGTAAATACATACATATTATAAATAGAAAACACCCAGACACGAGACAAACATTACAAACATTTGTCCCGCAGCGGGAATCGAACCCGCAACCTTCTGCGCCACAGAGGTCGTCCCAATATAGGTATTTAAGGTGTAATTAATACGCCTTCTTTATTAGATTGATCTTTATTTAAGAAGCTTCCGAGCTGCTTATATTAAAAGCAGCTTACATTTACCGGAAGTTCATTATAGAAGCGTAAAAAGTTTCCCATAAAAGACCCATTGGACTTTTCTAATCTAAATTTTGGAATGAAAAATTCATTTTTGTTTCTAGTATTAATATTACGACCTCTGTGGCCCAGTGGGCGAAGGTCCACCTGAGACGCAGAAGGTTGCGGGTTAGATTCCCGCTGCGGGATAAACGTTTGTGCTATTAGTTAATGTTCGTCTCGGATCTGAGTGTTTTCTATGTATAATATGTATTTATTTACAAAAAAAAAGTACATAAGTAGTATATCAGTCATGTAGTTTCCATAATACAAGCTCTGCTTACTTTGGGGCTAGGTGATGCTGTGTGAAAAATGCCCAGCATTATTTATTAATTTATTTATTATTAGTGTCAATTTCATGACCAACGATCCAGCATCTTGTCTATTGGGTGGCTTTCCCGCATATTGTCGTCCAGTTCTTTGCCACTGACAATAAAATTTAATTAAATACTTAAAAAATATATTGAGCTTGCAAGCATGACCCAAATATATTGCAGAATCAGTATTCAATATCATAATGTAACCAGCACGGCGTTATTTGATTCTCTGATCTAAGACATAATTTAATTTGTATGTATATTGCAATATAGTATTACTAAATAACATATCTACTATAATACCAGTATTATAGACAGGGATCTCTGGAAACTAGAATAGAAAGAAGGTGGATGCTTTTGCGAACTTAATGTGAAATATAAGTTTTACGATATAATTAAAACAGTGACAGGTGAAAATCCCATATCCACTCCAACTCGACTCAAAACATCTTGAAGTTTCCTCCAAAACTTTCTCGTGTTTGGTATTTTTAGTTGATTTTTTCGAGGATCCTTACAAAACTCAAATAATTATGGTCCAAGTTGGAGTGGAGTTTTCACGTCATCCTGCAGAACTTGTTGGTCTATGGCTGCTGTCAAAAAATATAAATAAGAACTTTTATCAATGCTCAAGGTAGTTCGTAGGAGTTGATTTGTGAAACTCAGTTGAGAATTGTCAAGGAGAATTCGAGTGGAGGACATTTTGTCAACTAAAAATACCAAAATACAAAAGTGATGTTGAGTCGAGCCGAATCAATTTCGAGGTGATGTCTATGAATACGGAGGGTTAGTTACCTAAATAAATAGATAAACTCTTTATTATGCTGACTACCATTATACAGTATAACACAAAAAAAATGAATACAATAAGTAGGATTGTTCAAACGTAATTCTATTCCTTGTTATTATATTTTTTATTCGTAATCGTAGGATGAAAATTACTCTATAAAAGAGTGACGTAAAGATATAAAGACGTAAATATGTCTAGTATACGTCAAGTTTTGTAGACTTTTTCGCTACGGAGAAGCTTTCGCTTGTCCATCATGGCGTATTCTAGAAAATTCCAAGTGCATTTCCAGCTTAAATTTAATTCTAAACGCATAGTCTCGATCTCTGCGAGATGTGAGCAATTTATAACCATTGCGGGGACGCTCGCTGTCAGTATAATGCTGATGAATCGAACTATCTACGGACCTGAGCTTTGGTTTGTTACTTATTTCAGAGTACTTTACCATCAAATACTAGTCAAAGCCACTGAAGCAGTTTTGTTATAGAGTTCATCTTGAGAAGTATTACCATCGAATCTATATAGATTCGGTACAAATGTATCGCCTAGTGGAATACTAGCATTGCTGTGTTTTAGTTTAAAGGGTATGGGTGCTAGTGAAACTATGGACACTGACCAGTTCAGTTGAAAGTAACACAGCAAGCTATGGAACGTGTTATGATCGGAATTTCTCTTCCGATAAAATACGTAACAAGATTATCCGACAGAGAACATCATCGACATAGCTTAGATGAATAGCAAGCTGTGGCAGTGGGCTCTTGATACAAGCCGAAGAACCGACAACATTTTTTTTACAATAATATACCATTTGGTATATTATTGAAGTCACGAGTAAAGCGAGGTCTAGAAGATACATATTCATACTGACCTTGAAGAGAACCAAGTTATATTATTTAGGAAAGACAGTTGATGGTAAAGTGTTCCATTAATTTGCCGCTCTCATTATAAAGACAGATAGTAGAAACGGAGATTGTGGGATCAGATCATGTAGCTCCTGGGCATATGCCCCGAAATGTAGTCTGTAGAATATTATAGGCATGCAGCTTTACGATGGTGCTCCAGACTCTGGACCTTAGTCTCTGCCATGTGTAGCTCACCTTCTAGTCCACACATTAGTCTTTAAAAAAAATGCGTAGTTGCCTAGTAAGTAGGGAAACTAAGTTGTCCAATCATATCTGAAGAATAAAGCAAGGAAAATATAATTCCTATAAGTTATAACACTTACTTGTTTTACAGACGTACATTTTCGAGGCAATTTGTAATACCGTTTTACGATACGTTTGTAACAAATAAATAAACTTTACGTTAATCCTTTACAGTGTTATTTTAAAGTAAGGTCATTATACATTTTATTATAATGTTTATCTATGATTTGACAGATTTCAATGAATAAAAACCTTATATTACTCTAACCGGGATACTATTTTATTTTGTACACAATCGTTTTAATTGAATTTACTTAGTGAATTTCGTTATTATCATTCCATGCCCCATTTTACATTGAATTCCTTTCACAACTAAGAACAGAAGATACTTTGGTACATTATTTCGTGTTTCTTTCATGTACAGAGATCCTAAAACAATAATGTATCCTTATAAATAGGATATGTTTTTATTCCATTTAGATATAAAAGGAAATGAATTAGGCCTATTACGTTTGACCATTCCGGTAAGGAAAATGCAACCTTATATTACGTTGATAGTTTTTAAAGTCGTTTTATTTTGTCAATCGTAAGGACAAAGTCTGAAGTTGAAAAAGAAGCCACATTTCAAATCGTTTTATTGACTCTGACCAACTATTACCGACTATTTTATTGACTTTGTATAAGGGCTCGGTCAAACTTTGAAAACCGCCGTAGCGGCAAGGGAAATGGTTTTCAAGAGGTTGTTTTTTTTAAGTTCGAGTGAATTTTACCTGCTGTGTACAGTAACCGAATATAGGCCCGGTCAAACTAACGCGGCGACGGTGGTTATTAAAGGGAAATGGTTTTCAAGAGGTTGTTTTTTTTTAAGTTCGAGTGAATTGTACCTGCTGTGTACAGAAACCGAGTATAGGCCCGGTCAAACTAATGCGGCGACGGTGGTAATTAAAGGGAAATGGTTTTCAAGAGGTTGTTTTTTTTTAAGTTCGAGTGAATTGTACCTGCTGTGTACAGAAACCGAGTATAGGCCCGGTCAAACTAGCACGGCGACAGTGGTAATTAAAGGGAAATGGTTTTCAAGAGGTTGTTTTTTTTTTAAGTTCGAGTGAATTGTACCTGCTGTGTACAGAAACCGAGTATAGGCCCGGTCAAACTAGCACGGCGACAGTGGTAATTAAAGGGAAATGGTTTTCAAGAGGTTGTTTTTTTTTAAGTTCTAGTGAATGTACCTCCTATGTGTCTTTTTATCTTACTGAAACCGAGTACAAGCTCGATTAAACTAACGCGGTAGGTGCCGATCAGTACATTACCGCATAATGTGACAACCACTTAACAACTATTTTTATTTAATTGCCAACGTCAGTTTGATCGGTCCCTTACTTATAAAATTATAAGTAGTTTTATACAAAAAATACAGTTTTTATTGTAGAAGAAGAAAGAAGACTTCGGTCAATCTTGATCTTTATAATATATTTCTAAATACTACTCAATAATTACTACTTCTTTATTTTAATACTCGTATCTTCACGGGTTTCCTTTTTTTTATCTGTGGCAGCTTGATAGTTCCGGGAAAATTTTATCTTACAGGTTTAGGGCCCGTTCAAACAACCGCGAGCGCGACGGTGGCAATCAATACATTCACGCGAACTTTTACAAACACGTGACAACCATTACCGTTTACCATAGACCAAGGGGCTAGACAAATACCTCACGCTAAGTTTTCCTTTCACGCTAACGCAAATTTGTCAAGGTATTGGGAGCTATCACGTGACATTTCCACAGCTAATTTCATTTCCATATAATTCAATCTTTCCGCATTCGATAACGCTAACAGAAAGTGGTATTTGTCTGGACACACAGGCCTTTACTGGTTAGGCCTTAACTGGTTTCACGTAAATAAAAAATAAGCTCATTCTCATTTGTTGAGATGAGGTACCAAGCCCCTTAAATGTGGGTCTTATCAAACTCATTTCGTTGTTTCTACAAAGACCAAAACCAGGTATTGCTAATCAAAGCTCACTTCAAAAGGTTAATTTATCTTTGTTTCCGGCATTCTCGTTTCCTGCTCTTTTAAAATTGCAAAAAAGTAAGTTCTGTCAAGTAATAAAATACTGGAACTGCTATTTCCAATCAAAAGCCAGAGTCTTAGTTCTTAGACGACTTCTGTGGCGCAGTGGGCGAAGGCCCGCATGAGACGCAGAAGGTTGCGGGTTCAATTCCCGCCGCGGGACAAATGTTTGAATAGCAAATATTTGTCTCAGGTCTGGGTGTTTCCTATGTATATTATGTATGTATTTACAAAAAAAAAAATATATAAGTAGTATAACAGTCATGTAGTTCCCATAACACAAGCTCAGCTTACTTTGGGGCTAGATGATGCTGTGTGAAAAATGTCCAGCATTATTTATTTATTTATTATTTATTCAACGCTTTTTAATGTTCCGAGACAATACGTTGTAAATAACACCGCACATAGCAAACTAGTTATTTTTGTATACTGCTGTCCTCGGAACTCTAGATAGTACAATTCTGTTAGAGTCCCGGCCGTTTCGTAGATACATTTCACCCGCTTTTACAAAGAGTTTATTATGCTTTTTTACAAACAAAGATATACATAATAATCAGAATAATCAATTTAATGGTAAATAAAAATGTACAGTCAATTAACATTAAATATTTAAATGAAATAAAAAAACCAAACATAAAATTGTGCATTAAAATTAATATAATCTAATATTGTAGATATAATTTATTTATTAAACATATTATATAATTTTTAATAGTCCAAGGTAATCATCGGATTTTCCCTATAAAATCCTCCACGTTATAAAACGCCCGCTCGACAAGCCATGATTTTAATTTAGTCTTAAATAATGTCAGGCTAGGTGCTTGTATAACTTGCTCCGGCAGGTTGGGGCATACAGAGTAGAATAAGCAGCTTAAGATCCCTGAACAGCGGTTGGTGGAATACCAACTATTGCCCTAATACACTTTTTCTGTGCTAAGAATCCTCTTTCCACCTCTAAACCATTCCCCCAAAGCACTAGTCCATAGCATAACACCGACGCAACATAACCGTGATATGCTTGTAATACTGTTTTTCGGTCTGACGTTTTCCTTAATTTATTGAAAGCGAAAATAAATTTATTTAATTAATTACAGACTCTATATAATTACATACATTTATTATACATATATTTGTGTATATATATAAAATTATTATTTAGTATTTAAATATTAAAATCAATATCTAGGTGTATTTAAACATTTGCATTACATAATTACTACATGTTAATATTTTTATTTTAATCCTGTCTGCGCACTACGGACACATATTTTTCCCAATACACCAAGGTCATCTGGCAGATAATGCTTTTTAGCATTAAGTTCGCCTATGTTCTCATAATTTTTGTGCAATAAATAATTTTCTATCTATCTATTATCGATCTATCTATCTATCTTTTTTTTTTTCTATAAATTCAATTTAATTTTACAATTCAATTTAAATACAAGTAGGTATATACAAAAAATTCAGATGAAACAGCTAGCTATCTAAAGACCGTTGCAAACGATCTATAGATAGCTCAACTGATCCAGATCAGGCGGAAGCGTTCCCAAAATACTGGCCGCTATCTATCTAGCTATCTATCTATGTATGTATAACGGGTCAAAAACATCATGTTTCCGGAACACAGCAATGCATTACTGCATACATTACAAATAATTACTGCTTGGCGACAGAAATAGATGACGGTACTTCCCCGGATTTGTTTTTGTAACTTGATTATTTTTTCTAGTTGCTGTTTTATCGCTACGTGGGACAGTAGCCAATTACAATTCCAATTACCAATAAGTTTGCAAAGTTTTTGGATCCAAAGAATATGTCATAGTACAAAACATAACATCAAATACAAAAACATAAAAAATAAAAATATAAAATAACATCTAAGTCCCTAAAAAATCTAGTGGCAATATGTCTACTTAATTAATTGTAGCTCACTCCTACCTCAACAACCTACATTATTTATAAAAATGGGGTAATCTGTTATTGGCCTTAGAATTATAATATACTAGCTACTGCCCACGGCTTCGCACGCATGGTATCCGGATAAAAAGTAACATATGTGTTATTCTGATGTACAAGCTATATCTCTGTAAAGTTTTATCAAAATCTGTTCAGTAGTTTTTGCGTGAAAGAGTACCAAACATCCATCCTCACAAACTTTCGCGTTTATAATAGTAGTAGGATGTTTTTTCCTAGAATATACGTTAACGCTGTTGATTACCAATAAACAAATAAATTAAATGTTCGAGATTTATTGATGGAATATTGTGTGTGTTAAAAAAACGAGGACTTTTTGAGCATCCTAAAATGTTTGTTGTTGTTCAGTTCAATATATGAAGACTACAGCTTCAACAACCTAGCTTCCATAATTTTTTATCGCTTTTACCTTTTTTATTTTTTTCCCGACGTTTTAACTGTAAACAGACTTGGTCACGTTATGACCCGTAAAACTAATTATTATGTTATCTAATCGCCAAAGTTTGAAAAATAATATCTTCCATAGATTACGTTTATTTTTCTTGTTTAAATAAAACATGTCATACTGTTTTTCCGATAAGGTGATCTGGTTGCTCCCCAATAAAGGCTTTAAGTAAAATCGTATCGATATTTTATGGTTGTTATTTTTTTTATTTCCAGATCAGACGGATTTCTTCTCGTTGGTGACAAGCAAGGTAATTATTTAAGTTCTAAAACTACCCAGTGTCAGTGGAATCCATTTCTAAGCCTACGTCTGCTGTCTGTCTGTCTGTTTATAACGAGATTTAGCCATAAAGCGATTTAGTCATAACTACTATCTAGTCAAATCGAGATGTAGTCATAAAGCTTCTAACCCGTTTCAGGGCTGTATAGTTTTAACCGTAATAGGTTTGTAGCAAACAGCTTAATTTTTTACGGAATCTTTGGTCTATTTGGGCATGTAATTAACATAAAAATATCTTGAAATAAATGCATTTTTTTTATTATTTGCTAAGGAATTCATATATATTGTAGGGTGTCGCGGAACCCTTAATGCGCGAGTCAAACTTGTACTTTGGCTGGTACAAGTTTGATGTACCAGGCTGGTTTTATAAAACTTGATTTAGTAAACTACAAATTAGTTCCATGTGCACACAGAACCAAGACTTTCATAGAACAAACCTTAGCTCGAAAACTGTGATTTTTCCAGCAGGAAGACATAGCGCTGGGTCATTTTCAAATTAAACTAAAATAAAAAACCAAACCAAAAATAACATCAATTTTTGAAATGTTTTATTGAGAGAAACAAGCATAATTTTTTACATAAAAAGGGATATTTACTCGGGATTATTTATTAGATTGAATGTTTCCCGATATTTTGACACAGTTTCACGTACAATGATCACTGGAGGAACAAGTCTTTGCAATTTTAGTGGCAGACGAATCGATCTACCATGTTTCTCACTGTTTCATTGTAAACGATACCACTACCAACGGTGTGACTTACACATTCGAGTACATCTCAGCCACGATACACAACACTAACATACAGATACAGGTATACAGATACAGACGGGACAGCATGTTTTTATTATTCTCGCACAATCTCACAAGTTTCTAGACTCGAAAACCATCTTCTCTATTGAAATTAATGTATTTGGTAATCTCAATTATCTACCTCCAGAACCAGTATTGTTATATATTGGCGTTCTGTTATACCTGTGGATTGAGCAGCTCGATCACATGATTTTTTTATTCCGTCTTCTAAAAATTTCATGGTAGTTCCTCGTTTATATAATTTCGTAAATAAAATCAGACCTTAGTGCCTATCTTTCTTTACTCTGCAAATTTTATCATACAGTTTTTTATATTACAAATTGTGAACAGCTGCCAAGAAATAGTTTAATCACCATTGGATCGCTGGCAACGAATTTCATCCTTCGATTTTATGTTAGAAACGAAGACTATAGTTTTGTAGGTACCTATGCAGATCGTAAGTCAAGTCTACGCTGAAGTGCTTAAGTAGCGAATTTTTCTTTTGTTTAACGTTTATTCTCATTTGGTAGACTTTTAATAAACGTCAACAAAACGTCAGAAGAATACTAAAGTACGTGGTATAGTCATTATAATATCCTAAAATAAGCAAGCCAGAATCAGGCAAAAGTTAGCGACTTGAGGGCAAATAAGACCTCGAGACCTTTAAAAATAGGTAGAGATTTCCTAACTTAAGTTACTGACTAATCGATCTACGCACAGCCTTAACCATAAGTATTAGAAACATGAAACTTGTAGGGTATATTCCTCTTCGGGTGTAAAATTTAAAAATAATACCCAAAAAATAGTGAAAAGGGCTGAAAACCTTTGCATGAAAATCGTATTCCTTGAACTTACAAACTTGAAACTTTGCTTAAGTATTATTCAATAGAAGTGATCAAATACTAATATAATTATTTCTCCAAATAATTATATTAGTCTTTCCCTCTCACATCCCCATTGTGGGATGGCTCAAAGGGGTTGTAAAGTTTGTATGGGAACTATTTACCTGGTGGTCCAATTTGCTTGAAACTTGGCATTAATATTATTCAGTACAAATGAAAAGAACAATTACCTACCCTGTTACCGCCGTTTTTTGAATTTACCGCTTTGATACATATTGTCTGTTATTTTAAATCGAAATGTTGGCAAAAGGTAGGTATTCCTTATCTTTTCCCTCCCTCTTACTCCTGGGCAGCGTCCAACTGTAGAAGCGAGACAGCGAATGAGAAGTGACAGTTCGCCGGCCGCAGTAGTTGAGAAAAAGCTCGCTCTGGTGCCACGTGTGTGAAGACTTATCCAAGCTTCTATCCCGCAAATTTACCTGGATTTAGTCATATTTCCTGGACGTTGACCTATATATTGCAATATACATTAAAGGTGTTATTAATCATAAACATTAGACGCTAACGCAAAGTGCAATCGGTGTTTCGTGACTGCGCTGGCTCAGCCGCGTGGTCAATTAAATCCTTGGACACCAGCGACAATCCTGGAGACCATCTTCAAGGACCCTCTGTGCTGCGCTGGGATATAAGCAAGGTAGGACGCTGCCTAAAGACTTCCACCTTCCTATATTCCAAATTGTGCCTGTGTATGCCGTCATCTTATTGCCAATATTTTCGATATATTCAGTCAACAAGCCCGCTGATTCTCATAGTTTAGCTTTGAATCACCGCTCCAGATTTCTAGAAGTCTGGACGAGCCGCCTATCAGCAGCTCAATAACATATTTGTTATTCCCGCCACGAATGTTAGAAGCTAGGTATTTTTACTAAATATTCCGGCGCTAACATTTTTGGTCCTACCGAGTCGGTATTCAGTCCATTTCTTGTTTACATTTTATGGTACCTACTTCGAACCGCCTATACAGTCCACTAATCGTCTTCACCCCGCTATCATACGAGCTTCCCCTCAATCCCTAAGGATTTCCCGCTCTCCGGGCTGAATTCGTTCAGTTCAATCGCTTCGCATAACATTCCATAACGCCCTTATAGGATTGCCTAGTTAGTCTAAGAATTCGCATTATTTTCGCCCCGCACTTACAATAATTAGGTCCCTATAGGTAGTATTGCATTCGTGTGATAAACAAATTATTAATCTAAATTTGATAATAGATTACGTACGCTTTCATTGTTAAAACCTACGTAAATATCTGATTCTTTTGTTTCTCCGCACATAACCAGTTCTGAGCTACAATACACTGAGCAGCACATTGATAGCTAAAGTTATAGAATATAGGTTGTTTACGCAGCCACTGCGAGCTTCTTCGGCCGCTTAGTGCGGTACGCTTGTAGATAAATACCTATACTTGCCTTGCGTACAGATTTATTATTTGTTTGAGTTTGTTACTTACGTATTTCCTTAGCTGTAAGTAATTAATCAAAATGCCGTGAGAAAAGACTGAGGATAAAACCTCCGTAGATGAATCCAATCCAGAGTTACTTCTTGTACAAGCAAAACGGAACACTCTCTTTGAATTTATTCAAATTGTATACGAAAGTTCAAAAAAGGCTCACACGAGCAAGGATGCTTTAGAAGATTTCCTTTGTTCTGTCGCAACCATTGATGAAAATCGTACTGAATTTAGGAATCTCGTCAATGAATATAATAAGCTTCTTTTAATAGATAATCCCACCGCGAAGCCTAACTATCAGTCACTTATTTCCTTTGATGAACTCTTTTGTCGTATAAAACGTGTCTTAAAGCAGGTTGAACCTGCGCCTTCGAGGGTGAACGCTGATGCTGCTGATCATGCTGATCGAAAGGTTATTAGAACGAATAGGCCGACATTAGCGCCAATCGAAATTGTATCGTTTGATGGCGACATCCGTAATTGGCCGTTATTTTATGAGAGCTATAGGTCCACTATTCACGAAAATCCGTCTCTGACAGATGCTGAGCGATTATATTATTTGACAGGGAAGTTGTCGATCAAAGCGCAATCAGTGTTTTCGGGTATTACACTATGCCCTGAGAACTATAACATAATTATGAAATGTCTCGTTGATAGGTATCAGGATAAACGTGTACTCGCATCTACGTACCTAGATCAGATGACAAATTTCAAGATAAATGGTCCCGCTTCTTCATCCAATCTTCAATTATTTATGGATCAGTATGTCACTGCTGCAAATGCAATTAAAAATCTAGAAATCGCGGACTTATCTGATTTTATATTTTTACATACCGCGCTAAAGAAATTGGATGGAGAAACGATTCGTGCTTTTGAGTCGCAATATCGTGATGTCAAGTTACCGACCTTCAGTCAGCTGACTGATTTCATTAGGAGTCAACATAGGATTTATCAAAACACGCAACCAAGCACTGCTGGTAACTCAACGCGTTCTGTTAAATCTCGCAGTCATGTACCTAACCCGCAGAGTTATGTAGCTCTCACAGCTGCTAGCAAAAAATGTCTATGTGACAATTTTGTACATGATCACTTTTTTAAGTGTCCTAAATTCAACAGTATGACACCGTCTACACGTTTTAAATGCGTCAAAGATAGTGGTGCGTGTATTAATTGTTTGAGTATTAAACATAAATCCCGCGATTGTAATTCTAATATAAAATGCCGCACTTGTCATCAAAGACACCACACCTTATTGCATTTTAATAGGGCAGAGAATCAAACCGCAACACATACTTACAATAGTAGTAGATCGGTGCCCGCGGCAGGATCTGAACCCACGAACCCTAGTGTGCGTACGTCCCAGCCGCCGCCACCCGCCGCGCCGTTGTGCAGTGCGCCCGCGCCCTGCGCGCCTTCGGTGTCCAGCGATCCGAGAGTATCATCATTACACACATCCATTGCCGCATCTATGCAACCAATCGCAAGTAGTGACGAACGCGCCGCGCAATGCTTTCGACCCACAACGATATTGTTATCGACCGCGCAAGTCGTTATCTACGATCGAGATGGAAATAAGCATGTTGTAAAATGCCTTCTGGATTCGGGATCAATGACTAACTTCTTATCTTCTGAATGCTGCGCGCGCCTTGGTTTGCATTGTAATAAAAATACAAAGACGGTTGTTCGTGGTTTTGGTGGTTCTGAAAAATCGGTTAGGGGTTCCACTGACTTTAGAATATTTTCCCGATTTAACGAACAGGTGTTTTATGATGTGTCTGGACTCGTTGTCGACCGCATCACGGATGAGCTGCCTACAGTTCCCGTGGACGAGACTGCGTTTACCCACATCAACTCGCTACCGCTCGCGGACAGTACGTTCGCCACTCCCGCCGCTGTAGATGTTCTGCTTGGAGCATCTATATTTCCGCACCTGCTTATGCCCGGCACGGTACATAGCAGCGTATATGGAATTCCGCCCGCCATAGAAACAGTTTTAGGGTACATTTTAATGGGTTCTGCGCCCGCGCTTCTCCCTTGTAAATCTACTTCTGCCTGTTGTGCTATTGTCCAAGACTCTTTGGACCTCCTTCTGAAAAGATTTTGGGAATTGGAGGAAGTGTCCACTCCCGCCGCCCACAGTCAAGACGACCTTGAGTGTGAGACTCACTTCCGCGCCACCACTACGCGTGATGCTAGTGGTAGGTACACTGTTGCGTTTCCTTTCCGCGACGACGTTTATAAATTGGGAGATTCATTCTCCACCGCCCGTAGACGATTTTTGTGCTTAGAAAAAAAACTGGAGTCCTCTAGTTTTCTACGCTCCGCTTACGACAATATCATTCGCGAATACGTCGATAAAGGCTATGTCAATGAAATAGGACCTATTGATGATGTTATTTCCGCCGCATCCTATTTCATTCCACATCATTGTGTACAGCGCCCAGATAAGGCCTCCACCAAAGTACGTATGGTTTTGGACGCTAGTTCCAAAACCAGCACAGGTTTGTCTTTGAATGATGTTCTTCATTCAGGCCCTAATTTGCAGGGCGATCTGAATAATATTCTTATGAATTTTCGACTATTCAAAATCGCTGTGTCGGCCGACTGTCGGCAAATGTTTCTTCAATTGGGAATGAATGAACTGGATCGCAAATATCAGCGCTTTCTTTTTAGATTTCGGCCAGAAGATAAAATATCAGTTTTTGAACTAACCCGCGTCGCGTTCGGTGTGAAATCGTCTGTCTTTCACGCAATCCGCGTCGTTCATCAGCTGATCTCTGATGAAGGCCACAAATTTCCTGCAGCAGCTGCCATAGCGTCTACTTCGACGTACATGGACGATGTATGCTACAGTATTATGGCAGACGATTCTTCGCAAAATGACGAGACGGTCGCGATCGCCTCTTGTACCGAACTTATAAAATTGTTTAAGTGCGGTCAATTTGACCTCGTAAAATGGACGAGTAGTTCGGATACTGTTCTCCGCGCTATTCCCGCTTCGCACCGAGCCTCGTCGGACCTGGAAATTGATAAGGACGTTCCTCATAAAATTCTAGGTACGCACTGGGACAGGTCTGATGACGTTTTCAAGTTTAAGGTAGCTGAACCTGACACAAGCTGTACTAAACGTAGTATCCTGTCTGTCGTCGCTCGCTTATGGGACAATTTAGGCCTAGTAGCTCCTGTTGTACTTTATGCCAAGCTCCTTATCCAGGAGTTATGGTTATTAAAGTGTGACTGGGACGAGGCGCCTCCGCAGCGCATCACAAACCTGTGGAAACAGTTCTGTAGCGAACTTCCCACACTAAACGAGATCCGTATTCCGCGGCATCTCGGGATAGTGCAGGGTTGTGTAGCTAACCTCCTTGGGTTCGCTGATGCAAGTGAGCGTGCTTACGGTGGAGTAATCTACCTACAAGTCAGCAGTCACGCAAATACGACCGTTAGGCTGGTGTGTTCAAAGTCGAAGGTCTCGCCGCTTAAAACTATATCGATTGCGCGTTTAGAGTTGTGTGCTGCGGTTCAATTGTCAAAGCTTATGCGTAAGGTTCTTGATAATTTCGAACCAAGGTATAAGATTTCGAATGTTTTCGCATTTTCTGACTCAAAGATTGTACTTTGTTGGCTCAATTCCCCCCCGCACCGCTGGCAAACTTTCGTGGCAAATCGCGTTGTGAAAGTTGTGGACAACATTCCTGTCAGCTGTTTCCATCATGTAGCAGGTATAGAAAACCCCGCTGATTGTCTCTCGCGTGGCTTATCACCCGCGCTGCTTAAAAATCACTCTCTGTGGTTCACAGGGCCCCCATGGGCATCTAGACATCCGTCAGAGTGGCCTATATCAGAATTTGATCGAGAAGAAGTCAGTGAAATGCCGGAACTAAAGCCACTTACACACGCAGTGACTATAAACGCCACAAGCTCATATATCTATGAGCTCGCTCAACGCATTTCTTCTTGGTCGAAGTTAAAACGCATAATGGTTTATGTGTACCGCTTTTCCCGAATATTACCGCGCAGATCTTATTTGAGTAATTCTGATTTAGAATACGCTGAAAATAAAATTATCTCCGCATTACAGCACGTCTATTTTAATGACGATATAAATAAATTAAAAGCAGGTGAAAATTGTTCACCCGCTTTGCAAAAACTGAAGCCGTTTTTAGACGAAAACGGCCTTATTCGCGTCGGCGGCCGGCTAATTAACGCTGAGATCGATTACGCGCAAAAACATCCATGTGTATTGCCTAGGCATGATCACGTGATCGACATTTTAATCGATTATCATCATCGAAAACATCTTCACGCCGGCCCTGAATTGCTGATGTCTTTACTCAGGAATCGGTATTGGATACTAGCAGCGCGACGAATTATTCGTCACCGTATCCACAAATGTAACACGTGTTTTAGAGCAAAGCCACGACCGTCCTTTCCGATCATGGCAGACCTACCTGTTTTCCGCGTCAACCAAGTTGACAAGCCGTTTACTCATACGGGTTGCGATTATGCTGGCCCTCTACAGTATACGCCTGTGCGTGGCAGAGGTGTCAAAAGCCGTAAGGCTTGGCTCTGCATTTTTACGTGTCTTACAACACGTTGTTTGCACGTTGAAATCGCTACGGAGTTGAGCACAGTCAACTTCCTCGCTGCTCTAAAAAGGTTTTTAGCGCGCCGCGGTCCTATTCAGTTTATCTACACTGACAACGGTACCAATTTCGTAGGATGTAGTTCTTACCTCCGCGATCTTTATAAGTTCCTCGATGAACATCGCCCACATCTTGAACATGAGCTAGCAGAAAGCCGCATTCACATGAAACGTATTATACCCCAAACGCCGCATATGGGCGGCTGTTGGGAGAGCATGGTAAAGGTGGTGAAGTCTCACTTGTTCAAGGTAATCGGTCAGCAGATATTGTCTTACGAAGAGCTGTTAACGGTGTTAACGCAAATCGAAGCACTTATAAATTCGCGTCCTCTTACCGCCATGAGTAGCGACCCCTCCGAGCCGTCCGCTCTCACGCCGGCTCATTTTCTGAATACCGCGCCTCTGCGGTCTCTACCCACTCCACATGTAGACAACGTTAGTCTTCTCGAGAGGCATTCGCTTTTAGACAAGATGGTGCAGTCATTCTGGCAGCGATGGCGTGTAGAATATTTACATCAATTGCAGTCTCGGGCCAAATGGAACACACCATCGACTCCAATTCCACTAGGATCTGTGGTGGTCATTATAGTCGATAATGCCCCAGTATTTTCCTGGCCTTTAGGTGTAGTGGAGGCTGTTCATACCTCGAAGGATGGCACAACTCGCTCTCTTACTGTTAGAACCAGTAAGGGTAAGCTGGTTCGTCCAGTTGTCCGTGTGTGCCTTTTACCAACCCAATAACCAGCTCTCACTTACCTTAGGTTAATTTAGTAATCATATTTAGGTTTAGGTGTAATTATAAAACTCTTTATATAGCAGACAATCCCGCATATGATTTTATGTCTCGCTCTTTTTAGAGACGACTCTACCGCTAATAGTTTAATATTCGCAAGATTTGTGTTTTTCTTTAAAGGCAACCCTTTAAGGTCGGGAGGAATGTTACCGCCGTTTTTTGAATTTACCGCTTTGATACATATTGTCTGTTATTTTAAATCGAAATGTTGGCAAAAGGTAGGTATTCCTTATCTTTTCCCTCCCTCTTACTCCTGGGCAGCGTCCAACTGTAGAAGCGAGACAGCGAATGAGAAGTGACAGTTCGCCGGCCGCAGTAGTTGAGAAAAAGCTCGCTCTGGTGCCACGTGTGTGAAGACTTATCCAAGCTTCTATCCCGCAAATTTACCTGGATTTAGTCATATTTCCTGGACGTTGACCTATATATTGCAATATACATTAAAGGTGTTATTAATCATAAACATTAGACGCTAACGCAAAGTGCAATCGGTGTTTCGTGACTGCGCTGGCTCAGCCGCGTGGTCAATTAAATCCTTGGACACCAGCGACAATCCTGGAGACCATCTTCAAGGACCCTCTGTGCTGCGCTGGGATATAAGCAAGGTAGGACGCTGCCTAAAGACTTCCACCTTCCTATATTCCAAATTGTGCCTGTGTATGCCGTCATCTTATTGCCAATATTTTCGATATATTCAGTCAACAAGCCCGCTGATTCTCATAGTTTAGCTTTGAATCACCGCTCCAGATTTCTAGAAGTCTGGACGAGCCGCCTATCAGCAGCTCAATAACATATTTGTTATTCCCGCCACGAATGTTAGAAGCTAGGTATTTTTACTAAATATTCCGGCGCTAACATACCCTACGCGAATTAAGCCGCGGGCATCGGCTAATAATTTATATATGTCTTCTAGAACCGTAAACACAATCATTTATATATATATATATTACATGAAATAACATATTTATATTACAAACATTCGTTCCAACATTCTAGGCTACCCAACATTCTATTTCTCCGTACATCCTCAACCAAAACACATTAATACATGTCGTGTAAAGCTCCATGCCTGAATCTGCGTAACATCTGTAACTTGAGGGACCCACGTCGGGGCCTTGAGGGACGCTCCGGGACCCCTTTTAGTGGCGTAGTAATAAATCAAGCTATAATGATAGTCACGTTTTTACTGATGCTCAAAGGCATCGTAGGAGTAATCTAAAATGGTCCAGAGCTCCTTGAAGTTTTACATTTCTAATTTAATGTCTCGTGAATTTGTTCACTTTATCAAAATGGAGCGTTAATTTATAATCTACGAAAAAATATTATTGCTATATTTTTTCGTAGATTATAAATTAACGCTGGTGCTGATTACCAAAAAACAAATTAAAATTACTCTTGCTACTATCATTCAT
Source organism: Perizoma affinitatum (assembly GCA_961405105.1). Taxonomy (NCBI): domain Eukaryota; kingdom Metazoa; phylum Arthropoda; class Insecta; order Lepidoptera; family Geometridae; genus Perizoma; species Perizoma affinitatum. Next base: position 10,420,748 of record OY560206.1, read on the forward strand.
ATCGGAATATACCTTTAGAAGGTATGTTCACCTCTAATCAACAAAATAAACATTCTTTCTAAATTTCATGGTTTTGGCCGTTCGTTGATTGTCAGACAGGCTAGACGTATTTAGTATTCAATATTTTATTTTTTTATTTGTCAATTTATTTATTCATACAACCACGTACAAGTAGGTATATATAAAAAATACAGATGAAACAGCTAGTTATCTAAAGACCGTTGCAAACGATCTATAGACAGCTCAACTGATCCAGATCACTACCAGGCGGAAGCGTTCCCAAAATACTGGCCGCAAAATTTATTACTTTAGTTACATTTTGCATAATACAAGCTCTGCTAAGTATGGGGCTAGATGATGCTGTGTGAAAAGAGATACAACTTTTTTTTGAGGTGATACCTCTGGTGTTGCCAGCGTCTGTAGGTTGCAGTAACTGTGTACTAAAAAGTGGGCCGTATGTTTGTTTGTCACTTTAGTGAATATAGATAGATATATGTTTGTAGTTTTTTTTTTATTGGCTTTTAGTGTCTTTCGTATCACTGCGACCGTTAGGCCTATTGTGATCGCCACTTGTTTTCTGTTTTTAGTAAGGACGTCGTGAATTTTAGAAAAACTTTTATAAAGACCGCCCATTGGAATATTATCAAAGTTTGAAGTACTTTTTAAGCTAAATTATTATTATATGTGAAGTACACATAAACTGTATGTTCTTTCTTTCTATAAATTCACAAAAATAGTAAAAATTAAAAAAAGAGACATACACATGTACAGTGTGTTCTATCTTTCTATAAATTCACACAAATAGTACAAAATCTATTATCACAAGAAGGAGCAAAAAATACCTATAATTATTGTATATAGTGAATCTAGTATTTTTTAAGGCATTAAAATTTACATCCACAAAAAAAGGTTGTAATGCTAGGACATCACAGTGATCCCTATAAAATACTGATATAAAACCTATTCCTTTTTTACCATCGTATGTTCATGGAGAAAATCCTTCTAGAAATTGCATTTATACGGCTACTAAGCGCAGGAAGTTCTTAAGTGTACTTGAATTAGTTTGAAAAATTACCTGAATCTCGGGACTTTCACGGGAGCAATTTCCCAACTATTTTTAAAGTATTATAAAAACTCTCGACACTGTTTTTCTTCATTTTTCTAGTAAGATTATAAGTCTGGAAGCAACTTAAATAAGTTGCCACTAAAGTTGATTATTAAACTTTCATAAACGACTTGAGTAGAAAGACCTAGTGACGTGTAGTCATGATAGTTTTAGATAAGAAAAAATAAGGTAAAATAATGAAAGCAAATGATGCAGCTATCTTACAGTATGTAACTAAAACCATGTACAATCCGACAGGATTTTATTAATTAGTATTAGTATATTACAAAACTGAAATGAATATTTTGTTCCAGTAGGATTTAATCAGGAAAAAATAAAGTCGATGTTATTATAGCTTAACGAAACTCGGCAACCTTGTGTCAAAGAGATGTTGTCAAAATTATGTCAAACTGGTGTAAAGTTGTTTAGTGTAGGTACAGTTTTTTTCGGAAAAACATAAAAACTACTTTTGTTTACGACTATACCACGTACGTAATTATTAATATCCTATAATGATACTGAGCCACAGTTATTTCAATTCTATAACTTTTGATTTCTTTGGCTTCGAACAAAAACCCTTTACAAATAACAGGGATTAGACAGGCTTTAAGATACATACTGTATAAATAGGTTTTGCAAACATCTAGCTTGGCTTCATTAAAACTTTCATTAAAGTTGCTCTGTTAACAGAATCTTATTTTAGTTACCAACTTTTCTTGCCTTTTCCTAATGGATAGAGCCCAGTATACTTTACTTTCTAGTATTTATCTAACACAACTTTTGATAGTTTAAATCTAATTAAATTCTAGAACATCTATGAACTCCAGCTCATAAATATTCTGAATAAAGTTATTGACTCCAACCCTACCCATTATTCAGTGCTAATTTATTCCAAAAACCATTATCAAGAACTTTGTAAAGATTATTATTATCAACATCTGTGGCTCAGTGGGCGAAGGCCCGCCTTAGACGCAGAAGGTTGCGGGTTCGATCCCCGCCGCGGGACAAATCTTTGTATGACCTTTAAATATTTGTCTCTGGGTATTTTCTATGTATTTACAAAAAAAGTATATAAGTAGTATATCAGTCATGTAGTTAACATAATACAAGCTCTGCTTAGTTTGGGGCTAGATGATGCTGTGTGAAAAATGTCCAGCATTATTTATTTATTTATGTGATATACAATCAGCCGGGTTGGCCTAGTGGGCGATACCCCGACTTCTGATCCGGAGGTCGTGGGTTCGAACCCGGTCGTACACCAATGGATTTTTCCACTCGAAAAAATTATGTGCGCATTAACACGTGCTCAAAACGGTGAAGGAAAACTTCGTGAGGAAACCGGCATGCCCTAGAACCAAAAATTCGAAGGCATGTACTAACAGTTAGTGTTCCAATAAGCGGCGATGGGCTTGTAACCTGTCACGTGGAATGCTTACTACTTGCAAAACGCGGGCATGTATTAAATGTAATGGACGTGCCTCTGACTATCCTACCCTACTTGGTATCCTCAAAGATCTACTCACTGAGTATTAGCTGAGGATGTCCACCCAGGGGAAGACAGTCGTGAGCGTGTTTGTTTGTTATACAATGCTTCATGTTTTCTTTTGAACGGTACAAAAAAGGTGGCATCTTAAATTGCTTGAGCATTATACGACAAAAATTGCTTCAGCATTATACGACAAAAATTGTTTGACAGCATTGTAAAAGAATTAACAATCCTTCCTTAAAAAAAACATCGAAATTACGAAAATCAACTGATGGTTGACAAACTTATACTTATGTAGATTGATAGATGGATAGAAAATGCTTTATCGAATAAGATAAAAATGTATACAGGGTACACATTTTTAAAGATTTTTGAAGATAAAAATGTATTTGTTTTATTGTTGTTGATCAATTTATTTTTTTATTGATTAAATTGTAAAAAAAACTCGGTAGTTTTATTGAAAAATACAAAAATGGTCATGACTTTTCGTGCGATGAAGTTATAACTGATACTACTTATATACTTTTTTTTTATTCTGGCAATTATTTTACAACCGTTATATAGTTCCCATAATACAAGCTCTGCTTAGTTTGGGGCTAGATGATGCTGTGTTAAAATGTCCAGAATTATTATTATTATTATCGATCTTAAATAGTGAATACCACCAAATCTAGTCTAGTGTGACCAAACTCACCTTTCAAATTGTTGAGTATTATTATTTATTATTATTTATCATTGTTTCTACTGGCCCAAGAGTACCGTGAGCCAGATTAATTTGGATATCTTCCAAGAATTAATCGTTATCGCCAAGGGAAATTCGAAAAAAACGAAAGACACAGGGACAGGGAGACGGTTGGTTATGCAAATTGAATTTTAAGGCAATTTTCACGTTTCCTTATTTTCTCTATTCTTCTTAGATATTCTTATTACTCTCATCAGAGTGGTCATAGTTCTTTAGGTGTTGCTTGAGCAGCGGCTGTTGCTATGCGTCTCCATTCTACTCTATTAGTTGCATACATACATACATACAAAGATAAACTCGCTGTTGCCATTTGTAGACTCCATAAAGTTAGTAAATCGTTTAAAGGGCAAGGACTTTTATAGCAAACTCGAAAGAGATATAACAAAAATGGAAAATAAACAAATTTAAAAACGTAATTAAAAAACAACTATATAAAAAGGCATACTATAAAATATCTGATTATTTAGATGATAAAATCTCTTGGGATTGAAAATGCTCCAACTCGTTGTTTTTTAAAAGGATCATTAAAAATAATAACTAGCCTTGTTTTCTTGCCTTTCTTTCTTGGCTTGTTCGCGGAGGAACAGGCAGTAGATAAAACCGACGTTTCAAAGTGATCCTTGTGATTTTAATGAATAAATGAATTTTGACATTTACGCCTGTTTCCCGGAGGGGTAGGCAGATACCTAGGATTTCCACTTGCTACGATCCTGGCATATTTCTTTCGCTTCGTCCATCTTCATCAAATTCTTCATACAAGCTCGGCGATTTAGTGTATTTCTGACCTATTAGTAAGGCTACGAAATTATTTGGTAATGGTGGATTTTGTGACGGACTTGATAAGGTCTGACGCGTAGGAGAGTGGCCTATTTTTTTCTCTTAATCCTGCCTTTACTTATATTAGTGGATAAAAATATGTGATGTACAAAAATATATATTTTAAATTACTAACCAAGCATCCCTCTTACTAAAAACCTATCTCTTTCTAAAACAGTTTCTCTTTCTGAATAGAATCTTTTGTTGTCAAACGTTTTTATAGGTGCTTAGTATTAGCCAAGGTTTAAATTTTGTTTTTTTAGTAGATAGCTACGAAAGATGTATGCCAGGATCGCGTGGAAATTGTGAATTTAAGTTATTTAAAAAAAAAAAAGAACTTCGTTCCAACAGTTCTATCTAAACTCAACCGCGACGCTACCCCATTCTGTTAGCCAGAGCCTTAAATTTAACATCAAATGAGAGTATCATTAAAGAGGACTTTACTAAGAACTTCTAGATCATTTACATTTTTAATGGATTCATTAAAATTTCAATACCTCGAGCGTGATTTGCATCCATGTTTTGTTTGTAAGTAAGGTGCTATTAATTTTGCAATGACACTTCATCCTCTTTGAGATAGAGCAATTTATTCAGGCTATTGCTTTCAATGCTTTATGGATTTTCATTACTGAGCAATCCCCTTTTTACAGAAGTAAAGTAACAAAACTTTTGAGCATAGCAAGAACGCTTATTTTAACAGGAAAATACGCGGTATCATAGCAAAAACGCTTGCTTTTTTTGATAGGAAAATACGCGGTATAGTCCTCTTAGCATAGCAAGAACGCTTATTTTGATAGGAAAATACGCGGTATGGTCCTCTTAGCATAGCAAGAACGCTTAATCAATTTAACTTACCGATTTGGAGTAAAATTAATTTGGGTAACAGCAATAGTTTTCATGTTTAACCGACATCAAACCAAGGCGGTTGTGCTGCTGAAGAGTTTGTTCGCTTGTTTGTTTGACTGCTATCATTTATCTTAGAATTTACTTCTGGGATTGTAATGTGGTTTTTCCCATTCGTTTGTATGTTTTTGACAACCTCACATGGATTTTAACGCCACTTTAAGGCTGATGAAAAAATACGTAGGGGGTTAATTTTGTAATAATTAACTTATCATCATTATCATCAACAGACTGATTTCACCTACTGCAGGCTATATGTCTTCCTAAGTCACTTCCAAAATCATTCGTGTGTTGAATACCAGTCAGTATTTACATATTTTTTCTATAGAATTACGTTAGTCGGTATGCAACGTGGTTTGCAGAAAAAAAAACTATTATTTTGCGCATGGCATAACAATTATACAAAAAACAAACACGCTCACGACTGTCTTCCCCATGGTGGACATACTCAGTGAGTAGATCTTTGAGGATACCAAGTAGGGGTAGTCAGAGGCACGTCCAAACATTATATTTGGTATATGCCCGCGTTTTGCAATTAGTAAGCATTCCACGTGACAGGTTGCAAGGCCATCGCCGCTTATTGGAACACTAACTGTTGGCACATGCCTTCGAATTTTTGGTTCTAGGGCATGCCGGTTTCCTCACAATGTTTTTCTTCATCGTTTTGATCACGTGTTAATGCGCACATCATTTTTTCGAGTGGAAAAATCCATTGGTGCACGACTGGGTTCGAACCAACGACCTCCGGATCAGAGGTCGGGGTATCGCCCACTAGGCCAACACGGCCATATGACATAACAATTATGTCTTAATTTAATATCTGTGTACAGTAAAGATTAAAAACATAAATACTTGAAGTCACGCCTCTTTCTCTGAGGGGTAGGCAGAGACGGATTTCCACTTGCTTAGATCCTGGCATACCTCATTCGTTTAATTCGTCCTCATCACATTCTTCATCCAATAGTCTGTTTATCTCTTGACTTGGAATTCCTCTAAAACGCCTTCAATTTGTTTAGAGTACGTTCGCAGAGGCCTTTCTCTTGCAATTTACCCCATTCACGTTCTCCTTGTATACTTATTTTGTTAATCTTCTTTCACCCATCCCTTCTATATGTCAAACCATCTCAACAGTAAAGAATAAAAAACTTTTAAATAACATAACATGCACCTAATTCTTAAAACGAAGGTTTTTTTATTTTTTCCTTTAATAAAGACCGTTGGAAGAAATCTTATTTGTTACAAATATATACACTGCTAAATCAAAAATTAACTTTCTCTTCAAAGCAAGGTCAAGGAAAACATCGTGGACAAACTACAAAAAAAAAACAATAGAACCAAACATTTGAAGACATTATACGTGCATAGACTATATAAACACCGAACACACTGAATCCTTCACCACACTGTTTATTTCACTGGCCTTTAGCGGAGATGGGCTTCTAACCTATGTCACGTGGAATGCTAACTACTTGCAAAACGCGGGCATGTGCAAAATGTAATCTTTGTTATTTTATATTCTTATTATTTTTGTGAAATAAAGATAGAAATAAATAACTGTGGAATAAATAAAGGTGGGTCAGACTTTGGGCGGTCTATAAACTTTGACGTTGGCAACCCTGGTCGGGTAGGGTATGAACTATTTACGACTTCGCAGACAGCTAACAGTACCATTTGAAATTTCGAAGCATAACTGATTAGTTTGTACAACTCCTTCATTATACAAGCGTTAAATTCCAATTTCAGTTCCTCAACAGCTAGAAATGGCATAATTATTCAAATAATCTGAACTAAAGCACACTGAATGTTGCTGCTTCTTGTTTTCTGTCGTCGGTTCTTTTTTGGTCACCTTGTCAGTGATATTATTTATTTATTTACACTTCCGCACAAACAATGTAGTGCTAGGAGGACTTAATGCTAAAGCTTATGTCAAACCATCTCAACAGTAAAGAATAAAAAACTTTTAAATAACATAACATGCACCTAATTCTTAAAACGAAGGTTTTTTTATTTTTTCCTTTAATAAAGACCGTTGGAAGAAATCTTATTTGTTACAAATATATACACTGCTAAATCAAAAATTAACTTTCTCTTCAAAGCAAGGTCAAGGAAAACATCGTGGACAAACTACAAAAAAAAAACAATAGAACCAAACATTTGAAGACATTATACGTGCATAGACTATATAAACACCGAACACACTGAATCCTTCACCACACTGTTTATTTCACTGGCCTTTAGCGGAGATGGGCTTCTAACCTATGTCACGTGGAATGCTAACTACTTGCAAAACGCGGGCATGTGCAAAATGTAATCTTTGTTATTTTATATTCTTATTATTTTTGTGAAATAAAGATAGAAATAAATAACTGTGGAATAAATAAAAGTGGGTCAGACTTTGGGCGTTCTATAAACTTTGACGTTGGCAACCCTGGTCGGGTAGGGTATGAACTATTTACGACTTCGCAGACAGCTAACAGTACCATTTGAAATTTCGAAGCATAACTGATTAGTTTGTTCAACTCCTTCATTATACAAGCGTTAAATTCCAATTTCAGTTCCTCAACAGCTAGAAATGGCATAATTATTCAAATAATCTAAACTAAAGCACACTGAATGTTGCTGCTTCTTGTTTTCTGTCGTCGGTTCTTTTTTGGTCACCTTGTCAGTGATATTATTTATTTATTTACACTTCCGCACAAACAATGTAGTGCTAGGAGGACTTAATGCTAAAGCATTATCTACCAGGCATCCTGGGCGTGCAAAAAAGATGGTTTGGCGTGTTCAGTATGATTTTAGATAACATAAAATATGATATAATATAAAAAAAAATAGTAATATAATATATATATATATATATAAACTATATATATATATATAATATCGAATGGTAGTGGCATCAGACGGGGTAGAAGAGAAAAGTAATCAATTGATTAACTTTTTAGAATATAATTACGACCATACCACGTACTTTACTATTCTCCTGCTGATGTTTCGTTGACCGTTTAGAGGTCCTTCCTCATGAGCACCGTCCGCGACCACGCTCGACGGTCGTGAGACGACCGTCGAGCGTGGTCAACGAAACGTCAACGTTCAACGCGGTCAACGAAACGTCAGCAGGAGAATAGTGTGACGTGCGCTGCTAGCTAACTACGGTATGCTAGCGCCATCTCTTATCAAATGGACGCACTACTCGTTCTACCGCCATCTAATATCGCGTAGAAAGAACTAGCACGCACGTAGCGGACGCCCCGCCCCTTATGGAACCGACTAGATCGGTCATTAACCGCGTTAGTAAGAGATAGCAAATGCGTTAGAAGGGGATAGCACGCGCTTAGAAAGGACGGGATTGTGCGAGATCTTTCTGGAAGGATCGAGGTATCGTCTTAGGGGGATTTATAAGCGCGGTGAGCGGCCCGTAGCGACAGTTCCGATCGAGATTTGGAAGTGAATTGATCAAAGTGATAAAGAAGCGATACCCAGTGATTAGTAAAGTGACTGTTTGTGTTATAGTGTTGTACCTAGTAATTCAGTGTTTTAGTGCTTTTGTTTAAGTGGTGTAATTCTGTTGTGCTGTTAGTGTCAAAGTTAATTTTATAGTGTAACCTGACTAATACAGTGTTCTTTTGGTATTCAAGTGGACTTCATTATTTTATCCCGTACCCTAGCTTGTAACAATTTGGTGTCAGAAGTGGGATAAAATAATGCCGATTCTACCAAAGGACGACAGTATGGAGGGTGTCAGGACGAGACATCAACGACAGCAAGAAGTCGATGGAAGGCGTTTCGGAGGTTCCCCATCACAAGAACCTGGGCGGGTACCTCAGCCGGAGATGGAGTCAGCTGCTGGATCATCTGCAGAATCATCGACTGTGGCCCGATCTCCTGCTTCGTTTGATTTTGCTGCCTTAATGACTATGATGGAAAACCAGGCGCGTCTGCAAGCGGACCAAGTACGTCGTCAAGAGGAGCAGGCTCGTCGGCAGGAGGAGCAACTTCGTCAGCTGGAAGCAGACCAGGCTCGTCGACAGGAGGAACAAGCTCACCTTCTGAAGGAACTACACGTGACTATTGGAAAAGACCTCAAAGAAGTGAAGGAGCAGGTGAAGCACCACGAGAATCGTATCTCAGAGGCCGAAACTCAGATCGCCGACGTGAAGAAAGCTCTGGGTGTACTAAAATCTGGCGAAGGCAACGTGGCTCCTGTAGTAACTTCTACATCGGTTCGAGGTTTTAAGGTCCCACCCTTCGATGGAAGTTCTTCGTGGTCAGCGTACAAGATCCAGTTTGATGCTGTTGTTGAAGCAAATGGATGGACCAAGAAGCAAGCTATGACTGCACTTACACTAGGCCTTCGTGACCAGGCGCTCACCATCTTAGAAGCCCTGGGGAAGGAAGTCAGCTACGAGCAACTGCTGGAAGCTTTGGAGTCCCGATATGGCGACGCACACCTGGAGCACGTGTTCCGTGCTCAGCTAAAGGACAGAAGCCAACGGAGCACCGAGAACCTACAACAGTGGGCTTTGGAAATTGAAAGTGAGGCTTGGGCACCACGAGTCTCTGAAGAACGCCTTGGCCCATGCTTTAGAGGTAGAGGCCGTACGTCAGGACCATCGAGCGCACCGCGTCAGGGAAGTGGTGGCATCTCCTTCCAGTGACAGATTCAGCCGCCCTAAATTTAGTCCTCGATGCTACGAGTGTGGAGAAAAAGGTCACCTGAGGTCTAGCTGCCCAAAACGCACTTCGAGAGGGGAAGATCGGCCTCAAGGAGAACAGGGGGCTAGCGCCTCCGTCCAACAGCAGCAGGGAAACGAGTAAACGCCAGGACTACGGGACGGGTGCTGGCTGGTAGTGAAAAAGTCCCAAGAATTTCGATCTCACAAGCACACGACGGGAACAGCCTGATTATCAATGGCCAAATCAATGGAACACCCTGCAAGATCACATTGGATACTGGTGCTTCTCGTACAGTGGTCAGTTCCCAACTTGCAAATCGCTTACTTGGGAACTTCTTCCGTAACAGTGACCGAGTCCAACTCTTAACAGCAACCGGTCAGCACATATCCGTCCGAGGCGAGAAGCGGGTAGAGGTGAAGCTGGGTGAAAGGATTTTCCTGCATAACGTCATCCTGGCCGACGTGGTTGACGACTGTATCCTGGGTTTGGATTTCTTGCGAGAGCACCGCTGCAAGATCGACGTGAATCAAGGAGTGTTAAAATGTGGAACGGAGGAAATTTTTATGGAAGGTGGATCACCAGGGAATATTTACTGTCTACAGAAAACTGTTCTGCCTCCAAGGTCGGAAACCATTGTACCAGTAAAATTGCCACACACTGCGGGAAATAATCGATGTGTACTGATAGAGAGATTGGATACCGTCCAACCATGGATTATGTCACGAACTCTAGTGAAGGCTACGAGTACCTCAGCAGTGCGAATATTGAACTTGAGTAGTGAAGAAAACCTCATCGAAAAAGGGACGTTAATGGGAACCTGTGAGGAAGTAGCTTGCTTGCGAAGGTGTCAAGAATTGCCCAGTGGCCAAAACCTAAAGAACAAATATGATGTGTCATCGTTTCTGGAAGTTTGTCGCAAGGATCTTTCTGAACAAGAAGTTGCAATGGCTAAAAAGACGTTACTTCAGTATGCCGATGTATTCTCTTCGAATGATGCTGATATTGGAAAGACTGGACTAGTACAGCATGCGATAAACACTGGTAATGAGCTACCGATCCGCCAGCGACCTAGACGATTACCAGTAGCACGGGAGAAAGAAGTAGAAACCATGATTGAGGGAATGATGAAGGATGGTGTAATAGAACCTTCATCCAGTCCTTGGTGCTCGCCTGTCGTGCTAGTCAAGAAGAAGGACGGAACTATGCGTTTCTGTGTGGATTATCGTCGTCTCAATGAAGTAACGAAGAAAGACAGTTATCCACTACCAAGAATTGATGACACGTTAGATACACTGACAGGAATGAAGTGGTTTACTACTCTGGATTTGAAAAGTGGCTACTGGCAAGTAGAAATAGACCCTAGAGACAAGGAAAAGACTGCATTCTCTACGGGAAAGGGACTTTGGCAATTTCGAGTCATGCCGTTCGGATTATGCAACGCCCCTGCGACTTTTGAGAGGCTAATGGAGCTAGTACTTGTTGGATTGATCGGAGACGCCTGCCTTGTCTACTTGGATGACATCATCATTATTGGAAGAACGTTTCAAGAACATCTTCAAAATCTGGAACGCGTGTTGTCAAAGATCCGCGCAGCAAATCTAAAGTTAAGTCCGAAAAAGTGCTCGTTCTTCAGACGGCAAGTAAGCTTCTTGGGTCATGTAGTTTCACGAAACGGTATACAAACTGACCCAGAGAAAATAGACGCTGTCAAGGATTGGCCGATTCCAATGGACAAGACACAAGTCAGAGCATTTTTAGGGTTGTGTTCCTATTACCGACGGTTTGTGAAGAACTTTGCTGATGTAGCTAAGCCTTTGCACAAGCTCACCGAGGAGAAGCGACTATTCTGCTGGGATGAAGACTGCAACCATGCTTTTCAGGAACTAAAGAAGCGTCTGTGTGAGGCACCTATTCTTGGCTTTCCTGACCTAGATAACGAGTTCATCGTGGACACAGATGCAAGTAATACCGGTATTGGTGGTGTATTATCTCAGCGCAAAGGAGATCAAGAAGTGGTGATAGCCTACTTCAGCAAATCTTTATCCAAACCGGAAAGAAATTACTGTGTCACACGAAGGGAACTGCTGGCAGTAGTAAAATCTTTGCAGCATTTCAGCAAATATCTGCTAGGACGTAAATTTCATCTGCGAACTGACCATGCTGCGTTAACATGGCTATTACAGTTCAAGAACCCCGAGGGGCAAGTGGCAAGATGGATAGAACAGCTACAGGAGTTTGATTTTCAAATTGAACATCGCAGTGGAAAATCTCACGGTAACGCGGATGCACTCCCTAGAAGACCTTGCCTGGAAAACTGTAAACATTGTGTCAAGCAGGAGTCCAAAGAAGCAGGTACCCATAAGAATGCTGAGAACAGACTTTAGCGAGGAGTGGAAGGAAGCCCTGCAGCAAGCACAGCAGGAGGATAACGATCTCAAGCCAATTGTAGAACGGATCAAAGCTGGTAGCCCCAAACCTAAGTGGAGTGATGTTGCTGGAATGAGCACAACTACAAAAAGTTATTGGGCACAGTGGGACAGTCTGGTTGTCCATAATGGAGTATTGTGCCGTAAATGGGAAAATGCTCGAGGAGATCATTGTCACCTTCAAATGGTTGTCCCTAGGAACAAAATATCTGACGTTCTGAAGCTCTACCACTAGGGATGTTCGGGTGGTCATATGGGAATAAAAAGGACATTGTTAAAAATCCGCGAACGATTTTACTGGATCCATTGTCGAGATGATGTGGAGGACTGGTGCCGGAAATGTACGAGTTGTGCAGCCGTAAAAGGACCCCACACGCGCAGCAAAGGAGCATTGAAGTTATACAATGTCGGAGCGCCGTGGGAACGTATAGCGCTGGACGTTGCTGGACCGTTTCCTGTTAGTGAAAACGGGAACAAATACTTCTTGGTAGTCATGGATTATTTTACAAAATGGCCGGAAGTTTTCGCAATTCCTAACCAAGAAGCTTCGACGGTAGCGGATAAATTAGTACACGAAGTTTTCTGTCGTTTTGGAGTACCTCTGGAAATTCACAGCGACCAAGGAAGGAATTTTGAGTCCCAGGTATTTCAGGAGACATGTCGTTTAATGGGCACTCATAAGACCAGAACCACCTCCTATCACCCACAATCGGACGGAATGGTAGAAAGGTTTAATCAGACGTTGGAACATTATCTGGCAAAAGTGGTGGAGACCAATCAAAAGGATTGGGACAAGTACATTCAGCCATTTCTGCTGTCATATCGAAGTGCAGTTCACGAGAGCACAAATGTCACCCCTGCCTTTGCGAACTTTGGACGTGAACTGCGATTACCTGCGGACTTGATAACTGGCATTCCACCTGATTCTCCACGCACAATAACAGATTATGCGAGCGACTTACGAAATAAAATGAACGACGTATATGAAAACATCCGACAATCCAGCCAACAAACGTCTGAAAAGATGAAGACCCGTTATGACAGAAAACTAAACAATTTGGGATTCAACGAAGGTTCACTGGTGTGGTTGCATAATCCAGTGCGGAAAAAAGGAAAGTCTCCCAAATTACAGCCCAAATGGGACGGACCGTACCGTGTTATGACCAGGATTAACGATGTCACTTATCGGATACAGAAGGGTCTGCGAGGAGCCCCTAAGATCGTTCATGTTGACCGTTTGGCGAGGTATTACGGGTCTGACAATGCTCGGGACGAGTATGTCTAAGGAGGGGGCAGTGTGACGTGCGCTGCTAGCTATCTACGGTATGCTAGCGCCATCTCTTATCAAATGGACGCACTACTCGTTCTACCGCCATCTAATATCGCGTAGAAAGAACTAGCACGCACGTAGCGGACGCCCCGCCCCTTATGAAACCGACTAGATCGGTCATTAACCGCGTTAGTAAGAGATAGCAAATGCGTTAGAAGGGGATAGCACGCGCTTAGAAAGGACGGGATTGTGCGAGATCTTTCTGGAAGGATCGAGGTATCGTCTTAGGGGGATTTATAAGCGCGGTGAGCGGCCCGTAGCGACAGTTCCGATCGAGATTTGGAAGTGAATTGATCAAAGTGATAAAGAAGCGATACCCAGTGATTAGTAAAGTGACTGTTTGTGTTATAGTGTTGTACCTAGTAATTCAGTGTTTTAGTGCTTTTGTTTAAGTGGTGTAATTCTGTTGTGCTGTTAGTGTCAAAGTTAATTTTATAGTGTAACCTGACTAATACAGTGTTCTTTTGGTATTCAAGTGGACTTCATTATTTTATCCCGTACCCTAGCTTGTAACAATAGTAAAGTACGTGGTATAGTCGTAATTATATTCTAAAATGATACCAAACCACGGTAATTTTAATTCCATAATTGATTAACTTCCCAAAAAAGTATTCCCGGACAGATTTTTTAAAAGATTCCTTTAAGTCAATCTGTTTTATTTTGAGGGGCAAAGCGTTTTGATATGACCAGCGGAAAGATTGAATTGTTTGGGAATGACAAGGTCTACTTAGTTCGGGGCTAGATGATGCTGTGTGAAAAACGCCGAGCATTTTTTTTTTAATATTATCACCGGTACCCATACCCTTCAAATCGATATACAGCAATGTGGACATTACTGCTTGGCGGCAGAAATAGGTATGGAACTGATTATTTAATTTATTTATTTTAAGGGAGTTGGTGGATTATACTCAGAATATTTGACTAGAACAATTATGTTCTTGGGACCAGGCGCAATCAATCATCCATATCGCTTTCTCATGGTACATAGATGGTGTATATAGGTAATTCACATGGTCCCTGTCTTAGGGTATAGCAACAGATAGGTAGGTATAACGAGGTTTTAAAAAAAATAAGTTCTATAAAATAAAGATAGGCAACGTACTTAGATCAGTAATACAAATGCGATACGATTTCAGAAAAACAAAAACAAACACGCTCACGACTATCTTCCCCATAGTGGACATCCTCAGGTACATACTCAGTGAATAGATCTTTGAGGATACCAAGTAGGGGGGAGTCTGTGGCACGTCCAAACATTACATTTGGGACACGCTTGCGTTTTGTTGTTCACGTGACAGGTTGCAAGCCCATCGCCGCTTATTGGAACACATACTATTGGCACATGCCTTCGAATTTTTGGTTCTAGGGCATGCCGGTTTCCTCACGATGTTTTCCTTCACCGTTTTGAGCACGTGTTAATACACACATAAATTTATCGAGTGGAAAAATCCATTGCTGCACGACGGGGTTCGAACGCACGAACTCGGTCAAACCAGAAATCAGAAGTCGGGGTATCGCCCACAAGGCCAACACGGCTTTTTCAGAACCTCTCGTATTTATTTCTATCTACGAGTCCTGTTTATATATCACAGGTAAAACCACTTAAACTAAGAAACTATCTATTTCGTTGTTTCTAAACACGTATTTAAGTTGCATGAATAATTCATGGCAGAAAACGTAATAAAAACTTTCAGCGATATACAACAGAGATCGGAGTTAAAACATAATGCTTTGGCACGCCGGTTTAGAGCGGGTTTATCCACTCGAATAATGTGCATTATACTTGTAGTTTAAGTTGGTAGTATAGTTTCTTGGGAAAGAAAAGAAAGAAAGAAAGAAGTCTTTATTTGAGCATTGTTTTAACAATTCATTTCAAGCTTAGTCTAATTACTTAAATTGACCAACACCATAATAATCTACTTAAAATCTACAATATAAAATGCTACAAAATGGCGTCCGACTCAGCTTAATGTTGTAATAGTTATTGCGCATAGCTATCACAACGCTGATCTTCCGTAAGAGTTCGTTTGGGGGAGTACTGCCGTATTTATTATTGCAAAGCAGCAATACTCTCATTGCTTTGTTTCAGTTTATTGGTTAGGGTATAGAATAGGTAGGTATCGGTGAAATAAGAGGCACTTAAGTTTTTTTTTTTTTTTATTATTTTGTTGACCTCTTTGGCGTAGTGGGCGTAGGTCCGCCTGAGACGCAGAAGGTTGCGGGTTCAATCCAAGTGCCAATCTTCCCGCTGCAAACAGATTGGCAAATGTTTGTTTCGGGTCTGGATGTATGTATTGGTTGATACTGTGTGAAAAATGTCCAGAATTATTATTATTATTGTTAATTAAGTGATTTTAATTGACTGGCGAAAGGAAACATTGTGAAGAAACCGGCATGCCCTAGAATAAAAAAATCGAAGGCAGTGTTCCAATAAGCAGCGATTGGTTTTTAATAATTCCAATCGTGGAATGCACCACTGAAGAATAATACTGCACGTCTGGGTTTGAACCCACGACAACGCCCGTAAGTGGCCACCACGCCTTTTTAAAAAAACTTTTTCCAATAAAAAGTAGTATTAGAAGCTTTTATTGGAGTTTTATTGGAGTACCAAGTGGAGCCAGAGCCAAAAACTAGTAGATAGATAGAAAATACCTTAATACACACCAAATAACACACCAGGTTAGTTAAAACCTACAAACTTTGACAATGTACAATGAGCGGTCTTATCGCTAAATAGCGATCTCTACCAGATCTTTGGATATAAAGTTAACAAGGGTTTTAATTGGTGTACTTTCCACTTACTATGAATATACTATTATAGACGCAATATACATGTTTAATATATTTTTTTTTTATAAAGGCACAAACGGTTTACAATAATTATCAATATAAATGGTAAAAACTAAAGTTTCTTGCACCAATTAAGCTGCCGCTAATAGTAACCCTATATAAATAATTTTGAAACAAGACGGTACTCCTTAAACTAGGTTACAAATAAATTAATAGAAATAGATAGATAATAGGACACTTGTTTTTTAAACATATTAGCTGATAACGAATATATGTCATACTCAGAAAACTGTTAATTGTGTAACTTACAGGCTCGTGGGATAAATGAAGATGATGAAATGAGTTCGTTATTAAATATTCTAGATTAAAAAGCTTATTATTATGACCTACATAGTTACGAATATGATACGAATGAAAATACCTATATAGCTACCAAAACTATTGTTTGTCAAAGTCAATAGGTTTTTATTCATTGAAATCACAAGGATCAAACGTCAACTTAAAAACTACGTGAATTTAAAAATGTTAAGTGAATTTACGCCGATTCCTAGCGCGCGACCAAGCCTTGAAGAATCAGGCAACAAACTCTGCTTGGTTATCTTAAACTAGAAACAGTAAAAAGTTACTCGAGGACAAGTAGTGTTCCTTAGTAGTGACTAATTTGTCATAGCTGGCGTTCATGCGTATTCTAGCACTTTTTCTCTGTTTTCTTTGAGTCCGTTTTGCGAACAGTGTCGACGTGATTAAACTTCTCTTTGTGGAATAGCCTTTCATTATTGTGACTCTTTTGTTTGGTTTTCTTGTTATAAACACGATGCTACAACGCCTTTCTGCTTTCTTTGTTTATGAACGAGGTTTATTATCCAAGTGAGATTTGATTGAAATGGCTATATTTATTTACGTGAAAGAAACGCTAGTATATATATTTATATCTTTACTAGCTAAAGCTGTAAAGTTCTAACGCGCTAACAACTGGAACTACCAGTCGGATTTGAAAAAAATCGTTTTGCATTTGATAGCCCGATTCTTCAGTAGGTTATAAGCTAACATCACTCTTATGAGCCGAGCAAAAGAAGTAATAGCGCGAGTGGGCGATGTTACGCGTTGCGTCGGGTGCCGAGAGCGGCTTGGCTCAGCTAGCAAATGAATAAATATTACATTTGAAACTGCCATGGATATGAATTTAATTTTTACTAAATATATTTATAGCGAAATTTTATGCACATATTTTTTTGTGGAATCGTTCCCAATAAAGATTGAGGAAGAGAGTAGATCGATTTCAGTTCCTCCTATGATCATGTCACCTACACGCTACTGTGCCGTAATATAGTGAAACAATTAAATTCACGAATGAATAAAAATCCCGTTTCTAGGGTTCCGTAGTCAACAAGGAACCCTTATAGTTTCACCATGTCCGTCTGTTTATTTTTTTGTTTTTTGTCAGCCTTTGTCGAAATTTCGGTTTAAAGATGTTTATTTCTCATAAAACAAAAATGTTTACTTATAATGAGATACAATAAATCTTAAATTTAATGCTTAACTAAATATGACACCTCCGGGCCAGTAGGCGGTAATTACCTATAGTAAGTAAATATAGTAAGTAGGTATGTATATCTATGTTTTTTTTTTTATAAATTATAAGTAAGCTTTATCAAGTTATTATACAATAGATGTTTAGTGTAGGCTATAAATATATTTTTTTAATGTTGTTTTGAACGTGCTCATGCTAGCACATTCCTTAATGTCATTAGGCAAGCTATTAAATAACTGCACTCCCTCGTAAACAATTGTTTTCTTGCCGTAATCAGTACGTGCTTTAGCTAATTCTAGTTTATATTTGTTTCTAAATGCGTGGGGGTTATTCTTTTTGCGTAGTTGTAGGTTTGATTTTATTGAGTTAGAGTTAATGTTTCTTATTAACATGCAAGTTAAGTATGTATACATCTGTCTAAGGTTAAATAATTTAGTTTTACTATATATTTCTTTCGTTGGTGTTAGGTATTTATAATGATATAGTGTTTTTATAATTTTATTTTGTGTCCTTTGGAGAGGATTTAAATTTTGTGTTGTGTTTAATTGTGTATTTTCTTTCTTTCTTTATAATTTTAAGTCTTTGAATGAATAAATGAATGAACATACTTATTGTACAGCACAAGGTGATGGAAAAAATAAAAACTGAATATAACTAAAAGTACAATGGGTCATGGCTTGTGTGCCAGATTAAAGGTAGCTTAGTGTACGAAATTTTGTAATTACAACATCTTTGCTCGGGTTGTTTGTTTTCGCATATTGTAAACGTAGGCACCACCTCTAAACTTGAGAGTAAATATGTCGAAATGAGCTTTCAAGGAATAATTAAAATATGGAGGTGGTACATTTAGTTTGATTCACAAGGAATGTTCCAATTACTAAATTCTTTGCGAGTCACTGTCACTTTTTAATAACAAAAAAAACAAACACGTTTACTACTGTCTTCCCCATGGTGGACATCCTCAGATACATACTCAGTGAGTAGATCTTTGAGTTTACCAAGTAGGGGGTAGTCAGAGGCACGTCAAAACATTACATTTGGTACATGCCCGCGTTTTGCCAGTAGTAAGCATTCCACGTGACAGGTTGCAAGCCCATCGCCGCTTATTAGAACACTAACTATTGGCACATGCCTTCGTATTTTTGGTTCCAGGGCATGGCGGTTTTCTCACGATGTTTTCCTTCACCGTTTTGAGCACGTGTTAATTTTTGTATGTGTACGTGTGCACTTTTTTATTATTCTGCACTTATCTTATACAGATATGTGACAAGATTTATAATGGAATAAAATGTTTACTAAAAACGGTATATTTACCATGATTTGTGAGTTTGAAAATATCGTGAAACATTCAAACTGACTAACCATGATAATTTCAAAAATGTATAATGGAATGTTTAAAAATAAACTTATGGCCGGGTAAACAGAAAGAATGGTAAATTAAATTACTTTTTATGAAAATAATCGTTAAAAATGGCAATAGAGGAAATGTTGTTATTTAAAAGCAAGATAATCAAAATAATAATAACTTTGACTTTGTCAAGCTGAAAGAAGACATTATATCATTGGTTAACAATAAATTAGTTATTGATTTGATTTCCTGAGCCCCTACGATAAAATACTATTATATATAAGTATAAATATTACTATCATCCGATCCAATTTTCAAGAGACTGCATAACAAAAAAAAAATATTAAAGTAGGACCGAGTACGATAATCGTTTTCGACTAACATAAAACCTACTAATCAAAAATAAATAGTTCCAAATAAAAACATTAAATTTACAAGTCAGTATAAAAAAATCTATATATCTATAAATCTAGTTATATCAATCGCTCAAGGAAATCAGGTTATGCGTTTTTATGCGTAACTTAGCCACTTTCTTGACAGCAGAATACCACTTCTGTTTTTTGTAACTATTGTCTGGAACCTAAAAGTTAATAAGTAGTTTAAGTAGAGGCACAGAAAGAAAATTTAAACTTTGAAATATCAAATATCCGAGAAAAGTTAACTTTACGCAAAATTACCATAATTGAAATGGGATTTGTCAAATGCTGCAAGACGCGGCGTTTTTTAATTAGGTTTTTGTATATATATTTAGTGTTCCAATAACACGCGATGGGCATGCAAAGTTATAACAGAATGTCAACTACTTGCAAAACGCGGACATGTGCCAAATGTTATGTTTGGACGTGCCTCTGACTACCCCAACTTCGTATCCTCAAAGATCTACGAAGAGTATGAAAATGCCCATCATTGGCGATACAGTCATACGTGTTTGTTTGTTGTTTTATTTGTATATAAAGGTTTTTTTCAAGTACTACAATTCGAGGTTCTTTAAAAAAGTGCGTTTGGTATTTTTCAAACGGTCTTTTCGGGCGTGTTAAACTTTTGATATTACAAGCGTCCATTTACTACGGTAACCGCCTACCAACAGCGCAGCATAAGTATTTGTTAGAAAAAAATATCCGTTAAATTAAGTTATACAATAATTATCAACATTTCACTATCCATTAGAACTAGAATAATTTATTTCAATAAATATTTAGCTTACAGTATAACACCAAAATGCTAACTATCTTAGATTAAAACTTAAATATAATCTTATCGAATTAAATATTGATGACAGGCTGTCATAAAAAATGTGAACATGCTGGAACTCGTGTGTGAATGTATCATGTAGAGTTGGCGCCCTCCATATCGGTTTATTGTTAGTATGTAGAATTTGTGCCGTGGGACAAGCAAACAACTGATGCCGACGGCGCCAGCGGCCAGAGCGGAGGCCATTGTCAGGGACATAATAATGGTATATTGCTTAATATGGGGCTAGATGATGCTGTGTGAAAAATGTCCAGCATTATTTATTTATTGTTCACTTTGTACCGAGTGTCCCACTGAATTTCGACAGTTCGTTATTTCGATACGTCCGTCGCTAAATCCGAAAAAACATAGTTAGACAAGTCATTGTTTCGACTGAATATACTTCACACACCTTCGAAATACCACTACTTCGACAGACCCTACTGCGACATGTACTTGTTCGGCAGATTTCGACAGAAACATAAAAAGAAAACCTAATAACCTAACCTATTCGAGTCGGATTTGACGTAGCCGACTGATAATGTTGACCTAAAATTGTATTATAACTCGTAATTCGATTAGTTTTGTTACATTTTAGAGCAGTATTATGTCGAAGGTATGTTTCTGTCGAAATAATTATCTGCGACAGTAAGGTTTATCGAAGTAGTGGTCTTTCGAAGGTGCGTGTTGTCGAAGTATATTCAGTCGAAACAATGACTTGTCGAACTGTTTTTTCGAAGTTAGCAACTAGTCTAAATAACGAAATTCAGTGGGACTATGCTTTGTACGCAGTACCATTAGTCAAAGGTACTTTTCATCGTCAAACCTTTGATTGTCTACTCTCTCAAAGAGTGCTATGGCGTACAGTTTTGAGCCACCACCGGACTCAGTGGCGCGTATTGGGATAGCCGTATGTCCAGCAGTGGACTGATGTGGGCCAATGAATGAAGGAAAATACTTTATTGTACACCATAAGAAAAACAGATATAACTTAACAAAACTGTAAAAAAACTTAAAGCACAATGGGTGGTATTATCGCTTAGAAGCGATCTCTTCCAGACAACCTTTGGATAGATTTATTATTATTATTATAAAAAAGAATGCGTCATCCATATCCTAGATGCAAGATACATTGAAAGTTGAAAGAGGCAAGTTGCAGATGAAAGCGAACGTGGAAACGCCTACTGTCATTTCCGGAAGTGTACTTATCTTGGCAAAACCACAGAGTGTGCGTAACAGATGTTCAGGTCTCAACGCTAAGCATTTTCAGTTTATTTATTTAATGGCACACTGAGCACAGGTGGAATTTAATTTACACTGCGTACAATTTCGTTTTAGTTGGTAGAATGTACTTATTTATTTCATTACTACAGTTATGTGGTATTATGTGGTATGTGGTATATTTCGACGACCCCTGTGGCGCAGGCGAACGCTCATCTGAGACGCAGAAGGTTGCGGGATCGATTCCCGCCGCGAGACAAATGTGTTTTTTAACTGCAAATATTTGTCTCGGCTCTGAGTGTTTTCTATGTATAATATGTATGTATTCACAACAGAAAAAAAATTATATAAGTAGTATAATAGTCATGTAGTTCCTATAACACTGCTTACTTTGGGGCTAGATGATGCTGTGTGAAAATGAAAATAAAAAAATAAAGTTAATATTGGTATCCATATAGAACTGCGCACTGAATATAAATCTGAGGCTCTCCATAATGGGAATAACAGTCGTGATCGTGTTTGTTTTGTATACATAGTGATTTCAGCAAAATGGTTTTAACAAAACTACAGAAGATCGCATGATTTGATCCATCTGAAACATTGTCTGTTCCAATTAGGTATTTTCAAGGGAACTTTAATTACTAATTATTCAGCCATCGCTGTCCAAATGCAGGGCGAAGGCCTCTCATATCAGAATAATATTTATATTCGTAAAAAACATCATGTAATTATCCGTGTACATACAAAACAATACATAGCCTTGATGATTTTCATATAATCAATTTGGTATCATCCCCCACTAAGCTTCCACTTCTATTGATTGGACTGGGAGCCTCTGGACAATGTAACCAATGGATATAGATATTTAACGGAAACAGATTTGTTAATGAATCCCAAAAAAAATCGCATGAATCTATTAAAATAATAATAATAATGCTGGACATTTTCACACAACATCATCTAGCTCTAAAGTAAGCAGAGCTTGTGTTATGGGAACTACATGACTGATATATTACTTATATATTTTTTTTTTGTTAATACATACTCATTATAGATAGAAAACACCCAGACCCGAGACAAATATTGGCAAATGCAAACATTTGTCCCGCGACGGGAATCGAACCCGCAACCTTCTGCATCTCAGGCGGGACTTCGCCCACTGCGCCACAGAGGTCGTCAAATAAAACAGAACTGTTGAACGAGCGAGCGAAGTGACTCAACTTGGACGTGTGTAAATATCCGATGACTATTTTTGGAACAGTTCAATCTTCGTGAAATTTAATATGTACTTATATGATAACACGAATAGAATTCGTGTTGACACAAGATTTTTGCAAGACCCGCTCAAATATCAAAAATCTTGTGTCTTTTTTTTAAACGGGGGTAAACTAACTGAGAAAAATAACTACCAAGTTACACACTCTCACTTAAAAATGAATAATATTCGGGTTATAAAACGATTTAACTGATTCGTTCAGCTAAAACAAAGCTTTCGAAAACTTTCCACAAATCCTAGCGTTTGGTGTTTGGTTGAGAAAGTTTTGAAATGTTATACGAGTACTCAACTGCTCATATTTATTTATTTATCGTTTGTAGGTTTATTTATTTTGAACAATTTAAAAAGAGTTCTATAAGCTGGCAAAAGCTCAGCAACGCCCCAGGTATAACAGATGTCAATAGGCGACAGTAACCGCTTTTCAGATGGGCGGTATGCTTCTTTTCCTGAACATAATAAATATATTTGCACTAATATATTATGACTTGCATAATTTGTTGTGTTTTTTATGCCTTTCTTAATAAATGTTTTATTTTGATTTTATTTAGTTGTTTTATTGAGCCTTAATAGGTCAACATAGGCAACGCACTGGATTCGATTGGCGAAGATAAATATAAACGCGTGAATTAAATTATCTTTCAAGGTTTGACGACCACTGTGGCGCAGTGGACGAAGGCCCGCCTGAGACGCAGAAGGTTGCGGGTTTGATTCTCGCCGCGGGACAAATGTTTGCATCTTCAAATATTTGTCTCGGGATCTGGGTGTTTTCTATGTACAATATGTATGTATTTACAAAAAAAAATATAAGTACTGATATATCAGTCATGTAGTTTCCATAACACAAGCTCTGCTTACTTTGGGGCTAGATGATGCTGTGTGAAAATGTCTAGCATTATTTATTTATTATAAAAAAATACCTAGATAAAAAAAACAGATTTTTGAAAAAAATAATAATAATACAAATATTTGATACTACTCATCAAATATTTGTGATTTAACCTTTTAATAATTTTCGACTTCTGTTTTTATTTTTTGTTTAGTGTGCATTTTTAACGAAGCCTACGATTTTTTAAATACTTAAACCTACAATAGGTATGGTCTGCGTGTTCTATCCCAATTTGTGACTACTTACCTAAATACCCTATATAGCCTGAAGACCCAAGACAAAGGTTTTGTCTACCGCCGAGAAGACAAAAAATATTTTGTCCCTCTCTTTTGTTTGACAAAATATGCGACAGAAATAGTTTTTTTCTTCTCTTTCGTTGACAAAACTTCTTGGGTGCTCATACTAAGCGGGCAGGAATAAATACTTTTAAACAATAATTAATATTAATGCTGTGTTTTTGAAAGCGGACTTTAATAAGTTAGAAATGTTATTCATTTATACGTGACAAGGGTTCCATAAACCCATTTAACTTTATCGCTAAACAACGTTTGAATGCAGACTTGTCTACAAATGTGATATTCTATCACTTATGTAGCAGAGTTATTTCAGGGGGTGGGTCAGAACGTAAGATTATGTCTGAGTAAAAGCGTTTGAACTTTTTGTGGTTCCGTAATAAAATAGCGAAAACGGAACTCTACGTGTATATTTTACCCTAAATCTTTTTAGTCGCGTCACCGGTTTTTTTTTGTTAATTATTTATATCATAAATAAGTAAAAGCGTTTGAAATTTTGTGGTTCCGTAACAAAATAGCGAAAACTGAACTCTACGTGTCTATTTTACCCTAAATCTTTTTAGTCGCGTCACTGGTTTTTTTTGGTTGATTATTTATATCATAAATAAGTAAAAGCATTTGAAATTTTTGTGGTTCCGTAACAAAATAGCGAAAACGAAACTCTTACGTGTCTATTTTACCCTAAATCTTTTTAGTCGCGTCACCGGTGTTTTTTTTGTTGATTATTTATATCATAAATAAGTAAAAGCGTTTGAACTTTTTGTGGTTCCGTAACAAAAAAGCGAAAACGGAACTCTACGTGTCTATTTTACACTAAATCTTTTTAGTCGCGTCACTGGTTTTTTTTGGTTGATTATTTATATCATAAATAAGTAAAAGCATTTGAAATATTTGTGGTTCCGTAACAAAATAGCGAAAACGGAACTCTTACGTGTCTATTTTACCTTAAATCTTTTTAATCGCGTCACCGGTTTTTTTTTGGTTGATTATTTATATCATAAATAAGTAAAAGCGTTTGAAATTTTTGTGGTTCCATAACAAAATAGCGAAAACGGAACTCTACGTGTCTATTTTACCCTAAATCTTTTTAGTCGCGTCACCGGTTTTTTTTTGGTTGATTATTTTTATAATCTACAAAAAAAAAGTTTTATGTATCTTTTTTCGAATTCTTTCTCTTCAACAAAGCCTTTGTTAGTAGTTCGTAAACTTAAAGTTAAGCCTGGCTTAACACTGTGTTAACTGAAATGACGTAACCAATATTAGTAGGTTTGGGTACTTGTATCAAAGTGTGAAATGAAAATGAAAATAAATTCTAAACCATTGTTTAAAAAAAATATATAAACATTTATCGCGGATGTTTTTTCCACCACTTATTTGGAATTTACCTGTATTACAAAAGGGTAAACTTGGTTATCCATTGTCCAATTATAAATGACAATTATGGTAATCCAATGATAATAAATATTATCAGAACACTCGACTATGAGCCTTTTTAATAAAAATAGTAGTCCTTATACCTAAAGTGCTATATACCTAAAGTATATAAATAAAGTGTGGACTACCCCCTTAATAAGTTTAATGCCATTCCTACTTATAAAAGGGCACTTTTTAAGTTCTTTGTCTCGTTACCGCCGAAGTTTTCATATTAAAGGACGACCTCTTTAGTAGAACTCCTTAAACTCTAGGTACTGTCGTCTACAAAAGTGTCAGACTAAGTGACAAAAATAAATATTTTATTTTCGAAATGAAAAAGCCTTGTTGGCCTAGTGGGTACTTCCGATCCGGAGGTCGTGCACTACTCTAAAAATCTATGTTCTCATCAACACGTGAAAACCGGCTTGCCCTAGAACAAAAAAATTGGTTGGGCTTAAAATGTCTATGTAATTATGCGAATTTTTTTTTTTTAGTTTTTTTCACATTTAGGAAATCCCAAAACTTTCAAAACTTTTGTGACACCTTATTTTTGGAAGTTTTGGATATGGTGACACCTTTCGACCTTTCTTATTTTTCATCCATTATTTACTCCGACCGAATTTAGAATTAAACAAAATATCTTAGATATGAAATGTGTGAAAATGTACCACTAAAAGCAATTACTTCAGAAAACAAAAACTTAAGTTCTCATTAAAGCGCATCAGCCATTGATATGTAGGTAAATGTGTACATACTTATTACAATTGTAAATACTAATTACAGTGAACCGACATTTATATTAAATTTAAAAAAAATACGGTAAAGCATTTTAAATGCCCAAAATGTTTTACACATTTAAACCCAGCCAATAATTTGTAAAATATTTCTGTGTATTATAAGCCTAAATGTTTTACGCATTTAAATGCGTAAAACCAGCCAATCATTTGTACAATGTTGCTATGAGTACAGAAATCGAGGCGTGTTATGAGAGTATTTTTTTTTATTTGTGGCACAAATCGTCGGCTAGCTAACAATACCGCGTAAATCGATTTTCGTAACTTTTCAGGAAAAAATGTTGTTTCAAAATGTAATTTTATAGTTCTGCAGCACCAAGTTTTTCTATGTTTAACGTTGTTAGAACTAAATGTCGCCACTAGTCGATTAGAACGAAAATTTTGACGAGCCCCTTATAGACAGCCGAAATAAATTATAATCTGTCGAATCTACTATCAGCAGTAAATCAGTGCGGATTCGGACCATCGGAAGAACGTTGCGAGTACGATTCCCGCCGTGATAAATGATCTGCAATTATTTGACCCTGGTCTGGGTGTTTTCAATGTAAAATATGTATGTATTTACAAAAAATGTAAACCTATTACTTATATACGTGTATCAGTCATGTAGTTCCCATAAGTTCTTCTTACTTGATGCCACTGGGGCTATGATGTTGTTTAAAAAACCTTTTTTTTTTTATTATTTCACTATTATTATCTCGGACCAGCTGACCATCTTATCTACTAAGTGTGTTAATGCTAGTTCGTAGCAACTTCAATCTACGTCAATGTGTGAATTAAAAGTTTTAAGCAAATACTCACGAGCGTTTTTATTACCGCTTGACTCCCGCCCGTAACAGATCTTAAAACACTACGGTGTTGTATCTAGACTTTAAAAAAATGAGAAGAGTTATAAAATGACAACCTTTGTCATTTCATAATTCTTGGCGGAGTAGATCTTGACTGTCAAAACGGCTTAAATAATTGATTACATTGTTAAACCACTTCTGTAGGTGACTGTACGGGAAAATTAAAGTTTTTCTTTACTCCTCACTTCAAAACAACTGGGGTAGAATCCTTTTCAATATTATAAGGGAATGTTCTTAAATTGTAAAGTACCATTAATTAGGAGCAAGACAATATATAATTTTCGTGTTGAAAGTTTGGACAATATCCCGTTTTACGGGTTTCGTTTTTCTCAAGTTTTGCGGGTTTTGTTATGAGAAACGGAAAAAAAACGGTTATATAAAGTTTATTATAACGAGCTCTTTTGACTGAAAATGGATTATGAGTCTTGTTTTCGGGTCCTTCCAACAACTTCCCGTTACCTTTAATATATTATTTTAATGACAATCTTGGCGGCGCGGCGGTTGAATGGCTGAGACGCAACCCGCAACGGGTTTGATTTCCGCTGTGAGATAAATGATTGCATGTTCTGCAGATATAACGTTCCGGCCTTGATACCACAGTACTCGTAGTAACTGACAGATACAGGGTATCCTAGTTTGGGGTTTTAACAGATTGTAGGACAACCTACAATCTGTTATGTTGTACAAAAATATATCGATACCTAGAACTTT
The DNA here is from genome assembly GCA_961405105.1 of Perizoma affinitatum. Taxonomy (NCBI): domain Eukaryota; kingdom Metazoa; phylum Arthropoda; class Insecta; order Lepidoptera; family Geometridae; genus Perizoma; species Perizoma affinitatum. The sequence continues at coordinate 10,448,571 of OY560206.1, forward strand.
ATCTTACTATTTTAACGGTAAAGTATCTTCAAAACCGTCTTTATTCTTCAAAAGATGTGCGAAGGCTTTCAGAATTCTAAAATCCCGATACATCCGTTAAAGTTTAACAGTATGAATAATTAAAGATATGTAACAAAAAAAAAATAAACACAAAAGTTATACAAGAAGAATGAACACGAAAAAGGGGCGCAGGAATAAGTTTTTACAATAATGTTACAAGCTTAGGGTACGGAATAAAATATTTAGGTCCAATTGTACACTGGACTTTTAAGGAACACTTAAATAGGGAAATTATATAATTTACAATAAAACAAACAGCACAACGAAATTACACAAATAAAATAAAAGCACTAAATGACTGTATCACTAGATACAAGAGTAGCACAACTGCCACTTCACTAGTCACTGAGTATCGCTTCTATATCACTTCGATTTATTCATATTCAAATCCTGAACAGAACTGCGCTACGGGCCACTTGCCGCGTATATTTATCTAGTCTGAAACAAGACCGCGATTCTTTTTCGTAGGGGGCGTTCCCGGCACGCAGCTTCGCGCTGCCTCGAATAATCGAGAAACACTACTAGTGCGGTTAGTGCCTCCAGACGCTACTAGATGGCGGTTATACAATGACAGAAGACGACATGAGGAAAGCCGAAAATAACCGAACCATAGGATTTACTTCTAGAATAAGTGAACATTAAATGCGAACGTCCCGCGTTGTTCTATTTATTTTATTACCTACATAATTTTAATTGTCAGTTTCAATCAGTCACATCGAAATCAATACCGCAAAAACATTTTCATATTCTTGTCCAATCATTCAATTTAATGGGTCATGGTCAATTTACATAGGCATTCTAGGGTCCGGCAATTTCACCCGTGGCTCTACCCTCGGTCAGTCTTCTGAAATATTATGCGGACGATCACAGCCTTGGCAGAACAGTTAAATAGCTCTTCGTCGCTAGCTTTATCGATTGGCACCACACTATATCTGAATAAGGACCTTATAAAAAACCAAGCTGAGTTTGTTGCCTGATTTTTTTAGACTTGGTCACGTGCAAGGAATCGACGTAAATTCACATTAAAATTTAAAATTTACGTAGATTTTAAGTTTACCTTTCTTTAATTGACTTTCAGTATAAAACTTCATAATGTACATGAATTTGAATTAATTCACAATCGAAAGATTACCTACAACTAGATACTAAAAAACCGAAAAATTTATTAAAATATGAACGTTCATAATATTAAAGAGAAAATGAGAAGAGAAGAGAAGAATGTTTTCTACCTGTAGTAATAGGACTAACAGAGTTTAAGCCACCGACCGCAGGTAGGGTAAGTTCCCAAATGGCTGGCAATATTACCTCATTGAATACCAATGCTAATTTAATTACCAAAGTAAGCGCAAGCTCTTTGACTTAGAAAACCATAATACCCGATACTAAAGGTTGCGGGAAGTCGGTGGGTAGAGGTAGTCCAAAATCGTCATGGCACACTATGGGGGGTGCCTATGTCCAGCAGTGAGCTTCTACAGGCTGTTGCTGATGATAATCCTACTTCAATTATAAACGCAAAAGTTTTTGAGGATGGATAGATGTTTGTTACTCGTTCACGCAAAAACTACTGAACGGAGTTTTATAAAACTTTGCAGTAATATAGCTTATACATCAGAATAACACATAGGCTACTTTTTATTCGGGTACCATGCGGGCAAAGCCGTGGGCTAGTGTTCTTATAAGTGTGAATGTCGAAAATAAATCTATGGGTTTCCGTTGAGTTATAAAAAAAAAACAGCCAACAGTTAGTCTGTACATAGTTCTAACTACACATTAGGATCCCCTATGGGCATCAGTAACTAAGAGTACCGTGGTACCACAACATCCTGCGAGAATCGAACCCAGTTTTGCATCGCAGTTGGCTTCTCGTCCGCTGCACCACCGAGGTCGAGGCAGTTATTTAATAGTTTAGTTGGTAAATTCTATAATTTCCAAGACTTGTATAATGTCATTCGCAAAGCGTGGCGTTATATCTTAGCCGTCATGTCAACATGATGGAGTGACAATGCTGTCCTCTCCAGCCTACAGCCCAGTCCAAGACAGGCCTCACACTCCATTAGGGCCTGATTTATTGCTGCCCACTAAAAGGGTCCCTCAAGGAACGATCCTTGGTCCCACTTTGTATGTATAACTCACATTAGCCGTATGGAAATTCAGTAGCGTAATGCTAGTTTCTTAATGTTGTATTTTTCCGTTGACGTAGATATTGGCTACATAAATGTTTCTCATGTTTTTTTCAGAGTCTAAAAAGATTTATGATTGTAGTGTGGTCTTGAATAGGTTACTGATATTCACTAGAAAGTTCTTCGTCAAAGAAAACGGAAATATTTTTGAACACAACTGGGAACGCTATAATTGAGAGCATGCAACGCCACAATTCTTTTAAAAACACGCTAACGACTATATATCCTGTGATGAACATCCTCAGATACATACTCAGTGAGTAGATTTTTAAGAATTCCATTTAAGAGAAAGTCACAGGAACCTACGTTCAAAATTTAAATAAGGCACATGTCCATCTTGAAGAAGATACAAAATCATATTCTTAAGAATAAGAATAAGATTATGTATATTATGTTGTTTGTTTAAGGTGTATATATAATAAAGTATTTTCATTCATTCATTCATTCATGTCCACATTTTAGTATTCCACGTGGCAGGTTGCAAGCCCATCGCTGCTTATTGGAACACTAACTGATGGCACATGCCTTCGAATGTGTGGTTCTAGAGCATGCCAGTTTCCTCACGATATTTTCTTCATCGTTGTAATCACGTGTTAATGCGCAAATACATTTTTAGAGTGGAAAAATGCATAGGAACACTACCGGGTTCAAAGCCGACCCCTAAATCGGAAATCGAGGTACGGCTCACTAGGCCAACACGGCTCGTAAATTAATTAGATCAATTCGTATGAAACTTCATCCAAAGAATATTCGAACTTTGTCTACGACAAATTCATTGAAAAGCAACGAACTCAATTAATGTCAGCCATGCTAGTTTCAACAAGATGTTACTTGAAGACTCAGAACTGGGACAAATAGAACTTTGTCTAACAAGATTTTGTCCGTAGGTTTTCCCTGCTGCTCCCGTTCTTCTTGACATTTGAATGAAAAAAAAATTACGGTCACGACTGTATTCTACAGGATGGAACCATGTAGTACCTACAAGTCACGTACATTCGGCACATGCCGGCGTTTTACAAGTAGTTCTAAGTAACAGGTCGTTCACTCAACCAAAATTTTATTTTTAGAAAATTCTCTTCTTTGTTTTGTCTAGCCTCAGAGCAGAACTAACCTCTATTTCCAACCAACCAAGGATGACTGGTAGAAAATGCTGTACATCATTGAATAAAACAGCTGGTTGGTTTGTTTGTGGAACCCTTATTCCATCCTTATATATTTATTGCTGTCACACAATTAAGTATAGGTGTTAAAACAATATATAGAAAGTAGGTACATGGACCCCGTTAGGGTTCTGCAACTTTGAGTTCGATTATGTAGATTGCTAAGTAACTGTTTTTATTCGTGTTTAAGGTTGAATAAATTATGAAAGTCACTTACAAAAATATAATCAAATTCAATCGCAATCTAATTAACAATGAATTATCTGTGTGATTAGATATACAGGCTGTTTAAAATATTGGCGGTGTATCCATATTATTGGATGTTCGTAATGCACTGGTGTAACAGCTGGTAATAGGTGGTATTCGGTTTATAATTAAATTTTGTATTAAGTAGTTATAGGTAGGAGGGTTTCTTAATAAAACATAGAAAATAAAATGATAAGTCTTAAGAGCTAAGTTTTTGGGTGCATCATTGTTATTTGTCTGTGAGTATTTCTATTTTTATTATTGCATGTGGCAACTGTGGTAATTTTAGTTTCACAAAATCCCCTACCATTTGTTTTATCTAGCGTCAGAGTCGACATTGATGTGGTTATATATTATGACGTCATCATCATTTGTAACTCGCCCCTTCAAATTATTGTAGTTTAGGAATTCTTGTTCCCGTTTACTCGCTCAATTTTCTTTATTGCCTCCTTAGTAGCGTCTACGAGACGTAATAATAGGTCTGTCTGACCATTCATCCTTGAAATCGAGAGTAACTTTCTGTTCTTCTGTACATACATGCATTTTAAACAAAGCACTATTAGGTTTAATGTGTAAACTATAACTTTATTATGAATAAAAAAAATTAAAAAAAAATAGTTTGATAAATAGCAGACCTCCTAGAAAAAGAGATCGTCTGGTGAAGTACTAATGGAAAATATTTCCAAGCAGTAATACTCGCGTTGTTTTGTTCTGGTTTGAAAGGAAAATGTCGTTCAAATTACAATAAACTTTTCACCTGTTGTGTTTGTTATTTATTTATTAGTTTGTTTTTTTTTAAACTAACAAAAACGGTCACTATTCACTATCACTATATTTAAGAGTACTAAAGCTTCTGTGTAAGGGCTCGTCCGGGGAAGTGGTACGTCGCCTATTTCTGCGGTCAAGCAGTAATGTTCTCATTGAGAACATTATTACCCATAAAATTACAGGCATATGAGATCTTGCATATAATTATCTCAGGGAGGCAACACGTGAGTAATACCTCTGGCATTGCAAGTGTCCATAGGCTACGGTTACCTCTTACCACCGTTGGTTTGTTTACATCTTTAGTAATAAAAACTATTGTAGTCCTAATACTTTTCAAACTTTCGCGATTAGATATCATAATTATAAGTTTAACGGGTCTTTATCGCGTTTACCTTTCATCCCGTGACCACGGCTGTTGCAATACAGTCGAAACGTCGGGAATATAATAAAAAAGGTAAACGCGATAAAGACCCGTTAAACTTATAATTATATTGTAGTCCTTCCTACAGTCAATATTCAGTACGCATTTTTTTTAAACTAGGTACCTACTAAATGATTAAACAAGCATACCTGTTGGTAAGTGGTTATCGTAACTTATGGAAGCTTGCAATATCAGAGGTATCGATCGCGCGTTGCCAACCCTGAGACATTATATTAAAGTATGTGAGGTCAATAATTAGAGTGTTGTCAGCGGCAATTCCAGAGGAGCAAATGTTGCATGTTCTGTTGATATTTCTTCCGGGTCTAGGTGTTATGGTACTCGTAGTTCCTGATACCCATGACACAGGGAATCATAGTGTTGGTTCAGGACTATTTAAGTGTCTGTTGGGTATTAATTTATTCGAAAAATTACCACGTTTTACGTCTGTCCCATACCAAGTGAGCTGTGGACAAAGATAGCGAATGAGTGTCGTCGTGACCCAGTGACATGGCGGCGCGACCGATCAAAACGGAGATGGTGGGAGGCGGGATGAACTGGAGCAATTCCTTATAGACTGGAGTGACGTAGAATGTAGCCAAAGATCATAAATAATGAGAATAATGGGGTCAAAGGTAAATACATATTTAATAGGTTGTTATAATTGAAATTACAAAGATCAATTACAAACGTCCGTTTAAAAACTAAATGAATTTAAAACTAGAAAGTGAAATTACGAATTATTTAATAGTGGATTACAAAGATACGCGCGATTAAGCCTAGAAGAATCTGGTAACGTCTCTGCTTGGTTTTTTTTTATGTTCCGTGTTTACAGGATTTTTAACACCAATGGGACACGAATGGCCGATAAATTAATATGAATGCCCACGTCATGCATAGTATGTACCTAGTAAGAACTCAATGAGATAGATTGCTTATAATCAGTATTATATAAAACTGTTCCGTTACTGACTGAATCAACACACAGCCTAAGCCCTAGAAGTATGAAACTTAGAGTGTATATTTCTTATGATATAGGGGTGTACTAAGAAGATAATTTGGAATATTCTACCCCTGAGGGGGTGAAAAAGGACTGTAAACCTTTTTATGAAAAATCGTATTCCTTGAACTTATAAACTTAAAACTTCACATAAATATTATTTAATCATATTTTAAAAGTTTTGAAACTATCATGGTAATTAAAATATGTTTTACAAAAAAACGGGAAATTTACTATGGTACATGCGACTGTGCCGAAATATCGGGAAACATTCAAACTCACAAATCACGGTAAATATTCCGTTTTTTAGTAAAAATTATGATCAAAATTTTATATAATTAATTCCCCAAACTACCCCTTATTGAGGATTGAAGAGGATATCCAAGTTTGTATTAAACTCTTAAGTTTCTGACTGGCCGATCAACGCATAGCCTAAACCATAAGTCCTAGAAGCAACATGGAGGGTATATTTATCTTATGGTGCAGGGGTTAACCAGCAATATTTTGCGTCACAGGCGGCCCTTCGCCCACTGCGCCATAGAAGTCATCTATAATATGTTATTAATTATTACATTAATGACTTATGAATAAACCTGTCCGTATTAAATTTAACAAAATACAGAGACTATAACCAAAAAGTACTTTTATTTACAATTAATTGTTTTTTTTGTGTAAGCTGTGAGATTGTCACGAGTTTTTTAATTGCTCTAGAAATTGTGATATTATTTTATTTTGACGCAAATGAAAAAGGTATGCTTACTATACGAAATTCAGTATAAAATATTGAACAAAATACGTAGAATACTGTTCAAGGTCAAAGTCCAATAAAAAAAAAACATTTATTTATTAAAATCACAAGGATCATTTTGAAAAGTCGATTTTATCTACTGCCTGTTCCTCCGCGACCAATACAAGAAAGAAAGGCAAGAAAACAAGTCTGGTTATTCGTTTTAATTATCCTTTTACAAAACATTTTTAGTAGTTTATTTTGAATGCTGAGAGGATTCATATTCAATCAACGATTAATGAAAAGAATCTGGAGTTTAATTTAACCTAGTATTTTCAGTAAAACTACCTGACTGATTTCAGTATAAATTACAAATTTTCGTATTTTTTTATTATAAAAAAAAATGCTGGACATTTTTCACACAGCATCATCTAGCCCCAAAGTAAGCAGAGTTTGTGTTATGGGAACTATATGACTGATATACTACTTATATACTTTTTTGTAAATACATACATATTATACATAGAAAACACCCAGATCCAGACAAATATTTGCAGATGCAAACATTTGTCCCGCGGCGGGAATCGAACCCGCAACCTTTTGCGTCTCAGGCGGGCCTTCGCCCACTGCGTCACAGCCATGGCTTCACTCGCAAAATAGGACGCAATTTTAGCAATTCTTCCAGTAGTCATAAATGGATTTATTTAGACCGAGATCTTGAACAAGTTTAACGTTATGTTACAAGTTGCCTATCGAGAACGCGGTTGGTAGTGTGTCCTCCATTTGCAAAGGGAAGATATTTTACCGGGCGGATCTGTCTGATCCACCCACTTGGATCCTAGGACCGACAGTTGTTTGTCGGAGATATAATTATAATGTTTACATCAGGTTGTTTTAAAACTCCGCTTGCGCGATCTAGAAACTTATATGGCGTTGTAGCTCTTCATAAATCTATCGTTCCTAGCTCAATCATGTGGCGAGAGATGTCGCTAAAACGTGAAAATATTTTTTTTCTATGTGAAGTGAAACATGTCCTTTAACATCAATAATATCGTGCGGTAGTGCACGACGGGACGCGATCACTTACCCTGATGAAGACTCTCAGAATGAGTCGAAACTTAGTCGGTGCCTTCACCGATAGTGCGGTACGTGAAAAATCCCGTTTTTACAATATGAATAATCAAATTCACAATAGTTTTTGAATAAACTATTCAAATAAAAAAAAAACTAACTTAAGGCAGAAACTATGCTATTATTTTAGCATAGTTTCTGCCTTAAAGAAAACATAGAGGGCAAATTAAACAATCTCTTATTTAACTTCTGTGTACGATAGCCCATCGCATTATACAAAAGTTGCTAACTTAGAAAGATATTACACATAAATATCTTACAGCCGGGAAGAAGTTTCAAAAATTATGGCGAAAAATGCAATTTGAATATCGCTAAATTATAGTCTGGAATATGTTCCACAAGGCTCTAGGCCATTACGTATTTCGGAGCATATGGCGAGAATTCTTTCCTTTTAGCGTTACTGGCAACTTTAGTGTCAGAACTTTTTAAATCATATGAAATTATTACTTGTATGATTTAACAGAGTTGTCACTGCTGCTGGACATTAAGTCCCCAGAGAGTGCCACCTACCCTCAAACTGTAAAATTATAGTAGTCCTCGTGTAGGGGTCTTTTTTATTGGCGGCCATATTTTTTACAGATGATTTTTGATGATTGTCACCAGTAACTAGAGGAAGATTATTTAAGTAAAACAGCATCATAAGATCTATAGCCTAAATTATGGAGATTGTTTTAACAATTATTTTCATGTGAGTACAAGAGTGACTTTATCAATATTTCTTGTGATTTACATTTAAATTTAAACCGACCTTAAAAATTAATATTTTACCAATTGATCTTATATTGCAATTTATAATTAAAATAACCAAAATGAGTAAGAAAGTTTTATAGGAGAAGACGACGTGATCTTTACTCAGTCTTCTAAATCAATGTTTTCTAATGATGCGGTGACCGTGATATGACGGCCGTACATTGGGAACGGTACCCGCCCGCGGCTCTCCGCTTCTCGTAGCGCTACAAGTGCAGCGTTCATTGATTTTGAAGAATGAATATAATAAAGATCAGAGTTACATAAATATTTTTGTTCCGAAGACTTAAATCACTCTTATACATCTTTAAATCCCAAAAAACTCAGTAATTCAAAAGATAATTTGATCATATATAACATCAATATAATCTTCAATCTATCATTATTTTATCACTATTATCAACAGTTAGAATTGATCGAGAATTAGAATCGAATATTGCCATTCGCAATACGCATTCGCTAACTTTTACAGTCCTTCTCTGTCTTTTTTTTGATTTATCTAATCTTGCATCAGTCGTCCCACTCACTCTCAATCTACATCTTTTCATGCTTCAGTCAATTTTGAATGAACAGTAGCGTCAATCAATAAATAAAGCTGGATTTTTCACACAGCATCCTCTAGCCCCAAACTATAAGTACTTACATACTTTTTTTTTGTAAATAAATACATATTATATATAGAAAACACCCAGACGCGATACAAACATTTGTCCCGCAACAGGAATCTAACCCGCAACCGTCTGCGTCTCAGGCAGGCTTTCGCCCAATGCTCCTCAGAGGTCATCAAAGATTTAAAGATGTATTAAGAAAACGTATGATTTTCTGATTAAATCAATCTTTTTGACGGATATACATCTTTTTTACCAATCACTTCTGAGTATCATCTACGGATTAGACCACGCTCCGCGTTGTACGGGCAGCCTGTGTCACGCAGTGTTGCTCCTGTTTTTGTAAAACAGGCACGCGCGCTGGTCCTGTTTTACATAGCAGAAGGCTAACGCACATTTCAAATACAAACAAAAACACCCTATAATATAGTAGCCAGAAACATGGCCAGATGAAACAACATAGTTGGCACATTCTCACGTTTTGTATAATTAATTATCATTCCATTCCACGAGACATGTAGCAAGCCTATCGCTACATTTTTTGGATCTCTTGGTTCTAGGGCATCTCGATATCTTCACGATGTCAATGCGAACATTTTTTTTTTAAATAGAAACGTCCATAAATTTAATTATAATCATATACTCGTAGTCTACTTAGTTTATTATTACTGTAATACATAGTTTGGATGATTCTCGTTTCGCTTTGATTTATGTTATCTGTACTAAGTGTTTATTATTTTTAAGTCTCTTAAATCACAGTCACCGTTATATCACTGTCGCTGAAAAGCAAGGATCACGCACACCTCTCGATCAAGTTTATTGTATTATTGCCAGACGTGACTTTTAATTCAAGTGATGGATGTCGTTACAATTTACTAGAAGGTCGTTTTCGGTGAAATATTTATTAGTTTACTCAGAAAATGGCAAAGGTCAGGGCATTAAGATTTCAACAGAATGTGCTCCATTTTCACCCGCGCCGAATGGAGGCCGTTTATGCATTTGAAGTATGATACTGCTTGTGCTAAAATATGGTGTTTATTTTTTTCTGTTACTATTTTATCTCCGAAACGGTCGAAGCCTATCCGATTGTAATGAGTTTTTATTGCAATGATAATTTGGACGCCCTATGTTAATATGCATCGCTGCTATTGACGTATTGAATCAACCTTAAGTAATGAAAACAGATGGCGCTGTTCTGAGAAGTGTAAAATGAAATGACAAACAACGTAAATCATATTTCTAGGGCACAGATTGAGGATGTCAAATTGGGTTACACATTAGTTAAACATTTTCTACATAGAATTAGTTTCAGACACAGATTAAAAAATGTTTGCTTGACAGACTCTTTTTTGACGCTATTTTGTGACTTTGACATGAACAACAACCTTCTTACCATACGGTACTTGCAACATCAGTGCCATCTATCGCCCCAGTTGGAACTATTTTTTTATGATATTGAATGAAAAGCACTCATTAAACAAGTGGGTTTTCATATTGTGTCGAAATTTACTTGTCTTGATATTTTGTGTTCTCATTTTGATTTTGATTTTTTATGTGGAGACCAAAACCAAAACGACGCATTGTGGAAAATCCCCTCACCTGATGGACTGGTATTAAGGTGGGAAGTCGATGGATGGAGGTAGCCATACATTGTTTGGCTTTTTTGAGGATAATCCAATATAATCCAGGCTTATCAATACAAAATGTATTTTCCTAGATAATCCATCGTTGAATTTGTATGCCCGCCTATAACGAAATAAATGATTCTGATAAACTGTTACTGTCATTTTTTTTGCCATGACCATAGGGATTCTTGGCAGATATATTGGTGGGCAAATATCTTTACTATATCACAGTATAGGTTATAAGATAGTAGAGAAACTATACTCAAGATTTTCCAGAGGGCCATGGAACGCAGCATTCTCGGCTTGACCGAGTACAAAACAGCATGCTGCGTGCAATGACTGTATTTTTTAATTTCAGATTAAATGGAATTGAGTGGGCCATGAAATCTAGACGCAGTTTGTCCAGTCACGATACCAATAAAAAATATATAAAAAGTACCAATACACAATGTACATATTGTACATTTGAAATGTAATTTTGAGAATTAATTTAAAAACTGTGTTATAATAACAAAGTAAAGAATACAGCGATGGCGCCATGGAAGAGAAATACAGCAAAAAAAAATATATAAAGTCTACAAATGCAGAGCGAGTTAGGGGGTCAAATGAAGAAAAACATTATTACAATCAAACAACCACAATGCCGGTAAAATAGGAGTCCGATGCTGTAACTTTTAAAACAATACTACGGTAACAGTAACAGAGTTCCATCTGTGATATGATTTAAATCGTGTTTAGTTTTTTTTATTTTTGGTATTACGAATTTGGTACAGCTTCCCCACTGCTCATAAAAATATTTTCTGTGCCACTAGCATTTACTGTGTAATAACTCTTCGTTGTCAGACCGAATTAAGATGCCTCTAAATCTGACTGTCTGGAGGTTTTTGCGGTTATTTTGGTATTTCATTGTTTCGTTTTCCCGAAAACGTAATCTGATTAGTGATCAACGGTTTTATCAATGAATAAGCGCTCATGGCATAGTGGATTTTGATCTAACCGTTAAATCGAATCATGTCATGCACCAATTTTGCTTGTTTAAGGTAACAGACAGGCCGTTATGATTAATCTTTCCATTCAAACACGCCTGGCATCTAGGCAAATACATCACGCTCAGTTTTTCTCTTACGCTAACGACGTCATGGAAAAAAATAGCGAATGTAATTTTCATACGATTCAATCTTTCCACATGCGTTAACGCTAGTAAACGTTGTTGATGTCTATAGGACCTTGATGTCTAAAGGACCTTGTAGTCTAAACAAATACCTTACGCTTACTTTTCCATTCACGCTAACGCTAATTTGTCAAGGTACAACTTGGCAGCTGTCACGTGATATTACCACAGCTAATGTAATTTCCATACAATTCAATATTTCCGCAGGCGTTAACGCTAGCAAAAATGGTTGTTGTATAAGGGACCTTGTCAGAATAAATAGGAAAAACAACATGGCCGCTAGTGACGTGGAAGATCGTATTACCACTAGCATTTTTAGGCACTTACACCAAAGTTACAAGTAGTAGAACCGAATAGTATATATAAAAAAAATAAAAACACGCTCACGACTGTCTTCCCCATGGTGGACATCCTCAGATATATACTCAGAGCGTAGATCTTTGAGGATACCAGGTAGTCAGAGGCACGTCCAAATATTACATTTGGTACATGCCCGCGTTTTGCAAGTAGTAAGCATTCCACGTGACAGGTTGCAAGTCCATCGCCAATAGTATATATATAGGTACACCATACGTAAGAGGCAAAGGAGCATATGGTCCACTTGTTCATAAGTGGCTACCCTAACCTATGGACGCTTGCAACACTAGAGGTGCGCGTTGTTGACCTGAGACAAAACAGGTAATAATAGTCATCCAGTCCCAATGTAAGCAGAGCTTGTTTTATGGGAACTACATGACTGATATACTTACAGGTGAAAATCCTCATTGTGTCTGTTCGCATCAATCAATCCATCAGACCTAATTTGTTACATTCCTTTTCGGAGGGTTCCGTACAAAATTGAAGAAAAAAAACGGAACGACTCAAGTCAACATTGGGACCAGTTCCATCTCCATAACTATAAATAACAGAGGGTTGGCGACAGGCTTAGTTTTGGCAGCGATACAATGGCCAAAACGTGATACACCGGAACAAACAAGGCGAATCTTACATATTTCGTACAGTCGGGCTAAAAACCTGTTGAAAGAATCATCATCATTAACATCAGTAAAAACCCACAGCTGGTTATCAGCTTCTTCTCTCTAACTACACTCCTGTTTGCCGGCCTTTCTCATTCAGGTCTTACCCTGAATGGCAAAGATGGCATCCATTTATCTAGCTGTTGGTCTACCAAAGCCCCTTGTGAGCCCCTCGGCCACAACTAATTCAGGGTTTTACTCCAATTGTCAACACCAAATCTTACCAAGTATCCTGCCCTGAGTTTTGTAATAAGGTCTTCAAAATCACCACCTTCGTTTTTCGTCCAATTTCTGTATTGCGAACTCGATCTATCAAAAAGATGCCGGGCATGCCACGCTCAATGGCCCTTTGTGTTATCCTCATTCCATTCAAAGTCTCTTAAATGAGCGTTTTAGAAAATTGTGTATAAACTTTCCTATTTTTTATTTAGTGGTTGAAAGTGCACAATCAGCTCTGCCATGCTCCTATCTGAGCACAAAATACCAAGGAACGTAACTATCAAATGACATTAAAATGTAGTTATCATTAAGGATGTGAGGAAACGTGTATACCACGGGAACGGTGAATATACTCTCCTATTTTATAGTTCGTATAATGTCTTACTCAGCATAAAAAATGGCCATTTAAATGCTCACATTATCCCCGCTAGTACAGTCAGGGACAAAGTTGATTTACCATTAGCAAGCGTTTGTTGTTTGACTAAAATTATTACTGTTTTCGGCTCTGTACCTAATTGTGGTTCAAGGGACACTTGTAACACGCAATAAATATAAAGACTATAACGGTGAATAAAAACACCGTAAAGAAACCGTTATGTCCTTATCTACGAACATATCCGTTTTCTACATCGATTGCTTTTCAATTGTTTTGCTCAAAAGCTTTCCACTGTCCACTTAAATTTCCATCTCTTGTTCTAAACAAAGGCGGACGTGTGATTTTATTCTACTATGATAATAATATTTTTTTAAGATTTTTTGAAATAACATATCTAAAGAAAACGAACGTCAATGCCTTCGAAACGTCAAGAAAAACAATAAAATAACCGGACATAAGTGTTTTTTCAATCATTAATAGATTTTCATTCGACTATAATTTCGTTTTTTAGTAAGCGATGACAGGTCTAGAAGATACCTATTCACTCCTTGAAGAGACCGAGATTGTATTTTTCAGGAAATAGAAACGTTTTTAGAACGTTCCATTCCTTTGCCGTTCTAATTATAATGGTAAAAACGAATGGTTTAGTACGAATGGAAACTGATAAGATATGGATGGTACAGAGCTGTGCGTCTGCTTGTCCTTCGATAAAAAGGAGAAAACAAATCATGTAGTTCCTGAGCACTAACCACGAAATATAGTCTGTGCAATATCGATACGTTTGCAACTTTGTGACAGGTAAGTCATTACCGAAATATAGTCTGTGCAATATCGATACGTTTGCAACTTTATGACGGTTACATTTACAATGTACAATAATTGTGAAAACCTAAAATGTTTTATGTCGCTGACTGTACTTAATCTAGAAAATGGTCGCCTTAGCAAACAGCGAGCAGATCCGAACTTTGCTTTGTCTGTCGCTCTCATTGTTGTATTATTTACGGGGTCATAGGGGATGTTAAGTTAAACCACTTAAAGTTATATACGATCATGTAAGTTGCGTTATGAATATGTAAGGAAATATTATGGATGCTAATGGGGCTATGAGATGTGGTTTTGTAAAGATAGATTTAAATAATTCGAGAGTTACTTGCAAAAGCATACTCTGTCAAATTACGCATGCTGGAGCCTTTTCTTTGAATTTTGTTTTAACACGCTTCTATTGAAAATAATAAACACTTTAATCAAACCTTGAAAGTCAATTTTAATCTACTCCTAATTGTCGTATCGAAATGAAACTATGTATGATGTAGTTTGGATGACAATACTATAATTTGGTATCTTGGAGCTGATCTGATGATGGACCTAGGAGGTGGAGTGGAACTCTTCCGTGGCTACTAGTAAACTCCTCGAGTTTGGGCTCATATGATTCGTTTTAACGAGTCCATAGATTGGGCAAGGTAACGAGGGTCTTATGATGGAGACAGGAGTTGGATAGTGGAATTCCTTTTTATAATTTTTGGTGCGTGATAAAAGCGTGTTTTTTTTTTCAAATAACACTTTTTGGTTCTTTTTTAAACTACACATTTTATTTTCTTTATACGAATCATAGGTAAAAGTGAAATATTTTAAAATAAATAAATTATAATCTTAAAAAAAGTTTATTCAGTACCTACGGTCTTAAAAAAATATATATATACCATATAAAGTCAACATAGTTTTATGTAGGAACTTTAAGTGTTGCGTGTTACTAAAGTGAAGACTTGGAAGAAATGTGTTTAATGTTATGGGGGTGTATAAGCCTGTGTTTATGTATATGTGGGATATTGATTACTTCATAGCACTAAAAAGACTTGATGTATTTCGATGAATAAACTATCGACGCGCGCCATGTGTCTGAGGTAACCTAGTTGTTTTCCTTCCAAGCACACCGACAGGGGATTTTTAAATAAAATTATACTCAATTTCATATAACATAAATCAAATGGTATGGCACTCATTGACTTCTTCAAATAATTAACAGATACTTAACTTATTAATATATAATTTATACTATCCTACTACTATTATAAACGCGAAAGTTTGTGAGGATGTTTGTTACTCTTTCACGCAAAAACTACTGAACGGATTTTGATGAAACTTTACAGTAATATAGCTTATACATCAGAATAACACATACTACTTTTTATCCGGGTATCACGCGGGTGAAGCCTTTTTCTTAATAGTAGGAGCGGCCTTCGATAACTGTCGGTTCGCGATAGGAGGAGACGTTGTGCGGTCGCGACAGGAGACGACAGGTGGCGCGATATAATAATATACGGAGATACAGTTATGCGGGGAAATGTAACAAATCACAAATAAATCTGTAAGTTTCGTATCTGTAACATTCATTTATTACTTAATAGGATAGATATTCATCGAGAGAATGATAATAAAACCCCAGAGTTTCTTAAGATTCAATCTATTTTTTATACTACTACAAATAAGCATACGACCTCCTATTGGTACCGGTTATCTTAATGGATGGTTATAATACTAATTACTAACTTTGAAACATATGCCAGTAATTTAATCGGCACTACCTAGCACTTAAACTTTTAAATATAAAGTATTTAACCCACATCCACAATAGCATGTTCAGGGATGTTCAAGGATGTTCATATAATACCAATTCGAGTTAAGTTTATAACTTGAATTTTCACAGAGTGATTCGTAAAACCCTTTTACCTAGCTTTTAGTGTTGCTCCCCCAAGGGTTCCCGCTAAAACGTTTCGCTTGAGTAAATACTGAACCCTGATCTTGTTAGTCCAATATTATAGAGCGGCGAACAAAGCGTCCATTTGAGATTTTCTTTGTTTACCATAACCGTTTTAATTTGGTTTTTTAATTAATATATAATTTGTTCCTTTATACATCTATCTACTTTTCATTATTAATGACGTGATTAATCCTAACAAGTTTTGTCTTTTTTTATCGATTTAATTACGTTTTAATTGTGTTATTTTGATTCATCGAAATGACGTATTAGGCAATTTTTTTTTGTCCAATAAATATTAGGTAATTATTGTATAAATTAAATACGGTATGGTATTATTAAATCATGTTAAACCAAATATAATGTTTGGACTTGGATCAGACTTCCCCCTACTTGGTCTCCTCAAAAGATCTACGCACTGAATATGTAACAGATGCTGTCTATCATGGAGAATACAGTCGTGAGCGCGTTTGTTTGTTTTGTATGTACAATATTATAAGCCTGTTGTGTCCCACTGCAGGGAAACCGGGTGTCCAAGAAAGAGTATGAGGGAGTGAAGAAGAACTCTTGCTATTCGTCTTTATTTTGGACATGAGTTTAAATAGATGGGTAGGTACAGTTTGCCACAAAAATGCCACTGAAGGCCAAAAACGTGTCGGAACTCGAAACAATTCTAAATAAACGAAAAGCATTGCCAAAAAATCTCGTAACATTGGAAGAAGATTTCCTTGTGATACGAAAGGGTTTCTTTATGGCAGTATCGACTAACTTTGGAATAGGTACAGTCAAAAAAGAACTGATAAAAATGTGACGATACGCTGGATAAAGACACATTTACATGGGGAGAGTTTCACGCAATCGCCTATATTAACTATGGCTATGGCCGCGCGAGAAATCGGCGTAAATTCACTTTAAAATTTTAAATTCACCTAGTTTTTAAGTTGACGTTTCTATATGATCCTTGTGATTTCAATGAATAAAAACCTATTGACTTTGACTATGACTTTATGAACTTCGCGATTCTCAAACTCATGTTCGTGCAAAGACTAAAAGCTTGGCTACGATTATTTTATCTGATAAATAATGTATAAAATGGACGATAATGTGATTCTAAATGTGATTGTTTACACGAAAAACCATAGCCGCTAAAGTTATCATTAAAAATCCGTAAAACGAATGTTCGTTGGCAGGTCTGCTTTATACTTTGTTTTAAAGTTAAATACAACAGTTTTTTTTAAATCTTTTATTCATACAACTATTTACAAGTAGGTATATACAAAAAATACAGATGAAACAGCTAGCTATCTAAAGACCTTTGCAAACGATCTATAGAAGAGTTAGGTTAGGTTTTGTTGGAGCAATTTCATATGTTTTCTAGACGGGGCTTTAATGAAAGATAATTTAGAAAACTCCAAAGTCTCAGAGACCTTGAATAATGAAACCACACATGTGGAGTTATAATGAAAAAAAAAAACATAATTTTTATTTACTAATTTTGTTGATAGGTTTTCATGTATCATCAACCGACTTCAAAATAAGAGGACATTATCAATTCTTCAATATTTTTGTATATATTTTATTTTTTATATTGTAAACCAATTTTAACATGGTAAATGGTAGGTATACTTCAAGGGTACCCATAAAGATATTATAAAAAAGCCACCCTATATTGAAACCAACTTCCCGTTATTAGAAGTCTTCCTGACTAAAAAAGTTTATTGTTATTATTTGCTTTCTAATTACAACTAAGTGATATCTCCCTCAGGGTGTAACACACGGACGGACATACCGACAAACAGACAAGTAAAATTTTCCATATTTGCATTCGAAAACAAAAAAAACTACACGTAAAGCTATTAAGAAATTCTATTGCAAAAATCTATTGACTGGCTGTAAATATAAAATATAATTCCACTACATGGGTTAGATAGTTCCCGTGACATACGGTTATAGATTTTGGCAAGCTCCAACTGACGATGGGTCAAATGGGACCCGGAAACGGAGACGCGCAAAAACATTTGTTTCCGTGCAAATTATGAGGCAGACTGTGCCAATGTACATCATCATTCTAGATGAAAAACATACAATCATAAAATATAGGTATAGAAATTTTACTATTTGAAAATAACAATAGGTACAATAGTAATGTCTGGTGGCAAAAAAAAAACTAGAAACAGCTTCATCTTTGTGAATCTGTTTCTAGTTTTTTCTTCGTCACCCTGTTAGATCCTTGACCTGCTGCCTTATTGTGTATCCCAAGTTTGTCTGGAAGAGATAGACAAATAGATAGATAAACCCTTGATTGGACACCACATAATTATGTAGCTTACAAATTCAAACAGAGCATAGCGATCTCTTCCAGACCACCTTTGAATGGACAGGAATGTGAACGATTAAGAACGGTGGTATTTAATAAAATATATGCATAGTCACGATTTATTAGGTAAACTAGCTGAGTCACCCTCGGCTCCCGACCCACCGCGTCACATTGCCCGCTCTTCTATAGCTCAGCTCCTAAGTGACATAGCGTGATGTTAAATACCCTATAACCTTCTTCAAGACTAGGACTATCAAATGCAAAATAATTGACCTCTCTGGCGCAGTGGGCGAAGGCCCGTCTGAGACGCAGAAGGTTTCGGGTTCGATTCCCGCCGCGGGACAAATGTTTGTATCTGCGAATGTTTGTCTCGGGTCTGGGTGTTTTCTATGTATAAAATGTATGTAGGTATTTACAAAATAAAATGTATAAAAGTAGTATATCAGTCATGTAGTTCCCATAACACAAGCTTTGGAGCTAGATGATGCTGTGTGAAAAATGTCCAGCATTATTTATATATTTAATTCCAACTGGTAGGTAAATCAAACAAACTCTTCATCTTTTTTATTAGTATAGATGGAAGATAAGATAAATGAAATAAGATAATGAGGTAAAACGCTTACAAGCGATTGGACAGCATTGTATATTTAGTTATATATATATTTTTCTTAATTATCTGGTGGGGTGGTAGAGAACCAAAAAAAAAAGTATTTTCATTTGTTTAAAAGTTACTAGTGATTTTCAGTGGTCACTAAGTCTTATTGGTCGAATTTAAAATGAACTGGAAGTAAACTGCAAACATTTATTAGGTACAATATAAATCAAACAGTCTAATTTGGTAAACCTATGAACCAGAAATAGGATGTTGGGAGAGAAAAGATTTATTAAGCAAAAGAGGTTTCATTAAACATTCCTTGACCAAAGATCGTGATGCCCCTTGACTTTAATTAAGACGTAAACTGAAATTCAAAATGGCGGATTTTACGGATGAAAATTAAAAGCATTGTGTGAAATCGCGTTTGAATTTTTTTAAAACTCCATTATCATGCAATTTTTTAAATTTTTATTGCTTGTTAGTCGTGTTGACTTATAAACGAAATAATGCCTTTCAACTTTCCTATTTTCGCATTGTGTGATCAGAAAGCTCTTAGCAAACGGATTTCTCAAGATTCTGCATTCACAATGCTCCCAACAATTGGCATTTAATTCCCTCCCGGTCTCAAAGCACAACAGCTTAATATATAACCCTCTTTTCTGCAGTCGGTTGAAAACTAATTTGCTGCGAGATAAAGATCTGCGGGAATCGGATCTCGAACAATTGGTACAGTCAACAACAAATTAAAGTAAAGTGTCTGCGATATTATGGAAGAAGATTGTAAAAAGAGTCCATCAGGGCAGATAACGCATCAGTAATGTCTCAGGTGTTGCAAATATAACCGCTTTTCATTACGTGGGACATATGACATTAAAAAAATATCAAAAGAGAACATAGCACGGCTTCTTAAAAATTCCCACAAAAAACTTTCCATAACCGTTAGTTTGTTTTATTAAGAATATAATTTAAAATGATGACAAGAGTATTTTAAAATGTGCAATTTGAGGGAAAAATCTTTAATGATCAATATCATTACAGATTTTTAATTGGACAATTCCAAACGCGTGTTGTACGGTGGCTTCCGAAGTCAACGCGGCTAACAAGGTCATTTTATAAATGAGTAAATACATATTTTAATGACTCTCAAATTGATTTCAAAGTTTTTCTTTCATCATACTTGTACATACTATAAACGTACCTATTGTTTTGTAAAAGGATCATTAAAAATAATAACCAGCCTTGTTTTCTTGCCTTTCTTTCCTGGAATGGTTGAGGAAGAACAGGCAGTAGATAAAACCGACGTTTCAAAGTGATCCTTGTGATTTTAATGAATGAAATGAATTTTGAATTTGACTTTGACTAACGATACCGGGCATCCTAGCGTGGGATCAGGACCCTGTATGTGTATGTTGGCTGTTATATATAATATTATACAATATATATATGTAAAAACAGTACCAACATGGAAAATTTCAGCATAATAGCACTATAAATAGTCTGCTGGTAATAAAACTCTGACTAAAGACGAATTTGGCGAAACTACAAGTTTACGGGTTCATCAGTCGGTACTTTAGTACCCTAAAAAGACGCAATGCTTTTATCGATTTAAATCACTTTAGATATGACCATTAAGATCAGATAAGATAAGATAAGATAAGATACATTTTATTAAGTTTCAAATAAATAATGCTGGACATTTTCACACAACATCATCTAGCCCCAAAGTAAGTAGAGCTTTTGTTATGGAAACTACAAGACTGATATGTATACAATATGATAATTGTATGTAGGTAACTTGATGAGCTCTGTTCTCCGGACTAGGTCTCCATTGCTCAATGGAGACCTAACCCTGTGTCGCGGGTCACAGTGACTCGCTTCGGACTCTGAATCTCAACTTACGACATTTATTAAAAATACAAAGTAGTTATTAGCGCCGGAATATTTAGTAAAAATACCTAGCTACTAACATTCGTGGCGGGAATAACAAATATGTTATTGAGCTGCTGATAGGCGGCTCGTCCAGACTTCTAGAAATCTGGAGCGGTGATTCAAAGCTAAACTATGAGAATCAGCGGGCTTGTTGACTGAATATATCGAAAATATTGGCAATAAGATGACGGCATACACAGGCACAATTTGGAATATAGGAAGGTGGAAGTCTTTAGGCAGCGTCCTACCTTGCTTATATCCCAGCGCAGCACAGAGGGTCCTTGAAGATGGTCTCCAGGATTGTCGCTGGTGTCCAAGGATTTAATTGACCACGCGGCTGAGCCAGCGCAGTCACGAAACACCGATTGCACTTTGCGTTAGCGTCTAATGTTTATGATTAATAACACCTTTAATGTATATTGCAATATATAGGTCAACGTCCAGGAAATATGACTAAATCCAGGTAAATTTGCGGGATAGAAGCTTGGATAAGTCTTCACACACGTGGCACCAGAGCGAGCTTTTTCTCAACTACGGCGGCCGGCGAACTGTCACTTCTCATTCGCTGTCTCGCTTCTACAGTTGGACGCTGCCCAGGAGTAAGAGGGAGGGAAAAGATAAGGAATACCTACCTTTTGCCAACATTTCGATTTAAAATAACAGACAATATGTATCAAAGCGGTAAATTCAAAAAACGGCGGTAACATTCCTCCCGACCTTAAAGGGTTGCCTTTAAAGAAAAACACAAATCTTGCGAATATTAAACTATTAGCGGTAGAGTCGTCTCTAAAAAGAGCGAGACATAAAATCATATGCGCGATTGTCTGCTATATAAAGAGTTTTATAATTACACCTAAACCTAAATATGATTACTAAATTAACCTAAGGTAAGTGAGAGCTGGTTATTGGGTTGGTAAAAGGCACACACGGACAACTGGACGAACCAGCTTACCCTTACTGGTTCTAACAGTAAGAGAGCGAGTTGTGCCATCCTTCGAGGTATGAACAGCCTCCACTACACCTAAAGGCCAGGAAAATACTGGGGCATTATCGACTATAATGACCACCACAGATCCTAGTGGAATTGGAGTCGATGGTGTGTTCCATTTGGCCCGAGACTGCAATTGATGTAAATATTCTACACGCCATCGCTGCCAGAATGACTGCACCATCTTGTCTAAAAGCGAATGCCTCTCGAGAAGACTAACGTTGTCTACATGTGGAGTGGGTAGAGACCGCAGAGGCGCGGTATTCAGAAAATGAGCCGGCGTGAGAGCGGACGGCTCGGAGGGGTCGCTACTCATGGCGGTAAGAGGACGCGAATTTATAAGTGCTTCGATTTGCGTTAACACCGTTAACAGCTCTTCGTAAGACAATATCTGCTGACCGATTACCTTGAACAAGTGAGACTTCACCACCTTTACCATGCTCTCCCAACAGCCGCCCATATGCGGCGTTTGGGGTATAATACGTTTCATGTGAATGCGGCTTTCTGCTAGCTCATGTTCAAGATGTGGGCGATGTTCATCGAGGAACTTATAAAGATCGCGGAGGTAAGAACTACATCCTACGAAATTGGTACCGTTGTCAGTGTAGATAAACTGAATAGGACCGCGGCGCGCTAAAAACCTTTTTAGAGCAGCGAGGAAGTTGACTGTGCTCAACTCCGTAGCGATTTCAACGTGCAAACAACGTGTTGTAAGACACGTAAAAATGCAGAGCCAAGCCTTACGGCTTTTGACACCTCTGCCACGCACAGGCGTATACTGTAGAGGGCCAGCATAATCGCAACCCGTATGAGTAAACGGCTTGTCAACTTGGTTGACGCGGAAAACAGGTAGGTCTGCCATGATCGGAAAGGACGGTCGTGGCTTTGCTCTAAAACACGTGTTACATTTGTGGATACGGTGACGAATAATTCGTCGCGCTGCTAGTATCCAATACCGATTCCTGAGTAAAGACATCAGCAATTCAGGGCCGGCGTGAAGATGTTTTCGATGATGATAATCGATTAAAATGTCGATCACGTGATCATGCCTAGGCAATACACATGGATGTTTTTGCGCATAATCGATCTCAGCGTTAATTAGCCGGCCGCCGACGCGAATAAGGCCGTTTTCGTCTAAAAACGGCTTCAGTTTTTGCAAAGCGGGTGAACAATTTTCACCTGCTTTTAATTTATTTATATCGTCATTAAAATAGACGTGCTGTAATGCGGAGATAATTTTATTTTCAGCGTATTCTAAATCAGAATTACTCAAATAAGATCTGCGCGGTAATATTCGGGAAAAGCGGTACACATAAACCATTATGCGTTTTAACTTCGACCAAGAAGAAATGCGTTGAGCGAGCTCATAGATATATGAGCTTGTGGCGTTTATAGTCACTGCGTGTGTAAGTGGCTTTAGTTCCGGCATTTCACTGACTTCTTCTCGATCAAATTCTGATATAGGCCACTCTGACGGATGTCTAGATGCCCATGGGGGCCCTGTGAACCACAGAGAGTGATTTTTAAGCAGCGCGGGTGATAAGCCACGCGAGAGACAATCAGCGGGGTTTTCTATACCTGCTACATGATGGAAACAGCTGACAGGAATGTTGTCCACAACTTTCACAACGCGATTTGCCACGAAAGTTTGCCAGCGGTGCGGGGGGGAATTGAGCCAACAAAGTACAATCTTTGAGTCAGAAAATGCGAAAACATTCGAAATCTTATACCTTGGTTCGAAATTATCAAGAACCTTACGCATAAGCTTTGACAATAGAACCGCAGCACACAACTCTAAACGCGCAATCGATATAGTTTTAAGCGGCGAGACCTTCGACTTTGAACACACCAGCCTAACGGTCGTATTTGCGTGACTGCTGACTTGTAGGTAGATTACTCCACCGTAAGCACGCTCACTTGCATCAGCGAACCCAAGGAGGTTAGCTACACAACCCTGCACTATCCCGAGATGCCGCGGAATACGGATCTCGTTTAGTGTGGGAAGTTCGCTACAGAACTGTTTCCACAGGTTTGTGATGCGCTGCGGAGGCGCCTCGTCCCAGTCACACTTTAATAACCATAACTCCTGGATAAGGAGCTTGGCATAAAGTACAACAGGAGCTACTAGGCCTAAATTGTCCCATAAGCGAGCGACGACAGATAGGATACTACGTTTAGTACAGCTTGTGTCAGGTTCAGCTACCTTAAACTTGAAAACGTCATCAGACCTGTCCCAGTGCGTACCTAGAATTTTATGAGGAACGTCCTTATCAATTTCCAGGTCCGACGAGGCTCGGTGCGAAGCGGGAATAGCGCGGAGAACAGTATCCGAACTACTCGTCCATTTTACGAGGTCAAATTGACCGCACTTAAACAATTTTATAAGTTCGGTACAAGAGGCGATCGCGACCGTCTCGTCATTTTGCGAAGAATCGTCTGCCATAATACTGTAGCATACATCGTCCATGTACGTCGAAGTAGACGCTATGGCAGCTGCTGCAGGAAATTTGTGGCCTTCATCAGAGATCAGCTGATGAACGACGCGGATTGCGTGAAAGACAGACGATTTCATACCGAACGCGACGCGGGTTAGTTCAAAAACTGATATTTTATCTTCTGGCCGAAATCTAAAAAGAAAGCGCTGATATTTGCGATCCAGTTCATTCATTCCCAATTGAAGAAACATTTGCCGACAGTCGGCCGACACAGCGATTTTGAATAGTCGAAAATTCATAAGAATATTATTCAGATCGCCCTGCAAATTAGGGCCTGAATGAAGAACATCATTCAAAGACAAACCTGTGCTGGTTTTGGAACTAGCGTCCAAAACCATACGTACTTTGGTGGAGGCCTTATCTGGGCGCTGTACACAATGATGTGGAATGAAATAGGATGCGGCGGAAATAACATCATCAATAGGTCCTATTTCATTGACATAGCCTTTATCGACGTATTCGCGAATGATATTGTCGTAAGCGGAGCGTAGAAAACTAGAGGACTCCAGTTTTTTTTCTAAGCACAAAAATCGTCTACGGGCGGTGGAGAATGAATCTCCCAATTTATAAACGTCGTCGCGGAAAGGAAACGCAACAGTGTACCTACCACTAGCATCACGCGTAGTGGTGGCGCGGAAGTGAGTCTCACACTCAAGGTCGTCTTGACTGTGGGCGGCGGGAGTGGACACTTCCTCCAATTCCCAAAATCTTTTCAGAAGGAGGTCCAAAGAGTCTTGGACAATAGCACAACAGGCAGAAGTAGATTTACAAGGGAGAAGCGCGGGCGCAGAACCCATTAAAATGTACCCTAAAACTGTTTCTATGGCGGGCGGAATTCCATTTACGCTGCTATGTACCGTGCCGGGCATAAGCAGGTGCGGAAATATAGATGCTCCAAGCAGAACATCTACAGCAGCGGGAGTGGCGAACGTACTGTCCGCGAGCGGTAGCGAGTTGATGTGGGTAAACGCAGTCTCGTCCACGGGAACTGTAGGCAGCTCATCCGTGATGCGGTCGACAACGAGTCCAGACACATCATAAAACACCTGTTCGTTAAATCGGGAAAATATTCTAAAGTCAGTGGAACCCCTAACCGATTTTTCAGAACCACCAAAACCACGAACAACCGTCTTTGTATTTTTATTACAATGCAAACCAAGGCGCGCGCAGCATTCAGAAGATAAGAAGTTAGTCATTGATCCCGAATCCAGAAGGCATTTTACAACATGCTTATTTCCATCTCGATCGTAGATAACGACTTGCGCGGTCGATAACAATATCGTTGTGGGTCGAAAGCATTGCGCGGCGCGTTCGTCACTACTTGCAATTGGTTGCATAGATGCGGCAATGGATGTGTGTAATGATGATACTCTCGGATCGCTTGACACCGAAGGCGCGCAGGGCGCGGGCGCACTGCACAACGGCGCGGCGGGTGGCGGCGGCTGGGACGTACGCACACTAGGGTTCGTGGGTTCAGATCCTGCCGCGGGCACCGATCTACTACTATTGTAAGTATGTGTTGCGGTTTGATTCTCTGCCCTATTAAAATGCAATAAGGTGTGGTGTCTTTGATGACAAGTGCGGCATTTTATATTAGAATTACAATCGCGGGATTTATGTTTAATACTCAAACAATTAATACACGCACCACTATCTTTGACGCATTTAAAACGTGTAGACGGTGTCATACTGTTGAATTTAGGACACTTAAAAAAGTGATCATGTACAAAATTGTCACATAGACATTTTTTGCTAGCAGCTGTGAGAGCTACATAACTCTGCGGGTTAGGTACATGACTGCGAGATTTAACAGAACGCGTTGAATTACCAGCAGTGCTTGGTTGCGTGTTTTGATAAATCCTATGTTGACTCCTAATGAAATCAGTCAGCTGACTGAAGGTCGGTAACTTGACATCACGATATTGCGACTCAAAAGCACGAATCGTTTCTCCATCCAATTTCTTTAGCGCGGTATGTAAAAATATAAAATCAGATAAGTCCGCGATTTCTAGATTTTTAATTGCATTTGCAGCAGTGACATACTGATCCATAAATAATTGAAGATTGGATGAAGAAGCGGGACCATTTATCTTGAAATTTGTCATCTGATCTAGGTACGTAGATGCGAGTACACGTTTATCCTGATACCTATCAACGAGACATTTCATAATTATGTTATAGTTCTCAGGGCATAGTGTAATACCCGAAAACACTGATTGTGCTTTGATCGACAACTTCCCTGTCAAATAATATAATCGCTCAGCATCTGTCAGAGACGGATTTTCGTGAATAGTGGACCTATAGCTCTCATAAAATAACGGCCAATTACGGATGTCGCCATCAAACGATACAATTTCGATTGGCGCTAATGTCGGCCTATTCGTTCTAATAACCTTTCGATCAGCATGATCAGTAGCATCAGCGTTCACCCTCGAAGGCGCAGGTTCAACCTGCTTTAAGACACGTTTTATACGACAAAAGAGTTCATCAAAGGAAATAAGTGACTGATAGTTAGGCTTCGCGGTGGGATTATCTATTAAAAGAAGCTTATTATATTCATTGACGAGATTCCTAAATTCAGTACGATTTTCATCAATGGTTGCGACAGAACAAAGGAAATCTTCTAAAGCATCCTTGCTCGTGTGAGCCTTTTTTGAACTTTCGTATACAATTTGAATAAATTCAAAGAGAGTGTTCCGTTTTGCTTGTACAAGAAGTAACTCTGGATTGGATTCATCTACGGAGGTTTTATCCTCAGTCTTTTCTCGCGGCATTTTGATTAATTACTTACAGCTAAGGAAATACGTGAAGTAACAAACTCAAACAAATAATAAATCTGTACGCAAGGCAAGTATAGGTATTTATCTACAAGCGTACAGCACTAAGCGGCCGAAGAAGCTCGCAGTGGCTGCGTAAACAACCTATATTCTATAACTTTAGCTATCAATGTGCTGCTCAGTGTATTGTAGCTCAGAACTGGTTTCGTGAGGAGAAACAAAAGAATCAGATATTTACGTAGGTTTTAACAATGAAAGCGTACGTAATCTATTATCAAATTTAGATTAATAATTTATTTATCACACGAATGCAATACTACCTATAGGGACCTAATTATTGTAAGTGCGGGGCGAAAATAATGCGAATTCTTAGACTAACTAGGCAATCCTATAAGGGCGTTATGGAATGTTATGCGAAGCGATTGAAATGAACGAATTCAGCCCGGAGAGCGGAAAATCCTTAGGGATTGAGGGGAAGCTCGTATGATAGCGGGGTGAAGACGATTAGTGGACTGTATAGGCGGTTCGAAGTAGGTACCATAAAATGTAAACAAGAAATGGACTGAATACCGACTCGGTAGGACCAAAAATATTAGCGCCGGAATATTTAGTAAAAATACCTAGCTACTAACATTCGTGGCGGGAATAACAAATATGTTATTGAGCTGCTGATAGGCGGCTCGTCCAGACTTCTAGAAATCTGGAGCGGTGATTCAAAGCTAAACTATGAGAATCAGCGGGCTTGTTGACTGAATATATCGAAAATATTGGCAATAAGATGACGGCATACACAGGCACAATTTGGAATATAGGAAGGTGGAAGTCTTTAGGCAGCGTCCTACCTTGCTTATATCCCAGCGCAGCACAGAGGGTCCTTGAAGATGGTCTCCAGGATTGTCGCTGGTGTCCAAGGATTTAATTGACCACGCGGCTGAGCCAGCGCAGTCACGAAACACCGATTGCACTTTGCGTTAGCGTCTAATGTTTATGATTAATAACACCTTTAATGTATATTGCAATATATAGGTCAACGTCCAGGAAATATGACTAAATCCAGGTAAATTTGCGGGATAGAAGCTTGGATAAGTCTTCACACACGTGGCACCAGAGCGAGCTTTTTCTCAACTACGGCGGCCGGCGAACTGTCACTTCTCATTCGCTGTCTCGCTTCTACAGTTGGACGCTGCCCAGGAGTAAGAGGGAGGGAAAAGATAAGGAATACCTACCTTTTGCCAACATTTCGATTTAAAATAACAGACAATATGTATCAAAGCGGTAAATTCAAAAAACGGCGGTAACAGTAGTATTAATATTAATTAGTAAAACTCAAATAGTCATCCTTTCCCTTTCTCTGCCGGGATGCCGTGTATCGCAGTTGCTGGCCCGCACATACACCGGCGTCACGGAAGACCAGCGTTGTGGTGGCACAAAGTGCTTCTTTAACATAGTGCTGAGTGGCAGCCGTTTTTCTTGTCAATCTCATTTTCTTTATTACTCTTACGTGTCCAAATTTGACACAAAATAAAATATTTTTATCTTTATCTTATCTTTATCTCTCAGCGTGTATGTGTGTGAGAGTGTGAGTTCTTTTGTATATTTACTTTTGTATGTGCAGAAGAGGTAGCGAATACATCATGTTGTGGGGGTGGGGGCGGGGAAGAGGACCGTGGAGTTTATGTACTTTTGTCTGATGTATCTTATGTGTCTAAATGTTATAATGAAAGTATGATATTCTGTGCGTATGAAAGGATTAGCAATGTGTGCTAGGGATTTGAAGAAGATTGTAAGTAGTCACTTACAATCTTCTTTAAATCCCTAGCATTATTATCAACAACTGATACTTCTTTAATAATATAATTGTACAGAAGGGGCCCGATGTTGTTGGTAGATTTTGTTCCGAATTATGTCCGCCTTCTCGGAACTTTGAAAACTTTGTCTTTCCTACGTTTGTTAGTAATTATTTCTATATTGCTTGATCATAGTACCCTCGATGAACAGTTGTCTTATTGGCAAGACTGAGTACTCTCAGCACAGGTTGTAAAGAGCACAGGTTGAATACCAACGCGGTTTAAATTTAATTTCCTGAAAGCAATTGTTCCTTCAGGCAAGAGCACTGCTCTTTGTGCCCGCTCTAGTTGTGCCGTGTGGGATTTTGCAGCAGCACCCTATGCTCTGATGCAATATGTAAGAATAGACTGGGCGAGGGCACAATAAACTTTGATAAGCGATTCAAAATGTCGTATATATAATAATAAATAAATAAATAATGCTTAACATTTAAGCACCCACTTGGCAAGCACGATAAGCCGTGTTGGCCTAGTGGGTGATACCCCGACTTCTGATCTGGAGGTCGTGGGTTCGAACCCGGTCGTGCACCAATGGATTTTTTCCACTCGAAAAAATTAACATCGTGGAAAACATCGTGAGGAAACCGGCATGCCCTAGAACCAAAAATTCGAAGGCATGTGCCAATAGTTCGTGTTCCAATTAGCGGCGATGGGCTTGCAACCTGTCACGTGGAATACTTACTACTTGCAAAACGCGAGCATGTACCAAATGTAATGTTTGGACGTGCCTCTGACTACCCCCTACTTGGTAACCTCAAAGATCTACTCACTGAGTACGTATCTGAGGATGGTCCACCATGGGGAAGACAGTCGTGAGCGTGTTTGTTTGTTTTTGATTTACATTTTCACACAACCTTATCTAGCCTCAAAGTAAGCAGTGCTTGTGTTATAGGAATGACATAACTGATATACTGCGTTATAATACATTTTTTTTTGTAATAAATATTTATTATACGTAGAAAACACCTAGGCCCGAGACAAATATTTGCAGATGCAAACATTTGTCCCACTGCGCCACAGAGGTCGAATAATGCCTATCTTAAGTTAGTGGTCCACCAAATTGTAAAAAAACCAAGAAAGATTGGTTAATATATTTTGCGGTCGACTGTACCGCTTGAACCAATCAATGCATTCACCACTCCAAGCCAATGAGAATTTAATTTTAGCCACCAATTGATGTTAACATTTTTTCCTTTTTAAATCGGATTGAAGAAATCGTAGACGGATTTAGAATGAAATAGTTATTTCGAATCCCGCAGAGGTTTGGGCTTAAGGGATTTTAAATGGAATTGGAAACGACGCTAGAAATATTTTATAGTTCAAAAAATTAAGTCAACTGAATTCAAGAACGAAAAATACTTTTCAGGCCCTTTGGATTATATTCAGTATTAGGTATCAGAGGACACAAAATTGATTAGTTTTTTTACGTCATTAAAGCTCTGCAGAATCAGAGGATTTAAATTACGTACATCAAATGTAGTAATTCAACTTAGCAATGCCAGTATTCTAAGCACGTCACCAAGTGATGACAACTCTAAGGTCGGCGGGATTATTCTGTGAAAATGTTTTCTTAGAATACATTTTCACAGAATAATCCCGTAAAACACGATCTTTTTAATATTTTCTTTGCGTAAAGTTAGGTTGATAATTTGCAACTTTATTGCTCAGGTTTTAATTCTGTATTTTTGTTTGTTTTGTAAATAAATTAGAAGTTAGAAGGCTCACTTTCTTTATGATCCTTTTGATTTCAATGGATAAACTCCTGAATTCTGTACGTTCTGGTACAGAGAGACCAAAGAACTTGTGATCTGATTGTGCCTAGTCTTGAGCTGCTATTTTATAAAATCACTAATTGGATAAAATTTCACTAAGTTAAACGGAAATGTTCACATATCATACTATCGGGATCTTGCACTTTGCGCTGTCGCTTTTTGTGCGCGGTTCGCTGTGCGTACTGCAAGACTCTAGGAATTAGTCGAAACTTAGTTCTGCTTTAGTTTTACAATATCAAATGATCTAATTCACAATAGTTTTTGGTATAATTTTAGTATAATGACGACTATAATATAATACCACGTACTTCACTATTCTCCTGCTGACGTTTCGTTGACCGTTTAGAGGTCCTTCCTCATGAAGATGTTCCCGTTTCTCGAACGTCAAGCGTGGTCGCGGACGGTACTCATGAGAAAGCCCTCTTAACGGTCAACGAAACGTCATCCGGAGAATCGTTAATCCTATCCTACTAATATTATAAACAAACAACACAGTTTGTGAGGATGGATGTTTGTTACTCTTTCACGCAAAAACTACTGAACGGATTTTGATGAAACTTTACAGTAATATCGCTTATACATCAAAATAACACATAGGCTACTTTCTATCCGGGTACAGCGCTGGCGAAGCCGTTGGTAGAGGCTAGTCGTTCATAATATCATAATATTACACCAACAAAATGTTATTTTATTTTATTCTCTTGATATGAAGAGTGTGGCTGTAGAATAGATAGTTCGTGGAATCTTTTATGAGTTAGATCTCACGATGAAATCGACGCAACATGGACGATCTCAAAATCCACTTGCAAACTATACATCATTTTAGCTACTCGTGTACAGTATTGAAAACACTTCAAAGGTAACAATTTTACACCCTGTCCTCATTCTCTATCCAAGCCAAAACCAACCCTAGCTCCAGTTTGTAAAATCATAACTCCTTTGCACCATACTCTTGTAGTATGGTGCAAAGGGTGAAGGGGGATGAACCTTTAGTTCAGATGACACAAGGTTGTTTTTTGTTCACAGATGACGGATCCAAGATGCTTTGAGGCATGAAACTGGTGTTATGCACAGCTGTATGAACTAGAGATGGTAGCTTTGCTTATAGGAGCGCTGGGCGCTCTGGCCCTCATCACACGGACAGGTGAGATATATACATTTATTCCTTATCTTTGACGACCTCTGTGGCTCCAGTGGGCGAAGGCTCGCCTGAGACGCAGAAGGTTGCGGGTTCGATACCCGCCGCGGGATAAATGTTTGCATTTGCAAATATTTGTCTCGGATTCTGGGTGTTTTCTATGTATAATATGTATGTATTTACAAAAAAAAAAACGAATATACAAGTATATCAGTCATGTTCCCATAACACAAGCTCTGCTCACTTTGGGGCTAGATGATGCTGTGTGAAAAATGTCCAGCTAAATCAACATCACCCAATAACAGCCCAATAAAACTTGAGCGCCTTCAAAATCATTGTATCCGGTTCATATTTGGCTTACGTAAGTTGGTTGTCTGGAAGAGATCGCTTTTAGCGATAAGACCGCCCATTGTACCTTTTTATATTTTTTTGAATTCCTGTTTTTTTGTATTTTGCTTTGGTGTGCAATAGTTTATCTATCTAACTTTATTCATACAAAATATGCTCAAGGAAACAGGCGTGCAGGCGGTAAGAACTACTTTTCATCGGATATTTTTTATAGGGGTACCACTCGGGCAAGTCCGTGGGCAGTAGATATAAATCTGATACTTTACACTGACTCTGTCACCGTGCAAGCTGTAAGGCTGTGGAACTCTTTGCCGGTATCAAGCTTGCTCCATCACTTCATTCAATCAAAGATCGTATCAAAATATTCTACTTACAGCCGTGTCCGTCAAGTTTTTGAGTTTTGTGTGGTATATTTTACGTTTTAGTTCATTATTATTTTTTATTAGTATATTTCACTTATATATCAGATCTGCTGATTATTAAGGTTCAAATATGTGGGTTTGTGTATGTAATATGTATAAATTAATTATGTAGTAATATGTATTTTTAGGCTCAGTGGCGCGTATTGGGAGAGGCATATGTCCAGCAGTGGACTAATGTGGTCTGATGATGATGATAATATATTTTTATACCTATAATATAATATAAAATAATGTTTTTTTTGTATTTAATGTTTATTCTTCGGCAATAACACCGTCATTCTTTTAAATAGTGCTCTCCATCCTAAGGTTGTCTAAAAGAAATCGCTTTCAGCGATAACACCGCCCATTGTGCGTTTCTTTAGTTTTTTGTTATTTTATTATGTTTCTGTGTTTTGTACTGTAAATTGGTGTTATGCATAAAACGAAGAAGAAGAAGAAGTTTGTTGGCAACAAAAAAGCACACTAAATAATAAAAAGACATTTTAAATGAGATTTTAAGAAAAATTTAGTCAAAAAGAGAAGATTTTTGTGCTTGTTAGTCCCATCTGTGCCGTGCGGGCCAATCAGGTCCCGTCTCAGCTTAGTGCTGCTCCGCACAGTAATGAGAAGCAGCGCTGATTTCCAGACAGGGCCTACGAAAGATGACCTCACAAACGCGGACATACTCCTGGACTACTACTATTTAAATTGTAATTATAAGAGTAAAAACAATGTAGGAAGGTAAATAAACACAGTACTTACATAAATTACATTAAATAGAGGCGACAAGGAAAATATATTACTATAATAGTCTACTGTAGTATTTTTTTTAGTCTGTGGGCAAAATAATAATTCATGCATGACGCGACGCGGAGGGAGATCGTCGCGATCACTCACCCTGATGAAGACTCTCGGAATGAGTCGAAACTTAGTCGGTGCGGTACGTGAAATATCCCGTTTTTACAATGAATAATCAAATTCACGATAGTTTTTGGAATAACAAATTCATTGTCTGTTTATAAAAATAAAGAGTTTATCTATTTCTCTGTCTATAACACACCAGCGAAATAGTCGTAAATATGTACCATTATAAACCTTCCAACGTAGGCACCATTCTGTTTGGTCATTCGCCGTTTTCTCTGCTCACGTAAATCATTACGTACGTTTGTTCCTGAGTCCGCTCCGCTTGCACACCGGCGACTGTTTCCGTTTATTTGTAAACATACTTCGACCCAGTTACAAAGCAGAAAGAAATTCATTTCTGCAAAGTACATAGCCGAATTTTGCGAGGCAATTTTAATATACGTATAATTATTGCGGTGATGGGCTTGCAAACTGTTATGTTGAATGCTGTCTATTCAATAACAGAGATTTACAGAAACACTGTGAAAAAATACCTAAAATGGTAGGAAAACGAAAAATATAGTATTAGGCTTTTTCTGTTAACTGTACCTACCAACCTACCTAAAACTCGTGGCATAGGCTGGGTAAGAAAAATAATTTATTTTTATATTAATGGCATGGGATTGCTTGGGAACCCATGTATTGAATTTTAAATTTGGAGAACAATAGAACAATACTGGTGAGAATGACCCTGATAACGCGGGCATGTTTGGACGTGCCATTGACTACCCCCTACTTCCCATGCCCGTCATGAAGAATTCAGTCGTGAGCGTGTTTGGTTTATAAATTAAAAGATAAATATTATTTTATGTGTCGGAAAAAAACCGGTAGTTTTTTTTAAAGCGCCATCTAGTGACGTAAGGCGTGTATCTATCTAATAATGCTTCTAGAAGTGATAGTGACTTGTTTATAACAGACAAACAAACAATCTTTCACCCGAAACGCATACACGGACTCCTTGTATTGCGGGGGGTGTAAATGTAAGACACATCATAAATAAATTTGTAATTTTTGAAGTATATGATATATTTTTCCAGATTTTTCATTGAGAAATTTACATCCACATAATTTGAGCGGAAAAAACATTTGAAATAGATTTTGTTTGTATCCATTTGGCGTACTTATGGGCATTAATAAATCAAATAAGTATTGACCTTGTTTCATTTAAAACAGTATTATTTCCTGTTACACATACTTCGATCAATTATGATAAAGGATCGGGAACAATAACAATTGGCCCAAATATCAAAGTGTGTGCAAAAGAGGCCTTACACCGAAATGTAGAAAAAAGTTTATAAATATCATTAACATAATTTTATTAAAAACCTTAATACTCAGAAATACTGTTTAATTTGCAAAGTTATACAATCAATTTAAAATGTCGTCATCGTTTTCATTCTAACAAAAAACAAACAAACACGCTCACTGTCTTCCCCATGGTGGACATCCTCAGATACATACTCAGTGAGTAGATCTTTGAGGATACCAAGTAGATGGTAGTCAGAGGCACGTCCAAACACTACATTTGGTACATGCGCGTTTTGCAAGTAGTAAGCATTCCACGTGACAGGTTGCAAGCCCATCGCCACTTATTGGAACACTAACTGTTGGCACATGCCTTCGAATTTTTGGGCATGCCGGTTTCCTCACGATGTTTTCCTTCACCGTTTTGAGCACGTGTTAATGCGCACATATTTTTTTCGAGTGGAAAAATCCATTGGTGTACGACCGGGTTCGAAACCACGAACTCCGGATCGGAAGTCGGGGTAACGCCCACTAGGCCAACACGGCTTGTAAAATGAACATACTAATTTGAAAAAAGACTATTAAAGTATTTGACCTCATATTTTTCGCCGTTTTTGAAGCGAGTATCTTGAATCTAGTAGTACTATAGTTAAAACAATGATTTTCAATGACTTTATCTCACAAAAGTTTTTAAACATTGGCTTCAAAAACTTTGCCTATTTATAAAATACCTTCACTTAGCCATTTACAGTACTAGTCTAACTGCTTCGTCACAAAACGAGATTGAAACAGAGTTCACCTGTTTCCTATTAAATGTACCTACTAGTATGTATGTTATTATTGTTTTATTTTTCATATGTCATGTTTCTCATGGAATTTGTCATAAGTAAGGGGGTTCTGCCCCCTGGTTACACTAGCAAAATGGTCAAAATAGCAATAAGAATGAAGTTATTGGCCCCTATTTTTGCCAGACTTTGTAATGTTCAAAACTTTTTAAACTTGAAAATAGGAATGTCTTGGTTGAATCCCTTTTTCAAGATTTTGACATTATATTTACTTTGTCAAAATGAGTCGTTCGCGTTGCCATTTTAGTATTGTAATTATAAGCTCAATTGTCTTAGTAGGAGTTCTAAATATTATAATATAAATATTTGAAATTTTCGGACAAAATAAATTATATCTTTCCAATATCGTAGATATGTCTTAAGGTCTTTCAGTAAGTTTTGGTCACGCTTAAATCACTCGAAAAAAACGAAAGAATAATTTATCCTCACAAAGAAAACCGCTATCCATAAAAAGGCACATTACAGTGAATAGGCGAAGCGACAAGCAGAGCGAGGACTAATGGAGACATTTAAAAAAAAATGGATGCCCCAGAAAGATTATCTTGCCCGTTACAAGAGAATTGCTTTTTTAATTTAGCATTCTGGCTTAGCTTTTGGGAATATCAGTAGGCGTAGTTAAGCTCTTTCTCAAGGGATCTGTCTGTGATTCTGTTTTATGTTTCGCCTAGAAGTCTCATAAAATGTAAACGTTTCTGTTAATAAAAAAAAATTGAAAAATGTAATAAAAACTATTTTTGATTAAATAGTTAATTTCGTTTTTTCGAGGTTGTGAAAGATGACATAGCATCTTTCACAATTTTTTTAAGTATCAAGGTTTTCTGCAAACACGATATTTCGAGAGCAAAAACTGTCATTGTTTCGAACCGGATTGCCAATTATCTTCGGAATAAATCAATGGGTTTGTTCAGTTAAAACAGTCGGTCTATAGTCTATGAAGGGATATCTGTGTATTTGTGCCGTTTTCGAAAAAACAGTCATTACTTTTAATTCATATAAACTATTTGATGCATGACTGGTCTCAATAAGTATAGTGGTTAACGATCGGTATTCGAGTCATCTAACTGATGATTCAATTCCAGCCAATAGTCACGTACATATCCTCCACATGTGTACAAATAACAAATGGAGGAAAGGGAGGGAATAACAATGAAAAACTACGAGTGGCACACAATATCCAATCCCTATCCAAATATTTTCAGATCTTCCATAAATTCTCAGAGGCTACTTGCCACTAAAATCAATCATATATTTTCATCCTACTCCTATTATTAACGCGAAAGTTTCTGTCAATGGACGAATGTTTGTTACTCTTTCACGCAAAAACGACTGAACGGATTTTGTTGAAACTTTACAGTAATCTAGCTTATACATGCTGGTTCTATTCCCACTTCGGGATAAATGTTTATTTCTTCCGGAACATTACGGTACCACGGTATTCGTAGCTCCTGATACTAACTATATAGAAATCCTAGTGTGGAGTAAGAATAGTCTTTACCCCACACTAGGATTCCCTATAAACAACCATAGGTACGTGGTATGTGTCTGTTGACCCTCATTAAGTAGTCCTCTATATTAGGTACTTCTAAGTTAATAGATAGATAGAAAATAATTTATTCCTCTCCTGACGTATCTACATTACCACTGCCGTACCTAAAGTACGTCATACCAATAAAAAAGTTGAATTTCGCTATTTTGAATTATGTCAAAAATTTGAGCATAAATGTTCCTGAAATTTAAAATTTGTGGCCTCACCCGTTTTTGAGTTATTCAAAATTTAATTTTTGCTGGAACTAATAAAAAAAAGGATTATATAGAAAAATACCCCTCGTGCTCGAAGACATGCATGGAAGATAATCTGGCCACAATATCTTGTAAATAATTTATCGTAGAATCGGCTACAAGAATAGAAGAAGAAGATTCCTCACTCTAAAATCATGGTAAAAAGCAGACATGCTAGATAGCAGTTCTAGTATAGTATTATAATATAATATGTTGATCTAGCTAAACTTAAGAACTTTCGAAAAGAATCATACGTACGTCCTACTAGACATCTAAAGGAAATATCTAAATTGAACCAAAAACAGTGGAGGGAAAGATCTTTAAACGAATCCCTACTAGTGTAGAAATGTATTCTTGTCACCCCAGAATCATATGTACCTACTAGTAATCTATGTAGTACCTATTCAACATTTCCGCTCTACCAAGCGACGTGTGCATAAATTACTTCGAGCAGTCCGAACCCTTTTACACCCTCACACTACCCTTTTTATCGAGATCTAGAAGACTATTTTAGGAACTTTATATTTTCAGATTTGTCTGCTGGCATTCCTTGCTTTTATAGTATTTTTATCTGTGTGTAAAGATATTATAGCATTGTCGCGAATGTTAGATATCGATCCGTATAATGTTTGGACGTGCCTCAGACTACCGACTACTTGCAAAGATCTAAGCACTGATTATGAATCTAAGGGTGTCCATAATAGGGATATAGCCGTGAGCGTGTTTTTTTTATCTTTTTTTAATATCTTAAGTGTATCTTATAAAGTATTTGAGTTGTTAAACAAAATTATGCATTTTATTTGAGAATTCTGT
This sequence comes from Perizoma affinitatum, assembly GCA_961405105.1. Taxonomy (NCBI): domain Eukaryota; kingdom Metazoa; phylum Arthropoda; class Insecta; order Lepidoptera; family Geometridae; genus Perizoma; species Perizoma affinitatum. The sequence continues at coordinate 10,486,970 of OY560206.1, forward strand.
AAGTGTTAGTTTGATTTAATGCGCCCCTCCATTTTCGTTTTTTACAATAATATGTTTATAAAGTTTTTAATAAAACACAAATGCACTGAATTTCTACGGATAAAAACCGTCCTAGAAATAGCTTTAACAAAAAATACAATATAATGTTAGGAAGCAATTTAAAACAAATACGTTGCCTACGTTGCCTGAATAGACAGTTTAATAGAAAAGTTGGCGTTTAAAATTTTGTATCTATGGGCATGATAAAAATAAAATATATATAAATAATGCTGGACATTTTCACACAGCATCATCTAGCCCCAAAGTAAGCAGAGCTTGTGTTATGGGAACTACATGACTGTTAAACTACTTAAATAAATATTTTTGTAAATACATACATATTATACATAGACACCCATACCCAGAACCGAAACAAATATTCGCAATTACAAACATTTGTCCCGCGTCTTGAATTGACTACTCCACAGTAATATTAATATATATTTATTCAAAATAATTAATTACCTACATCGAAAGACGTCGCCAAAAACTACAATGCACTTTTATCCAGACTCGGCTACTTTCTGATATTAGTTCCCCAGATTTATATCTGTCAGGAGATTCTTCTAAATGTTGTTTTGGAACAAAGGACGCAACAAACGTTTCATAGTTCCATTGCACCATAACTCAGGGATAAAACAATGGCTGTCTTTAGCCTGGATAGTCACAATGTTTCCAAGAGACAAAAGTGGACGTTTAGCATCGCTATACTCTCGAATGATGGGGTATACCTCTTCTTACAGCGATTTAATAATCTAAGAGAAAAGAGCACATAGCATAATGTTTTTAGTCTAAATTGATTCAATGTTTTGTACACAAGCTGTACGCCATGAAGCCTAAACAAGCTGTATGCAATAGACCCCATTTAGTTTGCAAACCTTTGGTTTCTTTTTTGTGTATGTTATATTCAAGTCAAGGCACATACGCATACGGTCACTGTCGCCTTTAACTGAAATCAGGATCTCCTGAATTCCATGCGATTTTTAACCGACTTCAAAAAAAGAAAAGTTTCTTAATTCGGTTGTATGTTTGTTACCTTAGAACTCCGTCAACTAGGTATAAGCTAATTTGGAAAAACCTTTTCTTTTTTTTTGCAAGGAAATATTTTTAGATTTGTCCCGTTTTTATCTTAAACCAGTTCTGATGATGGAATCCATGATTCACTGTTGGCACATGTCTTCGAATTTTTGGTTCTAAGGCTTGGTTGGTTTCCCTTCACCGTTTTGAGCACGTGTTAATGCGAACATATATTTTTCGAGAGGAAAAAACCATTGGTGCACGGCCGGGTTCGAACTCATGACCTCTGGATCAGAAGTATGAAGCCATGTATTTGAGAATATGATATAAATCAAGTTTTGTAATTAAAAAGTATTTGATTAAAATTTATTCATACAACTATGTACAAGTAGGTATATACAAAAAATACAGATGAAACAGCTAGCTATCTAAAGACCGTTGCAAACGATCTATAGATAGCTCAACTGATCCAGATCACTACCAGGCGGAAGCGTTCCCAAAATACTGGCCGCATTGCCACGCTGAATGGCAATGCTAATGCGTTGACCCAGATAAGAGCCAGCTCTCTTGTCACGCGTCGCTTCGACCAGTCGCCCTGAAAGAATTTTGAAAACGCGAAGGGCCCCGGTTCCCCACGGACCCAGAGTCTCAACCCCAAAAGGCTCAAATAAGTAGGCTCTGTCGAGACTTCTATATTTGCGCCTCTTGAGATCCTCGGCCGAATCAGCCGCTGCACCGGCTCTAACTCTAACTAAACTCTAACTTTGATTAAATATCCTACTACTATTATAAACGCGAAAGTTTGTGAGTATGGATATTTGTTACTCTCACGCAAAAACTACTGAACGGATTTAGATGAAACTTTACAGTAATATAGCTTATACATCAGAATAACACATAGGCTACTTTTTATTAACGTACCACGCGGGCGAAGCCGTGGGCAGAAGCTATTAAATTATATATTCAATTTACCAACTTACCCCTTACTCGCTACTTATAAAACCACACCCTTACATCAGCAATGTTTAATATTAAACTCAGTGTATTTTGCAGACCATATTTTATGTTAAATAGTATTTAGAATGTGCACGAATTCAGCTCTTCTTTTTTGTCTTTGGTCGCTGTAAGCGCATGATAAGGTCTGAAAATTCCTAGTTTCATGAATATGTTGTGGGTAAAATGGTGAAGTAATGTTTTTGTTTCAATAACAAGAACGAGCTTAGTGAACGTTTGTATATTTTTTTTTTGTTTGACGTCATCAAATAAACTTTTATGTATACAACAAACAAATACGCTTACGACTGTCTTCCCCATGGTGGGCATCCTCAGATACATACTCAGTGAGTAGATCTTTGAGGATACCAAGTAGGGGGTAGTCAGAGGCACGTCCAAACATTACTTTTGGTACATTCCCGTTTTGCAAGTAGTAAGCATTCCACGTGACAGGTTGCAAGCCCATCGCCGCTTATTGGAACACTAACTATTGGCACATGGCTTTGAATTTTTGGTTCTAGGGCATGCCGGTTTCCTAACGATGTTTTCCTTCACCGTTTTGAGCACGTGTTGATGATAAATTTTTAGAGTGCAAAAATCCATTGGTGCACGACCGGGTTCGAACCCACGACCTCCGGATCAGAAGTCGGGGTATCACCTACTAGGCCAACACGGACTTTTATGTATATACGGCGCAAAGGCGTTATTCTGCTTCTACAATGAGTCATCGACGCAGAACCACGTGTTACTTAACGAATCATCACTAAGATTGTCAAATTACAGTGTAAAATCATTAATTAATGGCTGGTTATTTGATTGTTGTAATCAAATAACAATTAGGTTATTACTTAATTACGTAATCAAGTTGTTATTTTGACCATGTTTACCTTCAAAACCATTTGTAAACTTAAATGATTAATGCTTGCAGGTAGTTTTAGCTTGTTCGCACAAGTTGCTTGCTCGAGTCTTTGTTTTTGCATAAATACGGGCGACGGACCGAGTACGATTCATTCTCGCTCGAGCCGTCGGCCCGTACAGACCTCGAAAGCCTCTGTACAACCAAGAATAAATTAGAAGAACATCTCCTGGAGTTTACTTTCGTCATCAACTATGAGCGACCAGCATGCTGGTGATGATAGTGAAGTTAGCATTGCTGACGTCACACTTTTTAAAGACCACCTTGGAGCATCTGCTCCGTCATTTAACATTTTATTGACCAAATTTAACGTTCAACAGTATATCAATATTTGTTTGGAATGAATAGTGGAATTGGTTTGAAGCGAATTATCACTATTCTGTGGCGCAGAAGGCCCAACTAAGACGCAGAAGGTTGTGGGTTCGATTCCCGCTACGGGAAAAATGTTTCTCTCGGGTCTGGGTATTTTCTATGTATCATATGTATGTATTTACAACAAGTAAATAAGTAGTATATCAGTCATGTAGTTCCCATAATACAAGCTCTGCTTAGTTTGGGGCTAGATGATGCTGTGTGAAAAATGTCTAGCATTATTTATTTATTATTATTGTCGATCCATTAAAACTAGTAGTTTAATACAATCTGAAATCTCTCCATGTACCATTTTACGATAACGGAAAGTTGGTTTATCAGTCACAAGTTTTTTCAATTATAAACTCGTCTCCCGGTCTCTATAAGCCAAAATATATAGGTACCTTTGTCTTGTATTTCTTTAACAAAAAAATTCACTGAATAATCAAAGTCTACTTCCCGCAATCTACTTTAGCTTCTCAGATTATTCACGCGTCAAAGTAGCCGAAACTTTGCTTTGTCCATAACTCACAAAAACTCTGGATTAGAGAAAATTCTTTGAAATTTCGAAGTTAATTTTATACGTTCACTGACTAACAAATTTACTCACCTTCTTGGGTAAGTAGATGGACTGGATTATACAAATTGACTGTATATTTGCAGTCGACAAACCTGACTACCATAATGGCGTAGCGGACTAGTATCCTGATCCGGGATCCAGCTACGACGCAAGAGGTGTGGATTCGACTATTACTGCATGACAAATGTTTGCACGTTCTGCAGATATTGGTCTTGGTGGTTATGATACCACGATGCTCTAAGTTCCTGATACCCACGGTACAGGGAATCCTAGTATGGGGTCAGGACTATATTATCAGTTCGATATTTATTATAATTATAAGTTTAACGGGTCTTTATAGCGTTTACCTTTTTTATAATATTCCCTATGTTTCGACTGTATTGCAACAGCCGTGGTCTCGGGATGACTGGAGTATACGGAGCTGTCGTCGAGAAATAAAGACAGTAGCCGCAACTACCCTCATTTCATCTATCGAATCAGAAAAGTCCATGTTCACATTACGGCACACTACACTAACCGTATCACCGCACTGCACAAATGGAACGCGACGCGAACACCTGTTTATCACGGGATTCCAGGACGCAGAGAGTCAATAGCCGTCTTCACGATTAAAATTGGGTTACTTTTTAATTTCATTTCTCTTATAATATTGGCGTTCACCAGATAACACCTTAGGGTCATGAAGCTCGATCCAGTGGTTTGGTCCTGAGTCCACTAGGTTCTCCGCTATGACCGACTTGTTGACAGCTGCAATATGCTCTATGACCCTTTTAGCAATTGTCCGCTTCGTTTTCCCGATGTAAGCACGGCCACATCTACAGTCTATTCTATAAACACCTGCCATTTGCAGAGGTACCACGTCCTTTGGTGTTCGAAGCTGCTTAGCACCTTTTGTTATTGGATATTTATTTAAAAAACAAAAACAAACACGCTCACGACTGTCTTCCCCATGGTGGACATCCTAAGATACATACTCAGTGAGTAGATCTTTGAGGATAGCAAGTCGGGGGTAGTCAGAGGCACGTCCAAATATTACAGGTCCTTTGAAGTCTGTCTGTTTGCATCCTAGAGCGACAAAAGATGGAGTTCGCTTCATTAAAACATCATTTACATACAAAATTCTAATTTCTTTGCTACTCCGCTCCAGTGAGATTTACGGTTGGTACGTGAGTAAACTTTCATAATTAGGTTGAAAACATTGTAGCCAGAGTAGATGGTCTAGGTCTCGTTGAATTGTCTTTGAAATATTAGTTCACATTCTAATTAACTGAGTACTTGTCAAAGAGACTTTTTAAAATCTAAGTTTAGGTATGGGTAATGTGGTATAAGATTTTTGTTGTATTATTATTAATTTACTTTTAACTTTTAGCGACGCGTGACAAGAGAGGTAGTTCTTATCTGGGTCAACGCATTAGCATTGCTATTCAGCGTGGCAATGCGGCCAGTATTTTGGGAACGTTTCCGCCTGGTAGTGATCTGGATCAGTTGAGCTATATATAGATCGTTCGCAACGGTCTTTAGACAGCTAGCTGTTTCATCTGTATTTTTTGTATATAACTACTTGTACATAGTTGTATGAATAAATGTATTTTAAAATCGGGCAACTAATTTAAAATAAAGTTGTCGCATTAAGAACAAACCAAAAAAAAACTATTTAGTTATGCAATAAAGAATTTTCTATCTATCTATCTATCTATCTATCTATAAGAACAACATTTTGAAAAAAAAATCGTCATAATTATGAGAAGTATCTCAAACCCACCTATCTTCAACCGATACAATGTTAACATAAAATTAAATGTCGTATGACGGTCTGTCTTTTTCCTTTAATTGGGAGTGGGGAGGGGTGGGGGGGTGAATTATCCTTATGAGCAGCGCTAAATGGCGTTCCGGTATTTTAATTTACGGATCCAAATTATTATTTTATATCTTTTAATTTTGATTTAAGTTGATTCCTACTAAATCTAATTTTAATTTTTATCCCAACACTGTAACAAATTAATTATGTCGATTCACGACATAATTATACCAAACACAATCTAAAGATTGAATTTAGATAAAGGCAAGTCCACTAGGTTCTCTGCTATGACCGACTTGTTGACAGCTGCAATATGCTCTATGACCCTTTCAGCAATTGTCCGCTTCGTTTTCCCGATGTATGTTCTCAAAATGCTTTAGAATGTTCTCAAAATGCTGTTTATCGCCAGGTTGTACGGACAACACAAATGGACTGGGCTCAGACGGAGTTCCAGAGATAGATTACACTGACGTGGACCTGGGACTCGCGCAGAGAGGGCCGCACTTCGACCTGGCTTACTCCAGGAACGTGACCGCCCTCGTCGGGAAGACTGCTCAGCTGAATTGCAGGGTCCATGATCTGGGAAATAGAACGGTAAATAATTGTATTACATTTTTTATTAAGATAGGTTAGTGCCTTTAGAAACGTAGAATATGCGTCCTGAAATATAAAATTTTCCTAAAATAAAGCAAAAAGAACATACTTGCTCACGTGGTGTAGTAAGTCTTGTAATTGCTAAATATAAAATACAAACATTAAATACAAACAGTATTTCCCTTAAATAGAGGGAAAGATACTTGACAATACGGATACAAAGATAGCTATAATTTATTTAAAAAAACAAGGTGAATGATTATTTTATTACAAATTATCTCAAAACAGTACTTTTCAAACTTTCGCGATTAGATAACATAATTATAAGTTTAACGGGTCTTTATCGCGTTTACCTTTTTTATTATATTCCCGACGTTTCGACTGTACTGCAACAGCCGTGGTCAGGGGATGACATCGTTCATCCCGTGACCGTTAAACTTATAATTATATCTCAAAACAGGCTAGATATACTACTTGACAAGTTTTAAGTAAAACAAACAAAAAAATACTTTCTTTACTATTCTCCTGCTGACGTTTGGTGGTGAGAGGTAAAATCACAATAATATCCTTAAATGATACCGAATCACGATAATTTCAAATCTCTGATAACTCTAAAAAACCTAAAACTTTCAGTGAATAAGCATCTACAGAAGCGAAATAAGTCCTGAAGTCGTATCTGAAACCATACTTTAGATTTCAGTCGCATTGTGGCGGTCATTTGTCGTAGTAGAAACTTGCACAGCGCAGTTGGATAAAATAGGTAACATCTCTCTTCTGTTTCTGTGGCATATCGTGTACCAAATACTAGGCAATAGTAGAGCCATTTGTGAAAGAGCTCGTCCGGGGAAGTACTAACACCATACCTGTTCCTGCCACCAAGCTCTAAAGCACGCTGTCTTCTGGTTTGAAGGGTATGAGGGTCAGTGGAAATATAGCCACTGACTCCCATAAGATATGAGACTTTACAGTCCTTATGATGTGTCAAGGTCGACAGCGCAATTTACTTCTGTTGTTGCAAGCATCCATAGGTTACGGTAACCGCATATCAACGATGGATCATATGCTGGTTTGCAACCTAAGCTGTGGACCTTATGGAAAGAAATGAACTGAAAATACAGAGATTTTCATGAAAAACGACGAGATAAAAAAATTTCATTAAAAGTTTCGAATATCAGTCTCAAAGCATTCCCAATATTAAATGGAAAGTTCTGATGAAACCAAAATATTTCATTTATCGATCGTTATATTGGTATTCAAACTTTTCGCGAAAATTTACTTAAAGTACCTAAGGTTTGCGATTTTAATTGAAACGTTTCAAACAATTTTGAATTATAATTAGAAATCTATATAGCTCAATAGGTGGGTAAGTTAACGAAATTATAGAAAACTTATGTCTATATCAAATTGACCGAAACTTTGCAGACTGTTAAGACCTTCACAAACTGGTGCTGCCACGGTGACGGCGGTGGCGATCCGTAATGACAACAACTTAACATAATTTTCCTTCCGTTCGCCACCGCGTCTGTTAGACTGGACCTGGTTTGAGAGTATTCCACGAACATCAGCAAATCTTTACTTCCCAAGAAGTTTTAATTAACATTCAGTTTACTAGTTAACCCTTTGATGTTGTAAAAAACCTTTTACTAAAGGATTATGTCGGCCGATTTTTGAAACAAAAACAATTTAAAAGCAATCCCGAGTAAGCCGATTGGAGTAACGATTAATTCTTTATTTGTATTTTGCTAAATCCACCAACCCAAGTAAATGGTGCTTGAGTTGTTAAAGATTCATACGTTTCTATTTTGTTCTGCGTTTAAAACGAATTGTATTTTTCTTTCAGTCCATGATATATCTATAGATTTTATACAAGCTTTTATCGGGATTGAATCTTTTTTAATTATAAATATTTTAAGACACTAAAAGTAAAAAACCGACATTCTCATATACTAACGTTATTTTTCAAAGGATGACACTCTTTTATTTTGTATGGAAGCTCTCGTTATGTTTTCTGCTCTGTAGATTCTGCGTGCGTTCAAACAAATATATTTCCAGGTCTCATGGATACGCCATCGGGACATCCACCTGCTGACTTCAGGCAGGATGACGTATACCTCAGACCAGAGGTTTATCAGCGTCCACAACCCTCATACTGAGGACTGGATATTGAAGGTAAGGATTTTTTTATTATGCAATTTAGTTGCAGTAGATAGACATTAATGGTTTACGACATAACACCTCATTTGTGACTAAAGTAAACTCTACATTTGGGGTAATTTGATCAAGTTGGGAGAAATCTAAATGGAGTAGGGCATGTCTCATTTTGTAGTCCTTGACTGATTAAATCGCTGTACGTAAAACATCACCAATACAAAATTGTATATTTTGTTTGGTTTCCTTACTAGGATGGAAGCCAGGCAGGGTCCATGGCTATATAAATAATGTTAAAAATACTAATCATGCTGCCATATCAGAATTGAAACTTTGGCTTACCATTCATGAATTGAAATCAGTTTATCTTGAACTGTTGTGACACTAGTCACAGTGGATAATCCAGTAATCCAGAAATGTTTTTAGTGCGCCTCTTAGCACTTAAAATTTTCAGAATGAATAATAAAATAATACTATAAATGGACAAAAATTCATTTATTGTTTTTCACAATATTCTCCGTTAGCGTTTATGCGCTTTTTTATACGAATAAAACAATTATGAAAACATTTATGCCATTCCTCCGTGGTGAGCTCGGAAACGTGTTTTTCATGCATTTCGACAGCCTATTCTGGTGATGAACATCGTTTACCGCGTATTTGGTTACACACACCGCATTAAAAAAACATGTTTAGCTAGATGAAACAAAATGTTGTCTACAGCCAAAGAGTTCTATTTTCAAATATTGTAATTAATTTTTAAATATTTTAGTTTTTGTAAGGTGTCAGTCCCGGTTACATATAGTTATAGTTCGCTATATGTATTTCGTTGAGCTCTTCACCACAAACAAGATCCACTCATAGCCGGCGGTTGGTATCCTTAAATTTCAAGGAAAACAGCCGTAGTTTATCTGTATCTTTAATTAAATATTATGCCATTTCCCTTCCATATGTCCGTCCAGTCTTGAAATTATAACTATTACTTTTGATAGTAAAGCCCTGTTATCTAATTGTTGGGTAAAGGCCTTTCCCCCATTTTAGCCAGTGAATTCGATCGTGAATCCATTATAATTTCAAAATGAATGATACAATCCAGAACTAATATCTTATTCACAAATCCTAGTCCGTAAAATTCAACAAGACGACCGCAGATATTTGTCTCCGAGAAAGACATCCACCAGCTCTATTTATCAAACAACCAACAATATATCAAGCAAGTTTTATTGCGAGATCTTGCATAATATATTTTTTTGTGTTAAGATAACATTTCGCTGAGCGCGATTCGGGGTTAAAATATATATCCTTACTGAAGTTCTGGCAACAGTAATATAAATATTGATAAGTTAAGAAAGTTATTGTGGCAGATTCTTTGTACCTATATTTGATTGATCTATGATAAAATAATCAATTATTGGTGGGCTTTATTTTCAAGAAACATAATTCCCCATGAATACAGTCAAAGTCAAAATTAATTAAAATCACAAGGATCACTTTGAAACGTCGGTTTTATCTACTGCCTGTTCCTCCGCGACCAAGCCAGGGAAGAAAGGCAAGAAAACAAGGCTGGTTATTCTTTATAATGATCCTTTTACAAAACAACGAGTTGGAGCATTTTCAATCCCAATAGTTTTTATAATCTAAATAATCAGATATTTTATAGTATGCCTTAGTCATGAGTTAGTAGGTTGCAAGCCTTCGAATTTTAGGTTTTATGTTTCCTCACAATATTTTTTTTATTGCACGTGTTTTTACAATAATAGGCAAAATTTTTTTTACGTAAAAAAAATATTGGTGTACGACCGGGTTCATACCCTCCGGTTCGGAAGTCTGGGTACTGTCCGCTAGGCCAACACGGCTCTTTATTTATCCTCATGACAAAAATACTCAGGCATAAATTATTTTGTAATTTCAATGGCGTCGATTCTCTTGTAAACTAACAAAACTTAATTGTATCTAATTTATCGCTGTATTTTACTAATAGTTATACAAGTTATCGTAGTATGAATTTTAAAACATGCTTACTAAATAAACACGCGAATGAGTAATACTTTAAAATTTTACTCCTGTCATTTGACAGGAGTAAAATTCTTGCCATATCTTTCTTGCGCTATCTGTGGAACTGAGCGACAGATATTTAGTTTAATTTGTGTAAAGAGAATCTACGCCAATTTTACTAAAAAGTTTTATTACCAGTTGGTACATAGTATATTTTTCTGTGTTCAGATCAGATTTCCTCAGCGACGCGACTCCGGTATCTACGAGTGTCAAGTTGGCACCACCCCACCTATCGGTCATCGAATGTACCTATCTGTTGTTGGTGAGTTCATTTTTGAAGATAAATATAAAGATAATTTATTTGCTTAAACATGTATAAATATGATGACACAGCATGGTATACAAATATTGGTGGGCGAATCGAGAGACTGGCATGCATGATGTAAATATTTAAATCATAATATTAAGTTAAATAATAGAATTCAACATCCAATGTACCAGGAGCAAAAACTACCTACCTAGACATTCAATTCCTTTGAAAGAGTCTAGCCACCTACAACACAGGGAATCCTAGTGTGGGGCTAGTAAATATGACTTATTTGCCAAGTAGGTGATGAAAACTATCCTGTACCTACCCATTAACCTGCTACTACTTAGTAAGTGTGGTATCTTTTTTAGTTGTTTTCGTTAACCTAGTAAATAAGTTATCAGATGTAAAATTATTTTTAATTCAATTCAACGGATATATATTAATTTAATTATAAAATTAGGTACCTACCTAATTAAGCTAATTAAAAATTGTCCAATAGGCAGTTTTGAACTTTAAATTGTCTTTTACTCTGTGGGTTTCTTTTTTAATAGCAGGTAATAAAACTGGCCGTATATCGCCGCTTCGCTCTCTTGTTAGCTTACTTGTTTATATGTATATGTATTAACATATTTTTACGGAATATGTAAGGCATTATTATTAAAAGGGAACGTGTATTGTTTTAAGAACTTTGGTTAATACTTTACATAATTCTTTGACTAAAATTCTTTGTCAAAAAATGAGATGAGTTCACATCGTTCGATTTGCACTCATCATCAAACAAAACCAAGCAGAGTCTGTTGCCTGATTCAACAGTGAGTAGAGCTTTGAAGATATCAAGTGGGAGGTAGTCAGACGCACGTCCAACATTAAATCAGGCAAGCGTTTTTCAAGTAGCTAGAATTCCACGTGGCGAGTTGCAAGCTTGTAGCCGCTTAATGGAACATCAAGCTTATATAGAAACATAGGCTTCTTTTTATCCGGGTACCACGAAGACGAAGCCGTGGGCATAAGCTAGTTTTTTCATAAAATTTATATGGGACCTTTAACCTAACCAATAAACCACAATTGACGAAGATATCGCTTACACAGACGAATAGAGAACTTCCTTTATTTTTGTAGTCGATTTAAAAGATGGCCGATTAGACTAGTTGTGGCTGATTTCACAGCTGCAAAGTGACGTGCTTAGTAAATGCAACTTCTAAATAGCAACTACGAGAGTTATTGTAACGAGCGTTTAGTGATCGTGGTAAGCGTTTAGTTACCAAAGTCAATAAACCAGGTCGCAAACTGGTTGGTTAATTGCTTTTGTGTGTATTAAGCTGGTCGTGAAATGCAATAGTTGTTCGGAGGTGATAAAAGGACGGGAAAATGGCGCGAACTTAGGTTTAAAGAACTTTATTCTCATACAAACACATGGTTTACTTATAGTGATATTCATGGAGAAAGAAATAAATCTAGGTTTTACAATGTTTAAACTAACCTCTGGTACCTGAAATTAAATTATAACTAAATGTATTGTTTAGTAAAACATTTATTATATTTGTTAAAACTTTTTATTAAACCGCTTTCTTACTCGTGCACTCCACAGGCTATATTATATCCTACAATGCATTATATCCACTACTCCACAGACTATGCTACACTAAATATTATCTTTAACTGCATATTGTTTAACTTAATAATATTATAACAATTAGTACTTAATTTATTATGAAGTAGGTTTGCTTAAATTTGACAAAATTATCGAAAAGTTTTTTTTGGAAACGCAATATACGTAATTTATGTTAGTTTTTTTTTTAATAATACGTTTTTGTGTGGAATACATAATTATACTTAAAGAGTATTAATAATTTTTTCGAATTTATTTAACTAGCATCATTCCTGAAGAATGCCAAGAGGAGCTATCTTGAATTGCTTCCACGCACCGACTTTCTGGAACCTCTACAATGACATCAGCATATCGGGGTTATAATTATTCAATGGACTAAGAAATAAATACATTCTCATCTGCCCCTATCCATCTAATCTGCTCATAGCCCTAATAATGTTGATTCCCTTGAAACGGCCCATTGAAACAACTTCAAACGGAGGCAATAAAGTTATTCGACTGAAGCCATACCAAGTAGTGTAAGAGGTTGGTAATCACTCTTCGTAATTTGAGTAGGAACATGGAATAAAAAAAGCAAATACTCCTTTTTACCCACGAGACGCAAGGAGCTTATGACTCATAAAACAAATGTATCTGTCTCGCGTCTGGTTGTTTTCTATGTATATATTTACAGATGAAAAATATATATAAAGTAGTATAACAGTCGTGTAGTTCCCATAATACAAGCTCTGTTTAGATTGGGGCTAGATGATGCTGTGTATTTTTTTTTATGTTTTATTATCTGTTACCATTTATATCAGAAATGGGATATCTGTTTGGAATGCGGTTTTTTGCAATCAATTTCTGTTTCTTCAAGAATGGTTGTTCTTAGATAGGTTTTATCGACAGAAGATACTAGGGATTCTGTAATAGAATATGGAAAATATATAAGGAGTTTTTAATTTTACATAAATAACTTGTACTAAGAATAATCTGACGGAATACTTGAAAAATAAAGTATTCCGTCAGATTATTCTGGTAGATACGAAATTAAACTTATACTGTTTAATTCGTTACCAACCTAATATAGCGAAAAAAAATATTTTAAATACAATTACCTATCTGATATTATTAGAATAGAAAAAAAAATGGATTACTAGCATCTGTCCACGGCTTCGCCCGCGTGGTGCCCGGATAAAAGGTAGCCTATTTGTTATTCTGATGTTTAAGCTATATTACTGTCAAGTTTCATCAAAATCCGTTTAGTAGTTTTTGCGTGAAAGATTAAGATTATGGGAACTACATGACTGATATACTACTTTTATACATTTTTTTTTGTAAATACTTATTATACATAGAAACCACCAGTTAAAAATTTAAACATTATATAGTTTTAAATGTATAATTTTTCAAACAAAATGTTATGACAAAAATTAAGCCACAGAAACGAAGATATTATCTAATCATTTTTAAGATTTAAATGAGTATGGATAATTTATGGGTTTCGGGGGTTCAACATTTATCATCATCACCAGCCTGTAGAAGTTCATAGCTGGGTATACGTGGTCGCTTTTCTAGAATATTTCCTTCAAGCAAAATTAAATATTGTTGATTTTGCCAGCTACGTACCTCTTTAAATCACTAATTAAAAAGCTATATTTGTGACTTATGTTCATAATATCCAGCCCGCTTAGCACTAGCACCCGTTTTGTCTAAGAAAGGGAAGACAAAAACTATTTCTGTCGCCTTTTCTGTCAAACAAAAGAGAGGGACAAAATATTGTTTGGTCTTCTCGGCGGTAGACAAAACCGTTGTCTTGGGTCTTCATTCTAAGCAGGCTGGTATCAGATTTTACAGCGTAGTTCTCTCTGTTACTTGCGCAACCAAGGTCAAAGTCAATAGGTTTTTATTCATTGACTTTGATGACAAGGATCGTATAGAAACGTCAGGATTAAAACAACGTAAATTTAGGTATTTGGGCGCGGCCAAGCCTAGAAGAATCAGGCAACAACTCTATAATCATTCATACAGCTATAGTGTTGTGCCAATTGGACAATTGGACTCATTCGCTCCACCTTGACCTCAGATATGCCAGTGTGTTCCTCTATGTTCTCTATGAAATGACTATGAAATCTATGAAATCTATGTTCTCTATGATATGGCTATGAAATCTATGAAGTATGAAATGTATCAATGTATCCTAACTCTTTGCCTATACTGAATACTGTATATACAATCTATTTTGCTCCCTTTGAGGCCCGTAAGATTAACATTTTGGCCGTTTGTTTGAAAGTTTGGCGGCTCATTCTTTTACATCAGCGAAAATATTAATTGTTTGTTATTGGGACAACATTGTACCTAGTTTTATGACGTAGGTAGGTATTATATTAAATTATAGCAGTAGTTAACACAAATTTTAATTGTGTTATGATAGGTCTTTATTACTACACTACCTTACGAGTACTGAGGTAGGTACCTATCTATCGTTATTGAGTTATAGTACTTATTTCAACTTAGTACCTAACTACCTACCTAGACATTCAATGTTCAAAATTAGTCCTTTGGACGAGAATACCCACCCACAACACAGGAAATACTAGTGTGGGGGCTAGTATATATGAGTTATTTGCCAAGTAGGTGATGAAAACTGTCCTCTACCTACCCACTAACCTTAGTGGGTAGGTAGAGTACACCTTAACTTAGTGTTGTACCTTTTTTGGTTTGTTTTCGTTAACCTAGCAAATAAATCTGAAATTAAAAATATTTTTTAATTCAAATAAACGAATTTATAATAATATCAAATCAAATGGAAATCAAAATTTGCAACTGAATTTTCTTTGAATTCCCTAACCGTATGAGCTGAAATTTTGCATATACGTTTGGTTTGGATGACAATGTATGGTTAGTGATTTGACATCAATCTAAATCCAATATGGCGGGCTCCCAAAGATGGCGGCAGACCAATTATTTTTTTATGCACATATGGGTAGTAAATTAAAGGGTTTGCTGAGAAGAATACGAAAAAGCATGTTTTTAAAAAGTTTTGTAATTTTACTTTGTACTTGTGTTTCTGTGCTTTATTGTTGTGTAAAAAAAAACTTTCTACTCTATTCTATTTTCCGAGTTCTTTCACCATCCGCCATTAATATTTTATTTTATATTTGCCATTAAAAAATGATGGAAATCCTCAGATATATAGATAGGTACTGAGTTAGGTAGGTAGTGAGTTGATATTTGTGGATACCAAGTATAAAAAACATTTATTCATACAACTATCTAACTATATACATGTAGGTATATACAAAAAACATAGATGAAACAGCTAGCTATCTGAAGACCGTTGCAAACGATCTCTAGACAGCTCAACCAGAAGGAAGCGTTCCCAAAATACTGGCCGCATTGCCACGCTGAATGGCAATGCTAATAGGAGCTCTCTGGTCACGAGTCGCTCTGAACAGTCACCCAGAAATAATTTTATTATTAATATAATATATATACCAAGTAGAGGGTACCCGCGTTTTTACAAGTAGTTAGCGTTCCACAAGTCAGGTTACAATAAAATGAGAGTATACGTAATTGAACGGAAATGTCGAAATGTTCAACGTCACATTTCGACATTTCTTGTACGAAAATCTGAGTTTCTCAACACGTCCGCTAGAGTATGTGTCAAATAATTATATTTGAACATGTCTTTGACTATTCTACTTGGTATTCCAAGATCCGTTCTCCTTAAGATCCGTGAGATTATCAACACTTCCCGTATTTCATGGCGATGGGCTTTTGCAACCTGTCACGTGGAATGCTTACTCCTTGCAAAACGCGGGCATGTACCAAATGTAATGTTTGGACGTGCCTTTGACTACCCCCTACTCGGTATCCTAAAAGATCTACTCACAGAGTATGTATCTGAGGATGTCCACCATGGGGAAGACAGTCGTGAGCGTGTTTGTTTTTTTTTTTTTGTTTATTTTTTTTTGTTTATTTCATGGAAATAATTGTTTATCCGCGAGATGGTTATTCAGAATTCCGGGGTATAAAATATAATTTTTATGAAAAATTACCATAAGGGATGAAATTGCATATTGGACTTTTTATTAATTTCTCGTTATTTGAACTATTATTTCCCCCCTTTATTTCTTGATTTGTTGAACCAGAGACACGCCAATATTTCCCCCCTTTATTTCTACCAGAGACACGCCAAAGACACGCCCTCTGCTGACATTACAAAGTCAAAGTTAATAACGTCTTACTCACTGAAAATCAGAAAGATAATGAATGCCAAATTAAATTACATAGGTTCTGCTGCTCGAATTTAGAACTTTAAAGTGAATTTTCGCCGTTTCCTCGCACGAGAACTTCCCTAGTAGAATCGGCCATGACAATCTGGCTAAAGATTTTATAATGTCCTAATTATTCAATATCGGTCTCAAGTTAAATATCGCTAGAATCGGTCATGACAATCTGGCTAAAGATTTTATAATATCCTAAAAATCCAAAATCGGTCTCAGGTTCAATCTCGCTAGAATCGGCCATGACAATCTGGCTAAAGACATTATAATATCCTAAAAATAAATCCAACATCGGCCTCAGGTTCAATCTCGCTAGAATCGGTCATGACAATCTGGCTAAATATTTTATAAAAATCCAACATTGGTCTCAAGTTCAATCTCGCTAGAATAGGCCATGACAATCTGGCTAAAGATTTTATAATATCCTAAAAATCCAACATCGGTCTCAGGTTCATTCTCGATGAGGGTGAATTGTTGGGATTTTATAAAATTGATTCCCCTTGTATGTGTTAACACTATGAAACCTAATAACCATACTCTGACAAGTTTTTTTAATGATAATTCATTCAACTTTAGTTTAGTACCAAATTCGTACCTCTATGGCACGGAGGACGATTAGCCAGCTGCGGCACAAGAAATGAAATCAAATGTTTACATGTTCTGCGAATATTTATTCCAGACCTGTTTGTTCTGGTACCACTGTCCTCGTAGTTCCTGATACCCACTACACAGGGAATCCTAGTATGTCAGGACTATTTATATGTCGGGTGTTAAAAAAAAATAACAACAAACGAAAAGCAGTTTCTTAAGTGCAATTTATTTCCCAGAGCCGCTAACCACTATCCTCGGTGGACCGGAGCTCTTCATCAATACAGGAAGCACCATAAACTTGACATGCGTGGTCCAGCACTCACCGGAACCTCCACCGCACATACGATGGACTCATAATGATGAGGTGGGTAACTTACTAAAAACATCACTTATTAAATTTTCATTTAAAAAAAATAAAAGCTGGACATTTTGCACACAGCATCATCTAGCCCTAAAGTAAGCAGAGCTTGTGTTATGGGAACTACATGACTGATATACTAATTATATACTTTTTTTGTAAATACATACATATTATACATACCCCCAGACCCCGCGACAAATATTTGCAGATGCAAACATTTAAGGAATCGAACCCGCAATCTTCTGCGTCTTAGGCGGGCCTTCGCCCACTGCGCCACAGAGATCGTCAAATCGGGATATACAAGTATGTGAATTTTAGAATATTATTACGACTATACCACGTAATTTACTATTCTTCTACTGACGTTTCGTTGACCGTTTCGAGGTCCTTCCTCATGAGCATCCACGACCAAGCTCGACGGTTGTGAGATAGGAACTGACTTGGCCTAGATGCTCTGCTTTTTGAGTAAAGTACGTGGTATAGTCGTAAAAATACTCTAAAATGATACCAAACCACGATAATTTCGATTCTATGTGAATTTTATTGTTTCCCGATATTTCGGCACTGTTACCTGTACTGACCCTAAAACCGACCTTAACTCTAAACCGACTAGCTTGTATGAAGAATGAAATGAGGATGAATGAAGCGAAAGAGATATGCCAGGATCATCTTAAGTGGAAATTCGTGATATCTAAGTACCATTCTGGGACATAAACGGGACTTTGTGTATGTAGTGAAGGAGGATTCTAAGGTTTCGCGGGTAAATGTTATTGGCAGATGAATGTATCTACAACCTCTTTCAATTTTGTTATATAGTTAAAAAAATATATTTTGTATTCTAATCTAACCATATTATAATTTTGGTAGTGTAATCTTGATTTATTTCGTCGCATGAGGCGATGAAAAAATATTTTCGGCCTACCACGCCTTAAAGCCTATTTTATACTTAACGATATTAATATAGCAAAATCCCCTAATATAGATTTTCATAAGAAAAGTATGTAAATTTATGACGAAATAACACATTTTGTATTTTATTAATTACAGACGATACTTACCACCGGTTTCATTGTCACATACAACTCGATCCTGAAAATCCGGTTTTTCGATTATTGCAAACAAACATACTCACTACAGGATTTCAGACATCATTTCTTCTGGATCAAAATAAATATCCCAGTTTAAAGTAAAAAATTACACAAACATGCTAAATTAAAAAGTTGCCATCACTTAAATTCGTATAACCTGTCCAAAAATAACGTCGGTAGGTGGAATAATAGGATAAAAAAAACGCACGACAGACTATTCCATATTAAATTTATACTCGGTCCTAGGGAGTCGGAAAATAAGCCGCGTGGCGATGTGGCCAGCATATTGGGACTACTTCCGTCTGGTAGAGATCTGGATCAGTAGAGCTATCTATGCATCGTTTAATTTAAATTTCAGACTGATTCTATCGTATATTTTGTGTATAGGCACTTACAAAGTAGAATAATGTCACACCATGTGAAACTATGAATAATTAACAAGTTTCAGAAGTCACCTAACTAAGTACTAAGCACAATAATCATCGTCATCAAATGAGTTTCGTTTCTACCAGTCTATCAATAATTATTAGTCATTAGTTTTATTATTTTTTTACATAGATACTTCCCAAATAGAAAAATGACACACCATGTATGAAACTACAAATAAAAAACGCTTCAGTACCTATCTAAGTACTAAGTTAGATACCATCGTTATCACATGAGTTTCATATATACCATCCTATCAATTATTATTAGTCTTTTTTCTGTTTATAAATGCAATTATTTCTGGTTCTATATTATAAACACAAACCGTTGAGTAGCGCAAAAAATGGGCTAACGTGGTCCCACAGATTATAATTGTTGCAGAACTCCTCGGAGCCACCTCAATACATTCGATGGACTCGTAACGATGATGTAAGTAATATGTATAATTAGGCTGATAGATACATAGCAGGCATAGAAAAAACTTCATAACGCGGTGGCCTAGTGGGCTGTACCCCGACTTCCGATCCGAAGGTCTGGGGTTCGAATCCGGTCGTGCGCTAGTTAATTTTTCCATTTAGTTATGTGCGCTTACTACCGGCTGTCGGAAACCTGCATGCCTTAGCACCAAACAATCTAAGGTATGTGCCAATGGCTAGTGTTCCAATAAGCGGATATCCTCACAGATCCGCGTACTTATCATGGATTTGAGGATAAGAGTAGTGAGCGTATTTTTTAGCGTAATAACAAACAACATAGGGACTTGAAATAAAATGAATAAAACGACCGAGACGGTTAGATTTGTACCTCCGTTGATTTCCAACGTCGATGAGCTGAAGATATCGCGACATCCCTGTGTGAAATAAAAGTCAAAACATACACGCGAGCGTTTTTGTTACCGTCGGATATCGGTACCATGGCAATGAAAATGCATAAAAAAAATCTATAGCCAAATTGTTACAAGGTTGATTCTGTTAAGTGAAATAATACTCGAGTTAGACGACCCCGCTCCGCCTTATCCAAATATAAATTAAAGTACCTTTACCTACCTACCTATACTTACCTAGCCATTCATGTTGCTGCATCTTAAATACATTTAAGTAACAACTTGGTAAGTAGTATTAGAATAATAAATAAATAATGGTCATTTTTCACACAGCATCATCTAGCCCAATTTTCAATATCAATAAAATTATCAATAAAATTATATTAGCGATTTATCAATAAAATTATCTTGAATAACATGTACCTAATTTTAAAACCGTTTTTAAGACTCCAAACTGACTCACAGTAAAATCGGGTCCGTATATTTTGGTGCTTGGTAAAATCTTCGAAACTTTATCTTACGTCAACTCGAGGGGTAGATTTGGGTAGGTAGGGTGGTTTGCTGATGTAGCTTGAAAGGGTAGCTTTAATATACGGTTCATGTCTCATGATAAGGCGTTTTAACGGCATGTTTGATGTGTAAGCATTTTCCTTGTTTGGATAAAATAAAACACGCTACGGGTTTTGAGATGTTTATTTTGTTTTTATTCTGATGAGGTCTTTATAATTTTATGCATTCGGAGAAGATTGAAAATAAAAAATGCTTCTTAGAAGCCATTAGGTATCTAGGGCAAGTATTTAGCTGGGACGCGAGGCTGTGGGTTCAAATCACGCGGCGAATCTTTTTTTGCATTCTCAACAAATACTTAATCTGATTCTGGGTGTGCTGATACCCATGGCACAGAACCTCTATGTATAATGTTCAGACACTATTATTACATATAAATAAATAAATTAATGAAAAAAACAGGCCTCATATTTTCTGCAAGATGTATACTAGCTCTATAGAGCTAGTGGGCGGTACCAAAACTTCCGGTCGAAAGTCGTGGGTTCGAACCTGGTCTAAACTTTATGTTTGTTAATAATCAAAATGTTGGTACCTACTCTGTAAATTTAATGAAACAATGAAGTGAAATAATATGAAACGTAAACACATGTGGGAAAACTACCACTTCTAAAATCAATCCGAAAGTCTTGAGGAAATGGAATGCAACAAAGTGGAGATTTCATTCTGCATCTGAATACGAAAGACGAGTCGTAAAAAATGGCGACGCCGCAGCTATTTCCCAAATTCAATTCAACTCTCAACGTAAATTCCGGTTTGGCGCTGATTTTCGATTCAATATTTTGCAAAAATATATTTTTCTTAAAAGTCTGGCTACTGTGTTCTGTAAGGTTCACGGATAGGGTCGCTGACATTTTGCCATCGCCGCTGTGCCAGATTGTCAATTTACAAAACATTGAGGGTAGATACAAATAATCTTTAAAATCTTTTAAACATGTTTGTAACTATCTTAATCAAACATTAATGTAATCAAATCTTGAAAGTAAATTTTAACGTACTTCTAAATAGTTGTATGGAAATGAAATGTTTGTATATGTAGTTTGGATGACAATACTATAATTTGGTATCTTGGAACTGATCTGATGATGGAGTCAGGAGGTGGATAGTGGAACTCTTCAGTGGCTACTAGTAATACTATCGAGTTTAGGATCAGGCTTGGTAACGTGGATCTGATGGTGGAGCCAGGAGGTGGATAGTGATTTTATAATTTATAGTGCGTAATGAAAGTGTGTATTTTAGATGACCTCTGTGGCGCAGTGGGCGAAGGCCTGCCTAAGACGCAGAAGGTTGCGGGTTCGATTCCCGCCGCGGGACAAATGTTTGCATCTGCAAATATTTGTCTCGGGATCTGGTGAATGGTGTTTTTTATGTATAGTATGTATGTATTTACAAAAAAAATATATATAAGTAGTAAATCAGTCATGTAGTTCCCATAACACAAGCTCTGCTTACCTTGAGGCTAGATGATGCTGTGTTAAAAATTTACATACTTTACTTTATTTTCATATATTATTCAAAGCAATGCTATCTGAATTCAATCTCAATTAATAGAAATCATCTTATTTACATAAAACTATGATTATTACATAGCTCTGTCCGTCTGTTTTAGTAAAAGGATTGTGTTAAGACCGTGATAGAATCTACCATCTCGGACAACCGCCCGCAAGGCCAACAGGGCTCTTAGAAAAAAAAGGTTGTTTTAAATTATTTAAACGAAATTAAGTGAAACTCAGTGAAATCTTACTGGCCAGTGAACTAACCAAGTTTTAAGAAATAAATAGAAATCAAAACTGGCAGAGATTCAAATCGCTTCAAGTCGACTTGGAAATAAAATTGAAGTTTCAAGCTAAGGTTGCCGCCTGATTATACTATTTGCAAACAGCATTTTGTAGAAAAGGCAAAGGTGCAGACACATTTTGTAGCCAAAAAACACAATCTGTACACTATTGCAATAGTGCACAATTTGTGCAATAGTGTACAGATTGTGCTTAATTGTAAAAAGCATTGAAATACTGTTTTTTTATACAACTAAAGTGGCATACAAAGATACGGCTCACTTGTTGGTAAATGGTTACCGTAACCTATGGACGCTTACAACATCAGACCGGATAACGGATGAAAATTCATGCTCCGATGTCGGTCGCATCCATATACCCAATGCTTCACATTTGATGTAACTAGTTTTATATATGTACATTATTTATAAGGTTCTTTTCATATGACAAAAATGTTGGCTTACCTGTTATGTAATGAAAGTAACATTATAGTAATTATGTAAAACGAAATGAAATATCATGACATCACTGTCTTAAAATCAGCATTTTTTAAATTTTGATCACTCTTCGAAAATTCACTCTAACCTACGTTGACTTCTCTAACTTGAGGAAAATAAGTGATCTGAGGTGAGATTTTACTCAAACAAATTCTTCATAATTAAAAAAAAGTAATTTAACTGTTTCAAAGAAACTGTATAGTACGCAAGCTGACTCTGTGAACTGTACCGCCCAGCCCTTCTTGAAAACCTGCTGAAGCATACCTACCAGCTTTACAAATAGTTCTGATACATTCACGACATTTCCAAGAATTTACAATTTGTTCCGATACACGTACAACGTACTCGTGAATTGGCTGCGCTATTTACTCGAGTGCTTTCAACTTTAAATGTACGGGTTGCATTTAACTTTAAATGTACAGGTTGCATTTTTCTACGTACACGTAAACAGCTTACTGTTGTTTCTTTTCGGACTGAGTTGGCTATCCTATTCTTTGGACATAAATAGACTATAACTTCTACAGACTACAAGACTAGAACATAATAGAGGCTTCTTTTGAAATTGAATTTAGTTTTGGTCGCGGCTAGTAAGCGCTAAAATGTTAGCAAAATTATTTACATACTAGCTATAACAAAATAATATATCTACAATATCTGTTTGAGACATCCTATCCTACTAATATTATAAACGCGAAAGTTTGTGAGGATGGATGTTTGTTACTCATTCACGCAAAAACTGTTGAACGGATTTTTATAAAATTTTACAGTAATATAGCTTATACATCAGAATAACACATAGGCTACTTTTTATCCGGGTACCACACGATCGAAGACGTGGGCAGAAGCTAGTCTATAAATATTTATAAGATATAATTATTAGAATCGACGAACAACCGTGTTAATCAGCAGTATTTGATTTTTTTTTACCTGGTATATTTAAAAGACCCTTGTTGGTCAAGTGAGCAGTAGTCCAACGAGGTCGTGGGTTAAAGAGCTATGTGGGTATTAACAAGTGCTCCAAACGGTGAAGGAAAACATAGTGTGTTTACTATGGTATTTTTTAAGATGAACAATAAAGTATTTTCATTCATTCATTCATTCATAAAGTAGTCTTGTTTATGACCTAGCCTCATTTATTATCCAGCTTACAATGTAAAGTAAAATCAATACCCTCACCAATATCAATATATGTCCTCGGAAATGGGGACGTCAAATATTGGCTGCTCTCTATCAAATCCCGTGTATTTAGGGTTGCCATCTGTCCCAGATCCCCGAATTTGTCTCGAATTTCAGAATGGCGGCTTCCAGTTCCGGTTTCAAAGGGTAAACCAATCAATTCTTGAGGGGTTTCGGTTTAATAGTCAAAAACTAGACACTACACAATATTATAGGATGTGATACGAGTTTTAGGCACATTTTTTTTTAAATTTGTTAACTTAAATTTAAGAAGACATATTGACACAAATAAAGAAAAAAAAAAAAACTTTTACACTTTTTTTACGATTAGTTTTTATAATATAAATAATCGAAAATGAATAACAGATAATGTAAGTAGGTATATTTTGGATATGCAGCATCCAAAGGCCTACGTGACTACACGAAGATCTACTACTTGAGCACGACAGTTGTTTTCTAGTGTCAACATTTATTGTACCTACAACAAAATTGTATACAACATACAAAAAGGCAATTAATTAGGTCCGTTACTAGTGTAGGATCATCAACAAAACAATTTTATATAATAATAATAATAATAACGTATAATAAATTCTTTATGTTTAGACAATTTTTTTTTTAATCTTTTTTTTTTTTTTTTTAAATAAAAGCACAAAAAACAGAATTATTTTCAAAATTGACTAAAGCAAAATCTACAAAACTATTAAACAATGATGCCAATGCTACGAGTATTTTAAGCTTCACCTTAACTTTTCTAGATATAAAGTGGTCTATTGTTGCAGTAATGCCCCAGTTTCAGTATAACAGGAATTGGTTTTGTCAATAGCAGTGTATCTGACAAGCATTGTGGGATAATAAGTTCTCATTCTTCTGATCAGGGTTCCTGAGAAAGCGGAGGCCGTTATATGGCGATAGGAACTATAAGGCGACGCTGTTTATGCTAAACATTTTTTCCGTGGTTACCTTCACTCTACTTTGTTTTATACAAATAATTTTGATTTTAAGTGGGTTATGGGTACGTACCTCATATTTTGAACCCTGTAATTAAGAGACTGTACTTATTATTGTAGCACAGAGTTTTTAACAGGGTCTTTACAGGTAAAACATAGACAACAAATTACTATACTATTGCGTTAAGTGTTACCTGTAATAATATTTAGACGTTTAATTAATTAGGTATTAAATTACATAAATAAAAACAAAAATGTTAAGTAGTTTCATTTCATTATATTTATTTAACAATTGGTTGTTAAACAAGGTAAATTAATTCAGTTTACAAATTTGGATTAAAATAATACATATAAATTACAAAATTATGATATTAATTAAAATATGTTAATAATATCCCTATAATATACAAGTATTGTCAAGAGCACACACTACCCAACCTCACTGTCATGCAAAAATGAAGATTCTGCTAGAGTAATATTGCTGAACTTAATCAGACAGTAATATTGGCTTGAAATATTTATTATTTGATTTTTTGTTTGAAATCTGATAAGTTCAAATTTTAAAATCGGCAATTAATTATACATCACTATTCTAATATAATCTCCTTGCGTAAAATGCTAAAAATGTAAACCAAACATAAAAAATCTTAAGATTAAATCCAGGAAAGAATATCTTATAGTATGATGACGATAAGGTCACAGGTGATCTCGGTGGGTATATCTACCGTCATATAACGGCCACCGCTATTTCAAGAAACCTCAGTTTCGATACAAAGCAAACTTTTCCAACATTTATTTCTGTTTAGAAATCTTGAAACGGTACCATTATTGCGGTATGTATCGAGTGAACGGAGTGCGATATTTTATTTTATATTTTCTTGGTAAGCTTTTGTCTGCTCCGATGCAGTTATGATCTCAGAACCGTACGACGATACTCCAACTGCGAGATCACGTTATTCGATTGGGACCACGCTAAAGCTGAATTCATAAAAAAAAAACTAGTTCCTATTTCCTGTTTGTTTTTAATACAAAGTGGCCCACTTCGTAAGCGGTTATCGATAGACGCTTGTAATACCAGAGGTATGGCGCGTTGCTTACTTAAAAAAAAAAAAGGGTGAAAAGTATAATGTACCTGTAATTTCACTGGCACCCCTTAAAACCGGAACACAGCAAAAAACAAACAAACACGCTCAAGACTGTCTTCCCGAAGGTGGACATCCTCAGATACATACTCAGCGAGTAGATCTTTGAGGATACCAAGTTGGGGGTAGTCAGAGGCACATCCAAACATACATTCTACCGGAACACAGCAAAGCGATCATTACTGCTTGGTGGCAGAAATAGGTATGCAGTACTTCCCCGGAAGAGCTTTTCATAAGAAGCTTATTATTTCTACATTTTTACATTTTTATTCTTCTTGACTAGGATCGCGAGCTATTGTTGGCGGACGTGTGGGGCCCGTTTTGCGATGGACGGCAATCATCACCTACTTATTATAATAATTATAATACTAACAATAGACCTTACAACAATAGACTTACCTTAAAATACCAACGTCACTATGCAAAAAGCAGAGATTCCTAATACATGTAGAACTGTTCTAAAGTTTTTGCAAGAAGACCCTAACATAATGAATGATATTCACTTGGCTTAGGCTCGTGTATATCACAAATACTGAAATTTAACATTTCGTGAAATAAAAACACTAAATAATAATAATAATAATAATAATAATAATGACGTCACAATATTACACAATAGTCCAGACATAATACACATAAATAAAGTAGAAAACAAAACATATTAAATAGATATCACCGTTCCGTCCGACTACAATATTGGAGCCAAGGAAATAGAAAAACTCAGTAAGTATCATGCATTAAAAACAGAAATAACAAGACTTTAGAAAACACCCACTGACGTCATAGGCGCCACATGAATAATAGCAAAGAGTTTACGTAGATGCGACATGTTAGATTCACACATAAAAATTGACATCATCCAAACACAAGCAGCTATTCATACAGTCACAATTATTAGCAAAGTTCTTGGGGATACAGTTTTTGTTAATCGGGTTGGATCAAATATAGATGAAGGGGAATCTGAGCAACCTTTTCCCTGAGGGTCTCAGGTGGTTTCTCAGAAAAAACCGATTTGAAAAACTCGAGATGAAAGCAATTTTCACAATGTAATAAAAATAATAAAATGAACTAAATTTAAAAAAATGACAACAAGTCCATAACATAAATACATTAGAGACTAACATACATAGGTATTATAATACTATCACTATTTGTTAACACTTAAAGTCTGCGACGTGTAACGCACTTGCGCTGTGTCCAGTAGCCCGCGAAAACGACGAAACAACACATTTTTCAGCCAAAATTCCTCACTCATGAAGGTCGAAAGATGGGAAGTCGGAACACGGCACACAAAAGATTTAAAACTGTGGCGTGACTCCAACTGCCTATTTGATTTGAATTTTAGCCAGAATTGGCTGATGCCTTTTAATCCCACATTGCCCAGCGACCATTCCATAAGCACTCCTACAATTGTCCAGTTTATCACCCAATATTTCCAATAGGTTCATCAGTCACAATCCACGAACAAAAATTTTTATATTTATTGTATAGAAATGCCTCTTAGTGTTAGCTTCAGCTCCACTAATGCCTGTAAAGGCTCCAGGCATAAGCCTGAGATTAAAAATAATAATAATGTATGTCATTTTTCACACAGCATAATTTAGTCCCAAATTAAGCAGAGCTTGTATAATGGTAAACGTGGAATAAAAAACTGGCATTTTTATTTTACCGGGTAGGCTGAGGTCATAGAATAACAATACTGAAGAGGCATAGGCCGTAAGCAAAAGCTAGATTGGGGCATTGATGCCTTTATCAAGCAGTGAACAGTGAACAACTGTGAAACAGGCTGTTGATGATGATGATGATGATAAATAAATAAATAAATAAAATAAATAATGCTGGTCATTTTTTCACACAGCATCATCTAGCCCCAAAGTAAGCAAAGCTTGTGTTATGGGAACTACATGACTTATGTACTTTTTTTTTGTAAATACATACATAATATACATAGAAAACACCCAGATCCCGAGACAAATATTTGCAGATGCAAACATTTGTCCCGTTCGGGAATCGAACCCGCAACCTTCTGCGTCTCAGTCGGGCCTTCGCCCACTGCGCCACAGAGGTCGTAGGAGTACGAAATTTGTGACCAGCTTGGAAGAACAAAATAATATCGTTCCCGAAAAGGATCTCGTGAACAAGCTTTTTATAGGTAATTTGAAAATCATACTACTATTATAAACGCGAAAGTTTGTGAGGATGGATGCTTGTTACTCTTTCACGCGAAAACTACTGAACGGATTTTGATGAAACTTTACAGTAATATATCATATATGTACATCAGAATAACACATATGCTACTTTTATCCGGGTTATACGCGGGCGAAGCCGTGGGCAGAAGCTAGTCCTACTACTATTATATACGTGAAAGTTTGTGAGGGTGGATGTTTGTTACTCTTTCACGCAAAAACTACTGAACGGATTTTGATGAAACTTTACAGTAATATAGCTTAAACATCAATATAACACATGGGCTATTTTTTTCTGGGTACCACGCTGGCGAAGACGTGGGCAGAAGCTAGGTAATCATAATTATAAATAACACATTGATTTCCAATCAAATTATTGTACCTATGTCCTCTGTCTTCCTGAAATTCCAAATATGTGCGGAACTCATAGATACTACAATCCATTTATATTTTTTACTGAAAATTATATTATTTTTCACGGAAAATTATTTAATTAATCACCATAATTTATTACCTCTCAATACCAAGTGTTCGATTAAATTCTGGACCAAAGCCAAATGAAGCTATATAATTGTATTCCCATGCCATATCAACTGAGTAAAGTTGTTTTAATTACTAAAAATAACAGCATTAGCTGTTTGATACGAAACAGATTTGCGTATTTAAAAAAAATATCATATTCAAGGCTCGCTCACATAAATGTCAAAAACTGTATTCTACTCAAAAAAACCTTCGATTGAAAAGCTTAGATCAAGGAGATTCGTGTTACAATATAATTCAATTTTAGCTTTCCCGCTTATACACCTACAAATTTAACAATATTAATATAAATTTAACGGGATAAAGCGTTTACCTTAAAAAAGTAAACTCGATAAAGAATAGTTAAAAAGGTTAACCCGATAAACTTATAAAATTATGTTATCTAATCGCGAAAGTAAGAACATAACAAAATTTTACAACATTAATGTAGTCAAAGATTAATATGCATCGTAGTCGATAAATAAGATGTCAAATCAATTTTAAATTATAGGTACCTACTAGATGTGCGACTGCCGCTTCCGGCCCCCACCGAGTTGCATCACCCGCCCGCGTTATTACTTCTTTTTCTCTGCTCCTAGGAATCGTAGCGTAATGTGAAATAGCCTTATTAACCTTCCTCAAGAATAGGGCTATCAAATGTAAAATTAAAATCCATTTGTATTTTTTTAAATCCGTTTGGTAGTACTAGAGATTAGCGCTTTCAAAAAAACAAGCAAACTTTCAACTTAATAAACTGTTTAGCGTTATTTATTTATTAAATATATTTAAATAATAATATAATAAAAAAAAACAACGTCTTGGGTAGGTGTAACATATAAAATAAGTAAATGAAGAACTAGAACGGTCTTTATACAGGGTGTAATCGTTAAGTGTGCACAGGCGATTATTCCGTAACTATTGCAGATATCAAAAAACTTTAAACTGATATCGAAAGTACTTTACCTAATGAGTAAAATGACATTAATAACTTTTTAAAAATAAAACGAGAAATATCCAAAAAAAATACATTAATCACTCCCATACATTTAGTATGAGATAGTAGAAAGGTTTTAGTTTCCTTATTTTAAGTGGAATAGTACCTACTCATTTTACCCTTGTCATTTTATAATTATGTACGATATGAAGGTATTAATGAATTTCAAGTAGATACACGTGTAGATTAATTGTCTTACCACTTCAAATTTATAATAAACCTTGTTTCAATATTGTATTGATTTGAACTAGCTGAAAAGCAACATACTAAATAAAAACAAAAAGAAAGATACTCTTTGGTGTTCGTTCTAAATTCAAATTCTTTATCGCGGGTTCTCGTTCCCGCCAATTTATTGTATTTTTCAATTTGCGTTAATAATCGTGATTGTTGCATTTATTGATTGAAAAATGGCATATTCCAATACAGAAAAGAGGGACATGTTAAAAATGTACTACAAACATGATTGTAACAATAGGGCGGCCATTATCGCCTACAGAAGAGAGTACCCAGATAGAGAAGTTCCTTCTGGTACGTATTTACGTAAGTTGGATAACAATTTGATAAATTATGGATCTTTTAACAGAAAAAAAGGTTCGAGAACAAGAGCTCCGGAATTTGATAATGACTTAGATAACAATATTATTAACTACGTAGTAGATAATCCACAAGAATCAACGCGTTCAGTGGCCCGATCATTTCCAGTGTCCCACAATTATGTACACAAGTTATTAAAAAAACACAACTTCAAAGCATTTAAGATAAAACCTACTCAAACGCTGCACAATGATGATCCTGCTCGTCGGCTGGTCTATTGCAATTGGCTAGTCAATAATTATGTCAATGTAAGGTCAATTTTATGGACCGATGAAAGTAATGTTTCAAACTGCGGCATTTACAATAGAAAAAACTCGCATTATTGGTCAATTGACAATCCTCGCTTAACTACTGAAGTTAGAGCTCAGGTGCGATTCTCAATTAATGTGTGGTGTGGTATTCTTGGAGATCGGATCATTGGGCCATATTTTTACAGTGGAACCTTAAATGGACAGAGATATTTCTCCTTTGTACAAAACGATATGCCAAGTCTCTTAGAACCAATTCCAGACGATGAAAGAAGGTCGATAATTTTTCAACAAGATGGAGCACCTGCACATAATACAAATGTTGTAATGAATTTCTCACGAAACAATTATAATGGCTTAATAGCCAATGTTAAGGAAAGTTCATTTAGAAACTGTAAATAGAGCTCGTCATTGTATTGCACAAGGAGGACGTCACTTCGAACATATGCTTTGAACACAAAATTTTGTACTTACTAAGAAATAAAATGTATGGGAGTGATTAATGTAATTTTTTTGGATATTTCTCGTTTTATTTTTAAAAAGTTATTAATGTCATTTTACTCATTAGGTAAAGTACTTTCGATATCAGTTTAAAGTTTTTTGATATCTGCAATAGTTACGGAATAATCGCCTGTGCACACTTAACGATTACACCCTGTATATCTCAGCTGATCCAGATCAC
The DNA here is from genome assembly GCA_961405105.1 of Perizoma affinitatum. Taxonomy (NCBI): domain Eukaryota; kingdom Metazoa; phylum Arthropoda; class Insecta; order Lepidoptera; family Geometridae; genus Perizoma; species Perizoma affinitatum. The sequence continues at coordinate 10,518,204 of OY560206.1, forward strand.
TATCAGACCACACCCCAGACACTTTCGATAAGATATATGAAACAATCGCTCCATAATCAACACATGCAAGGTTTGTGTAAGTGAATGTTGCCGTTGTATTAATTATTAGTGAATTAGAAATGCTAGGGTTGGCAACATTTAAATTTACCTATAATCAGAGCGTGATGGCGTACCATAATTTATTCTGTGACCAGATGGAAGCTTTAATTTGAATATTCATATTGTAAAAACGGGATTTTTCACGTACCGCACTATCCGTGAAGGCACCGACTAAGTATCGACTCAAAGTTAAAGTCAAAATTCATTTATTCATTATAATCACAAGGATCACTTTGAAACGTCGGTTTTATCTACTGCTTGTTCTTCCACGACCAAGCCAGGAAAGAAAGGCAAGAAAACAAGGCTGGTTATTATTTTTAATGATCCTTTTACAAAACGCTCTTCCTCCGTCGCGATCACTCACCCTGATGAAGACTCAGAATGAGTCGAAACTTAACATCCTCTTGAAAATGCTGACTGCAAAATGCAGGCAGAATTCTGCCTTTTGGGAAATTAATAAAATCAATTTTCAATTCTGTTTGTTCTCAGGAAATAAACTACGATTCACCGCGAGGTGGTGTATCCGTGATCACTGAGAAAGGTGAGACGACAACGTCGCATCTATTGGTACAGCGCGCCAAGGCCCCCGATTCGGGACGGTATACCTGCGCGCCAGCGAACGCTAATCCCAGATCTGTTCTGGTCCACGTTCTAAGTGGTAAGTTACTTTTATCCAGTTGCTTTGTTCACAGACCAGCACTTTAACTTCCAACTTGCCTCTTACGCACGCATACGACTGCGTGGTAAAAAGGTTATCCCTGATTCCCCGCGAAAAACAAATTGAATTTGACAGGACAATGAAAAAAGGCATTATGTACGTACACCTGTCTACCGATTTTTTTATTTCATTTCAGAGAGTTACCAGCTTTCTTTGTGGTAATCCCAATTTTTCCTCAAAGCGAAGAAGTTTAATGTTTGTTACAACCTCACTCACGCCCTACAAAGGGATAGCCATATTAGATCCCTAAAGATCTGTGAATAAAAACAACAATAGACAAGTACTTCCCTAATACTCTATTCAATGGCCACAGAAAATGTGGAAAAAATATAGCAAAACAAGATTCCATTGAAAATAAAATTGGCATCAGTGGAAAAAATAACATAAGTACAATTCAATAGAAAATATATTAATAAATAATACATACACGCTCACGAATTTATAGCCCACAGATAGATAGATAAATGTCCATAGAAATTTGCCCATGCCTGCGCTAGTTAGTGACACGACAGCTCGTGACCATCGTCGCATATTGGAACACTGACCGAAAACGTTAATATTTTTTTCATTTTTCAGTCTGTCACATAAATAATGCTCACAGAAAAATACTCCCAATTTCATTTTTTTCAATTTGGTTTTTTTGGCTTTCGCGATTAGATATTATAATTATAAGTTTAACGGGTAAACCAAACTCAATGTTAAACCATAACCAAATTTTAATCGCGAAGACGGCTTTAGACTTTATGCGTCCAGCCCGCTTAGCATAAGCACCCGAGCGTTTTGTTTACGAAATAGAAGACAAAAAACTATTTCTGTCACCTATTCTGTCAAACAAAAGAGAGGGACAAAACATTTTTTCTCTTCTCGGCGGTAGACAAAACCGTTGTCTTGGGTCTTCATGCTAAGCAGGCTGGTATCCCGTGATAAACAGGTGTTCGCGTGCGGTGATACGGTTTGTGTAGTGTGCCGTAATGTGAACATGGACTTTTCTGATTCTGAAGATAAAATTAAGTTAGTTGCGGCTACTGCCTTTATTTCTCGACGATAGCTCCGTATACGTCAGTCATCAACTTATAAGGTTAGGTTATGTAGGTAGGGAAAATGTAATTATGTTGATCTAGGGAGTGTTTGTGTTTTAGTAATAGTATAGTTATATTATTCATGCACTACCTCAAGACTTTTCAATAGAATATAAAGTTTAGCTGGAAGAGAATGTTATCTAGCATTAAGTTCGTCTATGTATAGTACTTTTTAGTTGTAAAATAAATAATTTAATATCTATCTATCTATCCCGTGACCACGGCTGTTTCAATACAGTCGAAACGTCAGGAAAATATTAAAAAAGGTTAACGCGTTAAAGACCCGTTAAACTTATAATTAAAAACAAGTTCAATCAAATCTTTATCTAATTCTCGGTACTCAGTTTATCACAAGTTTTGATTTGTGTGCGCGTCACACGTGCTTTAAAACGGTGTAGGAAAACATCGTTAGTAAACCTGCATGCCATGAATTAGAACAAAGATTTCGATGCGTTTGCGTCTAGATGCAAGCCCATAGGGTTTAGACCCGATACAAATACTTGCAGATAACACAAACATTGTCCCGTGGTGGGAATCGAACATACAATCTTCTGCGTCTCTGGCTAGCCTTCGCCCACTGCGCCACAGAGGTCGTAAAACGTTTGTTACTCTACATAATATGCAATTGAAGAAAACAAAGTAATCAATAAAAATAAATTAACTAGACCCATAACCTTGAATGGGCGAGTGAAGTGGTCCACTGGCTGTCTCCACACGATGCCATTATGCGTCAAGTAGGATCTCTTGAGTACGTGACTACAGATTTATTGGAGACTTGGGTTAATAGACACTGAATACTTACTGATTAGAATAACAAAATTTATTTAAAATTGTAGTTTTTCTGATGAAAGTCATGAAAATTGCAGAGCTGATTGCACGTCATTGTTACGTCATGTTACGTCATTTTTATATGAAACTAATTACTTTTTATGTGAACTACAAAATAACATTATTAATAATGAAATTGTAAATTTTATTAACTGATAAAAGGCAGAATTCATTTCTGCCGTGAATGAAATTGTCAATTTTATTTAATAACTGATAAAATCATGAATTCTGCCGTGCATTTCATGATTACGGTAGGTATTTTTTAGAGTACTGTCTGACTGGAAGGACAAAATTACCTAATTAACACTAGCACTTTCGCCCTAATTTATATGGCTAAGAGTCGCTACCGTGTCCACCGGACCCAGTTTAATATAGGACAATTTCTCCAAAACTACTAAATATAATATTGATATGTATTTTTTAACAAAAATAATATTCTAAAATAAAATAAGTAACAGTATTAGTAATAAGTATATTTAATTTTTTTGCTTTTATTCATAAAACATGTTATTACAAAAACAAACTTTATTTCAACATACTTTTAGGATACATATTAATCTTAATATTGTTACTTTTATTCTTATGTTTATAATGTTGTTTTTTTGTATATGTTGTTGTTTTATAATAATACTACTATATAGTAATTACTCAAAATCACAAAAGAGATCCGACATTATTCAGTAAAAAGTTATTTCAACCTTGAAAATCAACAAAATAAAACTAGCTTCTTTGGAACGTAACTACAAACTACATACAAAACAACATAATTTAGTCACCTTACAACTTTTCAGACTGTAGTATTTTACTGCATTGATAAAGGCTTCACAACCTGGCTCCATAATCTTTCAGTATTTGGTATTTCTTCGTCTTGTTGCCGTCTTGTCGGCATCAGTCCAATGGTCACTTAAAACCCAACTCTTCTATTTCTGATTAGTATTCATTCTCTATTTCTTCATTCAAGCTTTTTTCAATATCTCTGAGACTCAAGAACCTATTGGTAGCCATTTCCTATTATAAAACAAAAATCAAAATAAATTATAGGTTATGGAAAAATCACTTACGTATTTACTCGCTACAGGGTCCAATAGACCCTCACTTTTTCCGTTCTTTACACTTAATCCCAGCACGTTTATTTACTGCTACGACCGTCACCCACTGTGTCAAACTATCGCTAGAACGTACAAAGACTGGGTCTGATAAACCCATTAGCGACTGGTTAATTGTTAATTTAAATTTGGACTGTAACATGAAAACTGCAGATTACTTTTATATAGAATTTAACGGCTCATGGTAAATAAATAAAATATAAATAAATAATGATGGACATTTTCCCACAGCATCATCTAGCCCAAAACTAAGCAGAGCTTGTATTATGGGAACTAACTAACTGAAATATCTACTTCTTAAATACTTTTTTTTATAAACATACATACATATTATACATAGAAAACACCCAGACCCTAGGCAAATATTTACAGATTATACAAACATTTGTCCCGCGGCTGGAATCGTACCCGCTACCTTTTGCTTTAAGGTACACTGACGCAAAGTCGAAGCGATAAAGCGTCACATTTTCCGTGACAGAAGCGTCGTGGCACATCTTGAGATAGATGTGATAAGACGTCACATAAGACGCCTAACCAACTCACTTCCACTGTTTAACACATTTGTCCTTAAATCGAACCCGCATTATTTTGCGTCGTAGACAGCTTCTCAACCTCCGCACCATTAAGGTCGTCCAATGATCAGCAGTCTTTAGGCTGTTAAATAATAAATATTGCTGGACATTTTTCACACAGCATCATCTAGTCCCAAACTAAGCATAGCTTGTGTTATGTTATACATATCATACATAGAAAAACCCGAGACAAATATTTACAGATGATACAAACATTTGTCCCGCGGCGGGAATCAAACCCGTAACCTAAACGTTGATCTGAAACTAATTTTAAAACAAGCATTAAGTAAAATCATCCCTAGTAAAATCCAGAACAAGGGTATGGAACACGGAAAAAACAAATTTTATGCAAATAGCACCGTGTGGAAGAGGCTAGGCAGGCCGTGACAGTGCATGCAGCCTTTAATTAATATGTCACGTACATATTTACACTGTGGCGTTCGCATAGCGAGTTCTTTTTATAAGAGACCAGTTTCGAAGAGGTTCCAAACCGGTCGCGGCTTATAACACACTTACCGATGGCAAAGCCTTCGAATTTTTAGTTCTTAGACATGCTGTTTTACCTTAAATACATAATAGATTAAAATAGAATAGAAGAATTTATTGTCTGATATTATTACCATATTACAGCATCAGCCGGGCGATCATATTAACCCATGGCTATCGAGAAATTATCTGATTACAATAGTCCAATGGTGAACCAATTTCGTATATTCGCATTGTCCACATCGAGCCTACAAATTAGCGTGATACGATTCATCCCATCCGTTTTTTACATAACGTATAATCAGATAATTTGTGGATTGATTGCCATCACGATAGCCATGGGTTAGTGTGATCGTCCTGCTGGTTACATAATTAAGTAGGTACTTATACATACAAAACTAACTAAAAACTAACTATATCTAACAATTTCCATGATTATATTCAGGCAAAAGAAGCACACTCAGCAATATGGCAGACTAATGCGCATTCGCAGCGCTGAGTTTCATTGTACCACTATAATATAATTTTAATAATTATATTGACGATAAAATTGCATGGGATGATGCCAATGACGCTTCTATAGTCCTTTTGTTTACAAAGAACAACAACCTAGCATTGATACTATCGGGGATTGGTATAATTTTAGGAAATTATTACGACATGATGTCAATTAAAAAAATTAAAAACGTAATTAAAAAAGCATACTTACTTAAAATAGCAAAAAGCAAGCTATAAAATATCTGATTATTTTAGATGATAAAAACTCTTGGGATTGAAAATGATCCAACTCGATAAAAAATGTAGATACCTATTGTTTTGTAAAAGGATCATTAAAAATTATAACTAGCCTTGTTTTCTTGAATTTATTACGTGTCTTGGTCGCGGAGGAACATGCAGTAGATAAAACCGACGTTTCAAAGTGATCCTTGTGATTTTTATGAATAAATGAATTTTGACTTTGACTTATACCACGTACCACGACTTACTATTCTTCTGATGACGTTTCTTTGACGTTTAAAGGTCCATCCTCATGAGCACTATCTTGGAATCCGACGAGATCCTGTCTCCTTGTCGGTTCGTCGGGACTAAATACCTATTGATGAAAGACTGTAAAGCTGCTTACAATTATTTGTACTAACAGTAATATTATTTTTTTATTGACAAGACTACAGCCGCTTATTAATAAGGTAACCGACTTGGTCGGTAGATACACAAATAATTGAATTATTTTGGTATCAAGACTGACTAAGCCGTGTTGGCCTAGTGGGCGATACCCCGACTTCGTATCGTTCACTAGGTCGTGGGTTCGAACCCGGTCGTGCACCATGTTTGAACATGCCTCTGACTACCCCCTACTTGATATCCTCAAATATCAACTGAGTATGTATCTGAGGATGTCCACCATGGGGAAGACAGTCGTGAGCGTGTTTGTTTTTGTTTTAGACTATGCAGCTGCAACTTTCGAACTATCTTTGAAACTTTGTAATTTTCTATAGTTTATACTCTTTTGAATTGACTTGAATAAGTTATCTCTGTGATCCCAAAGTATGAATATGTTTATAAATATAAAAGAAAGCTAAAAACAATGCTCTCTATCAAATGTTACTATGACATAAAATAAATGTCACATTTATACCTAAAACACCTATGTACCTCCATGTATTTCACGCAATATGAATATGATTATGAATATGAATATGAATATGAATATGAATATGAATATGAATATGAATATGAATATGAATATGAATATGAATATGAATATGAATATGAATATGAATATGAATATGAATATGAATATGAATATGAATATGAATATGAATATGAATATGAATATGAATATGAATATGAATATGAATATGAATATGAATATGAATATGAATATAAATATGAATATGAGTATGAATATGATTAATGATGATGTTGTTTGTCGACAGGTGAACATCCAGCAGCGATGCAGCATGGAGGTCAGCTTCGTCTTCAGTACCCGCTCTCAGCGGCATTGCTCAGCGTCATTGTAACATTCATGGGTTGCTAGTGATGGATTAAACGTTATTTCTAAGGAGTTAGCTATTCTTTTATAAACAGGTTGTATATAACCGAGACTATTGGAGACGTACCTGTCTCGACTCATTCCGAGAATCGTAGTGCGGAGTGAGTGCGTTCCTTTTTTAAAATTAAGAGGAATAAAATAAAACCAAATATAAGTCAGATTTTGCGATACGGTCCGGAACACACAATGTCAATGTCATTATTTTGTAAATAACAAGATAGATGCCATTATGAAGTAGGACCTTCTTTTTTGAATTGTTTTTTTTTTCTATACTAGAGGCTAGTAAAATACATAAATGTGTTGTGAAAATTTCAACTCTCACATATTTCTGGTGAATAATGCATGCCCTGTCACAGACGGTTTAGTACAACGGTCCCGTTAGCACCCTTTGAGTACGGACGGAACCTTAAAAAAGATTTTGTTTTGTAAAAATTATGGTTGAAGATAAGTTTATAAACTACTTTTGTGAGTAGGTCATGAAATTGATCCCTAAACATTTTGTTGAGTCATAATTTCTGATTGTGAAAATGTAAGGAAAAGTAACACGCGCATACATTAATGGGACACAGTACTTAATTTTATTTTGCAAGTAAAAATCTAGCCAAAGCCGAGGACTAAGTCAAATTATAAGGCACATATACAGCAAACATTTCACCTTTTCAGCATGAACTCGAAACTCCATAAATAAAGCTATGAACAGATTTCATTCGACCCGGGGTGGATAATTATTTTCAGCGCCCTTTATTAAAGTATACATATTTCAGGAGTTTTCCACGCATATATATGTACATATGTAAATTAAATCAGATCGATATGTATATCAAGTATGTCTGTGCTTGTGTATATCAATCAGTATGCGATAATACTAATAATAATATACGATAAGGTGTTGAAGAAATAATAATTACCTAACAGACACGTGACCCCACACTAGGATTCACTGTATCGTGGGTATGTGGAGCTTTGAGTTTCACGGTACCAAAACATTAAGACCTGGAATACATACACCTGGAATTGGAATAGCAAAATCAATTTGGATGAAGTTTTGAATAGGTCAGAATACAAAATTTCATTTCATATAACAACAATTTTTAAGGAAAATTTTTACTCGAGTTCCTTGCGAGCGAAGCCGTGAGCAGAATCTAGTATAAAGTTAAAACATATATCGTTTTAAGGGATAAGACCATAGTGACCGCTGCCAAGTTTTGCCTTGACCAATTTGCGTTAGCGTGAAATAAAGCGTACTTGTCTAGACACCAAGGCCAAATACGCCAAGACACTCCTGTCGTATCAAGCGTATTCTCATGTGATCATGGCTTTATTTGCCAATAATTTGTTAGCTTTCAGCGAACACTCCTACATCAATACCTTATAAATAATTAATCTGGTGTTGTTGTGTTAAAATCAGCCTTGCCTACATGAATTAATAGGGGACGATTGCCCTCGTATTTATTATAGTTTCGTTATATCATTTGTATCGAGAAAATGGAAACAAAAATCAGACTGTACAATATATTTAATAAAAACTGTCAACACCTTGACAGTTGACAGAAATAAAATAAGTTTTAGTTTCTAAAAAAAAGAATTGCTTCATAAAACAAAGATTTATTTTAAGGTGTGGTTCGATTCTCGCTGCAGGACAAATGTTCCGGGTTTGGGTATTGTGGTACCATGGTACTCGTAGTTCATGATACCCATGACACAGGGAATTCTGGAATGGTTGGATGTAAAAATTATATTTGATAAAACTGGATATCAATCTATCTCTATTTTTAGTTTTCTAGTTATATAAACTTTTTCCGTTACTTTGACTCTAGACTCAAAGTCGTTTAAAGAAAGTATAGAGTGTGTGATTTTTGCTCATCCAAGTAGTTCCCGCTCCGTCAATATTATGATTGGAAAACTTATGTCGAAATATTACTATTTCATTGGTGTTGCCAGACACTAGAAAGATTTATAGAGTTTAGGCTCGAATAATCAAAATAAATCAGCTTAGTGTTAAAGGCATTTTTTTTTTCAAGCCTTTTTTTTCCGTGAGTAGCCGACCAGTGCCCAGTGGATGTATTCTGCTATAATAATAGGCTTCCAAACAAAAAAACAACTTACAATACTTTATATAATCCTAAAAATGCTCCCACTACCATAGTAAGTATGGTCTGGAATTTATTATTTCAATAATAAATAAATCTTCATAAAATACTGGGGTTACGAAAACCTGTGTCACATTTGAAAAAAAGAAAACTCTTTTTTTTTTTTAGTTTAAAAATATATAATGGCCTGAGGGAGACATTTCCATTGCTACAAAAGTCACTCTAAAAACCTTATTAGCCTTTTGTTGTCACGTAAAAAGATATTGTAAGAATAGATATTTGAAGGAATGTTTTTGTTGAAAATTCTTCGTTACTTCGAGTCGAGCGGATTGTTGGGAGCTTTTTGTAAATAAATGAAACGTTTCGTCGCAACGGAATTCAAAGTGTTTACATCATTTCACAATAATTTTAAGTATGAAATGAAGGAAATTAAGGAACGAATGCCATAAGAAAATTGTAATTAAAGAAGATAATCAATTATGGTTGTCTGGCAGAGATTGCTTTCAGCGATAAGACCGCCTACTATAATTTATTTGTTTATAAATTTCTGTTTTGTATTTTTGGTGTGCAACGTACAGTTTATCGATATAACTAGCAATTACTAATTTGATGCAAGTACAGATCGCTACCAAAATATTTCCAATAACAACATTTTTATAAAATAAAGGTGCTCTCACACAGCACTTTTTTTTATGTTTATAGTTTTAAACATTCTGTTTCAATAAAAAAACCTATATTAATTTCAGTGAATATTATCTAAGTAAACAATATCATACGCAACACATTGTAGAAGTCCACTTGTGGGCATAAACCTCCTCTAAAGAGAGCCACGAACGATCTTGGGCCAATTTCATCCACTGACTTTCCGGAACATTTTAAATAAACAACAAGCTTGATAAGTTTTCGCATAAACAAATACACGATTAAATCGCATTTAGATTTTGCAATAGTTGTTACATTGATGTACATAACATTTTTAATAAAAATATAAGTAAAAATCTAGAAGAATATGTTAATAACATTGTCACCAAATAGGTAAATTATAAATTAAACATCATTGTGACATGATAATGTCCTGTAATCTGTTTGTAAAGTTTAGCATAACGGTAATATTATTAATAACTAATATTTACACGAATGTAAATAATTATAAGATTAGTAAAATCGTAACTATATATTTGACTTTGTTTTATTTAATTGTGAGCATTTTTATATTTACAAATAATAATATTGATAAGATGCATTCACATTTATTTAAGTTAATTGATAGAGGTACTATAATTTACTAAAATTATATTATTAACCATTAAAAACCCAAATTACAAGCAATTTTTTTTTAGCATACAATCCGTCCTTGCATGTAGGTAGAGGATGTATTTTTTTTTAATAAAACACAGTAGCTAAATACGTAGATGATTATACGCATTTTGTACACGTATGTATTTTAGTATACATATTTAAATGCTTTTAATAATTAATTTAGAAACAAAAAAAGTTCTGTGTGAAACAAAACGTGTAAATAAACGCCTGGTTAGTGTGAACCACAGTGTGAATGCACCTTAACCTCTAGATTAGAACCACGTTAATGTTAATACTTTAAAAAGTATATTATAAAGCGTAATCTTTAAGTTATAATTCTAGAATGTTATGGAATAACAGAAAAAAAATATGAATGAGTTCTTTTGTAATTAACAATATGATACGGTTGTGTAAATAATAGAATTGTATTAAGGTGTTAAGAGAATAAACTTGGTCGTCAAAATATAAGTGTGTTTATTTAATACTTTTTTTGCAAATATGTTGTCGTTGTTAAAACTGGATTTTTCACGTACCGCACTATCGGTGATGGCACCGACTAAGTTTCGACAATAAATAATCAAATTCACGATAGTTTTTGGAACAAAGTTGTTAAAACTGTTAAACAAACAAAAAAACTTTTCATTTAAATAAAAAAAATATAGTTCTAACTGGCTCTATAGATGGAACTGGCTCTATGAGAATAATCAAAAAGGTTGTTTTAGGTGCTTGCTTGAAATTCGCAATATTAAAATGACATTATTCATTATTAATGTCTTATAACTTTCATGGTTAATGTTAATTTTTTAATTGTGTTACGGTTCTCATTAGCGCCATCTATTTTTAATTCTGAAAACTTGGTACAAAAGAGCCGGTAAAACCTCTTATACTCGCATCATTAAAATCCTCCTTGAATCAATAAGAATCCAGACTAAGAAGTATGAATATTTTACAGAATTGACAGCACAGCGAAGGATTAATCATAAGTAAGAACATGAATATGGTGTTCTAAGGTCATCTACTTAGCCAATACTCTTCTGTTGTAAGAAAAGCTTTACTGTCCCTCTCAGATCATCATCTTGTCCTTTTCAGATCAATACGTTTTCTTCTTCCACTCTATCAGCCGTCATCTCAGTACTCACTCCTTTTTCACTCAAGCCATCTTTCACACGTCTGCTTTTATTTCCATCCACATTCATATTCCATAACACTCTTATCGTTATCTTCCTTCCTAATGACGGAAGAGATGATTAGTTCTCTCTATACAGATGCAGGCAGCAAAAACATTTACTTTAACAAAGATAATCTTTAACAAGTTTAGGTTACAAACTCATATTTTGATACTCTGAATAATTGGAGCTTCCTCTCAAAACATGTCTCTTAATTTTTAACAGATGGCCCTTTTTGCTACAAGCGCGATAAACTCCTGAAAACATTTTCATAAGTTTTTTTTCTCACTCATTAATATGTACAGGGGAAGCCACTTAAGGCGTTGCTCTGCAAATTTTGTACTTTACTGATTAAGTCCTCGTCTCGACACAGTCAACAAGCGTAAAATAACAGGCAGATGACACTTTTCAGACACATGATAGGTACATCTGGTGTTACAAGCATCCATAGGTCACGATAATCGCTTACCAACTGTTTAACCTAAAACATAAATCTAGTAGTCATAATTTATCCTATAAAATATCCGCTTAAAGTCATATTTGATTTTAATTTAGATGTTTTTTGCCCCTTCCGGCGTCTCTCTGATTTACAAATGACCCTCCTTTGTCATTTTATATAACTAAAGGACTTACAGCTTCGGCAAACTTTATAGGTGCCTTGTGTACAAACCCTTATGTTTAATTATGTATGATAAGCGTACAATGACATTAAGTCACTGTACGCTTTATAAAGGGACAATGTTCTAGTAAACTTGCTCAGTGTAAACACAGCTTAGTGCTCATAAAAGGTAAAGGACAAAATGGGAATATAAATAAGAGCCCTTATTTAACTGGCAGAGCATCCTTGTTATAAGGTTGGCAACTAGGTTCCTACCATATTTTTAATTTTAAAACACGATACCAATCACGAGCGGTTATTTCAGCTATGGCCTCTCTATACACAGCACAAATATGGCGTAAGCAGATTTTGCGGCCTTAGAATCAGGATTAAAAGCATTTTTTCACAACCTTAAATTCAATTTTCATGATCTGAAAATTAACAAACCTACCTAAATTATCTCAAACAATTCGGTAAAAACAAACCATCCTCTTTCGAATGATTTAAAACGTTATGGTAAAAATATTTATCGATATTTGAAATGTTAATATTAAAAAACACGGCGGGAACTTAGATGATTTTCACTTTCACATAGTTTCAATATAGCTTGTTACGTCCCTAGCACTTTGGTGACGTAAATAATGTGGGTAGCTTCTGGGATTATATTTTATGATAAATAAAATACGGAACTGATTTCTGTATAATAAAAAACATGGCCGTCATTGGCCGTGGTATGTAAATACATTTTTGTGCACAAAAACATTTCAAACTAAATCTTACTATTATTATAAACGCGAAAGTGAGTGAGTGGATGTTTCTTACTATTTCACGCAAAAACTACTGAACGGATTTTAATGAAACTTTACAGTAATATAGATTATACACCAGAAAAAAACATAGGCATCTTTTTATCCGGGTACCATGCGGGCGAAGCCGTGGACAAAAGCTAGAATGATATAGCTTTTGAAAAAAGGTTTGTTCCCGGTGCAATATGCGACGACTGCTGATCTTTAGCATTAACAGGATCATAGTTTCAATATAGACACAAAATAAGGGTTTTTGATGATTATTTGACAAGTAGCTTGTGTTGGCTTAGTGGGCGGTACCCCAACTTCTGATCCGGAGGTCGTGGGTTCGAACCCGGTCGTGCGACAATGGAATTGACCACTCGAAAAATGTTTGTGCGCATTAACACGTGCTCAAAACGGCGAACGAAAACATCGTGAGGAAACCGACATGGCCTAGAACCAACACTTCGAAGGCATGTGCCAACAGTTAGTGTTCCAATAAGGGGCGATGGGCTGGTGTGGAATGCTAACTTTCAAAACGCGGGCATGTAACAAATGTAATGTTTGGACGTGCCTCTGACTACCCCCTACTTTGTATCCTATAAGATCTTCTCACTGAGTATGTATCAGAAGATGTCCACAATGGGGAAGACAGTCGTGAGCGTGTATGTAAGTATGTATTTGACAAGTCTTACATAAATCATCGAGTTACATTCAGATACAGAATAGGGGAGCTAGGAGGCTTACCCAAACAAAGTCATTCGGTTCATGGTCGCACCTTTGTTTTCCAGCTGTAGTCAGTTTTGCTATACGACTTGTCCATTGCTACTTTAGTTTGCTAATTCTGCGAACTATATCAGCAACTTTGATTCGAAGCATTTCCGCGCTCTCTCCAAAGCCCGTTTCCGTCTCGCGCTAACGTTAATAAAGCCATGTCTGACTGCATTGCGCACAGTGGAATTACATGTAGTTTCCCTGTACACGGGCTTTGTGAGTGATCGGTTGTCTAACAGAATATCATTACAGACCATTGACCTCTGTTAATTTGCATTATACAGAGTGATGTATTTAATACGTCTCTGGTGACAATATAACTTACATAGTTGGTGACGCCGGTCTCTCGCACCGCGATTTTGATGTTTTTTTTTGTATGTATTGTACGCGTTATCTTCGCCAATTGTGAAGCGATTTTAATGACCTTTTTTTATTGGGTATTGGGTATATTTCAAAAGCATCAGGGGTATCAACCAGCCATTAACATTTTATGAAAAAATCGCAGCCTTGTAAGTTGTGGATGGGTGATGAAATTGAAAATTGGGTTTTTTATGTTCCCGGTTTTTATCTTTAAAAATACATCATTATTTGAACTATTGTAATATTTCAAATAATTTTATCGGTAAAAAAGCCGTTAAAAAAAGCAAATTATATAATGGCATTTAATTACCTAATGTGGATGTGATCATGGAGAAACACCCTTTATGTTATACAAATTGATTGTAATAACCGCATCGGATTTAAATGATTAAAAACACAAGTCAAAATAACCTCTTATGGCAAACGCATATACAGACTCCTTATATCTGTGGCGCAGTGGGCGAAGGCCCGCCTGAGACGCAAAAGTTTGCGGGTTCGATTCCCGCCGCGAGACAAATGTTTGTATACCTGCAAATATTTGTCTCGGGTCTGGTTATTTTCTATGTATAATATGTATTTATTTACAAAAAAAGTATATAAGTATTATATCAGTCATGTAGTTCCCATAATACAAGCTATGCTTAGTTTGGGGCTAGATGATTCTGTGTGAAAAATGTCCAGCATTATATACTCTTCCAAAATCAGTGTATAGTCCAATTTAACTAAGGCTATCAATAAATCAGGTTGTATGGTCTAAGCGGTTTTAGTTTTGATACTGTTGGAACGGGACTTCGTAAAGCTATTTGCTAAGACGCGTCTTTGAGAGGGCAAAGGAAAGGGTGTCAGACAAGAATAAGATGTCACAAGTCAACTAGATTATCTTCAAATATTAGCACAGGCTGGTAGAACTAATTTTGTAAGTGAATCTTAGAATTACTAGGTCCCAGGTAAGTCTTTAAGGATCTGAGTCACATAAGCTCAATAAAAAAAACTATAAGAAATGCTGGACTTTTCGGTTCTATCTTTATAGGTTCTATCTTGGGTCAAATGCACAGGGGGTTGATGGTATATCACTAGAGATGCTCCGCTTAACTTTACCTGAATCTTTAGGGGCTATTACTGCAATAATAAATAGTTCAATAATGAGCGGGGTCTTCCCTAATCACTGGAAGGTGGCTTTAGTTAGGCCAATACCTAAGAACAATAATCCCTCATCCTACCAAGATCTAAGGCCTATTAGCCTGCTCCCATGTTTGTCAAAGGTTCTGGAAAAAGCAGTCAGCATGCAGCTTACCAAATATCTGGAGATCAATAATATTCTTCCTGAAGTTCAGTCTGGGTTCCGAAAAGGTCACAGTACTTCAACTGCTCTCCTTAATGTTGTTGACCATTTACTCAAAGCTCAAGACCAGGGAATGATCAGTGTTCTGGTGCTTCTTGACTTTTCCCGTGCATTTGATTCTATAAATATTTCTCTTCTTCTTTCCAAACTAGCTTTCTATGGCTTTGATGAGCGAACAATCAGTTGGTTCCATAGCTACCTGGATCATAGGCAACAGCTTGTAGAACTCACAATGTCTAGTGGATCCAGGTTACAATCCTCTCTTCAGTCTGTGTCCAGGGGTGTCCCCCAGGGTTCTATTTTAGGCCCAATACTATTTATATTATATAGTGCAGACATCATCCATGCCATAACTCATAGTAGGTATCATCTTTATGCAGATGACTTGCAACTGTTTTTATCATTTCCACCATCGGACCTAGTTGGTTCTGTAAATAGAATAAATTCTGATTTAGCCCAGATATCAAGTTGGGCAACAGATAATTCATTGACTATAAACCCAAAAAAGTCAAAATTTATGTATATATGTACGAGACAAAAATTAGAAGAACTCCAAAAAACCACTCCAGCCAGCATCATAGTTGATGGTGAAGTTGTGGAGTGTGTTTCTGAAGCCAGAAACCTTGGGCTAGTGATGGACAACCATTTACATTTCGAAAGACATGTTGCTGAAAGTGTGCGAAACTGTTTCTACCGCCTGAGGCTCCTTTATAAAATACGTCAATTTATAAGTGAGGCTGTTAGAATAAATCTTTGTGAGTCCTTAATTTTATCTAAACTTAATTACTGTGATGTTGTTTATGGCCCTTGTCTGCTAACAAGGACCACAAAGCTGATCCAACGTGTACAAAATGCATGTGCACGTTTTTGTTTTCATGTCCCACCACGATCACATATCACTCCTTACCTAAATTCATCCAAACTTCTCAAAATGGAAGCGCGCAGAAAGCTCCACTTGGCAGTACTTCTCTTTGGGGTTATACATAAACAGTATCCAAAATATCTATTTAATAAGTTTGTTTGGGCACAAGCTCAAAATAGATACCCAAGCAGAGCAAGCACCTATGTGTTTGAGACACCGAAGCATAAGTCCATGGCTTTCCGTGGTTCTTTCAGATTCGCTGCCTCTAGGTGCTGGAATGATCTTCCTCCGCCAGTGCGTGCTATGAAAACAGTTCAGGTCTTCAAAAAAACTTGTAAGGATCAGCTCTTCAAGGAGCAATCATGCCTTGCTTAAGTAACTGACAGAACATAGCTTACAAATCAACCTTTTACAATGGGATTAGAAGATACTACGTATCCTTCACTTCACTTCACTTCTCGATTATGGCTTTTGTATCCTTCACTTCACTTCTTGAATATGGCTTTTATTTGTCACAGTTCTGCCATACACTGAACAAAAACGGAAACACAGACGCAGAGTAGATATTTTCTTATTTAGCCTGCTCCATAAGCATTATAGCACAGTCAAGCTACAAAACCACAGACTATTTTAAACAAAAAATCGTTTATAGACTGCACAGACCACAGACAAGCAAATAATATCTATCTATATATGTTTTTTATTATTTTATTTTTATTTTTGTTTTTAAGTTGCTCACCGTTGATCGTGACATCACGATGCAGGCCCTGTCTGAAAATCAGCGCTGCACCTTTCCTAGGTTTGGTGCAGCATTATGCTGAGACAGGGACCTTTTTGACCCCACACAACACATCTTGTATTTGTATCTGTTTTTTAATGTTTGTTTTAATTTAGCTATTTTGTTACCTGTTGTGTTGTGTTGTGGTAAATAAATGTTTTTTCTTTCTTTCTTTCTTTCTTTCTATAATGAGAACAGCACACATGGGGTCTTCAAGGATCTGAGTCACATAAAGACAAGCAGACACACAGCTCAATAAAAAAAAAACTATAAAAAATGCTGGACTTTTCGGTTCTATCTTTATAATGAGAACAGCACACCTGAGGTCTTCAAGGATCTGAGTCAAATAAGGACAAGCAGTCACACAGCTCGTTTAAAAATAACTATAAAAAATGCTGGACTTTTGGTTCTATCTTTATAATGAGAACAGCACACCTGGGGTCTTCAAGGATCTGAGTCAAATAATACAAGCAGACACACATCTCAATAAAAAAACTATAAAAAATGCTGGACTTTTCGGTTCTATCTTTATATTGAGAACAGCACACCTGGGGTCTTCAAGGATCTGAGTCAAATAACGACAAGCAGACACACAGCTCAATAAAAAAAACTATAGAAAATGCTGGACTTTTCGGTTCTATCTTTATAATGAGAACAGCACACCTGGGGTCTTCAAGGATCTGAGTCAAGTAAGGACAAGCAGACACACAGCTCAATAAAAAAAACTATAAAAAATGCTGGACTTTTCGGTTCTATCTTTATAATGAGAACAACACACCTGGGGTCTTCAAGGATCTGAGTCAAATAAGGACAAGCTGACACACAGCTCAATAAAAAAACTATAAAAAATGCTGGACTTTTCGGTTCTATATTTATAATGAGAACAGCACACCTGGGGTATTCAAGGATCTGAGTCAAATAAGGACAAGCAGACACACAGCTCAATAAAAAAAACTATAAAAAATGCTGGACTTTTCGGTTCTATCTTTATAATGAGAACAACACACCTGGGGTCTTCAAGGATCTGAGTCAAATAAGGACAAGCAGACACACAGCTCAATAAAAAAAACTATAAAAATGCTGGACTTTTCGGTTCTATCTTTATAATGAGAACAGCACATTGTCACCATGCCTTTCGTGAAAAGTATAATCTGTGTCTTTTCAAGGTAAGAGTGAGGTACCTTCATGCTTCAGCTACGGCCATATCATCATTTATCACCAGATTCCACCAGGTTATTTCCAAATAAAGGCTAAAAAAAACATTTTTCCCACATTATCATCTAGCCCCAAACTAAGCAGAGCTTGTATTATGGGAACTACATGACTGATATACTACTTATATATATATATTTGAGAATAGATATGAGAATGTCTATCATACTGATTTCACGTAGTCAGCGAATTTTATAACAATCCTAGGATGTTATGAAAACATGTCTGCATATCAAATTTTATCTCGATACGTTTTGAACTGAGCTAGGAATCGGTGTGTGATAAACTGGCATACGGCATGACGAAACTAGAAAGATTACGTCATTTGGCTTCGGGACCTTAAAAAAAGATGTTTCTTCTCGGAGTTCAATATATTTATTTCCCAGGCCATCATCATCGGTGCTGGACATAAGCCTGTCCCAATACGCGCCACTAAACCCAGTATTCGGCTCTTTTCATCCACAAGCCCACTCGCCCAACATACTCATCATCTGAGCTGTGTTGTTGACTTTAGTCATGAGATTCTTTTATTAAAACAAAATGAATACCAGTATCATATCAGCTCATTACGGAGCAATAAAAAGGCCAATGAAAATGACAATAAAAACAATAAAAAAGGCCACAAAACAGACACACCTCACAATTATGCCTAACAACGAATTCGGGTCGTTACTTCGAACGCGCCCTGTCCCGAATAATATTATAATCATTCATTTCCACAAACATGGAATGACCTACGTCATGCGCAGAAATATCATAGAGTAGGTATTGATGCGTACAGAAGGAATGCGAATTTTAACGCAAAGGGTCAAGTAAAAGTTTAGATGCTGTCACGTGGTATCTCAAAGCTAATGTCATTCCAAACAATGCAATCTTTAGGGCCACCAGTTTATCTAACAGAGTGTCATAAAGGCAGGTAAAAAATGCTTTTAGAATTATGTATAATAGGTAGGCTATTGTAAACCTTTATTTACGTGCAAAAAAGAATTAATAAAGGTGGTTCGCCATTTTGTTTTCATCTAAAAACAAAATGGCGTTTTAGATGTTTTTAGACTAAGCGTGAGGTATTTTTCATCTAAAAATACCTCACGCTTAGTTTTCCTTTCACGCTAACGCACATTTCTCAATGTAATACTTGGCAGCAATCACGTGACATTTCCGTAGCTAATGTCATTTACATACAATTGAATCTTTCCGCAGGCGTTAACGTTGACAGAAAGTGGTATTTGTCTAGACACACAGTAACAATCCGCTTAAAACTCTTGTCACAAACAGGTTTAAAAAGAAACCTTATTAATAATACCTATTCACAAGTTTAGGTAAAACCATGTATTGTAGTTTTATTTTTCAGACTGAAATTGGCACATTCAAATGAAACTTGATTGCACGTCGAGTCGAGCAACGAACAAAATAGACAGTTTACATTTAATTTTGTCCTCTAGGAGGCAAGCTCAATTTAGGTAAAATAATAGTGCATAGTTTTTATATCTTTAATCAAACCTTACATGAGTTGTGTTAGACCTTTAGAACTTAGAGGTATATTAGGAGGCATAAAGTGGCCACAAATTTGACGTAGAGGTCCCATCGGTTTGGCCATAACTAAAGCATTATTATTTTGAAGTGCCTTGGATTTTTTTGGGGTGAATTTTAGCCACATTATACTGGAAATGTTTCCATGAATATAAATTCATTCCTAGGTTAGATTATTTTAACACGGGAAAGGATGGAAAGAGCGGTCTTTTGCACAACAGTTATAAATAATGTATAAGACAATATAAGTTTTGACTTCAGACAACGTACATTGATATACATTGTATATACTTTAATATACATTGATAAAATGTCCAATATGAAATTTCGTATTTTTATTTATTATTAAATATTTATTCACCCTTCGACATGGGATGTTTTCATAATATGTATATGGGACCACACTTGATGTATCTACCCATTAAAAAATAATCATTAAGATCGGTTTATAATTGGCGAAGATATCGCGTAGCATACACACAAAATAATAAAACATACATACGAATTTAGGTTTTTTTTTTAAGTTTGTTGATAATAATTAAATCGGCATTATTCGCGATACGTTTGCAGTCTCAAGTTAACGATTTCTATCCTACAGGTTTATCAGATGTTATTTTGCTCACTCGGGATGAAACTCTTTCGAATAAAAAACAAAAGAAAAATCGCCTGCAAACATTATTACTACTAATCGTGATTAAATTCATTTATTTATTCATACAACTATGTACAAGTAGGTATATACAAAAAATACAGATGAAACAGCTAGCTATCTAAAGACAGTTGCAAACGATCTAATGATAGCTCAACTGATCCAGATCATTGCCAGGTGGATTATCGTGATTACAAATAATATTTTAAGTTTTACGAAGAATAGGAATCCCTCTTTTTTTAATCGTTTCGGGGTTATTCTTTATACAACAACAAAATACCCCTAAAAATCGGTAAACAATAGACGAAACTATCAGATAACAAACACACGATAAAAAAATAAAAAAAGATACAGTTATTAATGAGAAAAGTTTAAAAAATAATATCAATGTCATAATATATTAAAATTAATAATAATATTTGTCGACCTCTAGTGGGAGAAGGTCCTTCTAAAATGCAAAAGGTTGCGGATTCGGTTCCCGATGCGGGACAAATTTTTGTATATACAAATAATTGTCGCAGGTCTGGGCGTTTTCTGTGTATAATATGTTTGCATTAACAAAAAAAAGTATTACTACTTATAATATACTTAGTCACGTAGTTCCTATAACACAAGCTCTGCTTAGTTTGGGTCTAGATGATGCTGTGTGAATTTTTTTTTTTTTAATCTTACGTTTCATGTCCAAAAAACTAATTTAAATTATAAAAATAATCTTTAACTTATATGTTGGCCCGTAGGTTTGCCCGTTGTACAGATGAAGTTAAAATATCGCTTTTTAAGGCCTTCTGTCAGAGCTTCTACACGGGTAATCTATGGGTAGCATATGCCAAAAGATCACTGGATGTCCTACGCATCCAATATAATAATATTTTTAGGATGCTGTTGAGGCTGCCACGTTTTTGCAGTGCGTCGGAGATGTTTGCCCAACACAGGACTGATGGCTTTCATGCCATCATCCGTAAAAAGACAGCATCTCTGATGAGCAGATTACGGGATAGTCACAACAGCATCCTAAAAATTGTTGCTGAGAGATGCACCTCTCCTATTTGGAAGCATTTCGTTAAAAAAATGATTTATTAATTAAGCAGTTGATTGTCTGATGTGTTCTATTATTATCTTTATTATTTTGTCATGTCTTGTCTTTTACTAACCAATTATGCATAAGTTGTACTAACAAAATGGACTGTAAACCGTCTTAAATAAAAACTTTTGATTTGATTTGATTTGATTTAACTAGCCAACCGTATAATTTATTTTGTATTTTTCGCTCTGGGAGTTCTTTTATGTCGTTAGGTACGTGGTTCTATATTTTTATTGTCATATGATAACAGTTTCTAGTTCGATTCCCGCTGCGGGACAAACTGTTGCATATTCTGCAGATATTGGTTCCAGGATATTATGTTGTGGTACCACGGTACTCGTAGTTCCTGTATACAGTATACCCACGACACAGGGAGTAACAGTGTAGATTCAAGACTATGTATGTGTCTATTGGTTGCTTTTTCTTAATTTTTTTCTAATCTGTGATTTAATTCTCTTTACCAAAACAAATTTGACTGTCAAACCGATTCTGAAATAGGTTTTACAAGACATTTTATATGTGATACTTTTTTATAAATTTAATTTAATTTTTCGTGAAGGTACTTATTGCGAATAAAAGGAAACGGTTTAAATTAAATTAACAAAAAAACTTTTAGCAATAATAATCTGAGAGCTTCAAACGTTTTGTACACTTTCAATATGAGTTTTCTCAAAATTTTACAAATTCACACAGTACTCAAAACATTTCCTACTGCCAATAGCAAGAAATTAATGAAATTCACTAAATCTAATTCACTAAATATAGTTATATAATTTATGAAGGTTTCCAATATTATAAAGGTACGTCTTTTCTTTCTGCCACCACGATAGCAACGAAGCATACAGCCGTTTTGATAATCGGTCACCGTAGCTTATAAACGCTTCCAACAAAAGAATCATATGACGCGTGTCCTTTTAAACATTTCAAAATGCCCTTATTGAAGAACTTCATAGATTGAAGTTCATACTGTATTCACTTTGGAAAACCTCAGTAGAGAGAGACGTCTGAAAGCGCATATTTTCAAGTGAATAAAATATCTACTCCTACTTTATAATATTGGCGTTTATACGCGAAAGTTTGTGGGGATGTATGTTTGATTCTCTTTCACGCAAAAACTACTGAACGGATTTTGATGAATCTTTACAGTATTATAGCTACATCAGAATAACACATTATCTAGGTACTACGCGGGCGAAGCCGTGGGCAGATGCTAGTATGATTGTAACGCTAGTTTGGATCAATTCTAGAGCCTCAATTGACCACTCTCTCAGCGGCAGATATATTATATTTTAACTAAAGTAAAAGTAAATAATTTTATAAATTTTATTTTACAAAGGTAGAAACCTCGATGGGTTTCCATCCAACCCAATTTAAATAGTCTAATAAAAATGGTGTGAACCTTTTCATCCAAAAAGTGTATATACAAAATTTGCCAAATTAAATTCTTCTGCAAATAAACTGACCCTTTTAGCCTGAAATATCCCTTTCAGTATTAAGGCCTTGGGGCTGTTAATGTTACCGGCGGCACTAAAAATCGTTTCCGTCGTTTTGAGTCACCTTTGCATACTAATTTACTGTCTCTAGGTAAGCGTAAAGGCCCAGTCAAACTGAAGAGTTAGTGGCGGTGGAGGTCATAGGAAAATGCTTGTCAAATACTTGTCAAATGCTTATCAAATGCTTGTCAAATGCTTGTCAAATGCTTCTCAAATGCCTGTCAAAGTTCGTGAATGTATCGCCACCGTTACCGCCACCGCCATCATACCACGTCAGATTGACCGTACCCTGAAAAAAAAACACAAATCAATACATTAGTATACGACGGCGAAGCCCCCCCCGCCTGAGACGCAGAAGGTTGCGGATTCGATTCCCGCTGCGGTACAAATGTTTGTACGATTGGCTAATATTCGTCGCGGGTCTGGGGGTTTTCTATGTATAATATGTATGTTTTTACAAAAAAAGTATATAGGTAGTATATCAGTCATGTAGTTCCCATAATACAAGCTCTGCTTAGTTTGAGGCTAGATGATGCTGTGTGAAAAATGTCCAGCATTATTTATTTAATTATGGGTTATCGTAAGTAACTTTTTATGACCTAGTGGAAATTCGATGGGATGGAGAAAGGATTGGGGGCCTTTGTTCTGCAGTGGGATTAAAAATAAATAAAAAATAATTAAGATTTAAGTATATTGTAATAAAACGTATCGTGTGTAGCCTTAAGCACTATGATTGATACTTTTTAGATTTTAATTATTTGACTAATGCGCTTTCTCAGTGAATAAGTTCTCCTCGTTAGATTAGCACCATACTATAGCTGAATGAAGGGTCATAAAAAAAAAAACAGAGTTTGTTGCCTGATTCTGCTAGGCTTGGTCACCAGCGATGAATTTTAAATTCATGTCCTACTACTTATAAACCCGAAAGTTTGTGAGGATGGATGTTTGTTACTCTTTCACGCAAAAACTACTGAACGGATTTTGATGAAACTTTACAGTAATATAGCTTTTACATCGGAAAAACACATAGGCTACTTTTTATCCGGGTACATAGCTGGCAAAATCGTGGGCAGAGGCTAGTAGATTATAATTTGACGGTTCTATATTATCCCGGGATGTCAATGAATATAACTTTGATTTGGTCAGGTAGGGAGTGACAAAAAATATTTCCTTCTCTCTCATTTGTTCGACAGCAGCAACTTCAATATCACTTCCGTAGATAAAAAATATACAAAGTTTTAACAGTTTACGAGACGATATCCGCTTAAATTTTGCACTCAGGGTTACGGCTTATTTCGTATCCCCGGGCTACCCGGGACCACAGAAAAGAGGTTAAGTACTTCGCTGTTCTTTGATCGGTACCAACTTTTTGTACAAATGTTTGCGCAATATTTCAGTCCACATGTGTGGGATGGTAATTTGGTAAAGGGATATGCACAACTTTTCCTGTGATTAAGCGCCTTTGTGAAAGCCTTTGCCTTTGTCTTTACTAATCATTGTGTCAGATACCGAATAAAAGTCGCTTGTAATTTATGCATTCTCTGTGATCAATTCAGTGCGGAAAGATGGAATTGTATGGAAATGACATTAGCTGTGGAAATGTCACGTGACAGCAAGTTTCACCTTGACAAATTTGCGTTAGCGTGAAAGGAAAAATAAGCGTGAGGTATTTGTCTAGACCCCAATTTCAATGGGAGTCTACTCTCTTTGTAAGTATTTATCGGGTCTGGCTATTTTCATATTATAGGTATTTACAAAAAAAAAATATAAGTATTATATCAGTCATGTAGTTCCCATAACACAAGCTCTGCTTACTTTCGGGCTAGATGACGCTGTGTGAAAAATGTCCAGCATTATTATTATTATTTATCTTGTACTCAGTGGCGTGCTGTTTATCCGTGCATAATATGTGCGTAAACCGACATACCTACATTAGCTTCCACTGCAAATTTATACAAAGTGAAACTACGAGCACTTACATAGCCTTTACGCTACGGTTGGCTGATTGCTTTACCTTTGAGAGATCCTCTAGTTTCTCCCAAACAAGAACAAGGCAATACTATTTATGTAGTGTGTCGTAATGTGAACATGGACTTTTCTGATTCCGAATATGAAATGATGGTACTTTAGCCATTATTCCTTGACGATAGCTACGTATACTCCAGTCATACAGAGACACCGAAGCATAAGTCCATGGCTTTCCGTGGTTCTTTCAGATTCGCTGCCTCTCGGTGCTGGAATGATCTTCCTCCGCCAGTGCGTGCTATGAAAACAGTTCAGGTCTTCAAAAAAACTTGTAAGGATCAGCTCTTCAAGGAGCAATCATGCCTTGTTTAAGTAACTGACGGAACATAGCTTACATATCAACCTTTTGCAATGGGATTAGAAGATACTACGTATCCTTCACTTCACTTCTTGAATATGGCTTTTATTTGTCACAGTTCTGCCATACACTGAACAAAAACAGAAGCACAGACGCAGAGTAGATACTTTCTGATTTAGCCTGCTCCATATGCAATAAAGCACAGTCTAGCTACAAAACCACAGACTATTTTAAATAAAAAATCTAATATAGACTCTGACTGCACAGACCACAGACAAAAAAATAATATCTATCTACATATGTTTTATTTTTTATTTTTTGTTTTTAAGTTGCTCACCGTTGATCGTGACATCACGATGCAGGCCCTGATCAGAAAATCAGCGCTGCACCTTTCCTAGGTTTGGTGCAGCATTATGCTGAGACAGGGTCCTTTTTGACCCCACACAACACATCTTGTATTTGTATTTGTTTTTTAATGTTTGTTTTAATGTAGCTATTTTGTCACCTGTTGTGTTGTGTTGTGGTAAATAAATGTTTTTTCTTTCTTTCTTTCATACCGTGACCGCGGCTGTTGAAATATAATCGAAATGTTGTAAAAACTAATAAAAAAGGTAAACGCTATAGAACTGACCCATAAAACTTATAATTAAGAACAAGGCATTTTCATTGACTAGTTTACTTTTAGAAAATACCACTAAAACGGAGTTGATCCAGAGTAATTGAGATTAGCGGAAGCGCTAACTGTAACGGATAACGACGTAACGGTGCGTTAACGGCGTTGAAAGCGGAAATGGACCTTTGGTGGGCGTGATGGGGGTTATTTGTTTAATAGGTTGTAGTATGTCTTGGTTATTTTGTGAGAGATTAGTTCTTAGTATATTGGTTTCGAGAGTAAAGGATGATCCTAATAAATATATGGACCTTGGTACCCGTTCCAATAGATATAAATGTTATATCATTAGAAAGAAACGCAGAAATCAGCCAAACGTATAAAAATTATAGAAACCTATGTAACAAAATTTAAAAAAAATTAAGAAGAACATATGAAAGAATTGAGCTACAGAAAAACAATAAAAATAATAAAGAAACGTGGAAAATAATAAAAAGAATATGCAACTTCCCTGAAAAAACAAACCCAATTAAAAACTTAATAAATGAAAATAAAAATACTCAGGATGCTCTCAATAATATTAATGAATATTTTGTTAATGTCGGCTCTAACCTTGCACGTGATACCCTTCGCACATTAAATGTGACAGAAAAAGACCTAGCGAAACAATATATGGGACAAAGCAAAATTGGAACCTCCTTTAGACTATTAGCCACAGATTATAGCGAAGTATATTCCATCATTAAAACTCTAAAAAACAACTCTGCACCAGGATGGGACAAAATCACTACAAAATTAATTAAGTTTGCTTTACCACATCTGCTGGAACCAATAACACTTATCTGTCAAAATAGCCTTGATATGGGTATTTTTCCAATGGTATTAAAAAAAAACATTATATGCCCAATTTATAAAGGGGGAGCTGACGATGATGTCACTAATTTTAGACCGATATCTCTCCTCTCTGTCCTCTCCAAAATTCTAGAAAAAATCATGAATTTCAAGCTAAAATCATACTTAGAGAAAAAACACTTATTATCACCGAACCAATTTGGCTTTCGATCTGGAAAGAGCACCGAGGAGGCAGTATTGTCTGTAACTGAACATGTTTTTAAAAACTTAGATGAGGGCCAAAAATTTATAGGAATATTCTTAGATCTCGCCAAGGCTTTCGACACAGTATCTATCCCAATTCTAATAGCAAAGCTTGAAACGATGGGTATACGAGGAACAGCATTGAAATGGTTTGAAAGTTACCTTACCGGCAGAAAGCAAAGAGTCAGAGTTGATATTCACTTAAGCGATGAAGCAGATATTCAGTTTGGTGTTCGACAAGGTAGTATATTTGGTCCTACCTTATTCTTAATATATATAAATGATCTTTGTAACATGACCCTACAAAACGGAAAAATAACCACGTACGCAGATGATACTGTTCTTCTATTTAACGGTGGATCTTGGAAAAAGGTGCAGAAATTTGCAAATAAGGGTTTAGAGGCGGTATCTAGTTGGCTAAGAAGTAATCTTCTTACTTTGAACGTCTGCAAGACAAAATACCTTAATTTCTCAACTCAATTGGCCAACCAAAAGAAGATATAAAGCTTATAATGCATGTCGCTTCCTGTGATAGAATTAGTTTGCGCTCTTGTGAGAATTTGAAATCTACCGAATGTATCAAATACCTAGGCATTATCCTGGACAATAACTTGGCATGGTCGGAGCAGATAAAAAGCTTATCAGGGCGCACCCGGAAACTCATCTATATTTTCAAACATCTGCGCCATGTTCTCGATTCTGAATCACTTGTCAAAATTTACCTAGCACTTGGTCAGTCAATTCTAGGCTATTGTATCACAGCATGGGAACCGCTGCAAAAACCCATCTCTTGAAACTTGAAAGAGCGCAAAGAGCCCTTCTAAAAGTAATGAAGTTCAAGCCGAGATTGTATCCCACAGAAACCCTTTACAAGGAGTGCAGCGTCCTTACAGTAAGGCAGCTTTTTATAAAAGCAGCCACAACTGTACAACATACGTTTGTAAACTCGGACATATTAGACTCACAAAAACGGAGAAAGGATCTGGTCTTTAAATCTCTCAAAGCACGTACAAAATTTGGCCAAAGAGCACTGGCTAATATAGGACCAAGGCTATACAATAGAATAAGCAAAAATATTGCTTTAGTAGATATGAATATTTATAAATTAAAATTGAAATTGAAGGATTATCTCAGGGAACTTAACTACGATAAAACTGAGAATCTGATGAATATTGCATAGACTGACTTACTCATCCTTACATACTTATAAACACACAATCATACACACAAACAGCTTTTACGCACTCGCATACACCATATATTTACACACACGCTACCCACAAATATACATACCCCCTTCTTATTCTTAGTGATTAGGATACGTTCCTAATCTTGTAGTGCTCAATTAAAAACATTAACATTTAAACATTTGTGATTATTATGAAGTTAAGTAATAATTAGTCATTATAATTGTATTACTGGAATTGTACCAAACTGTATTTCGGAAAAATAAATAAAAACTTTTTCTTTTATCTAAAGTTATTAACATTGATTTTTTGACTTCAATGCAACCCTGCATTAAAGTCATGTATGGACTGATTTATATATATATTTTTGTAAAAAAGTGACTAAAAACGTAAACAATTTACATTTATCCTATGAAACATGTGATAATTGCATTTTTTTTGCATTTATTTTGTTTACTCTAGTTTCGTTCTTAAGAGATTATCAGTCAAAATTTATCGGTGATATCTTCTGCGGTAGAACCTTCGACAAAATGACATAATGCGGGAAACTTCCATTGTAATAAAACTTACAATACTTCAATAATCCACAGTTCAAGCTAAAGTCAACGTTACCTTGATAAAAAAAGTCCAAGAGGTAGTTGGGGTCAACGAAAAAACTGTCTAAAGAGTTTTTTAAGCTATATGCTACCTTGCACTCCATAATACGTGTTAAGAACTTCTTGCCTATATCAACAAAAATGTATATTACAAACTTAGCTCTGGTGCCGATTATCGATTATTCTGAGGTCGCCTTTATAGACCTGACTAAGGAACTTCTCAGAAGACTCGATAGTTTGCGTAATACCTGCTATTCGATTTAATTATAAACAAACAAAAAAACAAATCTGGGTAAATACGATTATTTTAGCCATTTCAGGGCTAGGCATTTCCGGGCTAAAATTAAATGGCTTTCCATTCGTGACCGTAGAAATGTAAATATCTATGTCTTCTCTTTTCAGTTCCTCAAGGATCCAGACACCCCTATATATTATTAATATTAATATTCATAACTTGATACCAACTTGTATTACTGGAATTGTACCAAACTGTATTTTTTAACAAATAATCCCTATCTTATCTTATCTGATCTATTTGAAGAATCGCTTCCTATTCCTGATTGACGTACATGACAGATTAAATAGGTCAGCTGACAATCTTCTCCTTCATACCCCTTTACATACATAGCACCCACTTTCTAAGACTGACATGTATAGTTCAATATATCTCTGAACGGACTTGTTTTTTTGAACTAGACGCCATTTTTTCTATTCAACTGAAAAAGAGCTATCCAACGACATACCTATTACACATAGCTATTGGAGATGGGTACCAAAATTTAAAAATAAATAAAGTAACAAAACAGCATACTGCCCTGTTTGTAAGCGGTCACTTTGACATTTGGAAGCTGTCACTATGACATTTGGAAGCTTGCAACACCAGAGGTATCACTGTCAATGTCGCCATCTTTTTGACGATATTTGAGGTTGCCCATCTTGGACATAGCAGTTTTTTACCATCTTCAACAAAAGATGGATATATGTTCTATGTATTTTTTTTTTTCGTTCATCGATATCTTCGTAAATTTTGGATTAATTTAAATGTTTCCTTAACATCCATACAATTATATTATCGCAATTCCTGCTTCTTCGAAATACTGGTTAAATCACTACATTAAAAAATCTCATTTGCTAAAATATTCAGAAAACTAATTTAGCAAAATGCTTAACTCATTAGACACGGTTCAATTACACCAAAGCATTAAATTTCAACTTCTATGTTGGTGGTTTAATCATGCATTTAAAATGTTTATTGGAAACGATTCGGCCTAGCTTAACCCAAGCTTAGGCTTTAATTGGAGATTAAATTATTTATTAAGTTATAAAATTAGCAGCCTGTTATTTTGTAAGCGTAAACACAAATTATCTAAGGCTTACCCCCTTATTATTAATCACCTATAATTTTATTGACTTAATAAATGTTGTTCGCCCCTAACCTTGGTTTAGTGTTATAAAATAAGGGGGTTAATATATAATTATTAAGAGTTTATAGGGTAATTTTATGGCACTCTTCCAAATACATAATGTAAGTTTTATAATATTTTTATTGACGTAGCCAAGTAAAGGTACTTTAAGTTATTTATTACTTTAAGTCTTTTTTTTTATTTGGAAGACAGTCGTCTTGTTTCTTTTTTTGTTGTTTTTTTATTTATTAGCCTAATCATAATTCTAATGATCTAAATAAATAATTACTTTATGAAACTAGATTTAGTCAAGGCCCCTTTCGAGTAAAGGCCTTAGACTTTAAGTTACTATATGGCTTAAATAAATGAGTATTGAGAAACAACGTTTTGTTATTAAAGGTGGCGCGCCGAGTGGTTAACCGGTTGAGACGCCAGAGGTGCGGATTCGATTCCCGCTGCGGGATAAATGTTTGTATGTTCCGCAAATATTTGTTCCGGATCTGGATGTTGCTATCAAGGTACTGGTAGTTCCTGATACACACGTTACAGGAAATCCTAGTGTCCTCACACTAGGACAGGACTTGTTTGTGATTGTTAAAAGAATTATTAATAATAATATGTACAAGTATGTATCTATAAAAAAATACAGATATAAAGTTGTCTGTCAATAAAGGAATTATTTACCAAAACCCACACAATCCTTGACTCCTCCACTTGAATCCAGTAAATAAAATAAATTAGAATCAACAACTCGTTTTAATATCTCACCTTTACGCCATCGTAATAAGAGTGTTATCAACTTATCAGACTCGTCCCACCCCTGACTCCTACAAATAGACTTTTATTGAAGTCAAAACAAAGTACATATATAAACAGCGTCCAATCTTCGTACAGCACTTATTTAATACAAAATTAATACTCAGATTGACTGTCATAAAGTATAAATTGGAGGAGCGTCTATGACGTTGGTGTTGCAAGCAACTATTGGTTACGGTAACCACTTAGCAACAGGTGGACCGTATGATTATTTATCACTTTAGTTCGATTAATAAATACTTATATGTTTTCATATGACTTCAAATTCACAAAACATATAACTTCAACTTTAGAGCATCCAGCGCATCCAACAATGTCTATGGTGATGTGTTATTTTTGTTTTAGTTTAAGAGAACTGATACAATGATTGTCAAGTAGTAGCATGGGCAAGTTGCAAAAACAGCATAAGTAACTAAATAACAACTGTTCTCGCTAAAGTTAACTGTTGTGTTCCGCCAAAATTGCTTTAAATGCTCAAAAGCAAGTTTCAACTACGTTCAAAATAATGTAATTTATACAATATCATTAATATATTTCTACTTGTGACCACGAAATTTGTAACACTTCAAAAGTTCTTCTATTTCAAGGTCACGCCAGTTGCGCTACTGATTTTTTTTACACTGCCATAATCGAAGGTCCAATATTATTGGGCTCACGTAAAGCCCATAATTTAGTAGGGAACCTCATCGAAACACATTCGACGTACTATTTACTACCCTTGTGCTATTGCTGAAGATAGTTTGGAGGCGTTATTAGGAGCGGTAATGGTCGTGTGTCTGTGGATTTGAAGAAGTTAGCCACTAAAATATCCTACTGGACGGTATTCATTGCAAAGAAGGATAGATAGGAGTAGTCACCACAGCCTGCTTAGCACGAAAACCCAAGACAACGGTTTTGTCTACCGTCGAGAAGACAAAACATATTTTGTCTCTCTCTTTTGTTTGACAGAATAGGCGACAGAAATAGTTTTTGTCTTCTCTTTCGTATATAGGTAATAGTTTTTGTCATGAGTCCTCATGAAAAGCAGGCTGGAACTGGTAACACTATAGTCATTTGACGACCTTTGTGGCGCAGTGGGCGAATGCCCGCCTGAGACGCAGAAGGTTGCGGGTTCGATTCCCGCCGCGGGATAAATTTTTGTAAGATCTGCAAATATTTGTCTCGCGTCTGTGTGTTTTCCATGTATAATATGTATGTGTTTACGAAAAAAAGTATATAAGTAGTATATCAGTCATGTAGTTCCCATAACACAAGTTCTGCTTAGTTTGGGGCTAGATTTAATTATTAATTCAATATTTTTTTAATATAATTTGCAAGATAAAAGTAAAACAAACAAACAATCGGCTACGTCAAGTACCAGTTATACATTCCAAATATTGAGTAGCATTTAGTTTACAGGGCTGTCGGCCAACAGTGTTTTGCCGACAGTCCGGTTACAGATAAATATACAGATAAACGGACGATGTAGGGTTCCGTCAGCAACATTAAAGCACGCTGAAAGCCAAAAAAAAACATTATTGAAAGGTCACTCATCCGTTGTACAATAAAAACCATATCCCGCTTCGTTAGAGCGTATGGACCTTGGTTGGTCGAACTAACATTTTTCCGCGAGGCTGGAAACTTATTTTCTAGTGTGGGAAAAGTGCCGCCTCTGTTTAGTTTGTTACATTTACACTGTCGTGTAACAATAAGGACATCCGAAGAAGAAAAGTCACACCGACATAGCTTTGGACAGGTTATAGCTTGCAGAACCAGCAAACTCTAGACGACCTCTGTGGCGCAGTGGGTGAAGGCCCGCCTGAGACGCAGAAGGTTACAGGCTCGATTCCCGCTGCCGGACAAATGTTTGTAATGTTTGTCTCGGGTCTGGGTGTTTGCTATGTATAATATGTATGTATTTACAAAAAAAAAAAAATAAGTATATCAGTCATGTAGTTTCCATAATACAAGCTCTGCTTAGTTTGGGGCTAGATGATGCTGTGTGAAAAATATCCAGCATTATTTATTTTATCTTTTTATTTATTTATTTTAAAGGCTCTCGAGTAGCGACCACGAAGAAGACGACACAGGAAGGCCCTCTCTAAAGATTTTTCGTTGATTGGTCACTTTATTGTTATAGATTGCGTCACTTTTTGAGTAAAACATGTGTTCTGCAATGGACATAATCAAGCTGATAATGATGATAACGAAGATGGTGGGTGACAGATTCGGTTTCGTGCTGTCATATGTATCTTCACTTCACTTCTTGATTATGGCTTTCATAAGTATCTTAAGTCAAACAACTAACTTTCTTCGGTCACAGATAATAAACCTTTACCATACCTTTGCTCAAGACATACCTTCATAATACCTTGCCTAGTATTTCCACGACTACCAAGAGTCTGTCGAAGAAGACTAACTTCTCCGATAAGCTTGTTACGTATCGGTGTAAAGCATATAAGATCAACTCAAGTTATTCCTAAGGGAAGCTAGTTCAAGAGCTTGGTCTCTTGAAGCCTAATGTTCTGTTTACCGCAGATTTCATATTTGGAGTACGTTTTTGTGAGGGGTTTGGGTTGACTTTATTCTAAGTTGATTGTTTCTGATTTATTTATTACCAAAAGAGTTATTTTATGTAATTTAGAGAGAAACATGCATTTAATTTCTGATGTTGGAAATATAACTAATACGATGCAAACTATCAAAGCAGGTATACAAATTTCAGAATTTTATTACACATTTAGGTGTAGTTTTGAAAAAATAAAAAATATATGTTTTATTATTTATTTTAAAGTTACATGTATCGAGTTTTGAGCGAATCTCAGCCAAGGAATGAAAAATTCAATAGAAACTTGACTAACCTGTTTTACCGTTAGGGGTTGATTTTCGAAAATTTGATTAGCCTATGTGTTATTACAGAACCTCAACTATTTTCATTCTAAATTTCATCAAAACCGGTTTTGTAGCTATGGATGATACGTGGTAACAAACATTCACACACACATTTATAATATTAGTAGGATTATTTCATGAAAGTCACTCGTGAACTATAAATACCTAATAATAATAAATAATTATGGTAATTTTTCACACAGCATCATCTAGCCCTAAACTAAGCAGAGCTTGTATTATGGGAACTACATGACTGATATAATACTTATATACTTTTGTTTTGTAAATACATAATTATTATACATAGAAAACACACAGATCCCGAGACAAATATTTGTAGATGCAAACATTTGTCCAGCAGCGGGAATCGAACCCGCAACCTTCTGCGTCTCAGGCGGGTCTTCGCCTACTGCGCTACAGAGGTCGTCAAATATATTTAATTTATTTGTACAACTATATACAAGTATGTACCTATATACAAAAAATACAGATGAAACAGCTAGCTATCTAAAGACCGTTGCAAACGATCTATAGATAGTCAACTGATCCAGATTGTATTTATAGTTAGGTATATTATTTTATATACATTTACTAATATGTAAGCAGACATCCATGATTTCACTGAATGTTTGTTTCCAACGGTAGATTGCGTTGTGTTGCCAGTTGACACAACAAATGCTGAGTTGGACGCCATTTTGCGTCGTTGCATATTGGTAGGTATCGGGAGCCACATAAATAGTTTTATTATTAGTATTTAGGTATTGTTTGTTTAAATTCCGTGTGTTTATTCTTTTTTTTTTCATAATAAATAAACACCCGACAGCTCATAATTATAGTACTTACCTTAAGTTAGGATTCCCTGTATCGTCAGTATCTGAAACTTCGATTACCGAGCAGCCTAATATATATATAATATATAAGCATAATAACTCTGTTTGTTCCACTTTCGATCAGTGTGGTTTAAATTACCAATATAAGAAAAGGTGAGTACTTGAACTAAATATAACAAAGCGAAAAATACCGAATTCGTTTATGAAATTGTTAAAAACCCCAAAAGGTTCTGTGCGAGTCCTGCTTCGCAGAGAAGATCCTACATTCAGCCGGCCTGCAGAAGATTCGCGGGAAAGGCGCTACCCACAAGTAAGTGGCGCATTTATGCTGTTTCTGGTTATTGCGATACGTGTCTACCGTCCGTGTTTCCCAGCATTTCGAAGAAGTGTATCCATTGCACCACACTTCACCCAAATGTGCGAAACCTGATCGGGTTGCGCACATTTTTTGAAGCTTTTCTAACTGGTTTTTGCAATACGTGTCTACCGTCCGTCTTTCCCAGCATTTCGAAGAAGTGTATCCACTGCACCACACTTTCACCCAAATGTGCGAAACCTGATCGGGTTGCGCACATTTTTTTAAGCTTTTCTAACTGGTTATTGCAATACGTATCTACCGTCCGTCTTTCCCAGCATTTCGAAGAAGTGTATCCACTGCACCACACTTTCACCCAAATGTGCGAAACCTGATCGGGTTGCGCACATTTTTTTGTACCTTTTCTATCTTTTGAAGAAATATTAAGAACTAAGAAGTATCTAGTTAGTAATTCCTTCCGTTTTAAGACAGCTTGATTGCAGATATCAGAAAACACAGGCTGCGGCAACTACTCAGCTATTTGCATAGTAATTAAAGTGGAAGCGAATCGCTTGCATACAAATAGAAAATGAGTTTCCTGGACTTTATGTTGTAAGAAAATTTCTTGAAGAAACTCGATGCACGATGAAACTCTGACAATAGGAATACTTTTCTTACTGTTAGAGACCGCGCAAACTGGCGCTGGTAATGGCGACGTGTCGTTGGCGGTGGCAATTCGAACCGCAAAACATTGACAACTACTTGACGACATTTTCCCTTTGATCGCCAGCGCCATATAAAAAATTAAGTAATTTTGGTTTTGGATTCACAATGTTATTACATTGTTTAAAAAACACGCTCACGATTACAGTTCCCATGATGGAAACCCTAACATCCAAAGAAAGATTTAGAGTAGGTAGGTTTAAGTATGTTCGGTTACTCGTTTCCTTTAACGTTTCATTCTTATTTTTTGTGATGTTTTGTGCTGTAACTCTTTTGACATTCCTCTGTTAAAACTAAATCACAATGATCACTTTGAAACGTTTATCCCCTAGATAATAAGTTTCAATGGGGCCCTAACATTGATGAGTTGTCAAAGACACTTAGTTCTGCGGCATAAGCAGACGCAGACGTTAACACAGCTAGACTAATTTACTTCAGCCACTTCCACAGCATTATGTCGTATGGTTTACTGCTGTGCTGCAGATATAAATATCGTTTTTGTGCTGCTGAAGAGAGCTGTTTGGGCAATTTATAATATGGACTCCAGAGAATCAATTCGCCAAAAGTTTAAAGAAATAATTACGAGTATAATGACATTCCCTTATTAATTAACATCTATGAAAATCTGATGTATAATCACAAAAATATTAAATCATTTAATAAAAATATGCGATAATCACAACGTTCTCCCAACGTTCTTTCCTGGCTTGGTCGCGGAGGAACAGGCAGTGATAAGATACCTAAGAATACGGTGGTGTATACAAGAACCAACTCTTCATCTTTTGATATTAATTAAACTTTGTGTAACATTAGGTTTGTTTTTTTTTCATTTAGTAGAAGATTGTTTACATTGAACCATTTTACAACCTTGAAGATTGCAATGTTTACACTGTCAAAATCGATTTGTGTTCTCTTTAATTTAAATTAAAATGTCACTTTTATTTGATATCTGCAAACAAAACAATGATCGTCCCTCACTAGGTATAGGGTAGATCATTAATAACAGAAATGAACAAAAATGGTCCAAGAATTGATCCCTGCGTTACATCCATAGTAACCAGAAACCCCGAAGAACGCTTTTCATTCACGTTAACTCTTTGTACTTTGTCACTTACATAGGAAGTGAGAAAGTCTAGGGTCCCCTTATATCATAATGGTGTAGTTTCCTAATTTTTGGGTCTTGGTCTACGCAATCAAATGCCTTAGATAAATCACAAAAAACGCCTAAAGCGTCATGCAATTTCTCCAAGGCATCATTTATGTGCAATATTAACTCAATACCGGGATCAGTGGTTTGCGATTTCGTAAATCTGAATTGTTTATTGTGCGATAAATTAGGTACTGTAACACCCCCCCCATATATGACTAATGGTAGCTTAACTTAACTAACCGTAACTGAACTTAAACTAACTGTTGGTTTATTGTGATACGTAAGATTGGCCACGTGAATCGTCTAGTGATCTAGGTAGGATCCTAACATCATGAGAACCGTAATAATCCTTGTTCTTTTGAGGAACTATGAGACAAATCCTAGAACTACCTACTTCTACCTACTTAAATAGATATTCCTAATCTATAAATACATCCTAAATTTAGACTACCTATCTTCCTATTTAGTTGTTTGATAATTAAATATAGTAACTATGTGCTACCTACTATAATAAACAGATTTCTACCAATTATCGAATGTTCTGGAGTCTTTCATACTGAATCTAATTGCGGCTCTGGCATGCGCCCCGCCACCGCGCTATGCAGTGGAATTCGTCTCCAAACTGGACTTCCTCCTCCGCAGTCAAGTATAGTAGGCACTCAGTACCATAACTATAATAGGGGAGTGTTAATGAATTTACTTTGTAATAGTTCAGTCTGTATGTTCCGTCAGCTAGGGATTAGAGGACATAATCTTTTATCAAATTCTGCTTGGCCATACATCTCTGACATTCAAGGGACTTTACGTTATGTTGGTTATGTTTGCAAAACAATCTCTTTCTTTCAATCCTCTTGTTATCTGCGGATTAGCAATTCCCTATAGCTAGAGAAAAGCAAATCCTATTTGGCACTCTTCCTACCTAGCCTATTTGTATCCTAGATACCTAAATTTGAATCTGCAATTCCCTTTTGTTAGAATAGGGAAGACTAATCTTAATAGTATTCAAATAAACTACTTGGCATATCCATATGGTTATAAATAAACCACTCAAGAAGAATCTTATTTAGCAAAACTTTTGTTTTATAAAATTTGGTAGATAGATTACTATCTTATAAAATAATAATAAACTATGGTCTCACTACTGTAGGTAGATAAGTAAATACAATGCTGAAATGTCTATACTACTCCCAAGACTTTGAAGAAAATAGAGTTTTCTGGTCAAGAAATACTCTTAGTAATAGGAGTCCACCGCTCCAGCCTTGTTAGACAAATCATCATTCCCCACATTCGGAGGTTGAAGCAAATATTTGAAGTAAATAGAG
Source organism: Perizoma affinitatum (assembly GCA_961405105.1). Taxonomy (NCBI): domain Eukaryota; kingdom Metazoa; phylum Arthropoda; class Insecta; order Lepidoptera; family Geometridae; genus Perizoma; species Perizoma affinitatum. Next base: position 10,556,388 of record OY560206.1, read on the forward strand.
TTTTCTGGTCAAGAAATACTTTTAGTAATAGGAGTCCACCGCTCCAGTCTTGTTAGACAAATCATCATTCCTCACATTCGGAGGTTGAAGCAAATAGATATAAATAAGACCATTATTCATCATTAGATCTATAATCTGTAATCCAACGGGTTCTCCCTAAGACTTAGTTTCCTGGTCAAGAAATACTCTAAGTAAGGAACTACTGTTCCAGTCATACTTATTAGACAAATTCACCAACTCTTTCAGCAAAAGTAAAATAGTTCAGTTAATATTAGGTAGGTAAATATTTAGGTTTAGGTATTTCAGAGATTTGACCTATTCACTAACCTCACTACAATGGTGTTTTATTTGCTTTATCCTTATGTTCCCTATATGAACCTAATGTTACTGTCTAACATTACCAAAGTTCCTACGTACGTTCCTACTGTTTGTTCCTACGTCCTACCTGTTTTGTGTACCTATTTACGTCCCTTTCAACTAGCTGGGTGTGTGTTTAAAGCAATTCTGGGAGAGAACTCCACATTTACTACTAATCGTGAGGTCACTTATCGTGGTGCAATGATAAGTTACCTAGCTAGATCTAGACTAAAGCTTGCGAGTTGGCATTCTCGACTTTGAACCTAACCCTAGGCCGACCCTAAGACAAATATCTCTGCAGACCGAAGTCCAGGGATGAGAGACAAATGCCACCTAATATAAGTGAGGGAATAAATAAATATATAAAGATAGACTTGAAATGATGAAGCGTGGTCAAAAAAATGGGTTCGAAAGCTCGACCGGTCCCACTTCGACAAGACCCCCACTATAATGACAACAAACCATCGAAATCAAGAGAGCAATTGATCGATCCCGATTCAAGGGAATAATCGATCCTCTGACTCGCTCTAAAAGTATCAGAGTCTACCTAACAAGATGGAATACAGCTTTCGTAATGCCACGACTTCAAATATTTTGCCGTCTCCAGACTGCATACCAATACAAGTATTGGATTTCTAAGCACGGGGATTTGAACTAAAAGTTACAATAATATTTTTAAACCCTGAAGTTACAGAATTGACTTTGAAATTTACTTTTCCCCAGACTAGTCACACTAATCAATTGTATAGCTTCAAACACCACCACTGTATCTGTACCAAAACACGTGTAACATCTGAAGCCACACAATTCACCAGTACACTGTCTCCCCACTTTAAACGACACTCTACTTTACTTTCGTATACGGTACGAAATCACAAAACAAACACAAAAGAACAACGAGTCTCCCGGCACTCACAAAACAAAATAAAATTACCAACTTGCAGCGTGACGCTGTCAGTCGTCCAAAGGTCCAAAAGCGAATGCTCGATCCACATCTAATAATAATAAACCGCCCCGCCCCTTTTAGCCAGAAACGAATCTAGGACCTATTACTAGATGGGCACACGGGCCTAGCAAGTAAGATGAGTTTGCTCTATTATTGCACCATGTCGCCGAGAATTAATATTTACCATTGATATAAAACAACAAGAAATAAAAATTACTTGTAACAAACTTTATGACAACATTTATGTGTAATAATGATAATTTTCTTATATATTTTCTGGTAAAAACATCAAGTACTTCTTCAATGTTCTCCACCGAATAAATATTGATAAATATTCACTATGATTAGATAATTTAACCGTACTACACGACGTCGCCTCAGCGGGGCTCGTGCTCCCCCGCACTTCGATCCTGCGTCCGTCCTTGCAAGGCAAAGTAGGTATTCTTTAACACAAAATTCCCCGAATTATATTTAGCTCGCCGCTTGCCTGTCGTGGAAAAAACCCATGGAATAGCCTACAGTTTCGCGCGCTCTGTTGATTTGTATTTACACTACCTACTCTAGGTATATTTCTTTACCTACTTACTTAGAAAACCATATTTTCTAACTACTCGCTGATTCGATCTGTTCATGTATCTACACTAGATAGTGATACTTACATTTATGTATCAAAATATTTTAATAATATTGTATTTAATGTTTCCTATGTTCATATATTGTAACGTTAATCATTTTGGTTCGTTACAGTTCGACCCCCAAACTTTGCACAAGTGGGATTTCCCTACTGACGCAAAGTTTCCCCAAAAACGTAAATATTCCACTTTATATATATATATTAAAATTGTTTTCTTATTATTATTTTTTTAATTATTAAATAATAATTTTTTTTATTATTCACATATTTTATTATTTTCTTTATTAGTATTGTAATTATTTATTTGCAACTCTAATTTGTTGAACCTTAACCTTATACTTTTCAAAGTGTATTGTGTGTTTAAACCGAATGAAAGGTCAGTCACTACTCCGTCCAGTAACTAAGCGTTACGATGTTTCGAACATAAGCCTTTATCCTTATTGCCAGATAATAGGTCACGCATCGAGTCACAGAACCTTGGTTGTGAGGCAAGATCAATCCTAATGATATGGTGTAGGCCTGTTCCGGACTGATTTACTTTATATCTCCTAGAGGATTCCTACACCACTGTGCAACAACACAGTCCGCCCCCAAAGCCTTCCACATAAAGACGGATGCTCTAGCACCCGGCTAAGCACCAGATCAGAACATTAACCTACCCAACATTCGGAGTTTGTGCAGTGTGCTCAGTTCGAACCTAACATGTATAGTGAGAATGATTATGAAGTCAGTATAAAGTCACTGCTGTTTCGATCTCAGATCTTTCCAACCTGAATTCGATCTATTAACCTAACACCAAAAACATTCCTTCATAATATTCTTCTGAGGTGCAAGTATAAAGTTCCAGATTCATCAAACCGTCCCAGATTCTGGAAAGTGCTAAACTAAGCATAATCCTCCATACCGAGTTTAATATCAAAACATCCATAATAATTATTTTGCTTACTTATTCTGGGAACACTCTGTAGTACTCGATCCTTCATGCTTAAATTCGCGTGTTAAAAGTATATGCAACTGCAACATAAAAATTTTTTGATACCTGGAACACACACATGTCATATCATTCGTTCTTTCGCGCGCTTTCGCGTTGTTACGTTTTAGAAACGATTTTTTATGAAAATTTTATTTTCACAAGCTTTTGACTAGTTTTTCGCAGTAAACGTGTGTGTTTGAGTGCCCAGTTACGTGTTTAAGTGTATTGAAGATGCCCAAACGTAAACGTAATAAAGAAGAGAAGATCCAAAAACTGGAAAGGAAGTTGGAGAAATATAAAAAACAAAGGCAAATGGAAGAAAATGTGGAAGTAGGAGATATGTACCGCGTTTAGCGAGGCCATATGGCTATTTTCATACAAATATAAGTACCTTTCTGCCTCAGAACAGTTAGTTTTGAGTCGGAAAGAGGTTCCATGAGAACTTTACTCTAGAAGAACTTGGTTCAATCATGCATTTTTGTGGTACAATCATGCACTTTTTCCGTGGGAAAAAGCATCAAGTATTGTGTTACAATACCAAACCTTTCCGGTGGAAAGAGGTTATAATTTTATAACTAATGGGCAAAACCTTTCCGGTGGAAAGAGGTTATAATTTTATAACTAATGGGCAAAACCTTTCCGGTGGAAAGAGGTTATAATTTTATAACTAATGGGCAAAACCTTTCCGGTGGAAAGAGGTTATAATTTTATAACTAATGGGCAAAACCTTTCCGGTGGAAAGAGGTTATATTTTTATAACTAATGGGCTAAACTCGTATGAACATGTTTGAGTTCAATGCATTTTTGCGGTGCAATTGTGCACTCTCTCCGGTGGAGAGAGATTTGAGAGTTATTCTGTGATGAAAATTTCAGACGATGAATCTGTATTAGACCCAGAAGACCCTTTTATAATAGAATAAGCTCAGCCTCCTGAATGCACAGAGGAAATAGAAGAAGATCTGATAGCAGAAGCTTTGGGGGAGTCCTGTAATGAGGATGGATATGGGGCAGAAATCCACCCCCATCTAGCTTCGCTGATGCTCAACATTTTGGAGAAAGGCCTTTCTAAGGGCGAAAAGGAGGTTCTAAAAACAACAAAGATTCCCGAAAACTGTAAGCTTTTGGATGCCCCAAAGCTCAACATAGAACTATCAGGTCACCAGCACATTTTAAACTATTGTCCTCTCACACATGGTCCGTTTTGCGCCCTCTTGAAATATTACACTAACAATTTTTGTCCATCACAAGCTCATGCAGGAGCGTCAGCAAGAGTTGGGCCAGTCAGCAGCCACTATAGCTCAAGCCATCCATATCCTATATATATCTAGGAAAGATTATTCCAAAGTGGAGGTGATGAAGAAGCTGGGAGAAGCGTGTAGGTTTGTTTGTAACCTGCATTTTCAATATACAGAGGTTCGGAGAAAGTTAGTTTTCCCATTTTTGAAAAAAAAAAAAAAAAAAAAAAAATGTCAGAAAACCTGAAAGAAAATAAACGGGGTGAGCTCCTGTATTCTAACTTGGATGATTCTGTGAAATCTTTCTCAGCCATAAAGAGGGCCTCGAATGTAATTAAACCAAAGACCTGGAAATGGAAACAATAATAATATGAATCAAACAAGACACGCAAAAAACTTCCAGCTGCCCCGTCGTCAGTACCAAGGCAATCACATCAAACGATGGGCATATCACCAACGCTCTTAACAGCGTCAGGGCATGAAGTCCTTAGACAACCGCCATCAGGGCGGACAATCACACAGTGGCCGTGCCAAATATCCATAGAGGTATGTTTTGCAGCTAGGCTGTCTTATTTTGATGTGTGTTGGAAAATAATTACCCAGGATCCGACCATTTTAGAGTGGTTACAAGGCTATAAGATTCCTTTCGTTGCCCTGCCTGTACAGGATTATAAGCCCTGTAAGAATAATTTTAATAAATCAGAAAAACTTATTATTGATTCTGAGGTCCAAAATCTTATAAAATTGGGGGCTATTTCCCAATGTAGAGCTGTGACTGACCAATTTGTGTCAAGTATTTTTACTATACCTAAAAAAGATGGATCACACAGATTTATTCTGAATTTAAAAAACTTAAATAAGTTTGTTGTAACTTCCCATTTTAAACTGGAGGATATTAGAACTGTGTGTAAATTACTTTCCAAAGGGGACTTTATGTGCACCATAGATTTAAAAAATGCTTATTATTTAGTCCCAATCAATTCATCTGATAAAAAATATTTAAGATTTGAGTTTAACAATAAGATGTTTGAACATAATTGTTTACCAATGGGATTAAGTACAGCTCCTTTTGTTTTTACAAAGCTGTTAAAGCCTGTCATGGAATGTCTGAGAAAACAAGGAATTAGATTAGTTATTTATTTGGATGATTTAATTTGTCTTGGATCATCATACAAGGAATGTGCTGATCATGTAAAAGTTGCTATGTTTAGGTTTGATACCAGCAAATGTTAGGAAATTTTTAAGGTTTGAATTACAATAAATAATGCTCTGAGTTCTACATTTAGGAAACGAGAAAAGATTTTAAATCTTATCAATAAGTTTTTAAAATTAAACAGTTGTACAATCAGGGATTTTGCTACATTATTAGGAAATCTAATCTCAGTTTGTATGGCCATTTCATATGGCTTTGTTTGTACAAAAATATTTCAGAAAATATAAGTTTTTAGCTTTGGAACGTTGTGGGGGAAATTATGACTGTTGGATGAAAATTAATAAACATGTAAAATCAGAACAGGTCTAGTTGTATTAAACAATATAAATTATCTTCTGAAATATTCTCAGACGCTTCTCTGTCAGGCTGGGGGCATTCTTCAATGGTGAGACAGCAAGGGGAAGTTGGACCTCAATGAAGAACATCACATAAATTATTTGGAACTGTTAGCTGCATTTTTTCATTGAAATGTTTTGCCAGTAGTTTTAAAAGCTGTGGAATTGATAATACAACAGCTATATCATATATTAATAGAATGGGCTCTGTTCAGGTTCATCTGCTTAACAATTTGGCAATGGTGTGATGATAGGTATTTATGGATTTTGCATCCTATATTAAATCCAAAGATAACAAAGAAGCAGATATTCAGTCTTGCAGTTGAAATCTAGATACAGAATGGGAATTATGTCCAGTCACATTTGAAAAGATTGTAGAGTCATTTGGTACACCTGATATGGATTTGTTTTCCTCGCACCTTAATAAAAAGTGTGATAAGTATGTGGCCTAGCATATGCAGCCCTTTTGCTTAGAATGTGATTGCATTTACATTTAAATGGCATAATTATTTATTTTATGCATTTCCTCAATCTATTTGGCCTTCTCAGGCTTGTTATCCACTAATTTGATTTTTGGCAGTTTCAGACAAATTAACCTTTGGGCCATCGGAAAATCTTTTAATTTATTTCAGGATTCAACACCCGTTGCATCCGCATCTTATCCTGGGAGCTTGTGTATTATCAGGCAATCAATGAAGAAGCAAATGGTAGGAGATGGTGCAATTGAAGTAATGATAAAGTCTTTGTCAAAGAATAGCCTAAAACAGTATGATAGTTGTATTCATCAATGGTGGCACTATTGCAAGTCTTATAATGAAGATTATGTATGTGCTTCAGTTCCTAAAATATTATCATATTTAATGTCAGTTTTTAATAAACCCTTAATAAAAAACTGATATTCTGACCTGGCCTCCTATCAAACTTAAAATTGCTACCGTTCAGCACTATTATCTCTTATAATAGGCAATCATATTGGTAATGATGACCTGGTAAAACATTGGTTCAAAGGAGTTTTTAAAATTAGACCATTTGCTGCTAAATATTCAGCCACTTGGGATTAAAATACTATTGATTACAAATAATTTGATTCAAATACAAAATAATGGCAATCTTCAAGAGGAGATTTAGATTTAGAGAAGTTAACTAAAAAGACTGCTATGCTATTAGCTCTTACAACAAGGCAAAGAGTTCAAACATTAGGTTATGTTAGATTTAAAAATGTAATTAGAGTTAATGAAGAGGGAGAAGATATTTTACTGTCTGATATTTTAAAAACATCTGCTCCAGGTAGGTGTTTGTCAAAAATATCTCTGCCTTGACAAACCAGATATTTGCCCTGTGAAAGCTCTCTTGCATTATTTAAAAGGACAAAAGGCAAGATGGTAATGATGATGCGTACAATTACTTATTCCATACATATAAGAGACCTTATAAAAGGGCACAACTCAATCAATAAACAAGTGATGAATGATAGTGGAATAGATGTAGGTATCTATTTACTCATCACACTCTTCTTGGCATGCAACATCATCAAAGCTTTCAGGCAGGGTATAGTATTCAGTGGATAGTATTATAAAAGCAGTGGGTTGGTCATAAAATCTATAACTTTTGCTAAGCATTATAATAGGCCCCTTCAGGGTAATGATGATGCTCAACTATCATTTACGAGAGCTATTGGTAACACTTCTAAATAGAATTAAGTAAATATTTAATTTTATAAATGTAAGAAATTCTCATTGAAAATGGGTTCATTGTGATTATTCTTATAAATAGGGGACAGGTACATAATGTATCATATTTTATTACTTAATTTTGTTCCTAATTTTGTATATGATCTCAATAAATAAATACGCTAAGTTACTTGCGGGGTATTAAGTCTAAAAACCCTCTAAACATCTACAGAGTGTTCCCAGAATAAGTAAGCAAAATAATTACAGGATTAAACGAACTCACCTGGAGTGATGTTCTATCCTGATTATTTAATTACTTATTCTGGGAATACAATTTCCCACCCTCCCAAAGCTGTTTGAGCACATAGCTTTTTCCCATTTCATTTTATCTCTGAACGTAATGATATGACATGTGTGTGTTCCAGGTATCAAAAAATTTTTATGTTGCAGTTGCATATACTTTTAACACGCGAATTTAAGCATGAAGGATCGAGTACTACAGAGTGTTCCCAGAATAAGTAATTAAATAATCAGGATAGAACATCACTCCAGGTGAGTTCGTTTAATCCTGTAATTATTCAATATTCACCTCTTCATTCTTTAATGCAATTTTTTTTATCACTAACTTCCATCAGAACATTTCCTTAACATTCATGGATTTTCTCGCTATCATACTTAGTAGCACTACCAATTGAATTTGTGACAACGAGTAGGCAAATTTTCTAAATATTCATTTCTAAAATTTTCCAAAAACAATGAACAACATAGATGTGAAATTCTTTGAAAAATTAAGAGATATTTATTTTATATTTTATGTATGAAACTCTTGTGACAAAAATAAATAAGCAAACATAATTGTATAACTAAGATAAATATCTGATTTTAATTATTTAATTATTTTTTTTTTCTTTTTTTTACTTTTTGCATTACCATAACATAAAATCAATTTGATTTAAAACCTTAAATAAAATTTTGCTTTAGATTATTTGTTATTTATTTTAATAATTTAGTTTCAGTTCTGTATTTTTTTTAGTCTCATGACAATTTAAGATTTTGATCTTCCTTTATCCTTTTAAATAAGTTAAACATTACCTAATGTAAACAACTTAGGACTTCATGTACTTTTTTAATTTCATTATTTACCCATGAAAATGCAAAAATTGATCTAAAAAATAAGCCGAATTTCCAAAATATCAATTTAGAAAAATTTATTTTGAAATAATTATTTGAAACACCGATTTTATCAACTACTTTTATTTCGTCCGTATGTGTATCATCCCTAAAACCTTCTACTAATAATGAATACAATGTTTGTCATTGAAAATGTACTTGATGCATACCGCTATTACCATCAACTAACCCATCCGAATTTCTAAAAGTAGCATAAAAATAGTCATTACGATTACGTTCCTCGCGCAAATCTAACCTTCAAAATCATATACATATTCTGTGATACCCTATATCATTAACCAGTGAAACGTTTAACAACTTCTAGCATCTTCCCATTTAAAATATTGTAATATCGTACCAAAGTTCCCTGAACCCAATGTTCGTATAATAATTCCTATTATTCTACCTTACCTACATTACCTTTTAGAGTGATCAAGAAATATCCAGTGAGTTCATAAATTAAAATATTAAATATTGCGTACACAAACATATTTGACAACTTTACTAATTTCGCACAATTCCTACATATTTTATTTTATTTTATTTTATTTTATTTTATTTTATTTTATTTTATTTTATTTTATTTTATTTTATTTTATTTTATTTTATTTTATTTTATTTTATTTTATTTTATTTTATTTTATTTTATTTTATTTTATTTTATTTTATTTTATTTTATTTTATTTTATTTTATTTTATTTTATTTTATTTTATTTTATTTTAGTTTAGCTTAAACAATGCTTAAACAATGAAGCAAGTTTTGTTAAACTTTTAACTAATTAACTATTTAAGTTAGGTAATCATGTTGAAATGAAATTGACATGATACATAAATAAACTTCCTGCCTTACCAACCAACCTTTCTATAGAACAGGTAGCTTATAATATAAATTAAACCGCCCTTCCGTGAATAGCTACTATGATTACCTTAACGATACCTACTTTCTTAGAAAATATATAGGTATTTAGATTTCTATAATTATGTAGATTCAAATGATCAGTTAAGTAATAAGCAATTTAAATTGATACCCTAAAATGTCAACAAATCACAATCAAGCATGTGCCAAATACAGTGTTTGGACGTGGCCCTGACTACCCTATTTGCCATTGTCCCCAAAATTCCACACACTTTACATGCCTATCCGTGATCGTCCGTCCGTGAGCAAGTTTTGTCTTGCTTTCGCATTTAAAGTAGGCACTCACTACAATAACTTGTTAATTACCTATCTGCATAAATGAACACTAAGAAACTTTGATTCTAATCTCTGGTCTTTGTCTTGTAAACATTTTGTTTAGCTGTAGGAGTCTATCAGTAAACTATTTAGAATTACATGAACTATAATCAGATTCATTTTGATCTAGGATTATCAAAGAAGGTACTTCTGTACTGCCTTACTAATTCACCGATGTAACTATTTTACTAATCTGTGACAATTTCAACCAAACACGATATTCTCAACAACCTATAAATATAATACCTATAATTATGTACCTAGTTACTTTCCCTGCAAATTACTCAGGCTGAAACAAGAACTTCACTCTACTAAACATTTTTGTCTTCCGTGTCTATTTTGCTAAACAAAGCCGGTTCTAGACAAGGTTACTTTATGTATCTTAGCTCTTTGCTAAGGATTTCGAAATGTTCAAACCCACTACGCTCTCATAACTAATTATTATCTGTGCATCCTTTATTTTTACTCTATGCAGCTCATTAAAGTGTAACTATTATTTTAATCTGTGCATTGCAAATTTGTAAACAAACAACCGTTCGGCAAAACAATAATAAACCTAGTTATTACTAACCCAAGGAACCGAAATTCAATTAATCAATCAATCGCCGTGTATTCATAATCTACCTGCTGTCGGTACCCTCCAAATTCAAAGGAAAAATCATACAATCCAATCAAAGTAAGTGTGTTTTCATTCCTAACCTATCTAAACTTTTATAATATCCGCTCAAGAAGATTCTAAACTATAAAGTAAACTAATTGTGTCCTTATTATGCAAAGATAATTCGTTTCTTCCTCTTTTAAACTCTCCGTATGTAACAAAAGATATTACAAAACTTCTAACACTTTCATATCAATTTCCAGGTGAAAATCAATCCTCTACATGACTGCCAGTATCACAACAAAATAACTGGAATGAATATTGACTAACCCATGGACTTGCCTAACATTCTGGTATTTGAGTAAGTACATATTATCATTATTCTATAACTTGCTAAGATTGCTCCTTGAAACTGATTCCAAATTGCTGATTACCATACATTACAATTCAGATAATCCTAAGATTTATTTATCTATTTTTTCTAATCCATTTCTGTATGAAAGTTAACCTGTAATTTCCTCACTATTCCTGAATAAACAATCTATCAACTGTTTTTATATTTGGAAAATAATATTCATCGGCCAATTCATTTAATTCAAAAGTCAAAACTACTTTTACCATGAGACGGGGTTAGCTATCAATTACTGTCACAAACTTTATTCTATCCAAAATACATCTATATTATGGTTATATCTGTGATTATGGTAAACCCTGATAAACCTGAAACTCTCCTTCAACATAACCTAAATAACGGCTTCTTATAATTGTGACAACTTTTTTTTTTTTTTTTTTTTTTTCAGAACACTGCTTCGCATGATAGTTGCTGACTCTTATAACCAAGACTACATCTGCTAAATTGAGGACACAACAACTGCACATTTACTTTCCTCTGGTTCCGGAATCAAACTAAAACCTCCAGCCCAGCCTATCACTTATCCATAAATACTGTCAAGAATTTAAAATTTCAAGATTAAATACATACCTTCCCTTTTTTTTTATTGAAAGAAAATATTATTATTTTTTTATGGAAAAGCCACCACACTCCCCTCTATTTGATAATACTAGACTCGGTTCGACCCTCTAAATTAGCTCAATTTTTTTATTTATTTTTTTTATATTTTAAGTTTTATCGAGGCTCGTACACAGTCACATATTTTCAAATAGGCTTTTCCCCAAACCACCAATTTTATTAGCGTTACATTTTTCCTGTTTTTGTTTAATACAAACTATATTTTTTTAAACAATTAGGTTTTACATTAAGAAATAATTCTAATTTTCCTGACAAAATCACCTTACAACCCCTCTCTGAAGGTGTACTTTGCTACATTCCTTCTTTTTTTCATTATATTGTTTTTTTTTCCATTTATTATTTCCTAAATTAAAATAAACAAACTTAATGTGTTTAAATTCTTATTTCTAGCCTTATTCTACTATATTTATTCTTATTATAAACCAAAATCATCTATTGAAGATATATAGACAGTTCCTAGTTAACTTATCTAGTGAACTCTTTTTTTCTGTAACAATGATTACTTACAATTTTCTAGTCGTCTACTACTAGCTTTAACTTCCTTTTTAATTAACAAATTATTCGACTTTTCTAATCAGCTTGGAGTATCCTTTTATTCCCAATTAAATTATACAATATAATAGAACACTTTCACACCACTACAATTACTTCTTTATAGTTCTAGACTATAATTACTGTGAATAGATTTTTCCCGACTCAGCTCCAACTTCATCTCTGTTTGAAAAACTTTAATTATAACTATTGATAATATTTTGATAGATGTATAGCATTGAATTTCCCTCTTATTATCTTACTTTTTGGGTCTATTAAAATGTAGACATTTTGATATGGGTTCCCTGCTATAACATAAGGTCCCTCAAACAAAGCTTCGAACTTTTTAGTTATTTTTTTGTTGGCACTTGACTTATTTAGTTTCTTTATTTTTACTAAATCCCCTATTTGATACTGAACTAATCGATATTTTCCATTGAATTTAGCTCTGCGTTCCGCTCCTGCTTTTTGTAAATTTTCAATTACTTTTTCTCTAACATCTTGTACATTTAACTGTTCTCTCTCTCTATTTAAATATCTATCGAACGACAACTTGGTGGACTCACCATACATTATTTCACACGGAGTGTATCTCACGCTCTCATGATAAGTATTGTTATATAATTCCTCTAGCTTCGGTAATGTTTTCACCCAACCTTTATGATTTGACCTATTGTAAGTCCGAAACAAACGTCCTAATTCTCTATTTACCCTTTCTACTGTGTTTGGCCGAGGGTTTCTTACTGTTGTATATACCACCTTTACTCCTAATTTTTCCATATTCTCCTTCCACAAACTGCTCGTGAACTGTGTACCATTGTCAGACATAATAGCTTTAGGTTTGATTATTTCAAAGAATTTGTTTGTCTTCCCTAAGACTGCTCTTGCGGTAGCTTTCCTAAGTTCAAAAAATTTAACAAATTTACTAAAGGTGTCTTGTAATACCAATATATATTTCATTCCGTATGCTCCCGTCGGTAGCGGCCCGTATAAATCTATCATTATCATCTCACCGATTTCCTTAGTAATTATTGAACAACAAGGCCCTACATAGTTCACATTTGAATGCTTGGTGATCTGGCAATCATGACATGTTCTAATTACTTGTCTAACCTGTCGAGTAAGTCCTTTCCAATAGAATCGGTCCTTAATATATTTAATTACTTTATAGGCTCCTTGATGTCCCATTTCTAAATGTATCTGTTTAATTACTTCCTCTCTCAATACTTTTGGCAAATAAACTACCTTTCCTGCCATCCCCTCTGTCTGAACATATAGAATATCCTCAAATATTTTACATCTATCTAACATTCTACTTTTTTCCCCAGATTTATCTCCCTTCATTTGGTCTAAAATGTTTGCTATCTCTAAATCTTCCTTTTGTAAAATCGGCAATTTCTTTAACTTGTCTATCAGTTTTCTATTCTGTCTCGTTTCCATGTACAGTATTCCTGGCAGTCTAACTTTCTCTTCCTGCAATAAATCACTTTCTGGTGGATATCTAGATAATATGTCTGCTACCACATTATCTCTACCTTTTACATGTTGTATTTCATACTGAAAATTTTCTAAATAACTTATCCATCGAGTTACTCTAGCATTAAACAACCTCCATGTTTTGACAAAAGTCAAGGCTTTATGGTCTGTTCTTATTATTATCTTAGATCCCCTAAGGTAAGTTTCAAATTTCTCTAAACAACAAATTACTGAGTAAAATTCCTGCTCTGTCACTGTCCAATTTAATTGTGCCCCTCTTAATGCCTTACTATGGAATCCTATAATTTTCATTTCATTATTTTCATTTAACTGATATAATACCCCTGCCATGCCTATTCCTGAACTATCTGTTTGTAGATAATATGCTTTTCTATAATCTGGATGATGTAATTCAATTGTTTTTATAAATAAGGCTTTGACTTTCTCAAAAGCATTCTGTTCCCTGGTCTCCCATCTCCAACTACTATCTTTTTTTAACAGATCATACAACGGTTGAGTTTGATTACTATATTCTGGAATAAATTTTCTATAAAAGTTGCACAATCCTAGAAATGCTCTTACTTGTTTAATTTTCTTTGGCACGGGGAATTCTTGAATAGCTTTCACTTTACTTGGGTCTGTTCGTAATCCTTCTGTTGAAATAATATATCCTAACATCTTAACTTCTTTGCAAAAGAATTCGCATTTCTTAAGGTTACACGTCAGTCCTGCCTCCATAAGTTTCCTTAAAATGGTTTCTAAATGCTCTAAATGTTGTTCAAAGGTTCCTGTTGTTATTATTGCTAAATCATCTAAATAATTTACACAATACTCTCGAACTTCATGCCCTAATATCACATCCATTGCCCTGCTGAAGCTCCCTACGGACGTCTTCAACCCCTGTGGTAACACATTATAGACATAGGATTTACCGTTAAAAGTAAACCCTGTATACTTCCGACTAGCTTCCGTAATTGGTATCTGAAAATAGGCGTTATTCAGGTCTACAATGCTAATGTAGTTTGCCCCATGAAAAGAGTTCATAACGTCTATCTGTAGTGGTGGTTTTTCTGTCTCCGGGGTCATATACTTATTAATCTCTCTCGCATCTAACAAAACTCTTATTGAGTTATCCCGCTTCAGAGTAAATGTTAAAGGGCTACAATAAGGGGTAGATGACCTACTAATTATGCCTTGTTCTTCCATTTCTCTTAATTTAACTTCTATCTTACTCCTATATGCATATGGGATAGGATAACTCCTTTTAATGATCGGTATTTGACTACTCATTTTGATCTCATGCTGGTAGCAATTGGCTCTACCCAATTTAGAAACAAACAAACTTTTATATTTATTTAATAATCCTATCAACTGTATTTTTTCTTCCACCGCCAGACTAACTCCTGTCTCTATTTCTTGCCACTCACCATCCATTCTTTCACTAACATCTAGTCTTGTCTCATTATTAGCATCGCTAGATTTTCTCGAACGTTCTAGAAATCCTATAATTTGCTTTTGTCCCGCTTGGCTTAAAACTAACCCTCTCTCAATCTTCCCGATATTTAAAGTTATTTCATTAATTTTCATCCAGTCAAAGCCCAATATTAATGGTTGAACTAACCCCGGCACTACTACGAATCCTGTGTCCATCACATAATTCCCTAGTGTTAATGGTAACAAAACTATTTCTCGAATTTCCACACTCTTATGCCCTACAGCAGTTTTAATTTGAAATGGCTTTATAGGCATCATTGGGACCTTCCTACTCTGATCTTGCTTAATCTCGTTCCAAAATTCTTCTGAAATGCAAGTGATGTCACTACCTGTATCCAATAATCCTATAATTTCATGTTCAAATATTTGCACCGAAACTTCCGAACTAAAATCTTTCTGCTTTATCTCTTCTGACCTTTCTTCGAAGACGGATCTTACTGCCCCTAAATAAACTTGTTCTATCTGACTTTGCTCTATCTTTAATTTCAGTACCCTTACTAATTGTTCTAAAACATGCTGTTCCTTTATCTCTAGCGGTTTATATCCTATACCCTCTCTAGCTTCTCTATCTATGATCTTTCCCTCTATTGGTATTCTAAGCCCATTATTACCACTACCTAAAGTTTCACCTGGTTCCCATCCCATTTTTCTCATCATATTTAAAGCTGCGCCCCCTGTAGTGAAAGCTGAGTCGGGAACTGGTGCCTCAGCCTTTTTTAGTTTAAATCTATCTCTACACTCCGTGCCGCCATTTGTTCTCCATACTGCTGATTTCCACTAGGTTTTTGCCAATTACGATAATTTTGCTGGTATTCTCTCCTCTTCCTCTCTGGTTGTCTAGTTTTTTCCATCACCACTGGTGTTTGATTTTCCTGTTGATTAATGTCATCCATATTTCTTAAGTATTCCGCTGTATCAATTATATTTCCCAATTTTGACGTGTACCAACCCTGTTGTACATATTTTGGGTAGTGTCTTATTATATCGGCTATCAATTGTTTTTCAGGAAACTTAAAACTTAACATTTGAGCTTTCCCTGCCAATCTTAAAAAATGAGCCAACATAGTCGGAGTTTCAGTTTTATTCCAGCTACCCTGCACAATTACTCTCCGTAATTCATTCTGTTCTTTCTCCCCCCAGAATGTAGCAAGGAAGTCTACCTTGAAATCGTCAAAACTCTTCCAGCGCTCTTTATAAATTCGAGCCCACTCTCTCGCATCGTCTAGTAGGCACTCTTTTATCAATTCTAGCTCTTGTCCCTTTCTTGATGTTTTCTTTACGTAGGCTTCTAAATCTTCTAAAAACGTAACGGGGTGTATTTCTGGATGCCCCTTAAATTTTGGTTTTTCCATGTTTATGTTCCGTATATTGTAGTTAATTATTTTACACTGGTCTGCTGTTACCTCCTCTGCGTAATCATCTACTAATGCTTCTCTTTGACTCGCTAAGCTTCCTATACTTTCCTTCATTGTTTCTTGGCCCATGGGAATATCACCCTCGGTTATATCCTCCCTATCTGATGGGGACTCCACTCTATTACCTATAGCCGTCTTGGCTTCTCTCACTTCCTCGCTTAACGCGTTTATCTTAACCGCCAATGTACCTATTGTACGGCTTAACTTCCTAAACATAATCCGTGACTCATCTCTTGCTATCTGAGTATTCCGTTTAAAACCTTTCTGTCGTTTCCTTGAATTAGAACATTGCTCTCTATTTATCTCTTGTTCCCTAGGCGTTGTCTCATTCCTAACTTCTTCTTCTTCTCTCTCAAGTCTAGTAGGCATCTTTCGCTTCCGATTAGGCCTAACCATATTGGACAATTCCTTTTTTTTTTTTTTTTTTACTGTTCACTTTCGTCTTTCAATTTTGAAATACTTCCTTGTACTTATATAATTTTCACAATATGCGGTTATTAATAACAATGGTTTAAATCACTTGCAATACTTTGAAACAACTTCCTTTACCTTTAGCTCATATTTCTATGTTCTAAAAGTACCGTAAGTAGAACCCTTACGACCCCCAAAACCTTTAAATTCTTAGTTTTTTTTTTTCCTTTCTACCTTGACTGTAATACAATCTAACTAAATTGGTACAATATACCTATTTCTTTACAAAACCACTAAGTACAGATTACATAAGTAGTTACTATGAATAAGCAAGGTAACTCCTACAACACAACACAGTTGTCACTAAAAGGTATATGGAAATGCCAAATCCTTTCACCACACTAGTTCAACCTTCTATCTTCTAATAACTTATACCTACTAAATGCATAACCAACTGTCTAGTTAGGTTATGTACTGTGAAATTCATTCATTCTAGAAACCAAATAAGATCCTATGGCATGAACCGATAGCTTGACTTAACCTACTTCTAAAACAAACAACTCCTGTAACACAGATAGGTATTTTGTATGACCTTAGATGGATAGATAAGCAAGTGTTAATATAGAAAACTATTGACCTGGCCCTACTAATAATTGACATATATATAATTAGATAGGTACCTATCTAGGTACTTATTTCAAAATGTATCTAACTGTGCCTAGATAGTTCTAGCAGCATCTAAAGATACCTACTTCCTTATGTGGGTCGCGATCCTATATGTTACTTCTCCTACAATGGTTCTCCACTAAACTAAATCGATTCCTAAGTAGGTAGATTGTCTGGTAGAGATTGCTATCTAGCGACAAATCCACCAATGCAAAAGCCTGTAGTAGGTAAGTACTTGTCTAACCTGATGTAGGTATTATTAATTTAGTTTGCAATAAAGCATCCTCTATCCATCTATCTATATAACCTATCACAAGAACTAACCAATAAAATGAATTTCATCCTAAGTAGGACAACACGACTTTAAAATCCAAGATAAACACTTACATACTTCTACAATCAATGTTGATGATTCCTAAATAATGTCCCACAATTCACTTAGATTTCAAAAAATGCATCGTGACACCAACAGCCCCTAGTCTCGCCTCCTTCGAGAATCCTCACTCCAACTAGTGACGTCCTACTGCTATGAAATATGATGCAATTATTATCGATCACACTCAAGAAATATTTTTGAATAAATAATTCAACTAATATTGATTGTTATCTAAACTACCCATGTACTTACTTAAATAAATAAGTAAATAGTGACTCAGTAGATTCTTATCTGCTCCTAGATATTCATTTCATTCTAATAAAATGAAGTCACTTCTATCAAAATATTCACGGTTTTACTTATTACCATAATACATTTTTATCTTATTAATTAGGTTATTCTCTTAGCAATAATCTATAACAAACAAACATTTCCCTAAACATACCTACATATTTATTCTCTGTCCTGTCTACTTGTAAAGTCCTACTTGAACTTATTAAATTCCAACCATGAAAAACCATCATAAAGTTTCACTAGTATTCACTAACAAACAACAATAAAATCATCGTAACATGTCCCATCACTAGCTCGCTCAAATTCGAATAATATTTGACCTAGTTTCGCCAGCTAGCAATTATTTTTTTCCTCAAAAATGCACCTTATAAACTATTATTTTATTTATAAAAACTTTATTATTTGTCAAACTTATTCCTATCCTATATCAATATCTAACAAATACCTAAGTCTTAAATGAATTTGTCTCAAAGCCTCTCCTTTTTCTACGACAACAAATTGTGCAAGTCCAACTTGCACTACTAAACTAAAATCCTGGTCACGGCACCAAATTGTAACACCCCCCCCATATATGACTAATGGTAGCTTAACTTAACTAACCGTAACTGAACTTAAACTAACTGTTGGTTTATTGTGATACGTAAGATTGGCCACGTGAATCGTCTAGTGATCTAGGTAGGATCCTAACATCATGAGAACCGTAATAATCCTTGTTCTTTTGAGGAACTATGAGACAAATCCTAGAACTACCTACTTCTACCTACTTAAATAGATATTCCTAATCTATAAATACATCCTAAATTTAGACTACCTATCTTCCTATTTAGTTGTTTGATAATTAAATATAGTAACTATGTGCTACCTACTATAATAAACAGATTTCTACCAATTATCGAATGTTCTGGAGTCTTTCATACTGAATCTAATTGCGGCTCTGGCATGCGCCCCGCCACCGCGCTATGCAGTGGAATTCGTCTCCAAACTGGACTTCCTCCTCCGCAGTCAAGTATAGTAGGCACTCAGTACCATAACTATAATAGGGGAGTGTTAATGAATTTACTTTGTAATAGTTCAGTCTGTATGTTCCGTCAGCTAGGGATTAGAGGACATAATCTTTTATCAAATTCTGCTTGGCCATACATCTCTGACATTCAAGGGACTTTACGTTATGTTGGTTATGTTTGCAAAACAATCTCTTTCTTTCAATCCTCTTGTTATCTGCGGATTAGCAATTCCCTATAGCTAGAGAAAAGCAAATCCTATTTGGCACTCTTCCTACCTAGCCTATTTGTATCCTAGATACCTAAATTTGAATCTGCAATTCCCTTTTGTTAGAATAGGGAAGACTAATCTTAATAGTATTCAAATAAACTACTTGGCATATCCATATGGTTATAAATAAACCACTCAAGAAGAATCTTATTTAGCAAAACTTTTGTTTTATAAAATTTGGTAGATAGATTACTATCTTATAAAATAATAATAAACTATGGTCTCACTACTGTAGGTAGATAAGTAAATACAATGCTGAAATGTCTATACTACTCCCAAGACTTTGAAGAAAATAGAGTTTTCTGGTCAAGAAATACTCTTAGTAATAGGAGTCCACCGCTCCAGCCTTGTTAGACAAATCATCATTCCCCACATTCGGAGGTTGAAGCAAATATTTGAAGTAAATAGAGTTTTCTGGTCAAGAAATACTTTTAGTAATAGGAGTCCACCGCTCCAGTCTTGTTAGACAAATCATCATTCCTCACATTCGGAGGTTGAAGCAAATAGATATAAATAAGACCATTATTCATCATTAGATCTATAATCTGTAATCCAACGGGTTCTCCCTAAGACTTAGTTTCCTGGTCAAGAAATACTCTAAGTAAGGAACTACTGTTCCAGTCATACTTATTAGACAAATTCACCAACTCTTTCAGCAAAAGTAAAATAGTTCAGTTAATATTAGGTAGGTAAATATTTAGGTTTAGGTATTTCAGAGATTTGACCTATTCACTAACCTCACTACAATGGTGTTTTATTTGCTTTATCCTTATGTTCCCTATATGAACCTAATGTTACTGTCTAACATTACCAAAGTTCCTACGTACGTTCCTACTGTTTGTTCCTACGTCCTACCTGTTTTGTGTACCTATTTACGTCCCTTTCAACTAGCTGGGTGTGTGTTTAAAGCAATTCTGGGAGAGAACTCCACATTTACTACTAATCGTGAGGTCACTTATCGTGGTGCAATGATAAGTTACCTAGCTAGATCTAGACTAAAGCTTGCGAGTTGGCATTCTCGACTTTGAACCTAACCCTAGGCCGACCCTAAGACAAATATCTCTGCAGACCGAAGTCCAGGGATGAGAGACAAATGCCACCTAATATAAGTGAGGGAATAAATAAATATATAAAGATAGACTTGAAATGATGAAGCGTGGTCAAAAAAATGGGTTCGAAAGCTCGACCGGTCCCACTTCGACAAGACCCCCACTATAATGACAACAAACCATCGAAATCAAGAGAGCAATTGATCGATCCCGATTCAAGGGAATAATCGATCCTCTGACTCGCTCTAAAAGTATCAGAGTCTACCTAACAAGATGGAATACAGCTTTCGTAATGCCACGACTTCAAATATTTTGCCGTCTCCAGACTGCATACCAATACAAGTATTGGATTTCTAAGCACGGGGATTTGAACTAAAAGTTACAATAATATTTTTAAACCCTGAAGTTACAGAATTGACTTTGAAATTTACTTTTCCCCAGACTAGTCACACTAATCAATTGTATAGCTTCAAACACCACCACTGTATCTGTACCAAAACACGTGTAACATCTGAAGCCACACAATTCACCAGTACACTGTCTCCCCACTTTAAACGACACTCTACTTTACTTTCGTATACGGTACGAAATCACAAAACAAACACAAAAGAACAACGAGTCTCCCGGCACTCACAAAACAAAATAAAATTACCAACTTGCAGCGTGACGCTGTCAGTCGTCCAAAGGTCCAAAAGCGAATGCTCGATCCACATCTAATAATAATAAACCGCCCCGCCCCTTTTAGCCAGAAACGAATCTAGGACCTATTACTAGATGGGCACACGGGCCTAGCAAGTAAGATGAGTTTGCTCTATTATTGCACCATGTCGCCGAGAATTAATATTTACCATTGATATAAAACAACAAGAAATAAAAATTACTTGTAACAAACTTTATGACAACATTTATGTGTAATAATGATAATTTTCTTATATATTTTCTGGTAAAAACATCAAGTACTTATTCAATGTTCTCCACCGAATAAATATTGATAAATATTCACTATGATTAGATAATTTAACCGTACTACACGACGTCGCCTCAGCGGGGCTCGTGCTCCCCCGCACTTCGATCCTGCGTCCGTCCTTGCAAGGCAAAGTAGGTATTCTTTAACACAAAATTCCCCGAATTATATTTAGCTCGCCGCTTGCCTGTCGTGGAAAAAACCCATGGAATAGCCTACAGTTTCGCGCGCTCTGTTGATTTGTATTTACACTACCTACTCTAGGTATATTTCTTTACCTACTTACTTAGAAAACCATATTTTCTAACTACTCGCTGATTCGATCTGTTCATGTATCTACACTAGATAGTGATACTTACTTACATTTATGTATCAAAATATTTTAATAATATTGTATTTAATGTTTCCTATGTTCATATAATGTAACGTTAATCATTTTGGTTCGTTACAGTACCTATTTGAAATGTCTAAGCAATTATTTAAAATTAGTTTTTCAAAAATGTAGGCAGTACTGTGCGATAGGTCTAAAATTACCAGGATCAGACAAGTACCCGATTTTAAAAGTGGACTTATTTTACTGTATTTCATTAAATCAGGGAACACACCACAGTCAATAAACTCGTTCAATATTAAAGTTAGTTCGGGCGCAATTATGCCAATCAATGTTTTGACAACGCTAACAGAGACGCCCCAGAGTTCCGTGGTTTTCTTATTATTTATGAGTTTGAAAGCTTTTATGATGTCATCACTATTTACATAATCAAATTTGAATTGAATTTTGCAATAAGTTTTCTTTTAACAATGACTCTGATTCTATGGGAGCGGAGTTTAAGGATTTAGTGGTCGAAAAAAAAACGAACGCATTATTACCATTCAAATTTAACTTATTGTTCTTAGTTGTTCCAGTCTTGATTACTTTCCAAGTGGCATTTACTTTGTCTTGGCAATTTTTCTACTAACTTCCTAACCGGAAGTGGAACCAATTTCACTTTATTTTCACAAAGTACACTACTAATAACATATTGTACGCGTAATTTAGATTGTTTCAAAGTGATAAAATTGGAAAAGGCTACGTGAAAACGCGTATATATATTTAAAATCGAATAAATAAAATCGGAATAATAACAACCACTGTTACTCATAGGGTTGCCACAAAAAAAAACTCATAGGTAACCCAATAAAGTTTTTTCTCTAATTAGTTACTCTCACACGTGAAGAACAGATGGACAATCATGTGTCAGAGCTACCTTAAAATATAACTACACAAATAACTTAAAAAAAAAACTAAATATCCGGCAAGTTGCGAAAAAAAAAATTGTTTATGGAACGTTTTAATTTTGTGACTAACCTTTGCTTGTTTTCCTCCCAGATTTGTGAGAATGTCGAATAAACATATAAATGTCAAACTGACACAAGACAAAAAACAAACAAAAAGTACGAAGAAACAAGTAAACAAGATTGTCTTAAACCACCCTACCTCATACTGTAAAGTTTTCTTCCGTTACTCATTCAAATACCTAATTCAATACACATACCGGCATTCCAAACTAATTAATGCATACTTTTGGTAAAGTTATAACTATTTTGCAGAATTCAAAGCCTATTTCATGTAAATGCAGTATTTGAACTATTCGCTTCACAGTTAGGGTCAAGTGTCGAGCCTACATCAATAGAGATTAACTGGCAAGTTGGCAAAACCACAGTTGAAATTAGCTCCGAACATTAAACAGGCTGTTATTAGCTGCCATTAAATATTCACAGCGAATTTCACTTCGTTTTGATGCTGAGTCAGCATCAATAAACAGCGAGAGAAATTGAAATAGCGCGGCCCGTGCACAATTTTAGTGGAAATCTGAATAAAATACTCATTATTTTTTTGTGAATTGGTCTTTTTTTGTAGTAACAAAACAATACTACCTGAATAAATGAGGTCGAAGATAATATTTTACTATTTAAAGTTATTATTCAATATAACAACATTACAGGTTTTTGTTTAACCCTAAAGCGATGATATATGTAAGAAAGTATATAATATCAGATAGAAGAAGAGAACTAAACAATTTAAACAATTCGTTTCTAAAACTACCTGTGCTATTTGTAGGAGTTTCGGCAGGCTATTGTAAAAAATATCTACGTTAATCGCAGACAAGATATTTAGCTGATAGATAGCGAGTGACAAGGGGGCAAACTTAAGTAAGTTGGTCCTACAGTTGGGCACCTCAAGCATGGCGGTTGGTTAATAATTAACTAAATGAGGTCAAATGTCATTATATTTAATATTTAAGTTTAAAGTTGGTAAATAAATAATAATAGATAGGTGAGCACTGCACTCATTGGTAACATTAAGTCTGTCAACATTGTCCTCGAAAAATACTACGTAAATTTAGGTCAAAGGTCATTATATTTGACCGTCTACCGCTAAAAGTGATAAATAGTAGGTATATAGTTCCCATACCTCGAATTGAAAGTTCAAGGTCGTTTTCAGGCTGCAAACACCACTCAACTGATGTTGATCTTGAAAAATACTATGTAACCTAAGGTCAAAGTCTTTATATTTTACCGTCTATAGTTACCCAAAAGTCAATTATATGTAGTAAAGTGAAGCTTGACAGAATTGAATGCTCAAGATCATTTTAAGTATATCAACGCCACCCAGCTGATATTAATTCTGAAAAAATCTTTCTAACTTTAAGGTCAGAGTTAGGCCTTTCACCCAGCCGATATTAATAATAATGCTGGACATTTTCACACAGCATCACCTAGCCAGAAATAGCAAAATCTAGCAGAGCTTGTATTATGAGAACTACATGACTGATAATACTACTAATAAACACTTTTTTTCTGTTAATACATACTTAGATACATTATCGTACATAGAAAACATCCAGCACAGATACAAATATTTGCAGATCGCGTCTCAGGCGAGCATACGTCAATTTATGACGTATGCTCGCCAAATCTATGACAAATCTTGTAAGGTAAAAAATCTTGCTGATTCTCTCATTATTTTACCGGTCATATTTTTTGAAACCTCAAATCTCCAAAAGTTTATGACACTATGATGAAACGGACATTGGCGGAATTGTGACAAATGTCAAGTTGCAAAAGCCATAAATTAAGAAGAAAGAAAGAAATAATCTATTGATGACATAATATTGATGGAGGTTCGATTATTTCAAAAGACACTTTCTCACTTCATATATTTTTCAGCCTCTAATAAAATAACTGTATCATAAACCGCCCTTGCTGTCTATTCTGACAGCTGAAAGCGACCCACGTCATTCGTGTTATTTAATTACGTCTGAGCTTTCTATTGACATGATTCAATTGGAATAGATAGTTTCTCATCATTGGATGACATGACATGACATCCACAATATGTCGGTGATAAATATTAAACGTCATTTTTGGGGACAAAAATCAGATGTTAAAAAAGATTGATGTATCAAAAACTATCGTGAATTTGATTATTGATGACTAGGGTGCATGATGCGATGCGGAGAGAGAGCGTCGCGATCACCCGCCCTGATGAAGACTTGGAAAGAGTCGTAACTTAGTCAGCGCCTTCACCGATAGTACGGTACGTGAAAATTTCCGTTTTTACAATATGAAGATTTATGTATTAGTTTTTTTTTTATAAAAGACTTTCTAATCACGTTCTCTAACAATGGATTTACTTAATATAAATAATTCAGAACGTAGAAATATAGGTATCCAAACTAGGTTTGATCCCGTTTGATTGCATACATAATATATATCTATGGACAGGATGTGATAAGATGCAAATACATAAATACTTAAGTACATAGGTAATAATTTAAAATATATTTAACTAAGGAATAGGTTAGGTAGTTTATGAGAATTGGACGCTATAATGTTAATTTCGAACAGAATGGCTTCTTTGAAACTGATTATAATGTTGTATGAAACGCTGCATTTTTGTATCAGTAAGCGTTTTTATAAAAAAAACAATGTTTCACGAAATTAATCTGTATTTTAATACATACGTACTATAATGATTACTCAACTTTCATAGCTTTTACTTCCATAGACCGTAATATATACGTGACAATTAAACAAGGAAGGACACACCAACACTGCATTTGTCAAATTTGACGAAAAAAAAATGATGTTTAACAATTTAAAAAAAAACTTTGGAATTATCAATCTGTAAGAGATTAGATAGAGTAAAAGCCCGGTCAAGATGGCGATCAAAGATTGTTATTAGCTGTCAAAATGTTCTGATCGACACCCTCGCCGTATCTCACAAGTATGTGCCGGCTTTTATATAATAAATAGCTTCTGCCCGCGGCTTCGCCCGCGTGTTATGTTGATAAACTAGCAACTTTTGAGTGTATCAAACCAGGAAAACTTTTTTTTTGTATAAAAATTTCAGAACTTTATTGTTATAACTATATAGGTACACAACTCCTTGGGGATTTTTTGAAAAAAATAAAAAATACGTGTTTTATTATTTATTTTCAAGTATATTTGTACCGAGAGTTTTGAGCGAATCTAACCAAGGATTAAAATTTTCCATGGAAACTTTACTACTCTGTTTGACGCCCTTAGGGGTTGATTTTCGAAAATTAGATTAGCCTATGTGTTATTCCAGAATCTCAAAAATCTACATTCCAAATTTCTTCAAAACCGGTTTAGTAGCTACGGAGATATGTGGTAACAGACATTCACACACACAGACTTTCGCATTTATTATATTAGTAGGAAGGATAGTAGGATATAATTATAAAGTAGGAAATTTGTTATTTTTCAACGCAGTTGTTGGCAACATTTTTAAACATTTCTACAACGCTCATTGTGAAACAATTCGAGGTATTTGAGAGTAATTGAGACGTCTCATCTTATTCTCTAGACAGAGTTGAGTTAAAATTAGTGGTATACATTTCGCGGGTCCTTGCGACCTGCCGGACTGACTAAGAATGATTACGAACAGTTTATCACGTACGTTTGCTCTGAAATTAAGCCGTATTATTTTCAACCGACTTCAAAAAAGGAGGTTCTCCATTCGTCTGTATTTTTTGTGTGTATGTTATGCAATATCTTTATAAAGTAGGGTCCCGTATACATTTAATGAAAAAATACCACCTCTAAGTGTAAAAGAAATGGGGGATGAAATTACATATTGGACTTTTTGTCAATTTCCCGTTATTTGAAGCCGGTTTTTAAGTTTTTCTAAAAAATATTATTATACTTGTGTTTCCTACTTTCTATATTTACTTCTGTAGAAAAAGCTGAGATATCACTTCTCTTTGGGTAGTGGTTGGACATTTCTGTTCAAGATTTTAGGTCTAAGGTACTTTCAGGTCGCGAGGTCTAGTCCTGCCGAGGTTGAATTTTTGGGTGATTATATCGGGAAAATTTCGGGATTTCCCATAAGAATGGGTTAACTCTTTAAAAACCAAATAAATTTTATTCGAGTTTGTTTCCAAGTTGAAGTTGCGATAAAAAAAAAAAACATTGCATTTGAATCACTTCAAGCTCAACTTTTCAATCTACACTCATATATTATAAAGATGTAAAGTTTGTAAGTTTGGATGTAGGAGATAATCTCCAAAACTACTAATCCGATTTAAAAAAAAAACTCTCACCAATATTTAGAATGGACTTTCATAGTTCACATAATCTGTACCTATTATCCCGTTACAATTACATAGAATTTAGCAACGTTAGCTCGACGAAAAAATGGTCGAGCAAATGCGTTTTAAAGAGCGCTGCCGCATAACGACAAAAGCTGCTTTTCATCGGCCACTTTTTATCCGGGTACCACGCGGGCAAAGACGTAGGCAGTAGATAGTAGATTACAAATTGACTGCCCCAACTCAGCTCAAGTCGTTACACCTAGTCGGGGGGCGCCCCACATTATGTTTTCTCAGACGCAGTCTCCACTCAAGAACTTGTTTACCCCAACTGTTATTCTTGGGCATATATGACCAGACCATTGTCACTTCAGCTTGCCTTATCCTCTGAGCTATGGCGATTACTTTCGTTCTCTGTCGGATAATCACGTTACGGATTTTATTTTTCAAAGAAACCCCGATCATATCCCGTTTATAGCTCGCTGTGATACCTTGACCTGGTGGATTAGCCCTACTGTAAGTGTCCACGTCTTGGCACCGTAGATAGATAGTTTTTTATTCACACATACGGATATAGTACAGGCAATTACAAATGACAAGGAAGACAAACAATTAAAAATAACAGTAAATTAGAAATTAAAAACAGTAGAATATAATACGTGGGTGCTATAAAGTGCTAACGAGGGCGGGCAGTCTATGCTGCAGTGGTAAATATGGTTGGTAGGTCATCACGGATAGGTTGCACTGATTGAAGACAATGTCTTCAGGTATTGTGGTATGGGTGACGAGAAGATTCTTCTAAAAATAAAAACAAACACGCTCACGACTCTCTTCCTCATGGTGGACATCCTCAGATACATACTCAGTGAGTATGTATCTGAGGATGAGCCGCTTATTGGAACACTAACTGTTGCATGCCTTCAAATGTTTGGTACTAGGGCATGCCGGTTTCCTCACGTTTGAGCATGTGTTAATGCGCACATACATTTTTCGAGTGGGAAAATCCATTTCAAAACAACCCTTAGTAGTTGTGCAATAAAATTCTGAAATGTTTACTACTCTGTCAAGAAAGTACCGGGAAAAGATCAATAATACACAAAATGTTAGTTATTCATCTAAATTTATTTTATCGCCTTCAAAGTATGCTCCTTCAGAAACGATTCACTTACGCCAACGAATAGTCCAATCATCAAAACATTTTTTAAACGCTTTTTCCGGAATTGAGTTCAGTTCTCGTCGCGAATTCTCCTTTATGTCTTCTACCGAATGAAAACGTGTGCCACGAAGTGGTAATTTGAGTTTAGGAAAAAGGAAGAAGTCGACTGGAGCCATATCTGGTGAATAAGGTGGTTACTCGATAGTATTTGTTGAGTTTTTGGTCAAAAATTCGTTTACAATTATGGCCTTGTGCGAAGGCGCATTATCGTGATGCAAAATCAAAGAAATTTCTTTCCACAAATCTGGCCTTTTTCGCCGAATTTGCTCTCTTAAACGCTCAAATAATATTCTTTATTTACCGTTTCACCTTCCGGCAAGAATTCCGAGTGCACAACTGCTCGATAGTCAAAGAAAACAGTCAACATGACTTTAACTTTTGATCGACTTTGGCGTGGTTTTTTCGTTTTCGGTTCAGTTGAGAGGCGCCACTCCGAAGCCTGTTGACTAGTTTGCATGTCAAACTCGTAAACCCACGTCTCGTCACCAGTAACAATGCGTTTCATGAATGTTGGGTCGGAATTGACTCGTTCTAGCATGTCCTCAGCGACTCTTATGCGATTGAGTTTTTGGAGAAAATTCAGGTCTTTTGGGACTAGCCGAGCAGCAACATGTTTCATACCCAAGTGATTATTTAAAATCGACTCGTGAGACACAGAAAGTTAAGCGGCTATCTCTCTCAAATTTGAATGAGGATTTTCATTCACTAATTCCTTCACTTTTGCAACGTTAACTTCAGTTGAAGATGTTGATGGCCTACCAGAGCGAGGCAAATCTTCTATCACATCTCGACCGCTTTTAAACGTTTTGTACCACTCATAATCACGTGTTTTTGTACTAAAGTCGATTCACCGTAAGCCTTCTGTAACATTTTCAGTGACTCCGAACACGAAATTTCGTTGGCGATGCAAAATTTAAGACAAACTCTTTGTTCGATATTTTTGTCCATAGTGAAATTCGCAGTACACACTAGATATTATGATCTAACTAAAAACAGCACTATAATAAATATAAACAACAGATGCAACTCAAAATCCGCGTCAAAATGGAAAACAGTTGTGCCAATCAAACAGCAAAAAAATAAACAAAAAATTGAATTGGGAACCATAGACAAATTATCCATTCCCGATACTTTTTTGACTGAATGTATAGAAAAAATTATATATATATATATATATATAATCTATATATACACCTACCCTATAGAAGCCCTATAGAAGTCTTTTACCCTATAGAAAAGTAAAAGGATATTATTTCATTATAAAAAAGGACAGTTTTACTTAATAGTTTATTCATACAACTATGTACAAGTAGGTATATACAAAAAATACAGATGAAACAGCTAGCTATCTAAAGACCGTTGCAAACGATCTATAGATAGCCCAACTGATCCAGATCACTACCAGGCGGAAGCGGTAGTGATCAATAGTTAAAAATAAGTTTTTAACTCGATCTTTGAATATGCCTTGCGATGGGTGATGGGTGAAAGTGGATGAGAAGAGCCGAACACCGGGCTTATTTTGAGATAAGTGTGCTTATTTTGAGAGGACTATGCTGGAAAATAACTATATATCTTCAAAGCTCCACAAATATAGCAGAAACCTACTCAGCTTCTATTTTGAGACATGCTCGTTTACTCAACAATAACATTGTAGAACAAACACCTCTTGCTGCAAGATCACTAAGATACACATCTAAATATGGCGGCAAACAGAATAAATTGACGGTAATTTACAAACAAATACACATACAATGCTTGTTGTCACCATTCACCTGGTTTAACGTACTTGGACTTGTTACTGGAACACCTTTTAATTCTACTTCCTTTATTATTAATAACTAAATAAATAATGCTGGACATTTTTCACACAGCATCATCTAGCCCCAAACTAAGCAGAGCTTGTATTATGGGAACTACATGACTGATATACTACTTATATATTTTTTTTTTGTAAAAACATACATATTATACATAGAAAACACCCAGACCCGAGACAAACAATTGTCCCGCAACGGGAATTGAACCCGCAACCTTCCGCGTCTCAGGCGGGCCTTCGCGCACTGCGCCACAGAGGTCGTCATCCTACTAATATTATAAACACTAAAGATTGTGAGGATGAATATTTGTTACTCTTTTACGCAAAAACTAATGAAAGGATTTTGATTAAACTTTGCAGTAATATAGCTTATACATCAGAATAACACATAGGCTACGTTTTATCCGGGTACAATGCGGGCGAAGCCGTGGGCAGAAGCTAGTATAAGTATAAAGAACACAGTGGTGTGTGTATTTGCATAAGGGAATATCTACTGGGCTAATAATACATCTAATCCGCTTTCCCGGGGTCCTTGGACCAACTGCTGTTGTTTGTCAAAAACAAAACAAATACAAAAAAAACAAACACGCTCACGACTGTCTTCCCCATGGTGGACATCCTCAGATACATACTCAGTGAGTAGATCTTTGAGGATACCAAGTAGGGGGTAGTCAGAGGCACGTCCAAACATTACATTTGGTATCTCTCATGTCCGCGTTTCGCAAGTAGTAAGCATTCCACGTGACAGGTTGCAAGCCCATGGAATGATTGGAACACTAACTGTTGGCACATGACTTCGAATTTTTGGTTCTAGGGCATGCCGGTTTCCTCACGATGTTAATGCGCGCATAATTTTTTCGAGTGGAAAAATCCATTAGTGCACGAACGGGTTCGAACCGGAACCCGTTCGTGCACCAATGGATATGATGGTCCGGATCAGAAGTCGGGGTATCGCCCACTAAGCCAACACGACGTTTGTCGGAGATATTATATAATATTATATATATACAGGTTGGTTTAAACTCCACTTGCGCGATCTAGACACGATGGCCATCTGTGTATTGTATTTGGTATATCTTCGTAGATTTACGTCACTTTTACATAAAACGTGTCCTTAAAAGATAGACAAATACCTCATGATTAATTTTCCTTTCACGCTAACGCAAATTTGACAAATTTGGCAGCAGTCACGTGACAGCTAATGCAATTTCCGTACAATTCAATCTTTCCGCAGGCGTTTATACAAACAGAGAGGGGCTGTTGTTTAAAGGGCCTGGTCTGGAAGTTTGGGTAAGGCGGCACTCTTAAAAAATATGTTTATTTGACACGTAAATTCCCTGCTTGCCCGCGAAGTGTGTTTTCGGAATTTCACTTCTATTCGTCACATAGAACATTACCTCCGAATTTCAGGTCTCTAAGAATTACGTCATAAAATATACCTATTCAGAGTTCAACAGAAATAACTTTTAAATCACAACTTATAAGTGTTTCTAGCATGGTCCGATTTTACTCGAAGAATAAGCTTGTAAAGATAATACGATAGATACACATTTGATCTCGAGTATCCACTTACTGCAAGTATTTTCCGATAGAATCCACTTATTGGTATTATTTTTACCCTACTGTAGAAGGAAGGTTATGGCTTATGCACTTCGTTACTAAAATACAAATGATCGGGTATGATATTTTTTATTCATTTGTTAATATATTATTGAAAATTGAATTATAATTGTTTCCTAGTTATACAACATTTTTCAACATTTAGAATAAAACAAACCATTTTATTGTATATTTATAATGAATATTAATCAATTCCTATTAAAATGCGATGCAAACTTTACAAAATTATTGCAATCTTTTTTAGATGTTTCCATACAAACAGAAGCAAAGATAATATGTAGATAATAAATAAATAAATAATGCTGGACATTATCTCACAGCATCCAACTAAGCAGAGCTTGTATTATGGGAACTACATGACTGATATACTACTTGTATATAATTTTGTTTGTAAAACATACATAAAAAACAGCCAGACCAGAGAAAAATATTTGCAGATCATACAAACATTTGTCCCGCGGCGGGAATCGAACCCGCAACCTTCTGCGTCTCAAACGGGTCTTCGCCTACTGCGCCACAGAGGTCAAAGCATTAGAATAATACATACCATTTTATTATAATGTATAAAATTAATATAATCAATATTATATCTCGCGTGACAAGACAGCTGGCTCTTATCTGGGTCATTAGCATTGCCATTCAGCGTGACAAAGCGGCCAGTATTTTAGGAACGCTTCCGCCTGGTAGAGATCTGGATCAGTTGAGCTATCTATAGATGGTTTGCAATGGTCTTTAGATAGCTAGCTGTTTCATCTGTATTTTTTGTATATACCTACTTGTATATAGTTGTATGAATAAATATAAATACATTTATATAATCAATTCTTATTGAAAAGTTATAATAGAATTCGTCTCATACTAATACCAGCAAATATTATATAGCTCGTTTTAGTAGTTGAAAGAGACACTGATAAAAGCTTTGAATGCGTAGAGCTTCTCAGAAGTTTCTTTATTCCAGCATTCTGTCCGAATTAATCAAGAAATCAAAGGGAATGGATCCACTGATCCGAACCTTATCCACTATAACAAATTGGACATTGTAAAGAACTAAATAAATAGAGTAAGTATTTGTTAGAACGTCTTGTTTTTTTTTTTTCAAATAGTATAAGCAATGGGAAAAACATTTGTCATAATAACAAACAAACACGCTCGCAACTTAAGTTAAGTCATTAAGTCAGTTAAGTTAAAATCAGTCAGTAAGCGCGTTAAGTCAAATATTAATTAGATAAATATATACCACGTTTTATCGTTTCTTATGTAATTGTATGTGTTTTTTTTTTATCATTTGTACTTGTTTAAGCTGTATACGTATGTGTTGAATAAATATAATGTATCCATCTGTCGATATCTCATGGCCATCTTCAGATAGATCTATGAGGATACCAAGGTAGTAGTTGTGTTCCTACTCGACTGAGGAAGGTTATATTTTTCACTCATATTTATGCATGAGTTTGTGCATGGGATTATATTAGCTTCTACGTTAATGATCTCGAGATATATTAAGTATACATATAAAAACAACACGCTCACGACTGTATTCCCTACGATAGACATCCTTACATTCATTCGCAGTGCATAGATCTTTGAGGAAACCAAGTGGAGGTAGTCAGAGACACATGAAATTTGACACATGGCCGCGTTTTGCAAGAAGTTATCATTCCACGTGACTAGTTGCATTGGAACACGATTCAAAATAAACTTTATGATAATATGGACACACGATCTTGGATGCGGTAAATCTTAGCAAAATTGTAGCAACCTCCCCCCACTTTATATAAGAAAACCTAACTTCAACCTAAAACCTTGCTTAGAAATCTATTCCTCAACTGGACATCCCACTTAAAATAACCTACTGAACCTGTCTACCGGATAAGACCATGTGTTTTTTACAATCATGGATGGTTCTGAGATAAATTTTATTAATTAATAAATAATGGTGATTAAAATAATCAGATAAGCAGGTAGCTAGAGTATCATTTCGCTGACAAATTTTTGACTAAAAATATATATGGATTTTTATACACGGTTTCCACCCGCATATTTGTACGACAATAATGAGGTCAGATCCGCCTCTTTTTTAATAAACTTTTAAGTAAAGGAAAAGGTAGTAAAATGCTTTCCGAGCAGGTTTAGTATAAAATCGTTTTATTTTGTTTCTTCCGTCACCGCTTCAAATAAAACAATAAGCCCGACTTGATTAATTACAAGATTTAATTAACCAGGATATTACTTTCATTTTCTTAATAACTCAAAGATTCTCATTATTTTGGCTTAGTTATAGATGTAAAAATGTTTCATAAGACTTCACAGTTAGTATAAATATTATTTTATATTAAGAAATATAAGTCTATAAAGATCTGTCTACTTCACGAAAAAATTCAAGTAGTTTTAACTCTGGTTCATTAGAAACGGTCGCCGTCTTATCACGGACGTTAAACGGAAACGCGGAAAATGCGATATATTTATTCGTCTATCGTTTGCAAACTATCGTACTACTTACATATTGAAAGTTTATTTGCAGTTTTTAGGTGTAAAAAACACAGTTTTTAGGTGTATAAAACGCTGAGCGTAATTTTGTTGCAAGGATCACCGTAATGGCAGAATCACTTTGCATGACTTATGGAGTAGATATAGTGGGTATAAAATAACACATGGGCTTTTTAAAAAAAAAAAGCAAATCCATGGGTAGTTGCTAGTGTATAAGTAAATGACGGGTGCCGTTTCTTGGGGAGCATATACCTACTTTGTTAACATCTTGAAGAGTTTCTGTAGCAGAAAATTAGAATGAGAGATTTCACAATATTTTTTTTTTGTTTTTGGTTTAAGAAAATTGAAATGAAACCTTTTTCAACAACCAGAATGTATAGTATAGAAATACGTTTATTTGGCATTAACAATGACTAGATAATTGGTTAGACATAGGTTGTCTAGTAAAAGTATTTCAGGAAAATTTCGAAGCGGCTGATGCACGAAACTAATGACCAAAGGGCTGGCGCTTACCTCGGTCAGAAAATTAGCATTGCTATTCAACGAGGTAATGCCGCCAGCGTTTTTGGTATCCTGCCTGCCTTAAACTCTGTTTTCCTGTAGTTAGTTCTATCAGTCCATGTGGAGAACAGTCTTGTTTTATCTCTTTTTAATAATTAGTAGATAGTTTTCTTTTACTATAGTAGTTCTAAGCATACTGTTTTATAAATACATTTCCCATATTTCTCATATTTAAAAAAAGTATAGAGGTACCTAAATCTAAAACAAAAACAACCAAATTATTGTTAAAATTAATAAGAATCATATTTTGATTTTTGTTTATTGTTTATAAGTATTTTCATTCATTCATTCATTCATTGTTCCGCTCATTCGTTTGAAAAGTAATTTATTACTATACCAAAATGGCGTTCAACTCAGCATCTGTACACACTGATTATAATCATACTAGAACATACAGGAAACTACAGTTTTAGACCTTTTCGAAAATAATTTTCTGATAGATCGAGGGAGATAAGCGAACAAAGATATCCCAATCTAGTTCTCTCTACTAGGTGTCTTACCAGACAATCTGGCTTAGTTTATTCACCGAAGATATCTACCGAACCGTTTATTAAATCACAATGAAACTTTGTAGGTAGGGGATATAATTTTAAGTTCGAATAATTATGATCTTAATCGACAACGGAGTTTTGAACTATTGCGTTCATCGCAAGATCTTGGCAAACTAATAGATATCAAAGTCTTTGATTGCCATCAATGCCTTTATAAACGCCACAAACTGGTCATTGATCTGATTCATATTGACCATGAAAGGACCGGTGGCATTGACGAATCAATAAATTTTCTTTAATAATATTATGACGCCAAAGGTTGTGAGAGGAACTGGACTTCTATATGAAGGACTGGTCAATAGTAGCACTCAATAGAGATGTGTGGAAGGAAGGAAGAGAGGCCTTTGCCCTGCAGTGGGATGCCATAAGGCTAAGGATGCCTATGGTACAGTGGGCGTAAAGGTTGCGGGTTCCATTCCCGCTGCGGGACAAATGTTCGTAATGTTTGTCTCGGGTCTGGGTGTTTTCTATGTATAATATGTATGTATTTACAAAAAAAACTAATATAAGTAGTCTATCAGTCATGTAGTTCCCATAATACAAGCTCTGCTTAGTTTGGGGCTAGATGACGCTATGTGAAATTTTTCCAGCATTATTATTATTATTAATAATTAAGACGGGAACCAGGTATACGGCCCGCTTGATGGTGCACGGTTTCCGTCGCCTATAAATATCAACAACTGGGACATTGCTGATACGTTTCCAGCCCTGAAGGACTAATTTTACATTATTTCGACAATAAAAGAAATGCCTATCGCATTATTGTCAATATAACTTCAAAAGAGTTAATTTGTTAGAGTGGACGTGGCTAACTTTAATAGGGAAAGTTTAATTGCCATTGGAATTGAAAAGTGTAGAAAAACTTTGTCGAAATGGCTGAAAGTATTTTTTATTTGAAGAATTTCTTAACTTTCTTGAATGTAGATATTTCTGGTTCTGTTAATAAATAAATAAACACCCCGCCCTAGGAATCCCTGTTTATTGGATATCATAATATACGAATACCGTGATATAACAACACTGGAACAAATATTTGCAAGCATGTAAACACATAATAATTATTAAATTGCGTTTGCGGTTTGTTGATTATTTTGAAATTGTAGCAAGATTTTCTAGCGCTATCGAATTGAATATAAAACCCTAGTAAGTATTCATTAAAATATATGTATCAAACCAAACATACTCTCAACTTGACGCGGTGGCGATCTAAAAGAAACGGTTTTCAAATAGTTTCAATTAAAAAAAAAACTGCACAATTTTCACACAGCATCAGCTAGTCCCAAACTATGCAGAGCTTATGCACAATATTATGGGAACTACATGACTGATGTAATACTTATGTAAATGCCTTCTTCTTGTAAATACATACACTATTATATATAGAAAACACTCACTCGAAACAAATATTTGCAGATCATACAAACATGTGTCGCGCGGCGGGAGCCTAACCCGCAACCTTCTGCTTCTCAGGCGGGCATTCGCCTACTGAGCCATAGAGGTCGTAGCTGTCACAGTTTGCGTGAATGTAATTAGAATAAATGTTATCTTTTCTTTCTCTCTTTTCATCTGCTTCGGTTGTCAACATGCAATTCCGTATGCCTGTTTGACACTTTAGTAGTAAACAAAAATATATTTTGATAGCCATTGCCTGTTTGCCAATTTAGTAGTAAATAAAAATATATTTTATTCGCCATTACTACCGCCACTGCCGCCACTAAGTCGGTTTGATGCGCCTTTAGTTAATGATAACGCTAGAAACTTGTGCTCAGGGACCAGAAACCGATCTATTCGCCAATCCTGACAGGCAACCTACTCCATTAAACATCTTTTCAATAAACGTTAATAACTTGAAACGTAATTGACGAGTCAAGTTTGATTCACGCGTGTATTTCGAAGGCTCAAGTTGGGTGAGAGAGAAAATTAAATTTCTAAGAACCAAGTCTTGGGAATAAACTTAAAGCAGCTTTTATTTCACGAGGAATGAAGCGAACTGGAGATACTGTTTATAACTTGATAAAGAGAATAGGTATATACAGGGTGTCCCAGAAAAGGGGTTATTTTAATGGGATATACAATAACTATTGTTGGATAACTTTTTAGAAACATGGTGGTAAAAAGCTGCAGGTTTTCGATCATAAATAAAACAAGGCTTCAAATATATTAATTTTATATTAGTTATGTAGTACTATGGAGTACGAGTTATGCTTAGTTTGGGGCTAGAAGACGTTGTGTGAAAAAAAATAACTTTATTTAATTTAATTTAATTTAAAAAAATAGAAGTTAATTATAAAGTCCAATATGAAACTTCTTTTTACATTTTTCATAAAACGTGACCATCCTTGAAATATACCCTATATATTAAAAAAAAGATAAAATAAAATCAGTTCTCAATTGGCGAAGATATCGAGTATGATATAGGTAACAACTAAAGAAATGTATAACTAGATAGAAGATATGTCATATTTCAAAGATACACAAAAAACAATTCAGTAAAAAGAGAAAAAAAAAATTGCGAAATTTAGTAGGTAGGATAGGTAAACCTACCGACAGCGACGGTAGCAGGCCGTAGATAATTCAAAAATTAACGTATCCTGTGAGCCAGAATCAGTATCGTTCTTGAATTCGTTTATTTAAATTAAAACATATTTTTTACATCAGACTTATTTACTAGATTAACGAAAACAACTAAAAAAAAATACAACACCTTAAGTAGTACCAGGTTAGTAGGTAGATAGAGGACAGTTTTCATCATACTAGCACTCACACTAGTATTCCCTGTGTTGTGGATGGAAGGTATTCTCTAGTGGTTATCGTTACCCCTGTTATGACTTAGTCTATTAGTTTCATAACAAGAAGGCTCTCACAATATCGTCTAACTGCAAACTTCGATGCAGGTCTTCGGATTATTAGTTTAGTGGGCATCCGGTGTCAAAGTCTGCCAACCGCCGGGAACTTCGATAAACTGCCTTTGAACCATAGAATACTGGGGAATTAGATGGAGTTTAGAGATAACGTTGATATATAGATAGATACAATTAATTTTAAGATGGCAGAGAGTAGAATAATGAAGAAAATATTGTTATGAAGGTTGGTATTATCTTCGTTGCAGACCAAACTTTTGCAAGATGCCACGATAACTAATTTACCATAAAGGATGTTTCACATCTGCCAGCAATTTACGCCATGACTAATACACAGTTGTATTTCTAATGGCTTGTCTTGATTATAATTGGAATAGCTCACCCAGACGCACTCGTATTTTATTACAAATAAATTGAGAGTGGTCTCAATTTATTTGTAATAAAATTGCCTTTAGATATGGGTAATTTCATAGTGCTGATACACTGTTAATATATAACCTTGAGCTTTCAGACACTGCAAGGAGGTAGTGTCGTGAGCGTCATATTATGTGGTTAGCACAGCTCTATATGATATTATAGTGAAACTTGCATGCCCTAGAAATTTCATAAATAAATTAAATGAAATGTGTGTGCTTATGACTACCCTATACTTGGTATACTCAAAGGTCAACCCACTGAGTATGTATCTCAAGATGTCCAACTTGAGAAATACAGGACTGAGCGAGTTTTTTTTTTTAGAAAACATAACGACGACTGATTATCGTTTTAAAGGTCGCTCGAAATCGCTATTCAGATTTACCAAGATTCACCATCGGTTCGGATACACTTGAAAATTCATTCAGATCCTTCCGACATCGATGTAAAAAGCGCATCCGTTTACAGGATATTGTAGGATGTTATTATCTTCTTTAATTTTTAAATCGTCGTCTTCATCTTTGAATGTATAAAATAGAAGAAAAACATTATCTATATAGTTGAAAGCCAGCGTGCGTCGTCTATAATATAGTTCTGAGCAATGAATTATTGCTTATATGTACTGGACATCTATTAAGAAGTAAGACAGAAGAATGGGCCAAAGAAGTGACGGAATGGTATCCTAGATATAAAAAGAGAAGTAAAGGTAGACAGTCTTGTAGATGGGAAGATGATATTAAAAAGTTGGCAGGAACGACTTGGACGAGGCAGGCAAGAGATAGATCTTTGTGGAGAACACTTGGGGAGGCCTATGCTGGAAAGCAAGACAATCAAGAAACCGGTGTCTGATATCAATTTTCATATATGTACTTCCATATACTAAACTTATTTGTAATACTAAGGAGAAATAAGATGTAACGTTACAAATAAGATTGTAAATAATGGCTATTATTATTATTTGAATGAAATATTGCATGCGCTGCAGTGATGAAGGCATGCCTCACAGGAAGTGGAAAGTATAAGATAAAAGCGACAATATTCAGTACTCTTTGGCAAAGGTGTAGATTTACCATCCAACGTGCGAAAACACTTCGTGGCGATCAAAAGGCTGCCAAGTTGTTATCAAAGTCCGCAATTTATTGATTGCCACCACCAGCCATGATGGTTGATTATGTTGGCAAAAATTTTACATTTGCTACCGAGACAAGCGACTCGATGAAAGAAAGAAGAAAAAAGAAATAAGAAAGAAGAAAGAAGAAAAAAGAAAGAAGAAAGAAGAAATAAGAAAGAAGAAAGAAGAAAGAAGAAAGAAAAAAAGAAGAAAGAAGAAAGAAGAAAGAAGAAAGAAGAAAGAAGAAAGAAGAAAGAAGAAAGAAGAAAGAAGAAAGAAGAAAGAAGAAAGAAGAAAGAAGAAAGAAGAAAGAAGAAAGAAGAAAGAAGAAAGAAGAAAGAAGAAAGAAGAAAGAAGAAAGAAGAAAGAAGAAAGAAGAAAGAAGAAAGAAGAAAGAAGAAAGAAGAAAGAAGAAAGAAGAAAGAAGAAAGAAGAAAGAAGAAAGAAGAAAGAAGAAAGAAGAAAGAAGAAAGAAGAAAGAAGAAAGAAGAAAGAAGAAAGAAGAAAGAAGAAAGAAGAAAGAAGAAAGAAGAAAGAAGAAAGAAGAAAGAAGAAAGAAGAAAGAAGAAAGAAGAAAGAAGAAAGAAGAAAGAAGAAAGAAGAAAGAAGAAAGAAGAAAATAAAAATATATTTAGCACGACATAAAAAAACACAAATGTAGTAAGTTAGGATGGTGGGATAAGTTATGAATGACGGTGTAAGCTTGTGCTTGCTTCATTGTAACCAACTTGATTATCATCATTATCAAGTTATCCCCAAAACAATATACTAAATTTTACGTAACAACCACTAAATACTTGGAACAAGCTCTATAAACTTCCGCCGCAAGACCAAAATACACTCGCAGACAGAAATGTACGAACATAGCGTGTCGTAGTACATTCTGCCGTAGTCAGTATATTTAGATGCGACTTGTGGGAACTATACAGGAGATGCGTTGGACAGTGAAACATTCGGAATCGTAAGGGTGCCTTCAGACGAATCGCACTGTAATTGCAAAACGGTTTTAACATTAAAAAAAACTATGAATAACAAGTCCTGAACCCACACTAGGATTCAGAATACGGCAACATCATGACCCAGAACAAATATCTACAGAAAATGGAAACATTATTGTTCGTTGCGGGAATCGAATCCGCGACTCTTGCGTCTCAGTCAGCTTCTCGTCCGCCTTGCTACTTACGTCGTCAATTGACTATCAAAATTAATGGTGATTTATGCTAAGCCCAATTTGCTAAGAAACTTATTCACAGTGCATGTTAAGCTAAACTGAATTACATAATCTATGTACGTAGTCACCTAGTTCTCTCAGTCGTTTTTGTTTAATATATTAATTTACATTATATACTTGTACCTATATACTAGTAAGCTTAATTATACATTTAGCTATAACGATGTACCTTATAAAAAAGTTTTTGCAAATAAATGGGCTGTTTTGTTTTCAATTTTGTCCAGTTTATTTAGATAAAGATGTTTGTTGGGATGTTAAATTACGTCCAGCTGGTCTTCGATACGACATCAAGCTGTCAATATCGAAGACATTTCATTCGTTCAAAAACCTTCATTCACCTGTGGAGTCGGAAAAAAGTGAGATCCTTGTGTGGAAGAAAATATTGTTTTTTATCGTAAACAATTGACCGCCGCCGGCCGGCTTTTCGTGGTATTGAAAATTTGCGACATAATTGATGCAGTGAATAACAAACCATTACGGATTTCTATAGTTGACCAGCAGACACGGGCAAGGTACGTGAGTTTGATGTGTTGGTTCTAATTTCTTTATCATAAGCAAGATCCATATCGAAATAATCGGCAAGTTATCACATCGCATAATTGACCCATGTAATCAACATTCTAATACAGATTTGTATTAGAATGTTGATTTGTATTTGTAACATGGGCTTTATCGCGTTAACCTTTTTTATTATTTTCCCTACATTTCAACAGGTCACGGTAAACGTCTGGCAACTAAGAAAAAAAACTTATAATTATGTTATCTAATCGCGAAAGTTTTAATAAATAATACTAAAACATTTTTGGCCCTGATTATACTTAGCGATTTGTAATGTTGAAATTGGAATCATAAAAGCATTGGGCGTGGGCGTCCCTTTTAGGAATGAAAAATTATAATTTCGAAAGTATCTCTAGGGACCCGTAGTCCATTTTCTTCGCCTGACGGCAATAACCCTAAAAGATGAAACAACACCAGATATCCCGTATAGAGTGCACTTAATATCTAAAGATATACTCATTATATGTTCAAAGCTGTCATTTAACTTGAAAAGAGGTTTAAATATTTGAAATGAAGAAAAACACTGAAGCTTTTGCAATTCCGCAGACAAACAGCCATTTTCCCACGCCATTCCGAAAGACCCCACAATTTGTTCGCGCCAAAGTTTAAGCCGTTACACACAGCGTGCGATTAACGCTAATAATCTGCATCATTAGTCGTCCACCAACCTCGGTAAGCTGAGTGCACACGAGGTGAAATCATGGTAAAGTAAATGGTCGTTTGTACACAACATCTTATAATATTCGCTGGAAAATCAAGTTCTCATTCATGGAAAGGAATTATTATGGAGGCGAACAAAAAAAAAATTTTGAATTATTGATAGACTTGTCCATAGGATCTCTGATTGTCTTGCCCATAGACAATTGTCTATTTTTTGTGTATTTTTAAAAATTAATGAAATTGTACTGTACCTACACTATATGGATCTCGTGTCTGAAAATAAATAATTTATTATAATTATTATTTATCTACTATGGATCTAGTTACTTAACTCTGACTGTCTTGGCCATACCCAATTGTCTTTTTTTGTGTTTTTATTTTTAAAAATTAGTAAAATTGTACTGTACTATATGGATCTCGTGTCTGAAAATAAAGAATTTATTATAATTATTATTAATTAGGTCTACGTCTATGTCACTGTCTTCTAATTATTTTATACTTTAATCTTCTTTATTTATGTTTAGGCTCTTAGATTATATGTTAATTGTTCCATGTATTATGTCTTGTAATATTGTTTATGTGTGTGTGTCAATTAAATATTTTTTATTCTAATTCTATTCTTTTTTTTTTAAATCCAATAGCGACTGTGACCGGCTAATGTAGGAAAATCTTCACCCGATGGATTCAGTGATGGCATTATCAGTGATAATAATGTCTCAAGTATGGACTCAAGTATTTGGAAGGTGGTATAGAAAAGGCTCAAGACAGTTAGTAATGTCACTTTTTAGAAGAAGCCTAGTGATGTGACACTGTCGAGCAGTAGACTGGCCTCTATAGGTTATTTATGATCAAATCAAATCTTTTATATTTTTTAGTTTGTGTATTAGGGTGGTTAATTAAAAAAACTATTTGTATCATTAAATCCTGCCTATGGCTTACAAGTGTGATATGGGGATTTCTGGAACTCTTGTCCAAAAATCCCCTTAGCTTCCCATTTGAGTATCGGAAGGGGATTTCTGGACAAAAAGTCCCGAAATCCCCTTCGCAGGGGATTTGTGGAATAAGCCGGTTTAATTATGTCAAAACAGATTTATATATATTCCATTGTCAGCTAGATAACATAATTATAGATTAATCTTCTTTATTAATGTTTTACTAGGCTCTTGGATTATTTGTTAATTGTTCTAGGTATTATGTCTTGTAATGTTGTTTAAGTGTGTGTGTCAATTAAATAAATTCTTATTCTTATCCTATTCTTATTTTTTTCAAATCCAATAGCGACTGTGACCGGCTAATGTAGGAAAGTCTTCACCCGATGGATTCAGTGATGGCATTATCAGTGATAATAATGTCTCAAGTATGGACTCAAGTATTTGAAAGGTAGTATAGAAAAGGCTCAAGACAGTTAGTCATGTCACTTTTTAGAAGAGGCCCAGTGATGTGACACTGTCGAGCAGTGGACTGTGGCCTCTATAGGTTATTTATGATCAAATCAAATCTTTTATATTTTTTAATTTGTGTATTAAGGTGGTTAATTAAAAAACTATTTGTATCATTAAATCCTGCCTTTGGCTTACAAGTGTGATAAGGGGATTTCTGGAACTCTTGTCCACAAATCCCCTTAGCTTCCCATTTGAGTATCGGAAGGGGATTTCTGGACAAAAATTCCAGAAATCCCCTTCGCAGGGTAAACGCGATAAAGACCCGTTAAACTTATAATTATGTTATCTAATCGCGAAAGTTTGAAAAGTAGGTACTATATACAAAAAATACAGATGAAACAGCTAACTATCTAAAGACCGTTGCAAACCATAGATAGCTCAACTGATCCAGATCACTACCAGGCGGAAGCGTTCCCAAAATACTGGCCGCATTGCCACGCTGAATAGCAATGCTAATGCGATGACCCAGATAAGAGCCAGCTCTCTTGTCACGCGTCGCTTCGACCAGTCGCCCTGGAAGAATTTTGTAAACCCTCTTGGCCCCGGTTCCCCACGGACCCAGAGTCTCAACCCCAAAAGGCTCAAATAAGTAAGCTCTGTCGAGACTTCTATATTTGCGCCTCTTGAGATCGTCGGCCGAATCAGCCGCTGCATAAGTTATAATGATGTTATCTCGCTGAAATTCTAGTAAAAAAGCGTATAGCAGTAGTTTTTTGTTACTTTATTGTAGTTTGATATAATAGCCGTGTTGGCCTAGTGGGCGATACCCCGACTTCTGATCCGGAGGTCGTGGGTTCGAACCCGGTCGTGCACCAATGGAATTTTCCCCTCGAAAAAATTATGTGCGCATTAACACGTGCTCAAAATGGTAAAGGAAAACATCGTGAGGAAACCGGCATGCCCTAGAACCAAAAATTCGAAGGCACGTGCCAACAGTTAGTGTTCCCATAAGCGGCGATGGGCTTGCAACCTGTCACGTGGAATGCTTACTACTTGCAAAACGCGGGCATGTACCAAATGTAATGTTTGGACGTGCCTCTGACTACCCCCTACTTGATATCCTCAAAGATCTACTCACCGAGTATG
This sequence comes from Perizoma affinitatum, assembly GCA_961405105.1. Taxonomy (NCBI): domain Eukaryota; kingdom Metazoa; phylum Arthropoda; class Insecta; order Lepidoptera; family Geometridae; genus Perizoma; species Perizoma affinitatum. Next base: position 10,600,939 of record OY560206.1, read on the forward strand.
TATCTGAGGCTGTCCACCATGGGGAAGACAGTCGTGAGCGTGTTTGTTTGTTTTTGATATACCTAATAATGGACAATAAATACTGATTGATCTTCTATAGTTTATATAAATCTGTTTTTAAAACTCAATATTTGTAAGCCAAAGGCTGACGTAAAACTTATAATAAATTAAATTCTCTTACTAATGATGATAAGACGTTGTAGTTCAAGTCTGTTGGACTATATCGTTCGCTAATGAACCAATACCAAGTTTATCACGTGACCTCTGCATCACTGAAATATTCATGCTAGACGGGGATTCCCTTGAAGTAGCTTCCGGTATGGATGTGACTTGATTCAGTATGACGCTCTTATCATTCGTAAGTTAAATAAATATAAATAAATAATGCTGGACATTTTTCACACAGCATCATCTAGCCCCAAAGTAAGCAGAGCTTGTGTTATGGGAACTACTTGACTGATAATATATATGATAATACTTTTTTTTGTAAATACATACATATTATACATAGAAAACATCCAGATCCCGAGACAAATATTTGCAAACATTTGTCCCGCGGCGGGTATCGAACCCAACCTTCTGCGTCTCAGGCGGGCCTTCGCCCACTTCGCCACAGAGGTCAGTTCTTCAAATCAATTTGAGTATATTGAACTTGCAATTGTATTTAACTAAAAAATAATAAGTTGATAAAGTTTTATTTCTAATCGTGTTTTTCGTTCGTCAAATTCAAAATTATGAGTTCATAATTCATTTATCCAACATATCAAACTCCAGAGCAGAACCAGAGCATATGTGATTGAAATCCTACTATACTTTCCTACTACTATTATAAACGCGAAAATGTGAGGATGGATGTTTGTTACTCTTTCACGCAAAAACTACTGAATGGATTTTGACGAAACTTTACAGTAATATAGCATATACATCAGAATAACACATAGGTTACTTTTTATCCGTGTACCACGCGGGCGAAACCGTGGGCAGAAGCTAGTGCCAAACAACCAAAACCAAATAATCTCCACAACGGCTGAACCGATTCGTTTGAAAATTGGAACAAGTATATAATTATAAACGTGACCTAGAACACAAAGGCTACTTTTTATTCGGGAAGCATTTGGGCCATGGATAAAGGCTAGTAAAAAATAAATCTAACAATATAGTAGTCAGTTTTAAAACGTGTTATACCGTATCCACCGGATATTAAATAACTGCATCCTATAAGCCGGATATTCTAGTTAATTGCGGAAATTCCATAACGCCATAGCACGAATTCCGAAATCATCGTATATTTAGATCCAATCTATCTCACTGTGGTTCCTTCGTTTTAAAAAGAATGCTATATTGCAAATGATACTACTTATTAGGTACCTAAGTTAGTTATCATTGGTAAATCCTAGGGACGAAGTTTATGGGCGAACAATTTCAAAATGGCTATGTAATACTGAAAAAAAAAACTACTTGGATAAGTAGCTTTATTTCAGACACGAAATCCATTTCATAATATCATATTTAATTTCATTTATTCTTTCACAATTGTAACAAACTCGAAATTATTCGAAATTACGTTAAATTATAAAATTAAAATAGTGCATAAAAATTATCATCAAATATCCGTAGTCTAAATTATCATATGTCAAAAATGAATTAATAATATATAAACACTTTTCCAACAATACCTTTGTAAGTATTGATTTGAATATGTTAATATGTACCTTCATGTCAGTAGGCAGTGAGTTAAATAGATTTACAGCTTGAAACCATGAGTCGTGTTTTGCAACAGTCAACTTTGGGCATAAAGGTGCCTCAGGATCTTTGCGTAAAATTTTTAGGACATTAGAAATACACATTCAATAAAAGGAAACCATAGCTAAATATTCCCAGAATATCGAAACATTTTAGGGCCCGGGCAAGGATTGTCAAGTGGTTGTCAAAAATCATGTGTTCAAATAAAATAAAAAAAAAAGAATTTTGTTAAAATTCTTAGGAATTTTGGAAGGTCAAACCGATGCGGTGGTAGTGGTCTAGGTGTGGCGATTAACAAATGATAAGATTTCCAAAGGCCCGTTCATACAGAGGTGGCGATCAATGAGAATTATTGTCGAGTGGTTCTCAAAGTTGTATTGATCGTCACCGCCACCGTCATCGCCACCGCGTCAATTTGACAATTTGAACCCAAAGCGTCCTTAAATTCTATTTAAAGGTATCGCTGGACGTTTTGGTCAATAATTACATTAAGAACACCAAATTGACTTTTGCTTTGTCCATTTCTGCGCGACCGGTTTTCACGAGACCGGTTTTTAGAACAGCAAAGTCTCACAGCAATTAGTGTATTTTTTCCTACTCTATTATAAAGGAAATCGTTCAAAACTGCCACCAGCCTGTTCCAGCTCTCATGCTTTTAAATTGTGTTTTATCACACCAGTCTTAAGTTCAATTATTTGCTCGAATCAAACTTTGAAATAATTATAGTCGCAAAGTTTTGCCAATTGCCCATATGGTTTTGGGTCTTGCCTGGTTGCTAACATAGTCAGATGACCTCCTCCTGACAACTATATGGCGTTGTCAAGACGAGGTCAAAAATAATATTGTGGTACTACTAAAAATAGTAGTACCACAATTCGATACTAGATTTCATTAACAGCTTGCTTCAATCGATAGGCAGGTAACAACCAAGTGCAACCAGGTTATTCTGTTAATATCTAGATGGCAGCACCGTCACGAAATTTAAGCGAGTAATAATAATCCTACTAATATTATAAACGCGAAAGTTTGTGAGGATGGATGTTTGTTACTCTTTCACGCAAAAACTGCGGCACGGATATTGATGAAACTTTACAGTAATATAGCTTATACATTAGAATAACACATACGCTACTTTTTATCCGGGTACCACGCGGACGACGTGGACAGAAGCTAGTTATAATAAATTGTAATTAGAAGTGAAACATCTATTTATGATGGAACTATTTTATATCCTGCGAACGACCACAGAGTGTTTTTGCTAGATTTTTGCCGCTAATTATCTGCGGAAATCCAGCAGAAAGTCGAGCGAAAAGTTTTAATAAATTGCGTTTGTAAATTTAGTTTCACGGCGTTCGTAATTAGTTTTGGTTAATATTTTCTATTCTGTGCTATAAAGCCAATCATAGTTCACTAATCTCTGCCCACGTGGTACCCGAAAAAGTATCCAATATTATGCGTTACTAGCTTCTGCCCACGGTTTCGCCCGCGTGGTACCCGGACAAAAAGTAAACTATGTGTTATTCTGATGTATATGCTATATTACTGTAAAGTTTCATCAAAATCCGTTCAGTAGTTTTTGCGTGAAAGAGTAACAAACATCCATCCTCACAAACTTTCGCATTTATAATTTTAGTAGGATTCTAATCCAAATCAGTCCAGCTGTTACGGACATTTTTGACATTTATAATTAATTATTTGTAAGGTTTTCTATAGTCATAATGTAGGCTATGGGAACGATAGCTTCTCTTGCAAATAAAAATGAGCTTGATTTCTTTATATAACTGGGATGCTATTTAAATCAGGCTTCAAAGCTAAAGTAAATATGAGTGTTATTATTTATTTTGCTGTTTGTTTTTGGTGTACACCAAAGTATTTTCATTAATTCATTCGAATATTAAATATAAAACACATCTGTGCTACTACAAAAATAAATTTTTAATCATGAAATTCACATAGAGATACTATTTTATAAATAAATAAATCAAAAAAGCTCTCCACATTCAATAAAATAGTGTGGGAATATACAAATAAAACGAAAAATACCCTTGCATGTAGGTTTGTATTCAATTACAAAATTTTTTTTTTCAAACCATTTAGGTCCTGAGTAGAATGAAAAATTGGACCAGTGGGAATACTTGGCAGAATGTGTGTTTTATTTTGTTTTTCAACATTCGAGTGCCATCATTTAGCCCCAAAGTAAGCAGAGCTTGTGTTATGGGAACTAAATGACTGATATACAACTTATATTTTTTTTTGTAAATACATACATATTATACATAGAAAACACCCAGACCACGAGACAAATATTTGCATATACAAACATTTTGTCCCGCGGCGGGAATCGAACCCGCAACCTTCTGCGTCTCAGGCGAGCCTTCGCCCACTGCGCCACAGAGGTCGTCAAATGTATGTGATTGTCTGCAAACAGCCTTCTTGAAAGAGTTCCATGAAAAATGATGAATAATTACCTTATTTAAGCGTTTGTACTTTCTGAAGCCAATCAGTAATGGTCTCATTGCTGTGTTCCGGTTTAAAGGGTATCGTTGCCGGTATAATTACAGGTACATGAGAGTGATACCTCTGGTATTGCAAGCTTTCATAGGTTACGGTAACCGCTTACCACCAGGTAGCTTAGATGAGAAAACTTCTTCCACCTACTTCCCGCAACATTTCAAATGTCATAGTCAAAAGTTGTTAAAAAGTTAAAGTTTTCATTTCGTCATGTCGTTCATATTACATACAAATTCCAGTTATTTTTGAACGTTCTTTTTTTTCATAGTGCGCAAAGGTCACGTGAAATATCGCTGAAACATTAACGGTCCATGGCCAACACTGAATTATTTTTGCGAGCGGTCGCGTCGACAAACAGAATTTATAGGCCCAGATTGAAAGGGCTCAGTGTGCTATTTTCGGCGTTCGTGCACGTGGATAGCAAAAATAATATTGTCCAAACGTTTTTAACAGATACACTATAAATCTTACATGAAGTTCTTTTGTATTGTTCTTTCTCGCTCGGGACCTCGTAAAATCAAAGGGGTATAAATTCTGCTGGACCTCATACGGTCGTGTTTATGTGAGAATGTCAGAAAATTCTCCCGTAATACTAGTTAAAACTGAAAACCAGATCAATAGCCTACTACAGGCTGTATGACTATTCTCTACAAGGAGTGTTCTATTACTTAATCATTTAATTTTCACAAAACTTGTTTTTTTTATTGCTTTGTTTCATAAATTATCTGTCTCACACTATACATATTAGGTTGGGGAAAAAGTCTTTTCGCATTATTGTATGTATGAACTTGTAATAAAATCTCTTTGGCTATACTATTTGTATCTGGCTGGTTTTGGTATCATTAAAAGTTTAAATTTTAAAGAAGATAATTCCAAATTCAAATTAGGAAAATGTGTGATTTTTATTTGTTTTTCGTACTGTTAAGATGAGTGAATCTAATGAAGAAATTCGATACATTTTAAAATTTTACTACAAAAAAGGTAAAAATGCAACGCAAGCCGCGAAAAAAATTTGCGATGTTTATGGACCTAGTGCAGTGTCTGTGAGAGTAGCACAAATTTGGTTTAAGCGTTTTCAATCCGGAAATTTTGATGTCAAAGATGCACGTCGCTCTGGTCGCCCTATTACGGATAAAATGGATGCCATTTTTGAAAAAGTGGAGCAAGATCGGCATATCAGTAGTTACGACGTAGCTGAAGAACTGGGAATTGACCACAAAACAGTTTTGGCGCATTTGAAAAAAACTGGGTACACAAAAAAGCTCGATATTTGGGTACCTCACGAGCTCACTGAAAGAAACCTAATGAACCGTGTTCTCATTTGTGATTCTTTATTACGACGTAATGAAACCGAACCATTTTTGAAGAAATTTTTGACCATTTTTGACCTCACACATCTTTAGCCACTCAGCAAAAATTAAGAGAGTTTGGCTGGGATGTGTTAATGCATCCGCCGTATAGTCCTGACCTCGCACCTTCAGATTTCCACCTGTTTCGGTCTCTTCAGAATTCTTTAGGCAGTGTCAGGTTAACATCACGAGAGGACTGCCAAAACCACTTGTCGCGGTATTTTGAACAGAAGCCCCAAAGTTTTTATAGCAATGGGATCATGTCCCTGCCTACAAAATGGCAAAAAGTTATCGAACAAAATGGTACCTACATACTTTAGTTAAATGTAAATAAACTATATTAAAAAATGTTTTGAATTTTCTTAAAAAATGCGAAGAAACTTTTTCCCCAACCTATTATACACCGCACACAAACACACAAAAATCTACAACATCCACACTCTAAACAACACACATACATTAACCCTACCTTTTCGATTTGGAGAAACAAATTTTGCAAAAAGTATCTATTAAAACATATTAACACATACATCATACCTACAAAAAACATGTATCAACCACCAGAAAACAATGTAATTTCCCCGATCGTAATTGTATGATGGATAAGCCTTTAGACATAAATGAATTAAACAATGCTGAAATTGCGCATTCTTTTGAATGCTCACCTGTTGAAATTACAAAGATGTTACGATTAAAACCTACTGATGTAACAATAATTTCACAAAATATAAGAAGTATATATAAGAACATAAATGACTTGCAAACAAACTTAATTCAACTTAAATTTGAAGCGGATGTTATAGTGTTAACAGAATGCAGACTTACACAAAATAAACCTATTCCACAACTTGCAAATTACAACTCATTTGCTACAACAAATCATTTAAACCAAAATGACGGGGTCACTACCTACATTAAAAAATCACACAAAACTATCATTAAAGAAATAAAGTTGATACACGCATCTTGCCTACAAATAATTATGTACAACGCTATTATATTGTGTATTTACAGATCTCCATCAAATAATAATGCTGATACTTTTATAAACTCTCTCAACGCACTCTTACACACTTTAACAAGATATAAATAAAAATAAAAACTCAGCCGCTGTTGCGGTCATACATACTTCCATAACTGATCATCTCATGGTCTTACTCAATATCTCTAAAATCTCAAAAATAAACTATTGTAAATCCAGAGAAGTTGTTAATTATGAAAAAGCAGTACAAAACCTAGCTGACCAGAACTTCACACATTTATTTAAGATAAGTGACCCTAATGTTCTATGTAACTTATTGATTACCACGGTGCAAAAATGTCTTATTGAAAACACAACAACTTCACGTATACCTAGGAGTAAGCAAATAATAAAGCCTTGGATTACTCAAGGCATTTTACGCTGCATCATAAATAGAAATACCATGCAAAGAAAATTACGAATTGACCCAAAAAATGATATCCTAAAAATAACTTACAGAAGATATAGAAATTATTGTAATAACTTAATAAAAAAACTTAAAAGAAAATATGAGAGAGAACAATTGAGCAAAAACTCAAAAAACAGTAAAACACTATGGAAAACCATTAATAATATTACTCACTATAAGAATTCGAAAACTCCAAACATACAACTACTTAATTCTAAGGCTTCTCCCAAGGAGTCAGTTAATTTTGCTAATGCCTACTTTGCCAATATAGGAAAAACTCTAGCTGAAAATATCTCTTTTCAAAAATCATCAGAAATCAAATCATCAGATCAATATTTAGGCCTTTCTCCTGAACTATCGTTTAGCCAGGCTTCATCATTTGTGCTTTTGGAAACAGACCATCAAGAACTCAATAATATAATTATGAATCTTAAGTCTGAAAGTGCACCCGGATGGGACAACATACCAACTAAATTCTTAAAACTCTCTAAGGATATCTTAATCCCTATACTAAATTATTTGGTAAACTTGTGCTTTACTAAGGGAATATTTCCGGATCTTCTCAAACATTCAATTATCACACCAGTATACAAAACTGGAGACAGAAACGACATTAACAATTATAGACCTATATCCGTTCTACCAGCAATCTCTAAAATAATGGAAAAGCTGATTAATAATAGACTCACACAATACCTAAATAAATTTAACTTATTATCAAAATCTCAATACGGTTTTAGACAAGGACTTTCCACTGAACATGCAATTACAGCACTTAGCAACCTTATCGTGCAACAACTCGACAATGGAAAAGAATGTCTAGCGGTATTTCTAGACCTCAAAAAGGCTTTTGACACCGTGTCTGTTCACATCCTTGTTGAAAAACTAGAAAAAGTCGGCATACGTGGTATACCACTAGCTCTATTGTCAGACTACCTTCGTGAACGTAAGCAAAAAGTTAAGATCGCAGACTCTATCAGTGACGATGAGGTTATAAGCTATGGAGTACCACAGGGGAGCATTTTGGGTCCAACCTTATTTTTGATTTACATAAACGACCTCTGTAACCTCGTCACCAGCGATTGAAAAAAAAAATTCTCCTATGCAGATGACACGGCTATCCATTTCACTGGAACAACTTGGGGTGATGTTAAAACAAAAACTGAAATTGGTCTGGAAAAAATATCAAAATGGCTTAACCTCAACTTACTCACACTCAATGTTTCTAAAACTAATTATATGACTTTCACAATGTATAACAATACCCAACCTAAACCTGACTATAGTATAAAAATACATAAATGTAACCTCACCGAACCTTCTTGTAATTGCCCTAACATAGTAAAAGTAATGACAACAAAGTACTTAGGAATAATGTTGGATCAACGACTATCATGGCACGCACATATTGAACTGCTCATGAACAGGGTTCGTAAATTCAACTGGATTTTCAAAAATCTGCGTCATGTTGCACATAAAGATCTGCTCAATCAAATATATACTTCTTTGGCACAATCTATTCTAAATTATTGTATACCGATCTGGGGTGGAGCTACCAAAAAAAAGATCCTCGAATTGGAACGTGCACAAAGGTCTTTATTAAAAGTGATGTATTTTAAGCCTTATAGGTTCTCTACAGACGTGCTCTATAAAAATTCAGGTATACTAACGGTTAGAAAATTATATATTTTAAACTCAGTTCTAAGGCTACACAGATCCTTAAAATATGACCCGACACTGCTTAATAAAAGAAGGAAGGATAGAGTAACGTTTAAATCAATTGTTCGTACCAAATTTGCTTCGCGACAATATACTACACAAGCAACCCACCTCTATAACACTATCAATAAGACTAAGAATATATATCCACTCAACTACTTTAAATGTAAAAAAAACCTTAACGGAATGGTTACTGACGCTAAGCTACGAGGAAACTGAAACACTTTTAGAAATAGTTTCTTAATACATACATACATCATATACTCATAATAGTCTCTAAACATACGATCACACCCTAGCCCACTCTCTCTCTCTATCACACACACACACACACACACACACACACATACACACACACTACTTTGTTACCTCTAATTTACACTTGCGACACTCATACGCAAACAAACATTCGACATAGATAGCGTACACAAATTGTTATTATAGTTAATAGTATCTAGAGTCAAAATAATATATTCAAATAAAATTTAGAACTTAGTCTCGAAGAAATACTGTCACGGAAGAGCGAGATCTCCTACCACAGGTATCTACATACTTAAAAGGGGATCTCAAACTCACATATGTATACGTAGATTAAGTTACTGAAATAAAAATTTGTATTTTGTATTGTATTTGTATATTTTGTATTAAACATATTTTTTTCATATCCTTGGTGACGACCCCGGTGGCTGAAAGTCAAAATTCATTTATTCATTAAAATCTCAAGGATCACTTTGAAACGTCGGTTTTATCTACTGCCTGTTCTTCCGCGACCAAGCCAGAAAACAAGGCAAGAAAACAAGGCTGGTTATTCTTTTTAATGATCCTTTTACAAAACAACGAGCATTTTCAATCCCAAGAGTTTTTATCATCTAAATCTAGATAATCAGATATTTTATAATACATACTGTATTTTAAAAAGTTTTTTTTTATATTACGTTTATAAATTTGTTAATTGTAAATTTTTGTATATTGAGTTTGTTATAAAAGCGTACACCTTGCACTTTAAACGATTAACTAAGTTTATGGAGTCTAAAAGTTGTAACAGCGAGTTTATCTTTATTTTTGGTATTGACATTGTGATTATCGCTTTTTTTCTTAAACAAATTTATATTTTTGTGAACATACATCAGATTTTCATAGATGTATTGACAAGGAAATGTCAGTATATTTATTTATTTAATCTTCAGACGACGTGATTATCTGAGGCCCATATTATAAATTGCTCGAACAGCCCTCTTCTGCAGCACGAAAACAGTATTTATATCTGCAGCAGTATACCGTACGATATAATGCTGTGGAAGTAGCTGAAACTAGTCTAGCTGTGTCTACGTCTGTATAAAGACAGATCTTTTTGACTGCATATGCCGCAGAACTAAGTCTCTTCGATAACTTATCAATGTGAGGGCCCCATTGAAGCTTATTATCTAGGGTGATACCTAAGAATACGGTGGTGTCCACAAGAGACAACTCTTCATCTTTGATTTTGATATTTGCTTTAACTTGTGTAACATTAGGTAGTATAAATCTAATACACTTTATTTTCTTTTCATTTAGTAGAAGATTGTTTACATTAAACCATTTTACAACCTTAGAGATTGCATTGTTTACATCATCAAAATATCGTCGCTTTAATTTAAATAAAAGTGACGTGTCATCTGCAAACAAATTTTTACTAAATGTAGGGAGTACTGAGATAGGTTTAAAATTACCAGGGTCAGAAATAGTGCCCGATTTGAAAAGTGGAGTTATTTTACTGTGTTTCATTAAATGAGGGAACACACCACAGTCAATACACTCGTTGAATATTAAAGCTAGTTCGGGCGCAATTATGCCAGTCAATGTTTTCACAACGCGAACAGAGACACCTCCTTGAGGTATGTTGTTTTCTTAACATGAGTTTGATGTCATCCCTATTTACATAATCAAATTTGAATTGTATTTTGCATTCCATTAAGTTTACTTTTAACAATGACTCTGCTTCTAATGGAGAGGAGTTTGAGGACTTTGTGGTAGAGACTGGAATGTTACCGACAAAAAAGTTTTCGAACGCATTAGCTACATCACAATCCTAATTGACGGTGACGTTGCCAATTTTCAAATTAAACTTATTGTTCTTAGATGTGTCTGTTCCAGTCTCACTGTTTACTTTCCAAGTGGCTTTCATTTTGTCTTGGCTATTGTTAATTTTTAAACTCATTATGTCGAGATTTTTCTGCAAAACAAACATTTTTAAAACGTTCGATTCCCGCTGCTAGTCAAATGTTTTGCATTTTCTGCACCACTATTGTTCTACTATCTGTTGGAGTTAAAGCCTACGGAAAGATCGAATTGTATGAAAAAGACATTAGCTGTGGACATGTCACGTGGCTACTGCCAAGTTTTTCCTTGTTAAATTTGCGTTAGCGTGAAGGGAAAACTAAGCGCGAGGTTTTTTTCTAGACCCAGGACTGGGGGTTATAACGCCGATACAGGGAATAGTGTGGGGTTAGGACTATATAAAGTTGCTACCGACAGCAACCCTTGTATATTTGAACCAAAATTATGCTTAGTTTAGGTAAGCAAATGAATTTCCATTAAAAACGTGAAATATACCAATATTTGTAAATATCGTGGTCCGAGCGAGCTTCCACTCCTGAGGTCAGGTCGATCCCAGTCATCCTGTCACGTGGAATGCTAACTGCTTGCAAACGTGGGCATATGCCTAATATACTGTTTGGACGTGCCTCTAACTACCTTATACTTGGTATCCTCATAAATCTACGATCTGTATATATCCGTCATGGGAAATAAAATTGTGAGCGTTTTTGTTTGTTCTAATTTTCCCGTTTATAGTTAAAGTTATGATATTTACGACCTCTATGGCGTAGTGGGCGACACCTGAGACACAAAAGGTTGCAGGTTCGATTCTCGCTATGGTAGAAATGTTTGTATGATCTGTAAATATTAATAAAAAAATGAATATTTGTCTCGGGTCTGGGTTTTTTGTATGAATAATATGAAGGTGTTTAAAAAAAAGCTCTGCTTACTTTCGGGCTAAATGTTGCAGCGTGAAAATGTCCTTCATGAATTATTTATTTTCAAATTATTATTTAACATTTTTAAATTATTAATTTAACTAACGACCGTAAAGCTATTAGTCGTCGCATTTGGTTGTCACTAAAAGTCATGACTTCTTGTGAGTGTAGTCGTCGCATTATGACATTTGGTTGTCACTAAAAGTCATGACTTTTCGTGAGTGTCATCATCATTATCAACCTATAGGCGACCTCTGTGGCGCAATGGGCGAATGTCTGCCTGAGACGCAGATAGTTGCGGGTTCGATTCCTGCTGCGGGACAAATGATTGTACGATTTTCTAATGTTTATCTTGGGTCTGGGTGTTTTTAATGTATAATATGTATGTATATAAGTAGTATATCAGTCATGTAGTTTCCATAACACAAGCTCTGCTTAGTTTAGGGCTAGATGATGCTGTGAGAAAAATGTCCAGCATTATTATTATTGACATGCACAGCCGGACAGAGGCCTTTTATTACGAGAAACATGACACGCGATCACTCTACTGTTTACTTGTGAATCCCAAATTCAAATACTAAAGTCGTTTTGTACATACATATAGACACGCCTGTTTCCCGGAGGGGTAGGCAGAAACCAAGGATTTCCACTTGCTACGATCCTGGCATACTTCTTTCGCTTCGTATATCCTCATCTTATTCTTCATACAAGCTCGGCGATTAAGTGTACTTCTGACCGGGCCATTCTCTAGAATGTCTTCAATCTGGTCAGAGTACGTTCGCCGAGGCCTTCCCATTCACGCTCACCTTGTATACTTGTTTTGTTAATCTTCTTTCGTCCATCCTTTCTATATTCCCGGACCATCTTAACATACCTTTCTCAACTCTCGTTAACACCTTCATTAACTCCACACTGCTCTCTTAACACACTGTTTCTCACTCTATCGCTCAAATTTACCCCCTTTTTTTTGCGGGTTTTAGCTAAATTTAGTCGTTTTGTTGTTTTTATAAAACGATTTGTCATCGTGAGAATTACAGTTCTACGATTTAAATTAGATGCTTCGGCAACGTTCGTGTTTCTGTATTAGTACGACTATGCAACCAATGTCCGGCCTTTACGCGACTCGTGTCGTGGCGGCTCGTCAGTCACCAGCGAGCACGTGCGGAACAAGGGTTCCAGTATTTAGAAGTATATAGAGTTGTTAGACCCTAGTGTCATTGCTGAAAATGCTCCAACTCGATAAAAATGTAGGTACCTATTTTTTTGTAAAAGGATCATTAAAAAGAATAACCAGCCTTGTTTTCTTGCCTTTCTAGGAACAGGCAGTAGATAAAACGTTTCAAAGTGATGCTTGTGATTTTAATGAATAAATGAATTTGACTTGACTTTGAGTATTTTTTTTTAATTTGCATTCACATTTTAAAGTCTATTTGCAGCGAGTACTTAAGTTACTATAATAATATGCCCTATTAGGTACAAATTAACTTTTCATATTTTTTGGTGTCATTAAGTAACTGAACTTTTAAATAATGTATAATCACTTTTTTTTTGTTTACCGAGCTATAATAAAAAAATCACGATAGCTAAAAAACAATTATACATAATTGTTGTAGCAGCTCTAGTTAATATCACAAATGGATGTTCGTATTTCCGATGATAGACAAAATTTTCCGAAACATCTAATTTGAATCGCAGTACACGTATTTTTGCTGGAAATAGTGAGTTTTCAGTGTTTTTTTTTTCGCTCCGAGAATGACTTTTTCATCCCCGGTCCATCAGAAGGGGGGATGAACTACGTAGCATTGTCCGGTTCTATGTCGCCTTGTTAAAAATATGTAAACAATTATTGGGTTGGGATTAGAATCGGGCGCACGAATAAAGGGTTGTAAGGTGCTTTGATGGAAGGAGTGGAAAGTGTTTGACCATCCCTGTGATAGAGAAGATGAGGAGTTATTTCCTTTTGAAGATATGATTTCTTTCATTTTCTCATGAGGGTCGTGAGAAATGAGTGTCAGATCGGGACAAACCAACTTAAGTTGGTTAGATTCGTAAAGCGTGACAGATGTGACACCTAGTTTGTTTTACTTAGCATCGTCACAAATATACAAAAAGTAATAGGTTGTAGAATCAAATTCAGGTATTGAAAAATGTTGGTACGATAAGTCAAGGGGACAAAAGTAGGTATTACATTTTTGATTTAGTGCTAAACTTATAATTATTTTTAAATATATAAATAATGCTGGACATTTTTCACACAGCATCATCTAGCCCCTAAAGTAAGCAGAGCTTGTGTTATGGGAACTACATGACTGATATAGGTACTACTTATATATATATATATTTTTGTAAATACATACATATTATACATAGAAAACACCCAGACCAGAGACAATTATTCGCAGATACAAACATTTGTCCCGCGGTGGGAATCGAACCCGCAACCTTCTGCGTCTCAGGCAGGCTTTCAACCACTACGCCACAGAGGTCTATCTGTGAGGTTTTATCATAGATTGTTTGCGATTCTTCACTTTTTCTTCCAAAGAAAGGTTCTAACCCTCTCCGCTTCGCCATCGTACTGCCCAATTATAAAGAAAACACCGTTATTTTCCGTAAATAACGTCTGGTGTGGAGTTCAACATGAAACATAGTAAACATAACATTCAGAATACAACATACAGTTCTACAACTAACAAATCGATAACAATCAAAGTAACGAAACAACAATTATTATGTCGCAAGTTGAACAAATTAATGAACGTGAGCATTATGTTGGCAACATTGTTTCTTACCTAAGTTCAGTCAAGTCATACTTCAAGTCAAACTTAGCTGTGTAATCCGTGGAACGAAGCGATAATATAAAGTACAACGAAATGAGAACCTTTAATATAAAGTACAACGAAATGGCTTTTTTTTTGAAGTCGATTAATAATTACCAATATCATGTCAAATTGAATACGTCGATTAAGTGCGATTTTCGATACTGCAGTTGGACATATTATGTTCGTCATACATAAAGAGTGGGTTCTGACAATTCATAAAATAACTTTTATTTACTGTCGTGCTGTTGAAACGGCAGTAAAAATATCTTTGAACACGAATAAATAAATAATAAATAATGTTGGATATTTTTCACACAGCGTCATCTAGCCCCAAAGTAAGCAGAGCTTGTAGTATGGGAACTACATGACTGATATACTAATTTTGTAAATACATACATATTATGCATAGAAAACACCCAGACCCGATACAAATATTTGAAGATCATACAAACATTTGTTTCGCGGCGGGAATCGAACCCGCAAAAGCGTTTCAGTCGGGCCTTCGCCCACTGCGTCACAGAGGTCGTATATTGTCATAGAGAATAAAAGAATGCCTAAAAAAAAAAACATTTGTCTTTCTACGAAAATAACACCCAGACCCGATACAAATATTTGAAGATCATACAAACATTTGTTTCGCGGCGGGAATCGAACCCGCAAAAGCGTTTCAGTCGGGCCTTCGCCCACTGCGTCACAGAGGTCGTATATTGTCATAGAGAATAAAAGAATGCCTAAAAAAAAAAACATTTGTCTTTCTACGAAAATAAAATTCCAAAAACTATCGTGAATTAGATCATTAATATTGTAAAACGGGAATTTTCACGTACTGTGCAGAAGCCTTCATTATGTATATAGTACGCCTTAGTGAAAATTCCCGATGCATTTTATTTATAAGTTTAGAAAAAATAACGTAGAAAGTATTTTTAGTTGATATAACAATACTCCACACCAATTTAATACAACTTTTACAAAGATATCTGTATAATTTCAACACAAGAGACAATCTGTAAGCACCTTTACATTAAGAAGTAAAAAGTTGTCCCAAACTAGACACCCTCTACCCCCCGGTGGTTCACTAAAATAAGTAACAGAAAACATGGCCCATGCCACAATTTACTTGATGGCGTCAAAGCTACCCTCGGGAAATCACAAAAAGACTTTTTGTGAGCGTAATGTTAATATAACTTGTAAAATGGACTTGCTGACCAAATTCATTAAATCATTCGTTCTGGGTTATTCTTGAATGAATGAATGAATGAATGAATGAAAATATACTTTACGCCACAAAATAACAAAATAAAGAAGAAAGAAAAACATTTATATTTATACATTTTGGGAGTAAGGATGGTGGGATGAATGCATCGAGGCCGGCCACCGGGGTTTTAGTGAGTCCAAGAGTCCGTGAACCTCACATAACCCTGTCACACCCTTAATATGTTTTAAAAAAAATGGGTTGTTGGGATAGGTTACGAGGAAATAATAATAATAATTCTACTATCCTATTCTACTTATATAATAAATGCGTAAATGTGTTTAAATGTTTGTTACCACGTATCTCCGTAGCTACTAAATCAGTTATGATGAAATTTGGAATGTAGATAGTTGAGGTTCTGGAATAACACATTGACTAATTTTTTTTTTTTAAATCAATTCTCTACAGGGTTGTTTTTATTCCTTGGTTAGATTCGCCCAAAACTCGGTACCTACAAATAAACTTTAAAATAAATAATAAAACAATAACATTTTTTTTTAAATACCCATATTTGTGGAATCAAGTTCTGAAATTCGTATGTAAAAAAATATTCCCCGGTTTGATACACTCAAAAGTTGGTGATTTATCAACATACCACGCCGGCGAAGCCGGGGGCAGAAGCTGGTAACATATATATTTAAGTAAGATAGCCTATTTATAGGTATAACAGAAACAGAAATGGCCCACACACCTTATTAATCCATCCACCTAGACAGTTCAATGTTGCACCAAAAATGTATCAACTCATCATAATGCTACCTAAAAGTACAATGGAAGGTCTTATCGCTTAAAATATATCTCTTCCAGACAACCTTGGTATGGAGCGGAATCTAGCTAATTGTAAAAATGGTCAAATGCACCGCGCACGTAACAATAGACAAATGCATCACGCTTAGTTTTCCTTTCACGCTAACGCAAATCTGTCAAGGTAAAACAGCTGTCACTTGACATTTCCACAGATAATGTAATTCACATACAATTCAATCTTTCCGCAGGCGTTAACGCCAACATAAATTGGTATTAGGCTAGCCACCAGGAAAATCTTGTTTTTTTAACATTTCAATCGGATAACAAGAAATCAATCAAACAAACATCCTTTTACGGCAAACGCATAATACGAGCTCCTGTGGCCGCGGTAATTTATCTATATATAACCACGGTAATTTCAATGCAACTTAAATATGCTTGTAGGAGTATGTAGGTGTGTATGGTAATAATAGTGTGGGTGTGTGTAGACAGGCAAAAATGGCCAGCGGTAGCCACATTGCTGGCCATTTTTGGCTGTTGCTGGTTATTTGTGGCTGGTGTTTGCTTTAAATGAGTATGCATTAATGTGTCGCGGTAATAGCAATTATATCATTTTTTAGATAACACTTAAATAGTTCCAAATAATATCAATTAATCGAAATTTTAAAAGTTACCCTCTCTTTCTTACTTTCCGCTCCCTTTGTAAACTTTGTAGTGTCGTTCGTTTTGTCTATGGGGGCATAAATGTGTTTTTCTTCTTTCTATTTATGTTTTGTAATTTAATTGGCTATCATCTATTATTTACTAAAAGTACCCTCAACTTGCCTTCTAGAAGAAAAACGTATCATTCGCTACTAGTCGCGTAAGTTGAGCCGAAAATAGCTCTTTATAAAACCTAGGAAAATTTGCATCAGAATTGTCACGTAGACCCGTTTCTCATCGCGTGAAACAGCGGACCGCCCTCAGCAAAATGATCGGTATAGATTTATCGCTCTCAGCAAAATGTATAGAATTTGGAAAAGGGTCTAAAGAGGCGTTTAACCAACAAAAAACCTTGACTTGCAAGAAAGAAGTATGTCTCATGCACTTACAACACATGCGTCTCTACACATGGTCTAGCTCAGGTACTGGAGTCCTTGTGAGGGCTTCTAAAACCTCGTTATTTACCTTGTGTATGTGAGCAAAGATCTTCATTCAAATACTTATTAGAACCCTATGTACGGTAAATTATTTTTCTTTTTAAGGTCCTTCGAATAATACTTTTGAATTATTTACCAGTTCCTGTTACTCCCTTACAGGTTTATTTGCGAGAAATATGGTTAAAGATTTTACAGCAGTTATATTTTCATTTCACAAAATTGGCAAGCAAATTTTTGTCTAATATATACCTTAATTTAATTAAATTAACATTTTGATCATATCATATTTTTAAATTATATTAGGCAATAGAAGGGTAAGTATGTATTTCAAAAGGAAAATTTCTCACAAATTACTAAGTACATTGTTAAGATTTTTTTTAATATCTTGTCACTTCCAAAAATTCTCAAACCTCTTTAAACTGGCGGAACATCACGAAACTTGGGCCTTTACCTTCAAACAAAGATAAACCCTTTTTTGTCCGCGCCCGACGAGGCATGTAATCTCTTTTGAGATTTCCTGAAAACAATTCTCTATTTTTGATTGCTTGGGTCAGAAACATAAAAAAAAGATATGGAAATTACTTATATTATATTTATATATATAATATGACTAATAATCCCCATGCTTTTTCTGTCAGTACGCAAATCAATGAAGATTATGCATACTTTAAAGGATAGTCAAACGATCGGCCTAATATTATATTTTAACTTGTAATTATAATTTTATCGAGGGACGTTTAATAAATAAATAAATAAATAATGCTGGACATTTTTCAAACAGCACCATCTAGCCCCAAAGTAAGCAGAGCTTGTGTTATGGGAACTACATGACTGATATACTACTTATATACTTTTTTTTTTGTAAATACATACATATTATACATTTAAAACACCCAGATCCTGAGACAAATATTTGCAGATGCAAACATTTATCCCGCGGCGGGAATCGAACCCGCAACCTTCTGCGTCTCAGGCGGGCCTTCGCCCACTGCGCCACAGAGGTCGTTTATAGGAACACGATTCGAATATTTCAATGGCATACCCGTCACTATAATTTTCTTCAACGCTAAAGCTAATATCATTGTGCACATACATTTTTCATCAACATTCTTGGAGCCAAGAAAACTGGCTAAATATGTCCATTTGACCTGTTTCTCGCTACCACGCTTCTTCAATTCTTTACAAAATGTCGACTCTACGTAAAGCTTCCAATTTTGAAAAGGCTGCTTTAATCAAAACATGAACAAATTATTTGGTGTTTGAACGTAGTTTTATAAATGATGGCGAGAGATATTTTATTTCCAACTCACTGAGCTTCAAATGAATAAAACAGAAGTACTACTGGTTTTGTTCTAATTACCAAATTTCCAGGATACAATGAAAATGTACCGTTGGAATATAATGGAAATGAGCTGGACGACGCAGCGTAGGAAGGCTTCTTGATGTACCGATGACATTGTAGATAATAATAATATTTAATAATAATAGTAGCCGTGTTGGCCTAGTGGGTGATACCCCGACTTCTGATCCGGAGGTCGTGGATTCGAACCCAGTCGTGCACCAATTAATTTTTCCACTCGAAAAAATATGTGCGCTTTAACACGTGCTCAAAACGGTGAAGGAAAACATCGTGACTAAACTGGTATGCTCTAGAACCAAAAATTCAAAGGCATGTGCCAACAATTAGTGTTCCAATAAGCGGCGATGGGCTTGCAACCTGTCACGTGGAATGCTTACTACTTGCAAAACGCGGGCATGTACCAAATGTAATGTTTGGACGTGCCTCTGACTACCCCCTACTTGGTTTCCCCAAAGATCTACTCACTGAGTATGTTTCTGAGGATGTCCACCATGGGGAAGACAGTGAGCGTGTTTGTTTGTTTGTTTTTGGTTTAGTAAATAAAAATAACAATGCTGGACTTTTTCACACAGCATCATCTAGCCCTATAGTAAGCAGAGCTTGTCTAATGGGAACTAAATGATTTATATACTACATAGATCCTTTTTTTTTGTAAATACTCTCTGATTCTATGTATTTGTCTGACAAATATATTCAGATCATATAAATATTTGTCCCGCGGCCCGCTGCGGGTTCGATTCCGGAATCAAACCTTCTTCGTTTGATTCGTCTCAGGCGGGCCGTCGCCCACCTCGCCACAGAGGCCGTATCTACAATCGTCGTTTTAATTAATATCTAAGCGGAGGCAAATAAGGAATGATTTGTTTTTGAAATGGTACTGATAAAAATAATCTAAATATTTGCTTCCATTCTACGAAAAACAGCATTAGTGTAAATAAAAACTGGATATTTTAATATCGGTTTCAATAAAAACAGGACAGAATATTTTACCATTTACAACCCTATATAAATATTTTACAATAAAAAGTTTTTATAATAAAAATATTTTGTTCCACAATGTTTCAGGGTCGGCAACGCGCAAGTGATACGTCATAGGTCCATAGGTTACGGTAACCATTAACTAACAGATGGTTAAGTAAGCTTAATTAGCAAAATTAAGTTGTATTAAAATAAAATAAAATCGATGTTAATTCATCATTAGAGTTGCCAACTCTGGTTTCGGAGTGTCTAAGACGTTCATAAGACTTTTTATGCTAAGAGTGCCCTTCAAAACACAAAAACGCTCAGACCTCTACCGTTTACCCATTTAAAATGTCACTTAAACCCGAATGTTGAATTTTTTATCAAAAACTTATTTACGTTCATTATTTGACAAGAGTTTTGACATGAAGAATTTTGATAAGCCTTTTAAGAAACGTTAATAATATGTCCAAGACAGACAGACATATCATTTATTTGCCACCACAATACACACAATATAAATTAAAATATTTGAAGAAAAAAAAATTACATAGTCATCAGTTACACAATAAAAACATAGGAACAATACGTTGAAAAGGGAATTAACATTATTTAAAAATAAATAAGTAGACGTGTCGAGACACACTATGTTCCGGTCCCCTAGTCCATACCTTAAATCAATTATATTTATAAATGAAAATAAGTTTAACAAAAACTTATTTACATTGGCAGTTCTTATCGAATGCTATTAAAAATTAAGCGAAGGTAGAAAACAACTTCCGTAGATATTAAATCAACATATTTTTTCAAATTGCTTAAGTCTTTGTTTTAGGTTTTTAGATGTTTAGTACAAACGAGCAATTATTTATTTTATATTCGTCTGTCGATAATAGTCGGATACTCTTATAGTTCCAAGAAACTCCAAGAAAACTTGAACTCCAGCTCACATTACTCTAGGGTAGATGCGCTAAAATTATACGCCTTATGAAACTTCGGGCGGTTGCAACAACTTCTTAGAAAACTCGAAATTCCTATGCAAAGCACGCACCCCCAGTAATTAGTTCCAAACTATTCGCAAAATGAAAATTCAGTCCACAATTTGAATTTAAGAGTAAGCCTCTTTCGCAAACAACGCTGCGTTCCTGGTTCCAACCCGACAAGTTGGAACTTAAAACGCTCTTAGAATAATCACTCGGTCCAAGTTTCGAGGTTTAAATTGGATCATGTAATACTTGACTGTGGTTTTTCTGTGAACGTATGAATAAAGTGACTGGTGCCTGAGAAGAGGTTGAATAATGGTTTCATACGATTTCTTTCTCAGAAATAGAATAGAATAGAATGGAATCTAAATTATTTTGAAACCACACGACGCTGCAATATATAGATAGAAAATAGATAGAAAATGCTTTATAGCAAAACTAAAAAGTAAATAGGCGAACTTAATGCTAGATAGTATTCTCTTAAAGCTAACCTTTGTGTAATATGGAAAACAGTCTAGAGGTAGTGCATAACAAGAAAAGTTATAAATTATATGCTAGAACCATACTTATAATAAATTACAAAAACTATTCCCTACATAGTTTTTGTAATTTATTAACTATATTACAAAAACTACTAGGGAACTATACCTACCTACATAACCTAACCTTACAAGTAACAGATAATATTTCATAGACTAAATAATCTATATATTAATATAAGGCTCCCAATATTTATTGGGAGAGATATATAGCAGAGAGACCGATTACTAAATTTTATAGGATTCATGCATGAGATCTAAAAAGTTATTGTAAACTTAATTAGAAATACACAATAATAAAGTTAAAGGTTTAAATCTTTCAACCATATTTTTCTCCAAGCGTAAGACCAGATTTAGGTACTTGATAAATTCCAATAAAAAGGTTTTCTAAGACGCGTCATGATTTTTTTCTAAGCTGAAAATATAGCCAGTGACCACAGAGTTTTTATGTGTTATCAAAAAATATCTGGATTATTCAAAACAGTAAGATTTAAAAAGTTATTACCTATGTTCGTAAAACTTTATTCGGATGCAGCTGATTTTTAGTTTTTTAAGGAATATCTTATTTTGTTGGAATTTAACTTGCGTTAGGGTCCCTTAATCCCCTATAAGAAGTACTTAATCCCCTCTTCCATTTGATTTTGCGGCTTCAAAGGGGAAAATAGGACTAAAAGGTTCAAATCCTCAAACGGGATATTTACCATGATTTGTGAGTTTGAATGTTTCCCGATACTTTGCTTGCATGTACCATGATCACAGGAACATATAAATTATATCCAGATTTTTTGTAAAAAAATTTTTCATAATCATTATAGTCAGAAAAGATTCGTGTAACACCACGTTTGCATACAAATCTTCGGACCTCTTTCGTGGCTATGTTTTTTCTGACACCGACTAATTTAAAGTCGGTAAAAAAGGGAATAATAAATTTATCCATACAACTAATGTACAAGGTAGGTATACAAAAAATACAGATGAAAGAGTTAGCTATCTAATACCCGTTGCAAACCATCTATAGATAGCTCAATTGATCCAGATCACTAGTCTGGTGCGGAATGGATGCGGTCTGGACCGCATCCATTCCGCACCAGACGGAAGCGACAGAAATACTACATAAATAATAATTATAAATCCTACTACTATATTATTAAGTTTGTGAGGATGTATGTTTGTTACTCTTTCACACAAAAACAAATGAACGGATTTTGATGAAACCTTACAGTAATATAGCTTATACAGCAGAACAACACATAATCAACTTTTTATCCGGGTACCACGCGGGCGAAGCCGTGGGCAGATTTATTTAGCCCCAAACTAAGCAGAGCTTGTATTATGGGAACTACATGACTGATATACTACTTAATTACTTTTGTATATACATACATATTATACATCGAAAACACCCAGGCACGAGACAATTTTGTTCCGCAGCGGGCATCAAACCCGCAACCTTCTGCGTCTCAGGCGGGCCTTCGCCCACTGCGCCACAATGGTCGTTTATGGGAACTAAATGACTGAAGTACTACTTATATGCTTTTATTAAATATATACATACACATAGAAAACACCCAGACCCCAGACAAATCGCAGCGTGATCTATCCCTTAATCTTCTGCGTCTCAGAAAATTGTACCGAAACAGAGATTGTTGGTCGAAATGTGCTTGCTTCTCATAACTTAGACCGTAAACTTCCGGAAATGAGTCAAGCTGATAAACTGATAGTTCCGTCCGCAAAGTTTCACTTCCATTGTATCTGTATATTTCACCTTTTTTGTAACTCTTAAAATGCAGTAAAAGCAATTTGAAGTTTTTTGTTAACATGCAGACTTCGTGCATTTTATAGATAAACCTCTAAGGATTAGAGTCAGATAGTAAAAACTCTTTAAAGCTCGCCTCTTTACATTATTAATTGGATGTATCAAAAAAAAAGTATTAGAGGTTTTAACGTTTTTCGTAGTCTGTGCCTATTTTATAAATAGCACCTATAGTCCAAAAGACAACCTTACCTCGTGGGTATCAGAAACTGCGAACACTGTGGTATCACAATCCAGACCCAGACCCGGAATAAATATCTGCAGAACATGGTAATATATTTCCGCAGCGGGGATCGAACAAGAACCATTTGCGCCACAGCTTGAAGCTCGCCCGCCGCGCCATTGAGGTCTTCGACCAAGTCATAATAATAATAATTAGTAAGAAAAAAAAACACAAAAAAGCTGGACATTTTTCACAACATCATCTAGCCCCAAAGTAAGAAGAGCTTGTGTTATGAGAACTACATGACTGATATAGGTACTACTTATATACTCTTTTTTTTGTAAATATATACATATTATACATAGAAACACCCAGATCCCGAGACAAATATTTGCAGATGCAAACATTTGTCCCGCGGCGGGAATCGAACACAGAGGTCGTCTGTTAATAATAATTAGTACTTAAGTAAATAAATATATAAACATACCTACTTGAATTTAATGAATTGGGGATCTAAGTCATCTGAATTATTTATATTTTACATTTTAATAAATTACAATGTAAAATATAAATAATTTGAGAAGAAATCCAGATAAATCTGGATTTCTTTGGTTTCTTTTTTTTTATATAATTTGGTGATAGTTTTTCTCAAAGAATCAACGTGGGCAATAATATGAGTCCATTGCTTTTAAAATTGCACGAAAATACTACAAATATCCACACGGTTCTATAATATTTGAATATTTCCTTTCGATTTCCCAACTGTATGAGGTGGTAACGGGCATGCCCCAGGGTACGATTCTTCACTACAATTGTGGTTTTATCTGATTTAACCTCAGCATACATATCCAGCTCTAGAGCAATGTTCTAGAACTGTAATGCCAGAGTTTAAAGGCTCGAGTCTACCAGCACAATAACGAACGGTTACATCCTAATCAAAGCTTTATGACACATGTTTTCATAGGAAATCATAATCGATGGTTAGACTAGACCGTCCGTGAATTTTGTTGGTGAACTCAAGGCTTAAACTTAGGACCTTAAAAGGTCCTAAGTCCTTTATGACTCTACTAAAAGCCCGGTAAAATTGATCCAGTGGCGGTGGCTTTGGCGGTGGCGATTAATTGAAAATGGATCGCACGTAGTTGTCACAGTTCTCGTGAATACATATCGCCACTGTCGTTGTAACTAAGTCAGTTTGACTATGCCCTTACTAGGACCGACAACTTAACGTGCCCTTCTAAGTATGTAAGCGCTCAGTTCTTAAGCGCTAGTTATCAATCACCCAAGATAGCGTCATCGGTGAAGGAAAGAAAAGATTAGAGATTTTTTGAGTGCCAAGGAATGCTTGATTAAGTTTTAGATTTAAGTTTAGGTATTTGTATATATTTTTTTATACGAATAAAGTGGCAGATTGGTATGCTCTACTTTTGCTAAGCAGTTACCGTAACATATGGTTTGCAACATCAGACGTATCAATTGCACGTTGCCGACCCTGGTGGTAACTTTGAATACGGGGGTTAGACATAATCCTACTACTATTATAAACGGGAAAGTTTGTGAGGATGGATGTTTGTTACTCTTTCACGCAAAAACTATTGAACGGATTTTTATGCAACTTTACAGTAATATAGATTATACATCAGAATAACACATAGGCTACATTTTATCCATATACCGTGCAGGCGAAGCTGTGGGCAGACGCTAGTATCTTAATAACTAAACTTAATTCTACTACTATTATAAACGCGAAAGTTTGTGAGGATGGATGAAACTACAGTAGCTTTTACATCACAATAACACTTACAGGCTACTTTTTTATCCGGGGGTGGGCAGAGGCTAGAATACGAGGGTTAGACATAACAGGTGAAAAGTTTAATTTAACTTATTTCTTACAAAAATCCATAAACTTCGGACCGTAAAATAGTGAGTTTAACACGTACTGTACATACATAC